>OZ007561.1:107317034-108567034 GCA_963931875.1 Pollenia griseotomentosa
GCATTACAGAGAGAGTTCGTTTTTTTCCCCGGAATGTTCGTATGTGGAAGAACCTTCCTGCTCTTCCCTCTCACTTACAACATGATTAAGTTCAAATCGAATGTTCACACACACTACTCCCTCTATCCTTCTTCCCACAACCTATTTTCTAGTTCCAACACAATGAAATGCATTAGTAGGGGTCATCCCCTGAGTACTGGTCCTAACAGAAAAAAAGAACTGTAGAAAAATTCAAGAAGTCTTCTCTCCAGCAAAAAAAAAAAACAAAATTATCTCTATCGGTTCAAAAGTAACAGATTTTTGGCCGATTAAAAACGATTTTCAGCCACTGAGCGTCTTTGTAAAACTTTTCGTAAATACATATTAAGAAATTTTTTTTGTTTCACTATTCGAAATACCAAAATTATGATTATAAAGTTTTACTTACAAAGTTGGCAATTAAGAAATAATTTCGTAAAAACGATTAAAAAAAAATTAAAACATTTGGGAAAATTTCAAAAACTTTTGTACTTTGTACTAAATTTTTTTATTTTTTTACCGTTTTTAAGAAATAACACTATGAGGTTATAAAAATTGCGATCTTAATAAAAAGGTTAATATACTCTCTATAAATATAGTAAATATATATATAGTAAAGTATAAATGAGTTTTTGATTGATTTTTGTTAGTTTTATTCAGGTATGTTATGGAAAACGATTTTGAAAAAAAAAATAGGATTTGAAAACGATAATGTTGTTTTCAGTATCTTTAAAAGTTGATTTCTAATCAATTTCCTCTGTTTTCTTGTATATATTCTTTTAAATTCTTTATTATATATGTTAATTGAACTGTATTTTGAACAAAAAATTAAAACTTTACTTCAGAAAGGGATTTAAAAATTGGTCGAAATTCATCACACCTGCTTAAAACGATCATTTTGAAAACGATCGTTTTTCATCACATACCTGATTATTTATTTTATTATGTGATCAAAAATGACGACTTTATTCAAATGCCAAGAAAACTTTGTTGTTAATGATTTTGTAGTTTTTTTTTCTCCTGTAAAAACAATAAAAATGTACTAACGTTCGTTTGCATTAAGGATGACGATGTATACTATATGTACATACTTTTTATTTCACACTTTCCCTAGATGAACCACATTATTGCGATATAAAAGGTTTTAAGTGCATAGAAGAGGGTAAGAAATAAACTTAAATAACTTTAGATTCAAAGATACTATCTGCCTGTTTTTAAAATAAAATATCGTCAGCTCAGAATTGGTTTGTCGCATATCATGGTTAAATTACCATAATATGCGCCAAACCAATTCTGAGCTGACGATATGTAATAATTAAATTGAAACAACAAAAAAATCAAATTTATTATCTTTGTTTTCAATATAAATTTCTAAACGAAAATTTTTATTTTAGTTTAAAAGATTTTGTTATTCGTGCTTAATTCCCAGTTTTTATTCTTGATAAAAACACTTGAAATTTATTGTTGATGGGATAAGCTATTCCAATGCGCATTTCACTGGTTGCTTAGGCCACATCATCAGGAAACTTCATCCATAAAGATTTTAGAAAAACTAAAGATATAAAACCAAATAAAACTGTTAAGCGTATAAGAATCATAAGCAAAGGTTCTACTTGTAACAATATCAAAGTTTAAACAAAAACATCAACAATAAACAGTGAGTTTATCTCTCCTTACATTCCCCACTACAATTGATTGGAATTCCTCCAACATTAATTGTAGTTGTGAGTAGGTTTATCAAGAATAAAAACTGGGAATTAAGCACGAATAACAAAATCTTTTAAATTAAAATTTTGTATTCCCAAAAATTACTTTTGATAATAAACTGGCAAGTGCACGGCCTAAAAAAACTTACCTGGAAACATGCTTTTGCAAGTTGTTTTTTGCATTTTGTTTTTTCTTAACCTACTTACAACTACAATTAATGTTGGAAGAATTCCAATCAATTGTAGTGGGGAATGTAAGGAGAGATAAACTCACTGTTTATTGTTGATGTTTTTGTTTAAACTTTGATATTGTTACGAGTAGAACTGTTGCTTATGATTCTTATACGCATAACAGTTTTATTTGGTTTAATATCTTTAGTTTTTCTAAAATCTTAATGGATGAAGTTTCCTGATGATCTGGCGCAACCAGTGAAATCCGCATAGGAATAGCCTATCCCATCAACAATAAATTTCAAGTGTTTTTATCAAGAATAAAAACTGGGAATTAAGCACGAATAACAAAATCTTTTAAATTAAAATTTTGTATTCCCAAAAATTACTTTTGTAAATGAAAATTTTTATTTTTAGTTTGAAAAGCAGGTACTAAAATGTTTATATTTTTTTCTTTTATATGAAATTAAGCCCAAATATCCACTCAAACAAAAGAGTATGTTGTCGAAAAAAATGCATGCTATCCTTCATGTTTGGAGCAACAAGTTGCACTAGTTGGGTAAGTTTTAAATTAAAAATTATTATTATATGAAAATAGTTAAGTTTTGAAAACATTTTATTTTTTCAGTTCTAATGAAGTTCGAAACATAGAAATCCCCGATTTGTTCTATGTTGAGGTGAGAATAACGAATTTGCCAACTGTTCGCTATAATCGCGTTGTTACCCAAACATATTTAGATTTAGTAGGTAATATTATTTATTTGAAACTCTTGCGTTAAGGATTTACAATTTTTATAATAAACATACATATGTTTATTAGTTTCAGTTGGTGGCGTCATTGGACTATTTGCTGGAGCCTCAGTTTTGAATATATTTGAAATAGTTTATGTTATTTTGCGAAGAAATTAGATTTAGTAACTACATTTAACTGTGTAATAATTTTGATCTGCAATATATGAGACAATAATATAATAGTCGTTAAAATATTTTATTTGAATAAAAGTTATAAATTAAAACGTATTATTTATCATATATATAAATACGCAATTGCATATTTATCCGTTTTAGCGTTTTTATATGAATTTCGGCAACTATTTGTTAGTGCATATTTTACCACATGCAGCATACTTTGCATATTTTAGTCAAATGAGCAATTTTTTAAAGTTTTCCGGGGGTGTGTTAAAAATCGAAAGCGTAAAAAGCAAGAATTTGGAAGTCATTTTTTTAATACACTTTTAATCTAATTTTTGTTATAAAATTCGGTTTAATGGAGATATATTTGTATAATAGTTGTCATAAAATTCGTTTAATACAGAAATCTTATTCAAAAATCAACTTCTAAAATTCTTGCGTTTTACGTTTTCGATTTCCAGCACACCCCTGTATAAAACATATTCCACCTTTTGGAAGCCTATTTTGATGCATTTTAAGCCTTTTAATTAAATATCGAATGACGTAATTTGCCCATGGCGCTTTCGCAGCGGAATAAAAAAATTGTTTTAAATTGTGGTTTACATATGGTTGTTCCATTTATGCACATGCCACCATAAGTGCGGAGGATATTATGTACTCGCGCTGAGATCTGTAACGCCTGTCCTTGTAAACTTGGTAAAAAAACACGGTTCGCAATTTAAAGATACATAGTTTAATAAAATTGTGTATAAACGTTTAATTTGCCAAATGAACAAACACTAAAGAAAATGGTGAAAATTGGTTCATAATTTTACAGAGTCCCAACACAAAGTTCTTTCCAGAATAGTAATAGTTCAAGTCGTTTTTTGTAAGAGATTAAAGAACACTGGCTGTGTATTACTTTAATCTCTTACCAAAAATGACTTGATCGATTACGACAACGACAATCGGAATAAGGCTGATTATGTTTGTATTTTTATTAAATCTGGCTAGTCTTTATTTGACCATAGATCCCATACAACTTACTTTCCCAAATGTTGTACTGGTAAGTCCAAATTTGACAATAGATGCTATATAAACCATCTCCCTAAAATCACGTTAAGGCAAAAAAATCTCATATTGATGTTTATCTAAATTATATTTGGCACAAAAAACTCTTTTTCGAATCTAAATAGCCTATTGCCGATGTGCGAAAGAATTCTTTCTTTCGAACAATTACACTTAAAACAAAAATTAATTCTAAAAACTTTGTTTTTGTTTTAAATGTAGTTGTACGAAAGAAAGAATTCTTTCGCACGTCGGAAATAGGCAGTAAATCTTAATCATCTTAATAAATACTGTGGTTAAAGGTATCATATGGTCGGGCTTGATAGACTATACATTTTACTTGTTTAATTTCTGTATTGCTATTACACATTATACCTTGTTATGAATGAAAGCCAACTGTATTTACTTTCCGAGCATATTACACTGTTGTAAAAAAAGTCTATGATGATATTTTAAAAACATTGCCAAACTCATGAAACTTTTTAACTTGAAGTTTTAAAGAGTTTCGACTTTTTATTTAAATATTACCTATATTACTTATTATGTTTAAATAACTAGGCCTATATAAATTTTTTGTTGTTCATGTAATTGATTATTTCCTAAACAAATAAAATATAAAAAAGTGATTTTATAACATCTTAATGCCCAGTCATGTTGAATATATTATTACTTTCTTTCAACATTTATAAACTTTGTTTTCTTTTATACCTCATCTTCGGCCACCTAAATCGAATGTCATCATCTAACCTGCAGTGTGGCGGCTCTTAGAGCCGTCCTTATTTCAGTTAGAATCAGGTTTAACATTGCGCCTTAAAATAGCAGCGGCTAAATCTTGCTTCATAGCCACTTGTTGTCGTTGATCAGCTAAGGGTTGAGTGCTGCGCAAACCGTTCACGATATCTTTTGTTTTGCCAAAATAGATCTCGTTTAAGGTGTTGCGTATTTTATTCTCCATTTCTTCAACCATTCGTCCAATGTTGGCAATGTGAGGAGAGGACTCACTGACGTTGGCATCTTGTTCCGTTTGACGTGTTAGAGAACCACCCAAGTTCATTGTGCCTGAACCTTGTTTATTGGTTTGCAACCATAACATAGCGGTTGATGTAAGTTTATAGTGAGCTGTGCGTCCGGTAGGTTTCTCTTGGACTTCCACAACATGTATGGAATCCCAGCAACCCCGAATTTTTTTACTGCCATCTCCGGCTTTTTTAATAAGTATAACAGCCGCAAATCCATGATCCAAGTCCCATAGGTACACTGAAGAAACCCCACCCTCATAATACATTTCACGGTATTGATCAAAGGCATAGTTGGCTTCAATTTCCAATTTACGCAAACGTTCCGAAGGCATTTGGCCATCCTCTAATGGAGGATAATAGGTATTGGACCATGGTGATCTGTAAGAATCGCCATCACGATTATAGTCGCACAACAAATAATCCTTGCCATGTTCTCTATCCTTTGCAATTTTTAAAGGTTGATCTACAGATGAAAGTAAATCTTCACATAGATCAGGTGCCAAGTCAATAAGATCACTTAAATTCTTTTCAATTTGTTGGGGCGGTAAACGTCGCATTAAATCCAATGCACAATCCATTTGTAACTCAGACTAAAATAAAGAAAAATATTATGTTAATAAAAATAATAAGATAAAAATTGTTATCGTTATTTAATTTTTTTTCTAAAACAAAATTGACTCATCATTTTAAGGCCCTTTTAAGATCGCTTGTGCTCCTCCCCAATAAACAAGAGCTTTTATTTTTATTTATTAATAAAAACACAAATTTTGATAGGAATTTACTTCGTATACACTTTATTTAAGCTATTTCGTTTATTTATCTTTATTGTAATAATTACTTATTTTTATTTTGAAATCCAACTAATTCTGTCATATTACTCACCATTTTTTCTATATGTATGTATTTTATTTTCACACTTTTTAGGTTGCTCTTAATGATTTGTTTAACTTTTAGATTATAGCGGGGTATATTTTGAAATCCTTTCAAAAAATTAGGATTTTTTATAGTTTAATACTATTTTATTTATATTTTAAAATTTTTCCCGATTTTTTTTGGGTCAGGAAAATTGCTGATGAATCGGGAATGCCTTTTTTCTACAGCAAAGAAATTTTATCCAATCTCTTCTTTGTTTGACAGTTCGTAGTATATGAAGAATGGTAGTGACAATCAAGCGATTTTATGTTATAACAATGATGTAAAAAGTTGCAAATAAGACACCAATTTAAAATAGAAATCAATTAACAGAAATATTCAACTAATCGGATTCGTTTTAATTTCAATACTTAATAAAAATATACCATAAAATAATAATGCTTACAATATGAATTGGACAATTACAAATGTACATAAACATGTGTATGTTTGCAAATATCCTCTAATTTTTGCAAAATAGGCTATATTTAAAAGGTAATTACGATACAGAAAGTCAACCAAAACGTTCTATTATTTTACAATACCGCTATATAAAAGAACTCCAAAAATTAGGTATATATATACATACAAAGCACGAATAATCTTACAAACAAATTCCATCCATTATATAAATCAGCTTATATATGTTCCCTATATTTAACTTATTTGATAATAACAATGAATATTCGTGTGGCTATTCTGAAATACGCGTCGAATAATTGAACATTTACATTATATCCAAATTTAAGGAAAAAAAAAAATAAATAAAAATAGTTATTAAAATCTAATTTTTGAACTTCAAATATAGCTTACAGAAAATTTTTACCCAAAATGTTGAAATCATATTTCAAAAATGCTAAAACATTCATTCCGTTTGTAATTTCTACAATATTAATATTAGAGCCTATAAAGTATATATGTATATTCTGGTTCCTAATGAGGAGCGAAGTCGACTTGACGATGTCCTTCTGTCCGTGTGACCATTAAAATGTTTCCGAAGGATCCAGATATAATAGGGACCAGTACCCATGTTCTGTAACTGTATTGAGAACTTCTCGCGTCGAAAAGATGTGAAAGAGAAAAAAATGAGTCTGTAACTCATGCCGAAAACTATCAAAAGCGATTACGTCGTTACGTTATAAATGTTTTAACATTGCATTCCAAACCGATGTAACATTGCCGGCGTTGAGAACGTCACCCAGCAAAAAATAAGACATTACCAAAAGAACGGCTTGCCACATAATGACTTACCTTTTGGGTTGCCAAGTTTTATCATTCGATAACCAAAAGCATTACATTCGATAATAAAAATATGAAGTAATAAAAGAACTAATTTTTTTAAAAATATAAGAATGACTGAAAAACTTAAACTGTAAAAGTAATTATTAAAAGAAAATTATACGAATATCTGCATTACCTACGTTATTATTTTGTAAAAAAAATTCACTACTAACTTCTTTTAAAATTAAAAAAGTAAGGAAAGTAATCAATTCTGAGGCACTTATTATTTTAGCCTCACGTCTAGTAAAAATAGTTAATATGGTAATCCAGTTGAGAAGTCATTCCGTCTAAAATGCCTAATTCCAAACTCGATTACCTTTTTCAAAATTTTTTGCTGGGTCAGTAACACATATCGTTGACGGCGACCAAAATTTACGGAAATTAAAGATTTTTTAACGACGGCGGCGTAAATACAACCGTCGGCTATACTAAATAATGTAAAAAACGGTTTGAGCGGTTTGAGGTATTATATAAAAAAATCAGCCAAATAAAAAAATAGGTTTTTGACTTAGTCCGTTTGTAAAATTTAATATTTTGCAGATATAATATTAAAAAAAATATTTGTTTCAATATATTGTTTGTAGCCCCAAGTATTCTCTTTAAAATTACATAAATATTATCTTTGTATGTAAAGTAGTTTTCGAGATATTGAAGACATAAGCTCAACACATTCGGCTAATTCGGCGATATTATGACATTTTGAATATGACATAACTTTTGAAAGAAAAATTTTTAAATTTTTTTTCGTTCATACATATATGTTCCTTATAAGATAAAAGGAAGCATGTCACCAAATTTAATTAAAATCGAAAGGAGTCGTGTCCCTTCTTGGTCGTTTTGACATGGAATTACCCATATGGCATTCTTGTTTCATTTCAAACTTTCCAATCAAAAATTTACGTCACATATAGTCTGGATATGTTTGCTATTGAAATTCAGCACGATAGGGGCACAAATGGTTGAGATGTAAGCAAAAAACCACAAGTCGATTTAATTTTACACATAAATACCATTTTGTTTTTTATTTTTATATGTATATCTGAAGAACGGCAAGAGTCAAAGTTTCCAAATAAGGTACAAGCATCTTGGTTATCAATACACAATATCTGACAAAATTTATTTATATCTAAAGAACAATACTTTTTTCTGTTCTTATCGCTCAACGGTGAAGGGCATATACGATTTTTAATAGCCGAATATAGTACTCCTACATGTTATAACATTTTTTTTCAATTTGTAGCTGCTTGTTCAATATTGTTGCATGAATCCACCTTTGAAGAAGGCTCAAAATAATCAGTTCAATTGTTATTTACTTTAAGGTACTTTACACTACTATACAGTCATGACAATTTATTTTTTTTTTAATTTAAAAAAATAGTAAGATCGTGAAAGCATATTTGTCAAAATACTTAAAACTTGTGTGATAGTGTTAAAGACATTTAGTGCTCATTTAAAACATGTATCTAAATAAAAGATTTTTTAAATATAGTTCAGGGAAACTAAGTGGCCAAATTTTCAGTACTACCTTATATAAGGCCATTTTTATCTCCTAACGAGCATGGTATAGACGGTATTACGTCGTCTCCTTAAGTTCAGAAGGAATGAGGAGATATTTTTCTATATATCAAAAAAAAAAAAAAAAACAAAAAGAAACAGTTTTCTATATTTTTCTTCTTACCTTCTACATATTGTGTAAGTTTAATCTTAACTAACTTGTGGCATTCAACAATTTGCTATTTACATTTTACTTTCTTTTTTATAAAGTTTATTTCTTATTCTAATATTTATTAAAAAGAAAGTAAATTGTGGGTTTTCCCATATTTTAATGGGCATTTATGTACATATCGCTCCTTTATTGCATCATAGTCATATCTTTATACTATATATTTAAAAAAATCTGTGTTATATCTCAAACTGAACCGAAGTTATAGTTATATTTTATTTTATAGCATTTTGCCAAGTTTGATTTTTTTTTGAGATAAATATCTGCTTTGTTTACCCATCAAGCAAAATAGTCCAACGTATTCCAGTTATCTGTGAGAAACGTCGACAAAATATGCGAAATCGGTCAGAAAGCGGCCAGACAATACGCAAATTCCATGTCTGACATATATCTGAACGAAGGTTTTAAGAATAAAATCAGATATTTGCCGGAAATCTCTGATTCAAACCACGTCGGAGTATTTTGTAGACTGGCTCTTATATATTTTATTGATCAAATGGAGTGCTCTACATAAATTATGTGTAGGTGCTGCCAAGTTTATAAAGTAATATGATATAATACCCTTCAGCTTTTGTATATCAAGTATTCAGTACACTAATTTGCAGCTAAGAGTAGAGACGTCGTCTTTTTTCTTTTCATTCGTTGCAGTGCAATAAAAAATTTCACTTCTAAAAAGTTTTTGGAATTTAGTTTTTTTACCGTTTAAAAACTTAAATTTTGTAATAAATTATTTATAAAATGATACAATGACAGCCGGGCTTTAATATAATGTAAATAATATTCATATACAAATAAAATTATAACATGAAAATTGCATTTGAAAAATGTGAAAAAAGTTGATCAAAAAAGAAAAATGACGGGTGTATGTTAAAATTGTGAAAAGTATAAAAAATGTAAAGAATAAAAAGGAAATAGAAGAAAGAATTAAAAAAAAAAGAAAAATTAAATGACAGTAAATGATCACGAAAAACGTCAGTTGGGGGAAATTATTGTGAAAGTATTTATTTTATTTAATTTATTTCTTGTAAATAATGGAAAGCCAATATGTGAAAATGGAACTCTTAAAATTTTTAGTTCGATGTTAATTAATATCAAAGTTTTGTTGTTTGCAATTTAATCTTTTTTTGTTTTTTTTTTTTTAACAAACTAAACCATATCTGCGCCCTAAAAAATTGGGTAAACGTGTAAAATTGCGTGTGTTTATGCGAGATAATTTTAAAAAAGATAAAACAATCAAACATCACTAAATTGCCTGTTGCTTTATAGTTTTAACCTGTAGCAGTAACTACAGCTATCATATCCACTTAAAAATATAATAGTAGGAACACCAGTTTTACCCTACTGTATTCATAAACGATTATATCTTTTAATTTTGTATGTCGGTTTTTGCCGTCCTCCTGAACTTAAAAAAAAAACAAATTAAACTTCAACAAACCCTAACTATTCTTTTTGGAAAGACTTCAAACTTTTCCACTATTTTTTTGGGATTTGTTCGTCTTCTTAAACAGAATTTTATATTTCTTGTTTATATGTTGGCATTTTTAAAACTTGAATTTCACGCATTTAATTGGATTTTTGGATTAAAGGTAAGTTTTTATTTGTATATGTGTGTAGGTATTTATTTTACTTTAATTATACATATTCCTTCATGTTCAAGTTAGTTTAATTTTTCTACGAATTTCTTATTACTTATTAGTCCTAGTCCCACCTTTTAGTATTTCGATCTACTTAAGGCCCAATCATAATGTGCATGAGCTGTCTTAACCCTACAAGAAGTGAATGAGCGAGTAGTCACTTTTTCATGTTGGTGTTAAGAAAAAGTGACTACTCGAAATCAAGTTTTCTGTCATTTCTTTCTATCATTTTCTTAACACCAACGTGAAAAGTGACAACTCGCTCATTCTCTTCTTGTAGGGAAGCAATTGTGCGAACCAGTAATGCTATACACTTCTTTGAAAAGTCCTTAAAAAATGTCTCTACAAAAATCCCTACAACTTAAATGATAATAACCCCTATTATGAAAGTCGACGGCACCTGAACAGTAATGGTATTTTCAGAGTCGTTTTAGACAATAATCGATTACTATTGACAGTCAATTGATATTTTCTAAGGCGCTTTTAAGTCTTCGTCGAGAAGAATTGTCCCTGTTTTAGTCAACAGGAAAATTTTCGACGACTCAAATGAAAGATAAAGAAATTTTAAATGAAATGTAAACATATTTATTGAATAAGTTTAAAATAAAAAATGCAAAACTAAAAGAACTTATGGGCACAAATTTTATTAGTAAATTTAAAGCGAAAACTGCGAAAATTCGGAAAAGTTTGCAAAAATAGCGAAAATTTGCGAAATTTTTTTTTAAATATATAAAAAAAAGCCATAAAATTGATTAAAGGCTTTGAAACTATATGAAATGGCAAAAATTCGGTAAAAACTGCAAAGCTAGCGGCAATTCGCAAAAATTTGCTAACATCGGCATGATAAAAAAGTCTTATATATTTACTAATAAACGTTACAGCTATAAAGAATCAGAAAACTTACAGTAAAAATATCTATTATCGAAAACATGACAAAAATTCGCGAAAAAATTTGATATGGAAACAAACTGTTCACTTTATTTGAAAAAGTTAAATCGGTTAAAAGTGAGCTATAATTATGAAGAACAAAAATAAAAAAAAAATAAAATAATTGGAGATGGGTTTTTTTTTGTCTGATTTTCGATAACTAGTCGTCGTCGACACAACATTCTTATAAAATACCAAATCAACGTCGAAGTGACGTAGTCGTCGACTTGATGTGACAACAATTTAAAATTAATGCCGCAGAAAAAATTAAAAACTTGACGATTTAAAAATTATTTAAAATATGTATAATTAAAAAACTAATTAATTTACGATGGAAAAATTAAACGAAAAATACTCACCAATTATATATTATTATTATTATATTTTATATTATTACTACTATTAAATTGCTTAACAAGAGTTCAGAAAATTGTATCTCAAATTATTCTTTGAAGTGATTCATCTCTAGGGTACCATTTTCTCACAAAGCGTGTCATTTATGATCGAAGCATGAGCTCGTATGCGTTTATTTGGCTTACTGTTTCAACTTTATTCCAAAATTATCTGTTTCTTGCTCTGTAAAATATTAAGTTCAAAAGAAAGATATCCATTCCTGTAAAAGAGATTTTCACAAAATTACGTTAAAATCAAAACTGAATAGAGGGAAGCGATGACCTAAAGAAATTTAAACATTTGTAATGTTGCCTTATTAACATTTTTATTAGTTTGTTATCACCAGTGCTGCCAGTGGATTTTTCGAAAAAATACCTACACATGCTAAAAAAATTCGATTTTTCCCTAAACGTTGAAAAAATTTCCCCTACAAAAAATAAATTTTATTCGAATATGTATATTTTAGCTTTGACATAGCATAAGTACAAAACCAAAAAAATAATATATACATTTGTATGTACTTTTAATTAAATTCAATTAAATCTTTCAACATTGAATGATATCTTAGAAAAACCATATACATACATACATATTTGTGTCGCCAGCTTTTTAAGCCACAAACAACCCTTGAAAAATTATTTTTAAGCAATTTTAGGGAAAATAAAATTTTTGAAAATTTTTGGACAAGAAAATATCACTAAAAAACGTTTTTTCTGCATTTTTTCATAAATAATGCGATATGACGAAAAATCCCTACATTTTGGCGATTATAAAAAATCTGTCCGATTTTCCTGCGCTTCTATTTTAGTATCAAAAATACCTACATGTAGGGATTTTCCCCTACTTCTGGCAACACTGGTTATTACAAACAATACTGAAAATTATTTCAAAAATTCTGTCCTTTTTTCCCTAGTGCCATTTTTTTGAGGATAATCCCCACGAATAGGTATATTTTCCTAGGTAGTATGTATAAAATCACTGGTGTGAACACATATAAATCATAAGTGTCAAACCATATTCACATTTTATAAAACTGTCATTTGATTCAGCAAAGTTCAAAACTGATCGTAAAAATGATGTTTTTGATTTTGTTTTTTTTTTTATATGCATTTGACGGGCCTTTCGTTATTTATGACAGAAGATGAAGCTATATATGCATATTATGGTTGGGCCTCAAGAATCACTTGTTGAATCGATCTAACAATGTCCGTCAGTCCGGCTGACTGGCTGTCTATGTAAACCTTGTGCGCAAAATACAGGTCGCAATTAATGATATTATTTGGCGGAATTTTTATAGTTACAATGACCAAGCCTATTGAAAATGATAAGAATCGGTCCATAATTTCACATAGCTCCCATACAAGCTTCTCAATGGAATATAGTCTTTGCACATACATAAATCATTTAATTAAGTTGGTATTTAGGTTAAATTTAGTCCAAACTTATTTTATTTCAATTTAAATTATCTTACCAAATTACCTATTTTGAGATCGGTCCATATATGAAAATATTTTCCATATAAATACTTCTCTCGAAAATAACTCTAACTGCCATAAATTCCATATAAATGTTGGCATTTACAAAATAATGGCGACTGTAACTTTTACGATAGCTACTATGTCATGACAAAAGTTTCTGCTTGTACTTAAAGGCAAATCAGCCTCATATAGATTAAAATATCCAAATAATATTTCGCGCAAAGAACTTAAACATCAATTTTAACCTCATAATAATTTTTTGTTGCGCCAGTTAAATAATTGCCCATTGGTCCCAAAAAAAATTGTTTTTAAATACTGTGGTGTAGAGTATTATATGGTCGGGCTAGACCAAATACACTACCTTACTTGTTTATTATTTACTAGGTACATAAAATATTTTCATGTTTTAATTCTCATAGGTATTTACTTGTGTGGTTTTAATTAAAAGTTTATTGATCTAATGCAGTTTTCTTTCTGTTTTATTTCACTATCATTTTGATTTGTTAATTAGCGAAAGTGCATAGGGAGTTAACAAAACTATGTATGCATCAATTGTGCAGACAACTCAAAATTGAATTATTATTTACATGAAATTATCTTTCTTAACCAGGTCATGGGAAAAACTCCAATTAAATATAAATATAAGGCCTCTTGAAATAAGCATAATGTAGCCTTTTTAATTTTAAATGATAATTGAAATGATTCATGGAAGGAAAGTAACGAAATGTTTTAATTGTTTTGAGAAAAAATACACATATGTACAATTGTATATACAAACTAGTGATGTTACGAATATAAATTTTTAATATTCGCGAATACGAATACGAATATCTGCGCCAATATTCGCCGAATACGAATACTAAATTTGAAACTTATCGCCACACGATATTTCAAATTTGATTTAAAGAATCTTCCATTCTCGTTCATAACACTAAGTTAGAAAAAAAACTACTTAATGTATTTAACATTATTATAACATTCTTTAATGCCACTACTGAGCATCTTTAAAATTTTATACTAATATTATTATTATATAAAAGGCATAAACACCGCAAACCAAAGGGTCTAATGTGCAGCCTAAAGGCTAATAAATCGGAGCAAGTTAAACTCTCTTTTGGTTTAAAATGTGTTTAAACAAACAAATAAGTAAACATATAAACTATCTTTAAACGCATAAAACTGGGCGTTTAAATTACCAATACAGACCATATGAATTTGACAACATTTATCGTAGTGCTGCCACATGTTATTTTTTAAGCTACATATAATACATGGAAAACTGGTTTACAGCTGTTGAGTTTAAACTAGATATAGATTTAAGTTTGGTTCAACTAAACCAGCGCTTAAACTTTCACTAATTTACTAGCCATAAGTGTTCACTTAAGTAGATTAAGGCTACAAATAAAGACCATTTTTAATGAACTGATGTCATTACCCCACGTCTCCATGCGCTTTCGATTTTAACATTACATGACCATAACGCCGGCAGAGCAACGGTATTAATTTGTTCACGTTCTTGTATGTGGCGAATACGTGTTGATGTTCCTGTTCTGATTGACAACAGTTTTTGTTGTTGTGGCGTTTGCTTGTATACAGAAAAAACATTGTATGGCCAACATAATGGCGCACATGGATGCTAAGACGAATGTTTGGGCAACGATGGCAGCACATGGACGAAACATGAACATGAACAGTCTACACGAGCAGAATTCATGTGCGCCATGCTGTTCTTACCAAGTTGATGAATAGTGGAGACGGGTAGTTAAGATAACTGCAAGGTATTGTTTGCATACTTATCAGTTTGTCCAGATCTTAAAACTGTTTACAGTTAAATCTTGCATTAAACAAGGACAGAAAATGCTTAAAATGATTTTAGAAAATGCTAAAAAATTTTCAAGATTTTTTCTAACAAGTTATTGAAGTTATGATAGATATGAAATTTTATTAAAAACTTCATAAATTTAAGGAACTCATAACAAATTATAAAAAAACATTTTAATTATTTTACCAAATTTAGGCGGCCCGCAATGAAAAATTATATTTATAATCAACATGATTAGGGCATTTCTAAGATTCCCTAAATGTAAATGAGTGCAACTATTTGTATTCAAAATTCATAATAGTTTTTAAAAAAAGTTCAGTTAATCAATAAAGCAATTCCTCGAAATTAAAATAAAGCTAAAAAAAGCTGAACACATTTTTTTAAAATCCTAAAGGAATGCAAAAATGCTAAAATGGTCACGCTGATACTTATACTTAAATACTTTTAGATTTCGTTTTTTTCGCTTTTACTTTGTAATCCACCGACCTATTTCGGTGGCTTATCGCATATGTAATTTAGAATTTTTTCTTTATTTTTCTTAACTTTATTTTGCTTAACTTGTTTCTCAGTGTTTAGTAATAGATGTCAATCTGTTAAGCTTCCCTTCCTAACTATTGTATATAAACAAAACGAAAAGATCTCAGCGCATTTCTAATATGTGTAATGGAATCGGAATTATCTTGATATTTTATTGACCCATTTCAGTTGTCGATATTTTTCGCACGATAATAAGACAATTGCTGCAAATGAAAGTTTATCTATGAATGCTTAAAATGAACTTGAGTAATTTTCATAAATTGTTTTTGTGGCGGCACAATACTTCTAATGTTTGTTTGTTTGTTTTTTACATTTCTAAAAGAAGATTTTATTTTGCGTTAAAGACTTTTTTTTTTTTTAAATAATAATTTTTGTTTAATGTGTAGTTTATAGAACACGAGCACCGAGTAAGGCGTTTAACTTACATTAAAAACAAAAACAAAAATTCAAAATTTTTTTTTTATTTTTAAATGGCATTTCTGCTTGCGTGCTCGTTGAATGCAGACGTGTTTTTTTTAACTCGGCTTACGGTTTTTTTTTTAACATAAATAAGTGTATATTTATGATACAGTAGTTTTGACTTAGCTGCCTTTTATTTACGTGCACTTTTGACTTAACTGCACAAAATTGATAATTTTTGGCATTATTCTTTATAATCCCATACAAATTCCTTTTTTAAGTGCACTTTATTTATCTGCACATTTAAGATAAGAACCCTAAATTTTTGGCATTTTAAAATTATTTTCATACAAAAAATTCAACTTAGCTGCACTTTGACTTAACTGCCCAAAATACATATTGTCTGTAATTATTCTCCAAAATCCTTGTTTACGTGCATTTTGTAAACCTGCACATTTTTCATAATTTTGGGCAGCTTTAAAATATTTTCATATAAAACATCAAAGTTAGCTGCGCACATGACAAAATGTGGTGGCCACTTTTTCACATTAATATCCAATTTAAGGTGTTTATGAAAACAAAAATCGCAAACAAGTCAAGTTGGTATCATTATAATTCATTTATTTTGTTTGCATGTACCTACATTTATGCATATGGTTTGTGGTTACAGCAACTTTACCACGATTGTATGAAAAAAAATAGTAAATCTTAGTCCTGGAATAGAATAGAGTAGTTGTGGTAGTATTTGAAGGTAACGAATGCTCTGTAGCGCAACAAAGTTCAAAATTTCGATTTTTGCGCTTCAACTTCAACGGCTACTACAACTACGTTCTGTTGACACTACTTTGAAGCTGCCGTTTTTAACTTTTGACAGCTTGCAGCGCTATTCTTAACGTTGTACTACAGCTACTTTTCTGTCCCACACTTTATTGTTAACAATTTGGTTATCTCGTTCTTTATAAAAATGCATAACAAATGACTACAGGTTGTTTGAACGTTTGATACTCCTTTTTCAAACACTTTACTTTAGCTGCACTTTTATGCAGGTAACCACAATTGCGTACCTGCACATTTAGGCAGCTAAATACATTTAAGATAGCTGCGTTTTTGATTTACCTGCACAAAAAATCGTGCAAAGGAGATTGTGCAGCTAAGTCAAAATTACTGTATAATAATATTATTATCTTTTTTAAATAATATAAGATCAGCGAATGAATAGACGCTTTCAAATAATTTTTAATAAGTGAACATAAAATTTTTAATACAAATATTAAAAATTACAATTAATAAAAATATATAAGAGCACAATTAAACAAACAGTAATATATAAAAAAAACTCTTATGAATGCATATAATGCAAAAACAATAAAACATAACGAAAGAAATGCGTTTTTTTTTTTTTTTTTAATCGTTTATTTCTTTATTCAAATACTTAAATTTAAACTATTATAAACACTAGTTAACAGTAACAAGTTAATTTAATTTATACAATGTTTCTAGAACGAGCTCTCTAGTATTATAATATGACAAGGTAATAATTTGCTTTTTACAAAAATACTAATATACATACTTATAAGGTTTTATTATAATTTTTAGTGTAGAATATAATGAAAAAATACAAAAAACATTATTTACATATCATAGATTTTCAAAGGTTATAGTCAAAAGGGTAAAATAAGAAAAAGAAAAACTTTATTTTGATAACCACCAAAATTTTTTGGAATTAGATTTTTGTGCTAATTTTAGGTCTTTTTCTGAAATGCTTGTATTGTATCTCATATCCAGTTGATTTAAATTGCATTGAATTTTTTTTATATTGGCCCTTCGATAGTTGTGGTATAATATCGGGGTTCCATTATCATTTTGGACAATTCCCTTACTATCTAGGTATACAAAAGCTTCAGGCGGAACAAATCCATTCTCTAAAGAATTACTTATATATTCAAAGTTTGTGTAATATGGTGCCATTATAAAATTATTATCATTACATCTACAACACCGTAAAATAGGCTAATAATAAAATTATCTATACGAATTATATTTGCGTTATTGTATAGAATTTTATTAGAAACATACTTAGTGTAATTACTTTTTGCAGATCTATAAAGTGAAGTGCACGCTCTTATGCACTTTCTCTCGAATATTCTAATCTTTTCCATATATGATGGAGCAATATTGAACCAAATGGGACATGCATATGTAAGAATAGGTCTAATTAGAGCTTGATATAGTAGTATTTTAACTTTGTTTTTAATATATTTGGAGTGAAATAGTGGTCTATACGATAAATACGCTTTTCTTGATTTGGCTAAGATTTCATTAACATGGAAGTTGAAGTATAAAAATTTATCAAGGTAAACACCCAAGTATTTTACAACTTCCTTGACAGGTATATTGCAATTATGTAAATTAGACTTTATTTGAAAGTCTTTCCAATTTTTTTTTATATCATAATTGCATTTGTTTATTGGTGGTCTAAAAAGTATACTTTCACATTTTTTCGCGTTTATTTTCATATTCCAGTCAATTGCATATTGTTCTACTTTATTGTATGCGATTTGTAAATTTGTTTTAATTTTTTCGATTTTATCGTCATGGTGTTGACGAAACAAACGTAGAAAAAAGAATCGATGATAGCAATTATTTAACGGCTAAACCTATTACTCGAACGCGTTCCCTCTCACCCTCTTTGTTTAAAAATACGGTCGATCGTAATACAATAACAAATTTATTAACTGCAAGCGTTGCCACAGAGCAAAAAAAAACTTTAATAAGTGATGAAACGGTTAACCCCAAAACAGCCGCTATGGACAACTCAATAACTCAAGTAAAAACTTCTCAAAAGCCTACAGTACAAGTTGGTATGGACAGGTACATAACAGTGCTTAAACGGGGACGCAGCCCTACCTCTGCAGCAGTTGCTTCGGCCTCAAAAGTACCATCTTTTGATAAAACAAATTCTCAAAATCGTTTTGCAATTCTGGAGGATGAATCCTCTGAAGCACAAAACGTCATAAAATCGTCCAAGCCTCCCCCGATATATCTGAGGGAGCAAAATTCTAATGAGCTCATAAAGAGTTTAATATCGGTTATAGGTGAAAATTCGTTTTACGTAGCTGCTATCAAGCGTGGTAGTATAAACGAAACAAAAATACAAATCAATCATGAGAATGATTTTCGAAAAATTGTAAGCAACTTTGAGGCACTCAAAAAAAATTTTTATACATACCAACTGAAAAGCAGTAAAGGTCTTCAGGTAGTGATTAAGGGTATTGACTCATGTGTGGACCCAGAAGAAGTAAAAACATTCCTTGAAGAAAAAGGCTTCAAGGTAAAACATGTATTAAACATTAAAAATAGAGAAAAAATTCCCCAACCACTTTTTCGAGTGGAGTTTGAACCCGGCGATGTTAAACTTAAAAAAAATGAAACGCATCCCATCTATAACTTAAAATATATTCTGTACAGAAAAGTAACTATAGAGGAGCCGCACAAAAGAGGTGATTGGGGTTTTTGGAATCAAAAACTTTAATATATGTTTTGGTTTTATAATTTAAATTAAAGTTGCTCAGCTACAACGATTTTTTTTTAATTTAAACAACTTACACAAATATTGCAAAATTATTAAATTATTTCTTACAACCTATACAGAAAAGTAAGCCACTAAAAAGTATATCACTAACAATTAGTTTGTTCAGTGAAGTTTAAAACATTACGTTGTGTGTGTATATTGAAAAAACAAAGTAGAGAATGAATTACTTTATTAATTAATTTATGTTTGTTTTTTTATTTTTGCTATTTTTTAAAATGATGTAGTTTTTAGTTTCTGAAATTAAAACTGGCAGCAACAATTGCTATTGACTAATTTTTTATTATTTTGAAAAAGAGTAAGTTAATCACCCGGATTTAGAAAACAAAACATAAAAAAATAATTATAATATCAAAATTAATTTTATTTGTTTAGTTTTTGGGATTTTCCTTACAGGTATTCGACTTAAAAACCTTTAAATGTAAGTGGCAAAAAAATAATGCAATAAAATATATATTTTATATATCAAATACATACAACTAAACTTTGAGTGATGACCTTGTTCGTACAATTCATGGTGTTGATCTTTTGTGTGTATTTTTTAACCTTTGCCAATAAATAATATAAAATATGTAGCTATTAACTATTTAAAAATTATTTTATTTTGTTTGGAAATAAAAACAAATTGTGGTTATTAGAAATTTTCAATTTTTATTTATTTATTTATTTTAATAATTGTTTTATATTTTAATAATTGATCTTATAGCTGACTTAATAACGCTTCTTTTCCTTGTTTGACCATTTTTAAAATATTAAATAAGGCAAGTAGGTTACATTTCCATACGATGTTTTTTTAGGTAAACTGAATTTTTACACTGTGCTAGTTCAATAATGTAAAAAGCAAGGCACACGGCGGTTAAAAATAACACTACGTAACAGTTTTTGACCAAATGTATCTGACACCTAATCTTTTTGTAAAATTGTCCTCTGAATCCGAATATGAAGTCAGAATTGTCAAGTAGAACAGTTTTCTAGATATCCCAAAATAACCGTTATTTGTGTATTTAAAAAAGATGATGTGACTTAAATGCAAATATCTTAAAAAATTTATTTATTTATTTACAAAATATTTTATAAAATAAATTTACAAAATATATACCAAGGTATCGTTGGCACATATGTTTGTCAGCTGTTTACCCCAGTTAGAACCCAACCGTCAAATTTCGTGTATATGAGCCAAAATTTGTACATGTGTGCGTTAAATTGTTTTAGTTTTATATGAAGATAATTTTGACAACTCGGTTCCTTTTATAGAGCAGCATGTCTACACTCCCAAATGAGTCTACCTTGTGTTAATGTACCTTGATATATACATACATAAAAGCGCCGGGTGACTAGACCATATGCGCTCATTGTAGAGAAAAAACAAACAAAATTATATGTAGTTTTAAATCAAAAAATAAAATATGAGTAGGCAAAAAAAAAAAAAAAACAAACTAATCGGATAATAGATCCTCCTATATCTACATCCTGAATGTTATGTTTCCATAAAGAGGGATGGTAAATATACGTTTGTCGTACAGTCAGTGATCTTATCCAGGGATTCTTCTATTTTAGATATTTCACATTCCGAAAGTATGTGTTCAACGGAAAGTATGACGTTGCAGAAAGAACATCTTGCCCGATCTGTGCCATTGTAATAGTTTTGAGTATTAAACATAGTTTTTCCCACACGAAGGCGAGCTAGCATGACACAATCGCTTCTCGTCATGTCGACATTGTATTTAGGCCTTAAAGGATAAGGATGAAGTCGTATTTGTGAAGCTCTGTATTGATTGTATATAATGCTTGGAAGACAGGGGACTTCTGTAATATTTAAAAGGTTTTGTGCCTTTTTGGCTGCTGAATCAGCACTTTCATTACCATCTATTCCAATATGATCTTAAAAAATATTAAACGTATTATGTATTTCTTTTTAGTGAAAGATTATAAAATTACTAAAACAACCATGGGTCGTTTGTGAAGATTATTCAAGAAATGACAGAGTTACTGTGGACAAAACTTCAAACTTCATGAAAAGTTTGATGATTTTTTGCAATTTTGCTCTTTTTAAATTATTTTTTTAAACCAAACAATAAAATTTTTTCAAGTTTGTTTGTGCTGGGCTGCCAGGTACTTTTTTCTTTGTCCATACTGGTTGACCATTCTGAGGAAATGCCCATATATCCGTCATTTATTTAATACTTCGATGCATCATAAATAATTATCAATAGCCCAGCATTCTTTTTCCCAAACTTCATTATATTGTCTTTCATATTTACTTATTTTTGGGGAAGATATATTTGCTTGAAAATTATCTTTAAAAAATAAAAAATCAAGAATAATAACATAAGTTTATAAGGTACCTTTAACACACTCAACAAAAATGGTTATCTTATGTGTTATTTCTAAATGACATGCAGGTGATTGTGCAGTCAAATTTATATGAAAAGTCACTCAGTTTTTTGAGTGATTTTGATATAAATTTTACTACTCAATCACTTGCCTGTTATTTAGAAACAGCACATTAATCAGGACCCTTTACACCGCATTAGTTGTTGATGAGAGTAATATAAAAGTTTTCTTTTCGATTTCTATCAAATCAAAGAAAAACACAACAAATAAATATACAAAGCTAAATTTTTGGTAACAATAAATATTAAAAAAACATAAAGATTTTTAAATGCTTGTTTCAAAAAATAACTTGAAAAGAGCAAAACTGCAAAAAATCTTAACATTTTTCATAAAGTTTGAACCTATGTCCACTGTCACTCTGTCATTTCTTGACTAATATTCACAAGCGAACCATGGTTGTTTTTTAACCTTTCACTAATAAGAAGAGTTTTGGTCACATCATCTGTTTTAAAAACACAAATAACGGTTGTTTTGGAATATCTCTAAAACTGTTCGACTTTTGACAATTCAATATTTCCCAGTTTTCAAGCATTTATTAATTTTTTTTATCGATGTATCGTCAGCTCATTATTGGTTTGGGGCATATGCTAAAAAGTCGTAATGGAGAAAAACTACAATGAAGGTTTACATAAAGTTTCTGAAAATATACCCGAAAAAATTTTCTTGTACTATTGAAAAAAAAAATGTAAATTTTTGTGAACGTTCAAGTGACGAACTTATTTATAAGTTAATAGCATTTTTATGAAAGACAAAATATATTTTTCAAAAGACGATTTTTGTGCTGCGTACGTATACTTACTGCTGTGTATTGAGTTGTTAATATTTTATTTTGCTTTTAGTTTAGCTACTTTTTTCATACATCAATGAAGCAAAGCAGGGTTGAAATTTATTTTCTTGTGGCCATTTTATTTTGATTTCGCTTTAACTACTTTTTTCTTACGGCAATGAAGCAAAGCAACAAACAATACTTAATAAACTTTAAAATAGTTGATATGGAGCAAAATTAATACTTAATATCTCAGAAACCATAAAAAAGTTTCGTGAAACCGGTTTTGGATTTAGAAAGGAGGTATTCAAAATATATATACCACATACCTAACTTAATTTTTTTTTAAATGGTCGGTAGGTCAAACCCGGCGCTCAACATAGGCTATTAATATTTTTAATTTTCAAATGGGTCCCATAGAAGGACAATAAAGATTTCTACATATTTGGAGTACTTTAACAGTGAAAGTATTCCAATTTTGAACAAATAGCTAAAATAATAATACACATCTTTCAAAAAGCAGGATCAATGGGAAAAGTAGGCATAGCACCTTTAAATTTCTGTATATCTGTAGAACGGTTACTGTAAAAGCATTTAAATTTAGTACAAGATGCTTTGTTATCAAGACACAAAATATTTCCCTTAAACTTCCCAAAAACATATTCTGCTTGTTCAGGAAATTAAGGCCCCTATTACGGTTTACAACTCAACTCAGTTGAGTTGTAATTAAGGCAACTGGTTGTGATAAGTTGTAATTTTTGTTATGTTTTTGTTTATCGCAATATAGCAAAGTTGTAAACCATAATACAAAAATTAAGAAATTACAACTCAACCGAGTTGAGTTGAAAACCGTAATAGGGACCTAAAACCCCTTTTAAATTTATGGCAGTAAAATCGATCTATGTGAAGTGTTCAATTGAACATATCAGAAATAAATTTGCTGGAGTTGCTTGTGTTTACATAAACATATTATTTATTTATAAATAAAAATGCTTTTACTTCAAGCTCGAGGCCATTTTTATTTATATGTATATTAAAAGGTCGAATAAAAACAACTTAAAATATTATTTAATATATTTTTAAGGGTAAATTGTCCATAAGTCGCTCCAACTCGCCCTGTTAAAAATTCTGGGGATGGAAAACGATGGAGAAACTTATTGTCCACAAGTCCTAATCATTTTTGTTCGCTAACTTTGACTTCTTTTCCAGAAATCTGGACTAATCCACCATAACAACGTTAACATAAGTTCTGTTAAGTGGTTAACATTATTCTGTTAACTTAACTTAATGTGTCTAGGGTTATAAACAGGGAAACCATAAATATGCAATTCCTCGCTTTTCCTTGTGCGACCAATGAAGCCACAGACAATATATTTATCCGTTTTAGAGCCTTTTATGAATTTTGGCATCGATTTGTTCGTGCATATTTTACCGTTTGCAGCATTTTTGTGCAGAATTTTTGTGCAGAATTTAGTTAAACGAGCATTTTTTAAGTTTATAGCGCATATAATATGCCTTTCTAAGGCATATTTTAATACATGTTCAATTTCTTGTATATGCCTACAAGAGCTTTCGCAGCAAATAAAAACATTTTTTTTTCAATAATTAGTGTTGTGGTTATTTTGTTGAACTATTTATGGTTTTTAATCCAAATTTTTAATATTTTTAATTAGGCTTAAGTTCATCAAATTAATTTAATTTTCATTAAATTATTTCTATGAAGAAAGGAATTTTACAACATGAAAATTAATTAAAATTGTTATTGATAATCTTTCATTCTTGACCGTGGCCGGGGCTCGAATCCTGGCCGGCAGGTTACCATGACATGTTTCGATCGCAACCACTCGATCTCCTCAGATGGATTTGCCGTTTTACACTCGCAGCCATCGACGGCTGCTGACGTCAATAGTCAAACATCAATCCGTAAACCAAATTGTATTTTAACCTTTGGTAGATCGAAGTTTGCTTTTTTGAATGATTATCCATTTTAATTGATTTTACATGTTTTTCCTTACTTCTGTTTTTTCCGTACTTTTGTCAAGAATTCTTTTTGAAGTCCAAAGTAAATTTTTTTGTTTTTTTCATTTTGCCTTTCTTTTTCTTGTTGACCTTTTTCAGCACAACTTGAAGGACAAATGTACACATAGAGCTCGTGCCTTAGCTTTAACAATAATTAGTATTGTGGTTATTTGGTTGAACTATTTATGGGGTTTAATCCAAATTTTTAATATTTTTAATTAGGCTTAAGTTCATCAAATTTAATTTTCATTAAATTATTTTTATGAAGAAAGGAATTTTACAACATGAAAAATAATTAAGATTTTTATTGATAATCTTTTATTCTTGATCGTGACCGGGGCTCGAACCCTGGCCGGCAGGTTACCATGACATGTTTCGATCGCAACCACTCGATCTCCTCAGATGGGTTTGCATTTTTTTTTCGAAATTCTGGTTAACAGATGATGGCTTTTCTGTTTTAAATATGTTTTAAATTTCGCCATATTCATTTAATTTTTACTCTAACATTTTAAGACAAAGCAGGTTGTAATTAAAGATAAATGTTTTGCGATGTGTATCTAATGTCTGCAAAAACCTTTTTATAAATTTAACGACAGCAAAATAATCTTTCAGAAAAGTTATGTTTGGTGTAAAAATTAATAGTGTTTAGGGCTCGTATAAAATTTAGAATAATTAAGAAACGAAATAAAAGAAAAATTTAATAGAAATTATTTTTTTAAAGATACTGAAAACGAAATTTTCGATTTAAAATCGTTTCGTTTTTAAAATCAATTTCCTGTATATTTTTAAAAGGTCTTGCAATTTATACTTTTAAATTTTTCAATTTAATTATACAATCAAATTTACTCTTAATAAGTAACTAATTATATTTTGGTTATGTTATGTCTTTTCATTTCAGATTTCTTTGCTTTAGTGGATTGTTATTATAATATAAATGATGTGATGGCTAAAATGGCTTCGGGAGATCTCTCTTTAACAAGTACTAGTAGCCAAGAAGGTAATTATTAAATTTCATTTGAATCAAAGCACACATCGTTGCTAATATCTTCATCAGATTTTAAGAATGTACGATTGTGGGAAACCAGTCTCTACAACGTCAATTGTAAAAAAAATTCTATAAGAAATCTCAAAACTTAACATCCTCGATTTTAATGGTTTATACGACATGCATCGAAAGCTTAGCATATATTTATTTTAATTTCTTAATGATAACTTTATTGCTTTGGAAACACCCAAAGAGATAGAAAGTCATACTAATAACTAAAAAAAGATACACAAAAGATTAATTTTTAAATAAAGAACAAGACGTAGCGCCATATTTAGAAGATTCAAAAGAGCATGAAAGTATTGCTGACAAAATTAGAATTTATTTAACTTAAGCCTACAGTAAACGGAATGTTAAAAGCTACATACGCATTATTTCTGACGTAATTTTGTCGTCATCACGCAACACGTACTTGCTATTGTGGCTTTGTAGTGACGTCAAAATTACGTCAGAACCACATGTGCATGTAGCTTTTTACATTCCGTGTACTATAGGCTTTAGCCTTTTAGTTCTAGTAACTGAAATAGTGAGCAGCGATTAAGTGTTGTTGGATGCGAATTTATTCCGAACGAAGAAGCAATTTACGAGACGTAAATGCAAAAAAATTACTTTTCTGCCATTACAAGATGCAAATAATAAATTTTCAATACTCGTGTTTTAAATGTTTGCTCTTTGCTGCATATATCGTTTACCTTTTCCAATGAAAGCACGAGTTTTTTTTAAATACCATGAAAAAATCACAATAGTTGAAATTGTTTTTAAAAATATAGAAAAGTTTGGGTTCGGTCTGAAAAATTGTATTCGGTCAGACACTTACCATTTTATAAACGTTTTTTTGTGTGAAATATTGCAAAATATAAAATATAACACTAAATTTCCTTTTTTAGACCAGTATGTTTAAACGCTCAATAGGTTTTTTTATTTTATTTAAGCTACCATTGCATGCACATTTATGCACATGCATATGTATATCCTGAATTCGGAGGTACAAACTATTAACGAATTCGTCTACGATTGCCCATCATTAAGTATGACAAGAGCAATTTTATAACATTATTTCTAGATTGAAATCGAAATTTTTATTGAATTGATTAGAAAAAATTGAATGGCAATGGTATTTTATATAAAATAAATACACGTTCTTTATTTCAGAGGAAGGTCCTGAATATGCGGACTATGATCGTACACTGCGACCACCATCTAACTCAAGTAGCAGTACTACAGCAGGCAACATGAATAACAACAATAATAATGGCAACAGTAGTGGTAGTGGATCTGGTAATCCAAAAATTTATGACACTATTAAAATTCAATATGATTCCGCTCTAATGGAATTAAAAACTGTACGGCATCAGCATGCTGATACAGTGCGGAGATGTGATAATTTAGAAAATCAGTTGGCTTTCTATCAAGAACAATACAATGCAGCTATAAATCAAATTAAAAGTTCTGATTTCAATAAACTAACGGATGTTGCTGCGGAGAATGTACGACTGAAACAACAAAATTCCATGTTGGAAAGAAAACTTATCCGTTTAGAAAATGAGAGTACGAATCCGCAAGCGGAAAGAAATTCAAACTCTTATTATTGTGATTATAATGATAATGGCAGGGGAGGTCCAGGGGGAAACGGAACGGCAGTGGGTAAATGTGATGGTACATGTTCGAAAACTGAACAACTTAAGGAGGAGCTGATTTTAAGCACAGAAAGGAATAATGATTTAATGAAGGAAAAAGAAAAGTATAAAAAAAATTATAGTGCTGCTTTAATGGATTTCGAAAAAGAAAGAAAATTTTTTTGCGATGCAAGAGATCAATTTAATATGCAGAGAGAACAGTTTCAATTACAGCGTGAGATTATGGAAAAAGAAAATCAAAAATTGAAAAGTTTATTAGCTGCGGAATCTAATAAAATGTTAATGATAACAATGCAAAAGGGCCGCATCGAGGAGGAGTTAAATCAATTGTTATCAGAGAAAGATAATGTCTTGCAGGAGCATCAAAAAATGTCTGACGATTTGGCAGCAGCCAATAAAGAGCTTGAACAGTATAAAAAAGACGAAATTATGTATAAAAATGACGTGAAAGCTTTACAACAAAACATCACGGATTTGAAGAAAAGAGACTTGCTTAAATCTCGAGAGAGTACTTGGTCTAAGGAATTTTCCGATAGTAAAGATGATTTTAAGGAAATCGAAAAGTTGCGTAAAAGTTTAGAAAAAGCACATGCTGAAGTTGAACGTGCTGCCCAAGATACCGAAGAAGCTAAAAGAGTTAGGGATTGGGCTATTTCGCAAAGAGAGAAAATAGTTCAAGAAAGAGATTCGGTAAAAACGTTGTGTGACAATTTACGTAAAGAACGAGATAAAGCCATCTCTGACTTGCTATCTGCTATAAGAGATAGTGAGAAAATTAAAAAGCAAAAGGATGAAGCTCAACGAAGAATAGATGTGCTCAAGGAGCAATTAGAACAAAATCAAAACAATGATTCATCCTCGCGTCGTAGTTTCAGGATGAGCACTTATGAGGCCGAAGATATTATGGAGATTGAGTTGACGAATTACCATGCTGATTGTGATATCGGCATTATCATTGATGATAGTCAACAAAGACAGCTTGTTTGTGGCGTTACAAATGTTTCGCCGGCTTTTGGTAAACTTAAAATAAATGATGTTATTGTCAAAGTGAACAACTTGGAGTGTCAGGGTCTAAGTAAACGAATGTTAATTGATGAGATCCGATCTTCGGCACCACGTTGTAATCTTTTAGTATCTCGTACTCGCCAGAGTAAGCGACATTTTTATACAGTACATTTGAATTTGCAACAGAATCCTAACCATGGCCTTCACTTAGATACTGGGGTGTTTATTTCGAAAATTGAACCGAATTCATTGGCAGCATTCGAGCCAGAACTTGACCCCGGTGATAGAATATTGTCAATTAATAATAAATCTATGGAAGGAATACAGTCTGTAGAAGACGTTATGTCTATACTGAATGACGACCGCAATGAATCTATAATAATATTTGCTTTAAAAAATGTTCAAGATTCTATAAATTTCGAATCGCAGAGAAGAATGACAACTTCGGCAGCTCAAACTGATTCCATTGATTCTATGCATCGCGTAACAGGCACAAAACATCCATCCAAAATAGCCGAAATGTTAAGTAAATTTAAAGAAAAAATTCACATTTCCAAACCCGGTTCCGATGGCGATCATTTTGCTCAAGAACATGATGCTTTGGCGGCCTTAGATTCAGTATTAAGTGAAAATTCTTCGGAAAAAAGCAAAGAAAATCTTTTTAAACGTAATAAGAGTAAGAAAAAGGAAAAAGAAGCGGCTGCCAAAAGTATGGGTACATGGCCTAGAACAAACATTTTGCAAGCTTCCCAAGAAAATCCTACTGGCACTATTGTCCATAGGGAAAAGAAAAGAGCGCCTTTGTCTCTCTTTACAGCAGGACCCATCAATGTGGACAAGGATGATGAGCGTGTAGATTCAGATGAGGCTCCACCGCCTCCCTTGCCCCCTGTGCACAATAAACCGCAAGCTCATATACGTAACGGCGTAGGTCCAAATATAAAGCACAATCCTAATAGGAATTCGAACCCTATACCTGCTTCTATGCTTTTTCAGAATGCAAATTCTTCAACTGGCAATGGAAACAACAATTACCCAGTTAGTAATTATATGAGACATTCGGTCTATGCCACACCGACCAGCATGGAGTCGGAGCCTTTAGTTATGGAGCAATCAAAACCTTTGCAGAGACCAAATCCTATCATGGCAGCTACTCCTAATATGAGACCTAAGCAAACTGATAAGTATGGCAATCCAAGAATACAAAATCACAACTATCAAAATCGTTATTCATTGAATATCACACCAACAGAACTGTACAAAACTACAGGACAACAAGCCCAACAACAGGTCATCAACAATGTGCAACATAATTCACAACAACATCAGCAACAGCAAGTAGTTATTGGAGGTGATTTAATATCGCGAAAACAACACTTATTTGATATGTTCCACCACACTTCATCGCCGAACAACAAACCTGCACCTCATCCAGCGTTGTTTGTGCCTCTGCAACCACCTCAACCCCCGCCACATTCAACTAATTTCTTGCGATCAAATTCGAATCAACAACAAAATTCTCTAGATATGATTTCCTTAAAATCTCAAAATTCAATAGATTCTATTCTCTCCACTAAAAGTCCGCCAATAAGTGAATATGCTGTACTTGCTAACTATCCTAAGCGTGGCATTCCAATGCCACAATCCGCTCCTGGGTCCGCTTCAAAAAATGTGTCCAAGTATCCCAGCGATAGTGAAAGTATTGCGTCGGGAATAACCAGCGGAGGCGGTCTATTTCATTCGTCTAACAATGGTCCACCCTCTAGACATATGCCTTTATTTCCCTCGTTTACCCAGTCAACACACTCTGCTATGAGACCTATACGGCACTCTAGTCCCTTAACTTTGCCCTCGCCACCACCCCTGCATCCCGGAAGTGGTGGTTCAAACTCAAATGCCCATCCTCATCATTTGGATTCATCGATTGGTATACCCACTTCATCGGTTGATAAATTCGATATGGACTATATGAATTCAGCACATAATCATCACCACCAAACACATCCCCATTATTTAAACGACTACCCGCCTAATATACCCAACCATAATGCCTACCATCCTCTACCCAGCATTCCTTCGTCGGGGCAAGGAGTTATCTATGAGGGTGGCACTTTTCCTCGCAAAAAAGATCATCAGCGCTTACGCATACCCTCCAATCCAAGTGTTGCTAGTAAAAATAACGGCGTCAAAAACAGTTCTGGTTCCATTGATCATCATTATGCATCTGGGAACAATCCCTCTGCTCAAATGTCAAGCTCGGGGGCACCATATTCCGGAGGAGGTGGTGGCATTATGTCACACCATCATCACACTGCATTGACAAATGTAACCGCGAATGGAGGTAATAGTGGTAGGGGATCACCCATGCCCCAAGTTCATGTTGAAGTGTTGTCACATGGCGGCAGTAAACGCAATTCGAATGTGCCGTCGGATTTTTTATGCCCTGGAGATCTTAGAAGAGTCACGATTGAAAAGAGCGATAAATCGCTTGGTATTACAATACAATGTAATAATAATGGAGGTGGTATTTTTGTATCAACTGTAGCCGACAAAAGTATTGCCACTCGTGCTGGTCTTCAGGTGGGCGATCAACTCTTAGAAGTTTGCGGTTTGAATATGCGTTCGGCTACAAATGATATAGCAGCTAACGTCTTGCGTCAATGTGGTAACTCGATAACTATGTTGGTGCAGTATAATCCAGAAAGTAAGTATTGTGCAATTTATTAAAGACATACATAAATAAAATTAAATTTATTTTATTACAGAATTTCACTCAACTGAATATGAAGGCACTCACAATTTAGAACCTGAATCTCCGGTTAATCATTCGGGGTCACCAACTCCACGCAATTCTCCCCGACCACCCATACGTCCTATGATGGCTTCCTTGCCGCCAATGACAATACCGCTGCCAACATCCACACCTTCCAATGCAATGACACAAAGTGCTATAATGCCCCAACCGTCTTCATTGATTTCTCAAAAATCCATTAAAGATCGAAGTTTCGCCGACAGTTTGGAAAACCAATCCGATATAAGTAGCAGTCAAGATATCCCTTCGTCCAATGCAACAACAACAACTACGGCCTCGACAACCTCCACACTGCCATATGAGGAAGAGCCGCGTTATGTCACACTGCACATGGATAAGTCAAAAAACCCAGGTATAAAACTTTTTGGCGGTAATAAGGTCGGTATTTTTGTACACGACGTTCATCCAGGATCTCCTTCAGATCGGGCTGGTGTACGTAAAGGCGATCAAATATTGGAGTATAATGGTGTCGATTTACGTTGTGTGACAGCGGAACAGGCTGCTAGTGAGATCTCGAAGTTAACCGATACTGTAACCATGTTGGTGCAAAATAAGTTAAAAAGTAAATGTTGTAATATTTGTTTTATTAATTTGATTGTTATATTTTATATTTGTTTTATTTAATAGAACTGAAACAAATCAAGGATAAATCTGGAGATTCTTTTTATATACGAGTGGGGTTTGACAGAACCGGTGACTTGAATGAAGGTGATTTGCGTTTTGTTAAAGATGAAGTTCTTTATGTTGACAATACCGTTTTTAATGGAACTTTTGGTTTATGGCGTGCTTGGAAACTAGACAACAAAGGTTATCGCAAGGAGTGTGGCATCATACCATCACAAATGAAGTGAGTTTTAGACATACAGTGACTCTCATTAACGATAGGCTTTTGTTGGTGTTTTCTTAATTTTTAAATGAAAAAAGTGTATTTGAAAAAACTGGTTTAACATAATAAAGGTATTCAAGTCAATTTTTTTCCCTTGCAACTGTGCAAAAAAGCATATTTGCACTTATTTGACGTGAGCAACCCATTTTGCTTGCACTTTCAATTTTTAGCATTTTTGAAACCATTTTTTAAACAACGCACCTTTCATTTGACAATATTCAAAGATGCATGCACTTGCGGTTATTTTAAAACATTTTTTTAATTAAATTCAATCGCAAGTTTCTTGAAAATTACACAAAATTAAATAATTTTATTAATATAACTTATCTACCTAAAAAATTTTCAGATAAGTATTCCAGTATTTTTATTAATTCTGATTCTTCCATTTTTTACGCTTTTTCTTTTTTAATTGTTTAATTTTTTACAAACACTACAATTTATAATATTTTTCAATTCAAAGAAAAAAATGTGCGTAAAAATGGTATTTCTGCGTTGTTGTTTACTGCAGAGTTATGTTCATGAGTACTTTTTAAGCATTTTTTTCATTTTGCAAAAATGTTATGCTTTTACTCTGATAATCTTGCACTTACTTAGACTCTGACAATTTTGCATCGTTTGTGCGAAATAATTGTCTATATGTTTCTTGTTATGTTTTTGCACTTTTGCTTTTTCGCAAGGGTGCAACTTTTGACGTGAATACCTTTAATAATTTTAAATTTAAAAAACTAACGGGTCACCCAAAAAAAGATTAGAAATATGGAAGAGGGGCCGATTATAAGGAAAATTTAGGTGAATCCGTACTAAAGTGCTCTTAAAAGTGTAACTGAAGGCAGGGTTGTCAGATTTTTTTCACCTTCATCGCCAAATAGTATACCGAAAATCGCCAAAAATTTATTTTTTTAGATTTTTGGTAAAAAAAATTCGCTAAAAATCGCCAAATAAAATATATGTGTTCCTCTAACTCCCATTGGAGCATAGGGCGCCAAATCCATATTTATCCTTTTCTAGTAGTGTATTTATATTATAGTAGAAAATCGATGATTTGGGCCTTTTTCACGCGTCACTTTTTACATATATGTTTAGTAATCTGTGCCCAGATTCGTTTTCGATTGTATATAAAATCAGGGTTTTCAAAAATTTCAAGTGAATGTATAATTTTTTTATTAAATATTTTAAGGTTTAAAAGAAATATTTGATTTTATTTCGTAAAAAACAGAGTTAAAATGTATAAAAAAAACTGCATATTTCGCTTTGCACTCCACATTGAAAAAAAACGAAAAATCTGATATCAATGCAACTTTTTTTTAAAAAATGTTCTGATTTTCTTTTGCTCTTAATTCAACTATTTTTGCATACTACCCAGTATACATTATTATTTATTTATTTTAAAAAAACCCATTTCATATGCAATCGAAAACGTTTGCGTTTTTAAAATTTATTTTGTAAAATAAGTTTTTCGGTAAAGATCCGATTATTGATAACTTCTGATCAGGAAAATGTGCGAAAATCTAAGAATGGTTAAGCTTTATTCCAAATTTCTTTGGCAACAATTCGATAATGTTTTCAATGTAATTATTCGCATTCGTATTGCGATATTTAAATTTGTTAAAAATTCAAAGAAAAATTTTAAAGAAAATTTGTTCATATAAATATCAAAAAAAGAAAAAATGTGTTTTAGAAATCGCCAATTTTTTTTGATTTCGCCAAAAAATCGAAATGTCGCCAAACACGAGCCCTGACTGAAGGTAAAGAAGTATTAAAAAAAAATCAGTTTTAGAACCAACAATTCGTCGAACTATTAAAAAGCAAGGGTTCAATAGCCGAGTGATGTAATAGTTCGAAGCTATATATCAGCAAATGGAGTCGAAAAAATAGTTTTTATTGATGGTAACATGAACAAGGATTTGTACTTCTATTTAAAGCAATGAGCCGAAAAATGAGAATTTTATAAATGCTGTCCGTGAATGGAGACTTTACAATTGTAAAAAAATCGAATAATACTCTAGCCCAGTCACTAGTGTCCGACCGATTAATCGGCTTCGGTATCGGCCAAAAATGGCCAATAATCGGTGTTCGACATTACTTTGGCCGAATTTTGCCGAAGGCCGAACTTTTTAAGACCGTTATATGCAAATGTTACAAAACCATACAAAAATAACAAACTTTTTTTTAAATTCGGCTGTGGAAAATTATATTGTTTCTAAACCAATTAAACAAGGTAGTAATAACAGAAAGAAAAAAAGAAAGAAACAAATTAAAGCTTCCATATGGGAAAAGCACGACTCAATTCTTCACATTGAAGTGGAAGAAAATAATGAAAATATTCTACAAAAGGAATTACATATTTTTCTAAATTAGCCCTTAAGTCCGCAAAGTATTAATATATTTGAGTATTGGAAAGCAAGTCCATTTAACAACTTTAAGGCAGTAGCATTAAAATATCTGTCAGCACGACCAACTAGTGTTGCCAGCGAGTAACTGTTTAGTGCAGGCGGTCAGTTATATTCCAATAGGTTAAGTTTTCATAATGGTATCAATGCAGAAAAATTAATGATCTGTCATTTCAGCATTAAACTTACTGAGCTACTTAAATAAAAGTGTTAAGCGTTTTTTAAACATACAAATTCTATTGCCAATACATTTTCAATAAAACAAACCGATCTAGCGATCTGTCCAATAAGATCCAGCTCGGTGGTGTTGGATTAGATTTGTTTATACGAAAACTGTATGAAATTTAGTTTTGAAATAAAAAAACGTTTGCCGCTCTTATTTAAATATTATTAATTTAAATATTAATAAATACCGCACTCGATCATAAATTAACTCAAAATTTCCAGAAGCAAAATAATACTGAATTAAATATTAATATGCCTTTGTGTTCTATATGGTTATATTTTACATATATTATTGAACACAATAATTTACGAACGACGATATGTTAAATAATTTTTAAGCCAATCTTCTCATGACCAAAAAGTACACAGCGGGTGGATATGAATCAAAATCAAATCAAATTTAATTTTCATTAAATTATTTTCACTGAGGAAGGAACTTTACAACTTGGAATTTTTATTAAAATTTATTGATAATTAAAGTAAGAAATAAAGCACGATATTTTTACAGCGGGTGGATTGAATATTACGTGTCGATTTTTCCCAAAAAGTGAAAAAAAATAAAAATTTTGAATTATTAATCCGAATATCAAGGCCGAATTTAGCCAACTTAGCCGAACTTCGGCTACGGCTTCGGCATCGGCCTAAACAAGTAGCTTCGGTCGGACACTACCAATCACCCGAAATGTATCTTAAAAAAAATTGATGGGAAAATTAAATCGTCAAATTCGTGAAGGTCGTATTTCTTTTTAAAAAAATTAAAAAAAAGACCGCAGAAAGAAGGGGGAAAAATCAGAGTATATTATTAAAAAATAAATTAACTGCCTGTTTAACGATATCGAACGTCATCGTTCGCATAGAAAATTACATTTAAAACAAAAACAAAGTTCGAACATTGTACGAACTTTGTTTTTGTTTTAAATGTAATTTTCTATGCGAACGATGACGTTCGATATCGTTAAACAGGCAGTAAATTTAAATATTAATAAAAAACCAATTGGTGATGATTGTCACTGTAATTGTAATTTAATAGTTTATTGTAAAATATGAAAACTTTTTCTTAATTTTTTCTAGGGTGGAAGAAGAATTACGAGCCGCTGAAGTGGTAGAGTGTGAAAGTGGCAGTACCGCCCGTCGTGGAAGCACCTCTACACGACGCTCGTTTTTTCGTCGAAAAAAGCACCAACGTAGTTCATCGAGAGACTCAACTGAAATCGCTAGTTTTAGTAATACACAATTAAGCTACTTTCCTGACTCAGGCATCCTTAATGATGATGGTGGAATTTTAAGTTATCAACGGGTTGAACGATTGGATTGTAAGTATTAATTTGGAATTTATTTAGTTGTAAACAAATTGCAAAATTTCATAGGACAAATGTTAGAAGAAATCTTTGTATTAATAAAATCAGTTCTATTTTCGTCGTTATTAATATCTATTAAAACAATAGGGGTTTCGTCGAAAAATATGTGTGATCACTGCAGCAGAATCTCTTATGACCGTACACCGATGGGACCATTAAAATGTGTCTTCTAGCAGTGTCTGTTGAAAGGATGGTGTATGTTAAGAACATTCCACATATATATTTAAAATTTTGCTTTTGCGCCTCAAATATTTTAGAAACGAAAAAAATTCATTGCTTTGTTAGGACCGAATTTTTCTTTTCAAATAGAAGGGATACTGACACGATAGGGTTCAGTTAAAAGGAGTTTAATGGCAACAATTTGTGAAAATGCTTCAAGTGCATGTGGCTTTTTTGATATTGATAGAATAAGTCTATTATTTAATAAATCATCTTATAAAAATCTTTCGGCAGTAAAATTTGAAATGTTAAATAACATAAGTGAATCAATTTTATTAATTGAACAAAAATAGATTCAGTCTGTTCTTATTACACCCAGCATCCCCAACATGTTCGTTGAAAATAACACTTTTGACAAACTAAAAAAATCTTGGGAATTTAAATATGCTTTTACCATGTTTACACGGACAGCAATATTCCTGTTTCGCACCCCAAACATGATTGAAACAACATGTTTTGCCATACAAAATTTTGAGAGCGAAACAGGTCGTTTCATTTTGAAACCTGCTGCGAAACAGGAAAAATATATTATCATCTCCAATCATCTACGCAGAAAAAACAATTTTAAAATAAAAAAAAATTTATTTTGTTAAAAAAGCTATGAAATCCAGCCAAGCTGTTTTTTTTTGTTTTAAAAATGTTGGTTTTTTTTTTTTAAACCAATGTTTATAAAAAATTTTAATTCAAAAATTTTTATTTATAATCAATTTTAAAACAAATTGACCATTTTTGTATTAAAAATTTAAGTTTTTAAAACAAGAATTTAGCACTTTTAAATCAAGAATGTAATGTTTTTAATCTAAAAATGTGTAATTTTAAATTAAAAGTAACTTATTTTGAAGGTACGTTGCTTCATACTTACCATTATACTATGCAATAAGTAAATATATCAACTAAAAAGGAACTGAGAAACTCATTATTAAATTGTTAAGGTTTATTACAGTATAAAAATTTTAAATGCTTAAGTTTATATTTGTTTAGTCGCAGTTAAGAGTTTTTTCATATCCTTGTTTGTTTCAATACTTCTTCATATAAATAATAAATAACCAAATATTTTAAAAAATTAATTAGGTTAATAGTGTAAAATTATACAACTTATTTCTTATGTTTTAAAATATTTACAAAAATTTATTAAAAAAGGATTTTTTTCCCACGCCGTGCTATAAAGTAGTATTCCTTAGAAAATTTTAAAAGTAGTAACACTAACAATAACGCTAGCACCTTTTTTTAAAAGGTAAAGGTAAAATCTTCTGGAGATAGTGACCTAATTTTAGACTTGTTCCATATTTTTCTTAATATGTATTATATCGCTTTTATTTTTAACGTTTTTGAACTTTTTCTTTTTCATTCATTTTTACAGTTTTTAAACTTTTTAAAAGAAGAACACTGCACCGAGCTATGTTATTTTTTTAATGACGCTTGTGAAAAAATTTGACATATATTTAAAAAAAAACTTTTTAAATTAAAATGCTTCATTTTATTTTCAATAACAAAACTGTTTTGATTTTAATAAGTTTTTCAAAATTGTTAAACTTTTTAAAACAAAAACGAAAAATTTGTAATTTTAGTATGTTTTGTCTGCTTCTTATAGTAAAAACAAAAGTGCTACCTTTTAATATTAAAGAAAACCTTCAAAACGTCAATTGTTTTTTTAAAATGCCTAATTTTGTAAACCATAACGTTTTTTTTAAAATAAAATTGAATATTTTTAATATTTTTAATTAGGCTTAAGTTCATTAAATTTAATTTTCATTAAATTATTTCTATGAAGAAAGGAATAAATAAACAGTTCAACAAAATAACCACAATACTTATTATTGTTAAAGCTAAGGCACGAGCTCTATGTGTTCATTTGTCCTTCAAGTTGTGCTGAGAAAGGTCAACAAGAAAAAGAAAAACAAAAATTAAGAAACAAAAAATGTACTTTGGACTTCAAGAAAAATTCTTGACAAAAGTACGAAAAAACAGAAGTAAGGAAAAACATGTAAAATCAATTAAAATGGATAATCATTCAAAAAAGCAAACTTCGATCTACCAAAGGTTAAAATACTATTTGGTTTAAGGATTGATGTTTGACTATTCAGTCAGCAGTCGTCAATGGCTGCGATTGTAAAACGGCAAATCCATCTGAGGAGATCGAGTGGTTGCGATCGAAACATGTCATGGTAACCTGCCGGCCAGGGTTCGAGCCCCGGCCACGGTCAAGAATGAAGGATTATCAATAACAATTTTAATTAATTTTCATGTTGTAAGATTCCTTTCTTCATAGAAATAATTTAATGAAAATTAAATTTAATGAACTTAAGCCTAATTAAAAATTTGGATTAAAAACCATAAATAGTTCAACAAAATAACTACAATACTAATTAAAATTGAATATTTTTGTTTTTAATATTTTTTAAAAAAAATTGCTGCAATTTTAAAATAAAAACGCAAAATTTTGTTTTAAATATCGTTTTTTGGTTCAGTGTAGCTCTCAAAAAAATCAAAACAAAAAAAAAAAACAAAATAAAAATTGATGTTAAATAAAATAAAGTGATAATTATAAAATAATAATAATAATAAAAGTATTAAATAATATATTTTTAACTTTATCTATTTTAAATAAAAAATTTTGTTATTCGTGCTTAATTCCCAGTTTTTATTTTTGATAAAAACACTTGAAATTTATTGTTGATGGGATAAGCTCAGCATAAGGCCTGATCATCAGGAAACTTCGTCCATAAAGATTTAAGAAAAACTAAAGATATTAAACCAAATAAAACTGTTAAGCGTATAAGAATCATAAGCAACAGTTCTACTTGTAAGTCCGAGTTTAGACGAGCGAACATTTGGAAGGAAAACATCTGGAATTTTGTTTTGTTTTTTCATTTGCGGTCACATAGACGAACATGTTGCCGGAAACATTCTGTTAATATTGTTGTTTTTTTCTCAAAAAGCAAGGTAAATGTCAACAAAGAAAATGAGAACAAAGCGTGTCGCCGAGTACCGAACACAAAAACCATTCTCTCTTCCCCACCAGTAATTTGCTAACAAACAAAATGTTTCCCTTCCAGATGTTTCCCTGTCTAAATGGGCACTAACAATATCAAAGTTTAAAAAAAACATCAACAATAAACAGTGAGTTTATCTCTTCTTACATTCCCCACTACAATTGATTGGAATTCTTCCAACATTAATTGTAGTTGTAAGTAGGTTAAGAAAAAACAAAATGCAAAAAACAACTTGCAAAAGCATGTTGCCAGGTAAGTTTTTTTTAGGCCGTGCACTTGCCAGTTTATTATCAAAAGTAATTTTTTTTTTTTGGGAATTAAGCACGAATAACAAAATCTTTTAAATTAAAATTTTGTATACCCAAAAATTACTTTTCATAATACATATTTTAAATAAAAATACACTAACAGAAAAAAATGTCAAAATGAAACAAGAATAAATCGTATGAACAGCATGTTTGGCAATCTAGTTTCCGAGACCGAAACGAGTGGTTTATATCGTCGTAGCATTAACTGAGATTTTCTTAAATACAGAACAAGATCCTAATCGAAATAAGAGTTCAAGATAGAATGGGCTCTAAAAAAGGAATGAAAATATCAGCGTATGTGCAGGTAGAATGCGCCTGATATTAAGAATGGACAAATGTCCAAAACCTAATTAAACTTATACATACATATGTATATAAAATAAAATAAATTTTTACTACTAGTCAGTCATATCTCTTTTTTTTCTTCATTCGTTTATTATTAGTACTCAATCTTTAGCGTTACAATGGACCATATTTTGGTCTCTGGGCAAGAGTGTGAAGTTTACTTTGCACCAGCCTTTCTGTCTAACATTTCTGTATATTTAGCTTAAATATCGTGCTTTTTGAGTTATGTTTAAAATAAAATACAATATGGCTAAAAAATCCTTCTAACCTTGTTATGTTTTAGCTCCTGTTCGCCGACCAGTTTTAATTATTGGTCCACTATCTGAATGTGTTATGGAACGCTTGACTATAGACTTTTCTAATCTCTTTAAATTTTGCGAAGTAACGGCAATGGATTGTTCCCAAGATGCTATGGAAGAAGGATTACAGCAAAATATTTTCGTTGACTATCGTAGGCGAGGCAATAAATTTGAATGTACTACGGTTGAAACTATTAATAATGCATGTAAAAATGTAAGCATATAAACACTTAAAATTTCCACAAAATATTTACTTACATTTTTTTTCAATATTAAGGATCGTCGTCATTGTATACTGGATATATCCATATCGGCTGTTGAGCGCTTACAACGTTTACAGATCTATCCAATTGTTTTACTTTTACGTTTTAAATCGGCTAAACAAATACGAGAAATTCGTGATTTTGGAACTGATAAAATATCTGCTAAGGCAGCTAAGGAAATGTACGAGCGGGCACTTAAGTTAGAAAGTGATTATAAACAGTATATATCGGGTAGGTTTTAAATAATTTTACTTTTAACATAATTTATTTATAATTATTTATTATTTTCAGCCGTTATACCGGGTGTAAGCATTAAACACATGTGTACCCAAATAAAAGATGCAGTTGACAAGGAACAGGATAAAATTTTATGGGTGCCTGTTTCAAATATTTGATAACCAAAAAATATCAAACATCGGAACGATTTACATAAACCTAAAGAGAATATAGTATTTTTTTGTTTGTCTTCTGTGCGCACATTTAATTATATTGTAATTTATTTTCTCTTATTTTATATATACATTCATATAAATATTTTTTTTTTAACTTTTTATATTGCTGTCTAACACAAGCTTAAGTATTTTATTTTACGGTTTGCTTCTTAAGGAAACGCGTGTCTTTGTTAAAGCTATTAAGTCTTACATTAAGTTTTATTAAAAAAAAAACTTGAACTAGTATTCTTTTTTCTACAATTTTGTGTTGTTTTATTTTTTTTTTATTGTTTTTCCTTTCTTTACTCAACGCTTTAATTGAAAAGTATTTTCATTTTGTTATTTTTAACATATTATGCTTTAATATAATATTTGAAGAAGATTCTTTATTGTTTAACATTTAAGTTGCATTTTTTATTTTTATTTGTCTCTTTAATCTTCGTTTAGATTATGTTTGCCTCTTAATCCTATTATTGTTGTATTTATTTAATTTCTACTACTGTAAGTGAATTTTATTTTCTTCTAGCCCATTTGCTATTACTACTAATACGCCTTTATTCAAAATCTAATGATAAAACTAATGTAAATTAAGTGCCTTTTAATGTTTAGTTTTCAATTAACAATTCAAAATTGTTAAAACTTTGTAAAATGTTTTGTAATAGACAATAATAAAATTTTATATTAATATACAAACACTTCTTTATATATATGCATACAAACATACATATATAAATATTTATACTTCACTATATCTACACACAACACATATATATAAACTGGGTTACAGGGTTCTATTTTAAAAATCAATTTTTTTTAATTATTTACATTTTACATACAGAGCTATTACACATATATATATACATATTGATGTTTTTTTTTTATCGAAATAACAAAATAATGTAACCTTCTATATATACAATTACATACAACAAATACTTTTTTTGAAAATAAAAGATTTTTAACTCGAAATAAATGTGTTTTTATAAAAATGATTAGTATTGTGGTTATTTTATTGAACTGTTTATGGTTTTAATTTCAATCTTTTATATTTTAATCAGTACCGCAATTCTCTAACTTTTTGAATTTAACTACCGATTTCGTTAAGTAACGAGAAATCTTGGTCTATATAATAAAATTGAAATGTTGTGTGTTGCTAATCGCATAACTTGAGAACGGCTTGACCGATTTGGAAGATTTTTTCTTTAAAATGATCGCCATGGTTTGTACGGAAAATTTTGGCCCGCCCAGAAAACGGCTCCATCAATTTGACTAATTTTTCTTTCAAATGTTCGTATAAATCCATTTTAAGTTTTCATCTAATGAAACATTTACCACGCCTACTTTTACGCCCACTTTTTTTATTAAGCGCATAACTTAAGAAAGCTGGACCGATTTGGACGATTTTTTCTTTCTAATGATCGCCATGGTCCAACTTAGGTTTTTACGAAAAGAAAGTTTTGCCCCGCCCACTTTTACCCCTACTTTTTTCGATATACCTAAAATCAAAAAACGGCTCCATCGATCATTAGTAATCATCTACCGAGCGAAGCAGGGGCGGCCAGCTAGTATAAAATAAATTTGCTTGTAAGAAAATCTTTCAACATTGAATGATATTTTAGAAAAAACATACATACATATTAGTGTCACCAACTTTTGAAACCACAAATAATTCTGGAAATATATTTTTAAGCGATTTTAGTGAAAAGAAAATTTTTCAACCGTTATGGATCAGAAAACAACACTAAAAAACTTCTTTCTGCATTTATCTCATAAATAATGCGATATAACGAAAAATCCCTACATTTTGGAGTTCATAAAAAATCAGTCCGATTTCCCTACGCTTCTATTTTAGTATCAAAAATACCTACATGTAGGGATAATTCTGGCAACACTGATTGGAGGAATAGTTTGATTACAACGTTAGTTTTTTAAATTCTGCCACTTTATTCTAGCCCTTAATATTCGATTTATAGGATGAACTACTTACATACATGTTCTGTTCCCTAGTGAGAAAATCTAAGGGAAACGTGAACAAATTAAGAGGGAAAAAACTTTTCACGATAAGGGGAATTTTTTCACGTGAAAATTTTTTCAAGTTATGTGATGGAAAACGATTTTGACAAAAATACGATTTGAAACCGATAATGTCGTTTTCAGTATCTTTAAAAGTTGATTTCCAATAAATTTCCTCTGTTTTCTTGTATATATTCTTTTAAATTCTTTATTATATATGTTAATTGAACTGTATTTTGAACAAAAAATTAAAACTTTACTTCAGAAATGGATTTAAAAATTGGTCGAAATTCATCACACCTGCTTAAAACGATCATTTTTCATCACATACCTGATTATTCTCTTTTAAATTACTTTTTTTTCATAGGAGTTTTTCATGATCGCAAATATGTGAAAAGGGAAAAATTATTCACGATAGGGGTGAATAAGTAACCTTAATAATAATAACAAGTTACCTTAATAATAACTTCGATGTTATCTCATAGTAGTGATCATTGTAATAGTAGTAGATATTTAGATAATATTTGGCACAAAAATCTTAACCTCATACCATACTCTTAATGGCGGAAATATGATCGCTCAAATACTGTAATGTAGAGTCGGGCTTGATCGACTATACTTTCTTACTTTTTTGTAATAAAAATTGGCTTCTTTACTCTATATTTTTAATTTGTTAACAGTTAATTTATTACCGTTATTACACTGTGTGTAATTTTTTAAGTCATGGAAAAATAACCATATACGGACAACTCTACGTGATAAAAGACGTAAAGAAAAAACAAATCAAATTAAAAAATTTTCGGGCAATTTTTCACTTTTGCGGCTACCTAAACGGTGCTAAGAATCATTCCTAGGAAGTTCATATGTTCTAAAAAGTTTACTGAGATCTTAGGTACATTTTTGTAGTTGATTGTTTCCTTGAATTTTGAACGGTTTGAAAACTATGGATCTGAACAGGGGGAAAAAAATGAAAAAATCGAATTTTTTAAAGTTTTTTGCGGTTTTGATCTTGAAGATGAAGTTTTTTTGATTTTATAGGTTCAAAATTTTTGTTCTTTATGGCAGGAGCTACAACTATGTCTAAGAGGGTGCATCAAAATCCCGAACGGTTTGCAAGATATGAGCCTGAGAAAATGATCACTTTTTTGCAAAAATGACACCGAGGCCACAAATCTTTGGGGGTCCATAAAAAAAGGGCATGACTTTGGGCAAAACTGGGAGACAAGGGTCTATATTTTTTTTGGTCTTTTATCACGTAGAGTTGTCCGTATATGGTTATTTTATCGTGTTGCACTGTATTATTTATCAAGAACTTTTTTTGTGTCATTAACTACCGACATTGTTTGCCAATAAAAATTTTTAAAATTTCATTACAGAATAGCTCTTAACGACAATTATCGTTAGCTAACGAATTTTGACTACTTAACGACAATTTTTTGTCGTTTAAAAGTTACAGAATTTCATTACAGACGAAATTTTAATAAATTTAATTTTTGTTTACACAGCGTTTACATTTGACAGTACTGGCAAGACAGTAAGAAAATACATATCAGTTGCCAAAAACTCTACTAACTGTCTTTGTGGCGTAGGCGGCCAGACAGTAGTTAAGACAGTTCACTTTTAAAAATATGTCAAACGCAAATGTTGCAGTGCAAGACAAGCTAAACGTGTTTTATATGAACTAAACAAACTTAAAAACAATTTTAAAAATAGCTTAAAATGGCTATATTGTGTGAACAAATATAATACTTAACTAAAACATAAAGAATCAAAGCAGAATAAATTTATTTCTTTTTACTTTTTAGTTTTTTTTATTTGCGAACAAAATTTCAAATATCTGTTAGCAAATGTCAAACACTGTTCAATTTTACTGTCTGCAAAATTTGCTAGACAATAGACAAGTAGACCTTCTAGAAGGCCTCTGAACTCCTCACTGCAAAGTCCAAACAATTCGTCTTCCTAATGAAGAGAAAAGGCGATTTAAGTTCTATGCTGGATAGAACGTCCAAACAGGCAAACACCGGTTCCCCCAGGTATTTTTCCCTAATGCCCCTCAATCCAGGGCATTGACAAAGAAAGTGAAGCACAGTTTCCTCTTCCTCCTCGTTCTGACATGACAACTTCTACAGTAGTCGTTAAATTCCATACCCATTCTTCCATCATGAGTCCCCAACGGCCAGTGTTCAGTCACAACCGGTATCACTGTCCTAATCTGGCCCCTGCTGAACCTAAGTAGAGAGCTAGTTCTCCGTTCATCATATCCAGGCCATAGGGTCCTGGATATTGAGCAGGTGGACTCACAGGTCCACCGCCTCTGCGCAACCCTATAAGACTCGCGCCTGATAAGCGACTTACAGTGAGCCATTTGAAGGCCAATGAATTGATCAATGAATATGTCATCCATGCGACCACCTTGTTTGGCCAGCTCATCTGATACCTAATTGCCCGGACACTTTGAGTGCCCGGTATCCATATTAGCGTTACCCTTGAATGCTTCGCAATCTCATTCAAAGACATCTTACATTCTACAGTTAACCTATTTGTCGTGTAGACACCCGCTAGGGAAGCAAGTGCAGCCTTGCTGTCAGTAAATATAAGTATATCTCCCGATATGCGATGATACATCAGCCAATTTGCCGCACGCCTTATAAATTTAAAAAGCTGAAAAAATGCTGTTAATCATATGAATTTTCATTCAAAGAACATTTTTGTTAACGTTGTTAAAATTTTGTATTATAAACGAAATTTTTCTTTAATTTTGGTTTATTTTCTTATTTGACAAAAATGGTATTTTCACCGAGTTTTTTTTAATTTTTTTGCTATCTTTTCTCGACTTAAGATTTTTTGGCAAAATGCCACAGATATGTTAATTGAACTGTATTTTGAACAAAAAAATTAAACTTTACCTTAGAAATGGATTTTAAAATCGGTCGAAATTCATCACACCTGCTAAAAATGATCGTTTTTTATGTTGAAGAGCAGAGGTGATAGAATACAGCCTTGCCTTACAGCAGTAGTTATGGTAAACTTATTACGGACGCAGCCTATATGCATCATCCTGCAACTTACATTATCGTAGAGGGCTTGTTTCAACGATATTTTTGTTCACATGATCCATGCAAGATTTTTGGGGTCGGAAACCAGCTTGCTGAATTCGTTGATCGGGATCGAATGCAGTTGAGAGCCTTTTGTTTATAATTTGTGATGTAACTTTGTTCGCATTCTTGATGAGTGTGATACCATGCCAGTTCCTACATTGAGATAAATTTCCTTTTTTGGGATGTTAATAATGAGCTCTTCCTTGAAATTATCGCATAACTGATTAGTCCTCTAGAATTCTTCAAAAGTTTTACTGATTAGCCGAGAGCTTATTTGTGGTGTAGCTTTCAGCAGCTCGGGGGAAACGTTGCCTATACCTGAGCCTCAATTCTGTAACTTTTTGAATTTAACTACCGATATCGTTAAGTAACGAGAAATCTCGGTTACTTTAACGAATTTGTTTTTCTCTATTTTAAATAAAGAACAAGGCGAATTAACTACAGGTGGTGTCGAAACGGCATCTGGTTTTGACAGTTCGAGCTTATTTGTTTTGATTTGTTAGTGTTTGGCTAAGAAAAGTTGACATATCGGTAAAAATATAAGAACGTCAAAGTTAAAATTTTTTAAAATTAATAAAATAAATTTGATTGTAAAAAATTTATTTTAACTAAACATAAATGAAAACATGTAAACAAATATGTTAGTCTCAAATATTTTCATACATAAGGAAAAAGTTTGAGGTGGCTGAGCCACACACAACATTCTGCTTTTACTTTTTATACCCACACTACTGTATGTGAAGAGGATATTATGTGTTTGTACAACTGTGTGCAACGCATTTAAATATAGGTTCTATTCCCACCTTTTAGTATACCGATTGACTCAGAATCCATCTAACAAGGTCCGTCCTTCTAATAGGCTGGCTAGTTGTCTGTCCAAGATAACCTTGTGCGCAAATTACATGTCGCAATTTGGAAATAATTTTATCAAATTTGGCACATTTTTAAAGGTGGAGAAGCAATTATTTATTTTTCATAGCCCACATGCAAACTTCTTTCCGGAATAGGGATTTGTGCCCATTAACCATCTTGTTTTATAGACATTTGGGCTTAATTTGGTCCAAAAATATTTTGTTCCAACCTACATAAATCAGCAGAACAAATTTTATTAGAATCGGTCCATATTTGATCACAGCTCCCATACGAATACACTTATAATAAGTTACCTTAATAATAGCTTCTATGTTATCTCATAGCAGTAATCATAGTTACAGTAGTAGATATTTAGATAATATTTGGCACAAAAATCTCGTATGTGAATCTTAACCTCACAACATACTCTTTTTGGCGGAAACATGATCGCCCAAATACTGTAATGTAAGGTCGGGCTTGATCGACTATACTTTCTCACTTACTTACGGGCTTGATCGACTATACTTTCTTACTTACTTACGGGCTTGATCGACTATACTTTTTTTGTGTTCAAAGTTGGCTTCTTTACTCTATATTTTTTATCTATTAACAGTACATTCATTATCGTTATTATTTAACAAAAACTTTTTTTGTTAAAATTTCATTACAGAATAGCTCTTAACTACAATTATCGTTAGCTAACGAATTTCGACCACTTAACGACAATTTTTTGTCGTTAAAAAGTTACAGAATTTCAGTACTGGCGACTTTATTTTTTATTTTTCAGGGCTATTACTATATAACTTTGGGTATATATTTGGACATTCTATAGGTCTACCATTACTTATACTGTGGTGAGCGCAGTCACAAGGATCGTACTGCATGTTTCCTCCATTCGACAACATCGTAGAGTAATATTGAACCCATTGTTTTTTTTCTTTTTTCGATGTTATTAGTTTACCGTTGCTGGATTTGAAAGATTTAAACAAAACATTATTTAGCGTTTTTAGTGTTTGTGTAGACGAACACAACCCTTAATACCGTTCGTAACTATTTTCAAGAAAGAGTCGAACATTATAAAGTATTGTGTTCTTCGTTAAAAAACAGAACAATTGCTGTGATACTGGAGACAAACATTATATTTTAATGTTCTATAATGTTTCTTTTTTTACATTGATAAAGAAATGATAAAAAAAATAAAAAAATATGTTTAAATGTTTAAAATACAAAAGCCTTACCATACGTTTCCACATGCAAGTAATATCTTGCAAGTAGTGTATAGGTATTATCAACCAAAAATCGAGGAAACAGCCGATTGGCTGAATGTACAAAAATTGTTTGAATGTGTATGTATTAAATTTTTCAAACTTGCTCTTGCATGTGGAAACGGTTGGTTAATTCAAGTTACATATTTGTAATTTGTTAGTAATTTGTAGCTGAAAGGGTTAAAAGAGCTCCATGCTTGCCTTAAGGAAACCAAGCAACAGGACCAAGCAACGGTGCCTGTCAATAGGGAGTTTCCTCTTAAGGAAGATATCCGTTAAGGGAGAAATTAAATTTATATCGTATGTTTTCTATTTTCGTTTAAATAAAAGAAGAATAAATATAATTTGCATGTTTTACATAATTGTAAAATTTATTAAGAAAAAAAGTTTTCTATTTTCGTTTAAATAAAAGAAGAATAAATATAATTTGCATGTTTTACATAATTGTAAAATTTATTAAGAAAAAAAGTTACATAAAAAACTATTTAATAAAAATAATCATGTTTATAAGTCTTAAAAAACTTTTTTTTAAATATTTGTTTAATGAAAAAAAAAAATATAAAGATAATAGATACATTATAAAAAAATGCAGGATAGAAAAAACGACATGTGTATATAATCTGTATATCTATGAAAAGCTTACAAATTAAGTTTGATTATCACTAGCCTTAAAATGTAAAGAGGTTATATAAATCTGTTTATGTATTTATTTACAAAAAATATTTTTTAAATATTTGAATTAAAAATTAAATTTGAAAATGCTTTAAATATGTAGTTGATTTAACTAAAATGCATAATTGTGAATAATAAATAAACTGGTATGGCCATTTTATGTGTGACAATAAGAATGTAAAATTTAAATAAATTAACAAAACAATAAGAATTATTCTAAACAATTTAAAACTTTAACTCCTTTAATGGGGAGGCTTTTGCGCAAAGTTTTAAAGTATTTTCAAGGTACAAACGCTCTGTATTTCTGTTCTTTACTAAAAGAAAGCACTATGTTCAACTATATTTACAAAAACATAATGTTAACAATAAAATATAACTTAATAATTATATAAAAAAACAACAAATTTTGCGACTAGTTTACAAAAAAAGAAAAAAAAAAAAAAAAACAAGAAAAAAATATTTAATTAAAAAAAAATTAAACACAACAAATGCATTAAAAAAAATTTAATAATAATTCAAACAATACAATGAATTTACTTAAAACTTATCAAACAATCGTGCCACTGGGACTTCGACTTTAATCCTCATAAAAATCAAATTCATCTTTTGGCCGATACCATTCTTCGGTAGCATGTTCGTAAATGGCGTTTTTAACTTGTTCCTCTGCAACTTCGATGGGATGTCTGTATTCACTAGTGCCACCTTCTGAACGAGGTGATCTTGAAGTGGCTCTAAAGTCTAAAGGTATATTGTAACATTTGCATATACAGCAGGAGGGGAATCGAAACCAATCCGAAAATATACCACGGCATTCATTGTGCGGATCGTAGGCCAAAAGCCGATGTAGGCGATATTGCTGTTCACAGCGACAACCTTCACGGCAGTACATTTGCTTGTGCTCATGCGTACATTTTTCCCAATGTACATACTGTTCGAAGGGATAAAGATTGAGTAGAGCCAAAACCTCACCGCGTGTATTGTTGGCCCAAAATGGTGCGACAACTTCTTCCTTTACCGGACAGGCGTTACTACAAAATAAAATAAAATGGTTTAAAAGTTAATGATAAGATTGATATGTTCAAAAATGTTTATGTATAAAGAAAAAAAATCTAAAATCTCCATGCAAATCTCAATTTCAGGCTTTTTTTCAAGCTAGACGTCATGTTTAAGGTGAGATTCAAATAACCTTTGTAATTATTGTTTGAAATAGTATGTTTATCGCTTTAAAAGTTTAGTCCTGCACTTGTGGTTGTACACATTCCCAACAACAAATTTTGAAAAAGGTAATCGAGTTTGGAATTAAGCATTTTAGACGGAATGACTTCTCATCTGGATTACCATATTAATTATTTTTACTAGGCGTGAGACTAAATAGAAGTGCCTAAGAATTGATTACTTTCCTTACTTTTTTAATTTTAAAAGAAGTTAGTAGTGATTTTTTTTACAAAATAATAACGTAGGTAATGCAGATATTCGTATAATTTTCTTTTAAAAATTACTTTTACAGTTTAAGTTTTCAATCATTCTTATATTTTTAAAAAAATTAGTTCTTTTATTACTTCATATTTTTATTATCTAACGTAATGCTTTTGGTAATCGAGTGATAAAACTTGGCAACCCAAAAGGTAAGTCATTATGTGGCAAGCCGTTCTTTTGGTAATGTCTTAAGGGCCAAATACACTTGTCAAATGCTTGTCCAGCTGGCGAATTCACTTTGTACTTGAGCTTGACGTTATATTCGCCGTAATATCTAAATTATTTGATTTTCCATCCAGCATCGTCGGTGTGATACATACAAACACATTTTCACTAATACTACCACAATGCTTGATGAGTATTTTGATCAGTGTATTTGTGCCTTTATTTTTTGCTGGGTTATTTTCATGTACCAACGGTAAAACTTTTTCAATTAAATATTTTTCACCTTACTGTTTTTGACAGTTTAAGGCTGGGTTTTTGAGAATTTAGTAAAACTAGGTTTAGTTATTCTGAAAACAGATTTGTTCCGCCATAACCAAGTTTGTGCACAAAATTTTGACGGAACAGTTTGTGCACAAAATTTTGACGGAACATTTCGCCGTTAAAAACCGAGTTTCAGATTTCGATAAATTAAGTTTAAACTTAATCCACATCTTAAAAACCCGGTCTTAAAGTTTTTAGAAGTTTTAAAATTGTTAATTTTCATTTTCAAAAACTAGTTATACATACCCTATAAGAAATGCTAATAGTGACAATGTACTGATATACTATTGACTTTATTACCAGTACTCCTGACCAACTGTAGACCAGACAATGCATTGTGCTTTATACACCAAGCATGTTGTTGTCATTGAAAATCAACTTCTGACCAGTGTTCGAAAACAAGCAGAACACTATTTAGCGTTCGGCTCACACACCTAAAAACGATATCTATTTTTTAGTGATTGTGTAGACGAACACAACCCTTAATACCGTTCGTGACTATTTTCAAGAAAGAGCCGAACATTATATCTGTGGCGTTTTTACAAAACATCTTAAGTTAAATTTAAAAAGTTGAAAAAATCAAATACGAATTTTCATTCAAAAACCATTTTTGTTTACGTTTTAAAATTTTTTTTTTTTTTTATTTTTTTATTTTTATTTTTTTATTATTTAATAAAAATGATTTTTTTACCGAGTTTTTTTTAAACACTTTTTTGCTATCTTATCTCGACTTAAGATGTTTTGTCAAAATGCCACATATCGTTAAAAACAGAACAATTGTAGTGATACTGTAGACAAACATTATATTTACATGTTCTATAATGTTTCGTTTTTTACATTGATAAAGAAATGAACAAACAAACCATTTTAGCAACGACCGCAGCACGAACAGCTTGTATGTGTATTGTGTATATGTTTTGCTTGTGCAAAATTATTTTGCTGGCTTTTTGTTTTTTTTTTCGTATGTGTATTTTGTTTTTGCATAAAATGTTTGGTTTTGTTTTACCAGCCAAAGAAATAAACATTAATGAGCTGAACCGAACACAGTGAAGTTTGTGGTTAAAAAAAAAACCGAACGGAATTAAATATTTTTTTTTGTGTTAGAAAGATGACAAACAGAGAAACGTTTTTTTTTTATAATTAACTACACAAACACTACTAGCGTTTGTGTTTTTCACATATCTACCGAACCGAACACTAAGGAGCGATATTTAGTGTCTGTTTTCGAACACTGCTTCTGATTTTAGAACTATTGACTAGTAAGTTCTTATGGGACAATATGTTGAGATTGGAACCAGATTAACTATGTCGTACATTTAACTAGTTCTAGTCTACATTTTTGCACTAATAATATTAGTAGATAATTCATTAAATAAAATGTTTGATTAATAAAAAGAACTTGTGATTATTTCATTAAAAAATCCAAACCTTCAACGTAAACAGTTGCACATTTTTCATTAATTCTAACTTTACAGCTGTCAACAAATTTCATTTGTTTCTCAAAGACAGACAAAAGTTTAGTTGCTTTCTTGACAGTGGCAAAAGTAGCGACTTGGATACTTTTTTTATTTAATCTAACATATTAATTTTTATAACCAAACCACAATAGTGATTTGTGAGTTGTAGCACATAGAAATATTGGTTTTAGTTTAGCGTTTCCAGAAGTTTGAACCCGTCGACCAGGACACTTACAATACAAATCACATACGAACATACAACAAAGCCAAATATATTCCAAGAACTAATTATATAAATATTAAACCCAACGAATTTTTATTTTGATACATGTATTAACCATATATTTCACGTTTAAGTCCAACAATTAAACATTAGATACAAAACTTGACATGTAATTCAGAATATGAATTTAATACATAAAAAAAAAACAATAAACAAAAGTGAAAGATTCATTTAAACTTTAACTTAACCTTATTGAAACTTATTAGTTGAACGACGTTTACCACAAGCAACGGTTGCTGGAATATTTGCTTCATGTTAACAGCGTTGTAACAGAAAGCTTAACCTCTATTCATAACAAAAAGCAGCAAAAACAAAATTTGTGTCTGCATTGACCTTTATCAAAAATCCAGGGCAATTTAAGAGAAAACCGGAAACCCAGGACGCATGGCAATCCTATTCTATACCCACCTTTAGGTATACCGATACACTCAGAATCACTTTCCGAGTCGATCTAACGATTCACCTCCGTCCGGCTGTTTGTCAGTCCAAAATGGTGACAATCGGTATATATATGCATAATACAAATCCATATACATTTTTTTACATTTAATTTGGTCAAAAAATATCTAATTGCAACAGAGGCCCAGTTTTATCGAAATCGGTCCTTATTTGATCGTAGCTTCCATACAAATACCACTCGCGCAAATAGTTATAAATGCCATTACATACTTCCTTATAAGTATTTAGTATTGATATACAGTTAAGTGACGATAACTTTTATTGTTGCTACCATGGTTAGCGTTGGAAATTTTCTAAAAGGGTCAAAAAAGGGGATTTTTAAAAAAGGGGTCACAAGAGGGGTATTTCAAAATAAAAAAGGGTTAGGTTTTTTGCAAGCAGTATTTACAAATAAAGCGGTCGCAAAAATAGCATATAAAAAAACCAACCAAGTTTTCTATAAACAAACAAAAGATATTTAACTCAACTATTTTAACAAATAGAAACTGGGAATTTTTTCCTTTCGTAGGTTACTTTACATTATATTAAACATTTTTTATTTTTCGAATTTATTCTATGAGTTAAATTTCAGTTATGTATTTTATAAAGCTTTTTTTTTTTTTTTGTAATAGTCTTATTCCTTCAATTTTTCAGGAACGAATTTATACACTACCAGACTATTATATTGTATCTTCTTGTTACATTTTACCTACGCTATCCTTTGGATAGCAATGAAGTATATTGCATGCACAGAAAAATTTACAATTATTAGACACCAGCAGAATGTAATGCATTTTCTGGCCCGCTACGGCCTTCGTCAGCATTCTTTGTGTCACACTGGATAGTGATACTTTATAAATTGAATGTATTTAACTCAACTATTTTAACAAATAGAAAGGAAATAATTCCCAGCTTCTATTTGTTAAAATAGTTGAGTTAAATACATTCAATTTATAAAGTATCACTATCCAGTGTGACACAAAGAATGCTGACGAAGGCCGTAGCGGGCCAGAAAATGCATTACATTCTGCTGGTGTCTAATAATTGTAAATTTTTCTGTGCATACAATATACTTCATTGCTATCCAAAGGATAGCGTAGGTAAAATGTAACAAGAAGATACAATATAATAGTCTGGTAGTGTATAAATTCGTTCCTGAAAAATTGAAGGAATAAGACTATTACAAACAAAAGATATTTATTTCAGGCAGGTATTGCTCAAAAAACTAAACTTTATAACTTAGTTAATATTTGAAGTTATTCAATAAATAGAACATGGCAAATATATGTTGCACTTGTTCAACAATAGTGTACTAACTCAAAATTTTTATTGTTTCCCTTTTTGGAAAAAATATCGTGCTATTTTGTCTACTTTTTGGTAATGTCTTAAAAATCCTTTTTCATATTCTTTTAATGCTAAAAAAAAATTGTTTTGCTTTTACTAAGAATTTTGAAATTTCGAGTTAATACTTTGGGGTAAAGAAAATATAAATGCAACAAATTTATTTAAATTCGAGTAAATATTTTTGTTAAATCTATGGTTTAAATTTACGACCTCAAACTAAAACTTTTCCGCATTTGGCCTTATACGTTTTGCCATTTTCTTATAACTTAAATTCGTTGACAAAAAACCTCTGCTTTAAAAATTATGTTTGAATTCAGAAACAATTTCAAGATAATATAAATGGGAATTTAGCACGTCATACGGAAATCTTATTTATAATAAATTTTGTATTCCCAAAAAATAACTTTGATAATATACTTGCATGTGCCCGTGCAAAAAACTGAACTAGCAAATTTATTTTTTTTTGTTGTTTTCTTACGAAAACAATAAAATGAAGCAATTTGTTTTTTATTTTAGGTTTTTCTTTTTACCCATTTACAACTACAATTCGAGTCGGAAAAAAGCCAACCAATTGTAGAGGAATTGAAGAAAAGATAAACTCACTGTTTATTGTTGATGTTTTGTTTAAGCTTTGATATACATAGTTAGAGGTGAGACTTTGAGTGTTTATATTTCTTATTCGCCTTAAGGTTTTATTTGTATAATATTTTTAGCTTTTCTTAAATCTTTGGAAAAGGTTTCCTGACGATCGGGCCTAAGCAACCAGTGAAATGCGCATAAAAGCTAACTTTCCCTCAACAATAAATTTCAGTGTATTTATCAAATATGTATGAAAAATTGGGAATTTAGCACGTCATACGGAAATCTTATTAATAATAAATGTATAATGTTTGGGTTTCATAAATATGGGTTCTAAAAATCTTAAAAACATTATTTTTCTTATCTTTTATTTTACACTTGATACAAATTCAAAAATAGTCAAAAAGTAGCATGATTGATTTAAACTGATTCATAAGTGTACTTTAAAAAAGGGGCGTAAAAGTGGCAAGGGGCACCAAGAAGGATCAAATTTGACACATTAAGGGCATGCTGTGCATATAAAAGCTGCTGGCGACATGAACGTTTTTACATGGGGTCTTCACCTGGTATTTTTTTTCATAATAGACGTCATACTTCAAATAAAAAAAACTTCATATAAAAATATTAGATTTTTTTTTATATAGACTCTTCCGTTAAGATTGACAAAAAATTGTCAGTTGAAGACCCCATGTTACTACTTACAAAAGCTGTTAAATCAGTGTTACCGAAAACAAAATGCAAGTTTTAAAAATAAATCAAATTGATACTTAAGTATCACAACGGTAATGCTGACTGCTGCAATGTTGTGATGGTAGGCCCTGAATTAACTATAGATTCCATATAAACGAAATTATATTATAAAGATGAAAACTTCTAGTATCTGAACCCCATAACATAATTTTGTTTCGCCATGTCCATATTTGCCCATGTCTGTTTATGCAGTTGTGTAGGGTACACAGAAAAAAAAGTTCATATTGAATTTTTAGTCAACAACCAAGTTAATTGAGTCAATAAAAAAGTTGTTGCACAAAATAATTTTTTTTTTAACAAATAGTTTACGTGATTTGTTAAAATAAATTGTTGGAAATGTTGAATAAGTTAAACATAATGTTTATCAAATCTTTATTTATTTATTTATTAATTATGATGTGCTAAATTCCTAATATTTATTTTTAGATAAATACACTAAAATTTATTGTGGGGAAAAAATCTAGTTTCTATTCTCATTTCGCTGGTTGCTTAGGATAGATCATCAGGAAACCTTTTTTCAAAGACTTTGGAAAAACTAAAGATATTATTCAACTAAAACTGTAAAGCGAATGAGAATTATTAGCTAAAAAATGGACAAAAATTGTAAACATACTGCCTTTACTTTGATTTAAATATTTTTTTTTATTGAATATGAAGAAATATTTCATTATTAAATATGTTTTATTGAGTGCTATTTTGAAAAGTGTAATTTTGATAAATTTTGTTTTTATGAATCAAATAAATAATTTGTTGACCTAAAATTTTATTTTTAACAAACTGTATTGTTAAAAATTTTCTTGAGATTTTGATATTTTTAGTTAGGCTTGAGTTCATTAAATTCAATTTTCATTACATTATTTTTACTGAAGGAAGGAATTTTACAACATGAAATTTTTATTAAAATTTTTTTGATAATTTTCTTGGCTGAGCTGGGGATCGAACCTGCGTTGAATTTACATGTTTCAAGAATCACCACATTCTTTTATTAGAATTCTTTGGGTTCTAACCTCTGCACCACTGCGGTGCCTGCCAGCCAACAGTCAAACATCAATCTTTAACCAGTGGTTCGAAATTTGCTGTAATTATTATTTTCAATTTTATATTACATGTTGCTTCCTTTCTTCTGTTTTTTCGTATTCTTTCTGTCAAGACTTCGTCTTGAAAACCTGAATGCATTTGTTTATTATGTTTCTTGTCCACTTTCGTCGACATTATATTTGTACAACTTGAAGTACAAATGTAAACATTAGAGCTTGTGCCATAGCTATGTACAATTGTGCTACATAGAAATTTTGTGATTTTTAGTCGAACTCATAGTAGAATTAGTACAAGGTATAGTCATTAGAAATTTTGTTCTCAATTTTAAAACCCATATAACGTCAAACAATAGAAAATATGGAAAAAATTAATTAAAAATCAAATAAATTATTTTGACATTACATGGGTAAATAATGAAAACTCTCCCTAATGAACATACCTGGTACTTATTATACAATGGTCGAACTGTTAATTTTCAATTTTTTTTCTTGAGATATTTTTTTCTGTGTATAGGCTTGCCAGATCAAAATCGGCAAAAAACTTGACATTCAAAAGAAAACGCTTGATTTTTCTTGACAATTAAAAATTTGTTTTAATGAACAAACAAATTTATATTGTTGTTTAGTTTGTTATTTTTACAATGCTGATGTCATACGAAGCTGAGCAGATTTTAAGATCTCCGTCTATCCGTGTGTATGTTGAAATGGGGTTTCTAAAGAAGACATTTATATCGCGCATAGTCCGGAATAAAAATTCGGCCAGATCGGTACACAAATAGCTGAGATATCAGCAATAAATTATAAATGTATCTTATTTCTAAACATAAATCTTTACTTTTTAAAGTTTTTTTATAATTTAAGAACTTTAGTTTTCAATTTCACATAAAATAAACTTGGTAGAACACTGGTAGTGAACATAACGAAATCGGTCTATAAATGAACTGGTTACAGACAAATAACTACCTTATTATACCAGAAATCATAATTTTGGTACAGAAACGCCCATTCCATATGAGATAGGAGAACTTAATTTTGCTCAGATATTTCGTATAATATATCTAAATCCGAAATTGACATCTAAAGCTAAAATTGAAACATGAAATAAATGGATTATGTAAGAAATAATAAACTAAAAATATTCTGACAATCTTTTTGCTATACATTCTTCTACTATTCTTTTGGATAGAAATTCCCTTAGTTCTTTCCGACAATTCATTTTAACTGCACGACAATTATAAATAGCACGAATTTTAATGATTACTTTTTCTTGATTTTTCTTGACAACTTAATGGAATCTTTTTAAAAATTCCGATTCCGAGCCAAATCAAGCCCGTCTGGCAACCCTTGTAGGGTATCATCAAATGGCCTAGCCTGACCGACTATACTTTCTTACTTGTTGTCTATAAAAAACTAATGTATGATCATCATGGAAGTGGTTAACAATTTCTATTAATATGAAACAAATTTATGCCTAATTGAACGGCAATACCTAAATTTCAAAAACAATTTTGTGCTTCTTTTGTTTTACTGCAATAAAAAGATATCTGTGACAAAAAGGAAAAATGCTTAAGTCGACTTATGCATAATTTGAGTTTATGGCACCTTTGTAATCTCCATGTTTGAAAGTACCAATGGATAATGTTTCGATTATTTTGTACGATTTTTTAGAAAGTTATAACAAAATTACTTATTTTTTTCAATGCGCAAAAACAATTGGAATAAAAACTTAGTTTTTTTCCGATTTGTGACGTTAGGAGTATTAGGGAATAAAAACTTAAAGAAACAATAACCGAAGAGAAGCGATGATTTCATTAGAATAAGAATATATTTTTAAAAATATCATTTAAGCTACGTTCACATAATAGCAACATTTTTGTTTAACTTCTATCTTATTTTTTTCCAAAGTATGTATATATTTAATATATCGTCGGCTTAATATGCAAACCTGTTAATCCACTTTTTAAGTAAATTAAGGCCCCTATTTCGGTTCACAACTCAACTGAGTTGGGTTGTAAATAAAACAACTGGTTGTGTTGAGGCTTAATTTTTTGATGTTTTTGTTCGTCGCAATATAGCAAAGTTGTAAGCCATAATACAAAAATTAAAAAATTACAACTTTTCTGAGTTGTGAACCGTAATAGGGCCCTAAGATTTTGATGACGTGTGGTAGAGAGAGATACATCTCGTCGAGCAGCATGTATTTTTTCTTCAATTTGAGTATTGAAGTGCAAAACGAACTATATTTTTGGTTTTTCTCTCAAGCTGCAAATATAAAATATAAAAAGTTTTTTGTCTCTCCTGTAAATTGTGCTGAAAGGGAATAAGCAGGCTTGCAAATTAAGCGACAATATTTTCCTTTAATTTCCCAACAATTAAATATTGAAGATAAAGTTTATAATAATTTTTTTTAGTTTTAAATGAAAATTTATTTAGTTTTAAATGAAAATTTTCATAAAATAAAACAACAAATACGTAATATTGTTTCAGGCAAAATTTGCAAACGTTTTCTTGATTAAAAATGTATGTGCTTGTGAAAATATAGTTGCTTTATTGTGAACACTAAGTATACATAAATGTTGTTGAAACTTGCCTTGGAGTTTAAAATTGCTTTTCTACAAAACTAAAATAATAGACTTAAGCACTTCTTCATTATTGCCACAAACATATCGTAGAAATACATTAAGAAAATAATTAAATTAATAAATTTCAATCCTAAATTTATAAACTGGATCAACAAAAACAACACTGTTTCTCTCTGGTCGCAAGTATTTCAATATAGAGATGCAGGCTGCAACAAAATTTTTTTTTAAGAAATTTCGGAATTTACTATAAAGTTGCTCTCACTTCCATGGTCTAATGCTGAAGTAGAGAGAGTATTTTGCCGAGACAACATCGTTAAAAGTAATTTAAGAAAAAGGTTACTTTTAGCAACCGTTAATTCGGTTTTATCAATAAGGATTATATTTTAACCATTTTTTTATTGAAGATTTAGACTCAAAAGGTTGAATTGATATTTTTATGATTATGATTTACCTTCAAAATATTTAAAACTAATAGGCATAAGTTACTCCTATGAGATATACAAAAACGGCATCGAATTTATCGATGATATAATTTTTAAAATGCTAAATATTTCTGTGGCATTTTAACAAAACGTCTTAAGTCGAGATAAGATAGAAAAAAAGGTTTTTAAAAAAACTCTGCGAAAAAATCATTTTTATTAAATATTAAAATACACCAAAATTAAAGAAAAAGAATAATATTAAAAAGGTAAACAAAAATGTTTTCGTATGATTAACAACATTTTTTTTTTAACTTTTTAAATTTGACTTAAGATGTTTTGTCAAAGTGCCACATATTAAATTTACGTTTATTCTTATGTAATAAATCGATCTCAATTCACAATTTCATTGTAGCAAATTTTTAATAAATTATTTTTGTTTTATTATTGAATTTTAATTTGTTTTTGAGCCAATTTTTAGCCATTTTTTCTATTAAATTTAGCCATTTTTGTTCACCAAGTTTTGGCACAGTGGATTTCAATCCCAAACTGCTTAGAAGAACTAGAAACAATTTGATACCAACATTTATCTTTTCTTTTGAGTCGTTCGAAAGTGAGCGTGATTTCAACAGACGGACATTGCTTAATCGACTTCGAATTACTCAAGGACCCATAATATATATATATTTTATGTGATCTTAGTTGAATATTGAAACAGTTTCACCCGGAATGACAAACTTAGTATACCCTTATCACAACTAGTTGTGGTGGAGGGTATAACAATTTCGTTATAAAAACGCAAACAAATTTATATCATTTACGCTATTTTTGGCAATTATTTGCCGTTTTAAACAATAAGATAAAATTAGTTAGATGAAAATTAGTGAAATATATTGCTTGGGATTTATCAACACAATTTAGATCAAAACCTTACCTACCATTGGTTTCAAAACTTTTAGCAAGCTTTAAGTTGTGAATGGTCAGCCCTAACAAAATACTAGCTGAAAATCGAAAAAAATGTCATATAAAATCTTCAGTTCACTAAAACTGCAAAAGTAAGTAAAACTGGCAACATAAACTTGAAGTTTTAAGCCAGAAAAACAAAAAAAATTAATAAGAAAAAGTATAAAATCTGTATATTTAAAATTTAAGATAGCGAAAATGTGCCGCTGAGAGATTTTTGAAAATCGCTAGATTTCTCGCTTACCGCTAAAACGTATTTTTTCCCGCGATTGATATTTCAAAAAGGCTAGATTTAACGGAAAAATCTCTAAATTGGCAACAGTGCATTTAAGTATTCATAATAGATATTCTTGTCTATTTTAACAGTTATTAACTCATTAGCCCTATTCACAATCTTGAGCAAATGGTCTGGCATCGTAACATTTGCAAAATGGTATATGTAGTAAATTTTTACTCTACACCAACATAATATACAGTAATGCACTTACTACTCTTTTGTTAATTTGCAACCCAATTGTTTAAATTTGCTCAACGTGTGCAACACTTAATTGCAAACCGACAACTAAAACTCAGTGAACCATTTATCAATTAGCTGAGAATTTCGTATTTTACAACAAGCATTGTAAGCTGAACCAAAAAGGTCATTCACAATATATTTACAATTGCATAAGTTTGCAATCTCAAATGCACAAGATTGTAAATAGGGCTAATATATTTTTAACGATTTTAAGCATACTTACACTCCCCTTGCATTGACTGGCGGAGCAATTGCTTCTTGTTTCATAGTATCTTGAAAAAGTTGACTCTCCTTTAGTACTGGCTTATTAAATGCAGCAACAGCTCCTGTTACAGTTGGTGTGACGCTTCCTGCAGGTTTTCGTATCTTTTCACCCAACAAAAGTCCAGCATTTGATTTAAATGGTTGTACGGATGGCGTCAAAGACTGTGAGACGGAAGGAGAGGTAGTGGAAAGCACAAAACGGTTGTTATGAGAAATTGTATAACGATTATAATTTTTATTTAAATGACTCTTGAAAGGCGAGGTTTTAGTAGATGTCAGCGGTGTAGTAGAAGAAGAGAAACCTGCAAACTTGGTTTCATTGTTAGTAGAAGAAGCTAAATTGGTGATGGTTGCTCGAGAAGGAGTGGCCTGTGTTGGATTTGTTTTCAACTTTAACTTGGCTGATATAGTAGAATCGATTTTATGCAAATGTTGTGATGGCCTTTGGCGCTGGGAAGAGGGTACAAAAGGTTTTCTTTGTTTGGCAGGAGCTCTTTCGGCCACAGATTCGGGTTTTAAAGTGGTTGTAGTTTTAGCAGTTGTACTAGTAGTAGATGAAGTAGTGCTCTCTCCTTTTTGTGTTGTTGTGATGGTTGGTAAATTTACAGTAGAATCTGTTGTTAAATAAGTTAAGCCCAATTGAGGTGAATCTATAATTTCAATATTATCTCCTGAATTTTCTGGGTGAACTGCAGTTTCATTGAGGGTCTCATAAACACTATTAAATTTAATATTTACATCTTCGTCTCCTGCATCCTCAACGGTTGTGCCACCTTCGGCGAGTTGTTTTTCCAAGTCTGCTTTTGTAGTCAATTCGAAATCTTCCTCGATTTCTAGCAATTTTGATTTAAAATTATTTTCTTGTTTTTTATTAGCTTCAATGTTGTCGATAGTAGTGACATTGCTATTTGGTGAAGTGACTTTTGTTTCCACCTCCGAGTTTGTAGTATTTTCTATTTCGTTGTTATTAGTTGCTGTTTGTGATTTTTCAGTGGTGTTTATTGGAGACTTTGTTATCGTTGTTGTAGTGATTGTGGTAGTGGGAGTTGTCACTGGCCTGAAATGGGGTTCGCGTACCACATCATTCGTTTTAAAGTTGTCAAAATCTTCTCTATTGTTCATGAATTTCGAAGCTCTACGATTATAACCATCTCGAGAATATCTCTCTGCAGCCAACTCTATATCTTCGACATCGATTTCATTATTGATAATTTCATCACGTAATACAGATATATGGCGAACGTCACCATACATTCGTTTCATCAGACCTTGATTTTCGTGTACGAACCGTCGTACAGCATGCCAAGGATAAGCTGCTCCTGGTAGATTACAATAAGCTTGTGTTGTAAGATCACAGGGTATGGCGGCTAACATTTGAGCACGCCCTCTTCTGGATTGTTTTGCATTTGGACTACATGATGTTGCCGAGTCGAAACCAAGCGAAGAGGCCTCGTCGATCGTGTGAGCAAAAAGGAGAAGAAATATTAAATTTCCCTAAAAAAGAGAAAGAAAGTTTAAATGATCAAATGTAATTTGGTGTAATTTTACTGCTATGTAAAGGGTATTTTTTTAGCTGCATAAGAACTTTAAATGAATACGGAAGGCAGAAATGTTGTTGGAATGAAATTTTTTATTATAATGTGTAGTTAATTTCATGGCATTTCGATCATTTCAATTTTTTACTTCTTTTTCCAATAAATCTGACCGTATGGCGTCAATGTTGGCTTGAATATTGGCTTCCAATGCTTTAAGAGTTGCGGGCTTGTCGCCATAAACCAAAGACTCAACATAGCCATATAAAAAGTAGTCTAGAGGCGGTGAATCGCACGAACAAGGGGGCCAGTGAACAGGACCTGGAAATAAAGCTGGCATCAAATTGATTTTGCAATAAGTCGATTGTTAAGCGTGCTGCCTGGTAAGGTTCGCCGTGTTGTTGGATCCAAAAATTCAGTCAGCATGGCATGTTAGCGCTCGCCATTCACCGTATCGGAAGCTTATTTCGAAAGTTCATGTAAATCGCACCAAACAGTAAATTTAAATCAATTCGTTATCGACTTGAGGATTGTGCTCGCTCCAAATACGGAAATTTTGCTTATTGTTGTAGCCATTTAACTAGAAATGAGTATTGTAAAATGAACGAAGTGCTTTGCGAACAGATTTTTTTTCCAACGTAAATTTTCGCAATTACGAAGTGTTGTTCTAGTGTTAAACGATTCATGATGACTTGCCAAGCAATACTGGACAGAAATGTCAACACAGTTTGACATTAGCCGCTTTCAAACCATAGTTATCGATATCGAAAGTTCTCATGCAGCTAAAAAACACCTGATATTATCAATTTTGCAAAATTCATACAAAAGTAAAGAAAAAATTTAAAATTTTTTACTCCTAACCCAATATAAAATTTTATTTTATCAATATATAATTTTATTTTATTTTTGCGAAGCACTAAAGGTACATTTAAAAAAATAAGCGCATAATTATGCGCTACGCAATAAGACATACAGAAATGCAGTAAATTAAGTGAAAGAACTCTCAACAACTTTTATATAAAAAAATAAAATTTCAAGTGCTACGGCATTCCCTTACTACGAAGCAGGTTTGTATGTATCAAAACATTCAGTGTGTAAAGCTGATCGTTACATCCAACAATTTTCATATGCGCTGAATAATGCGCTTTATGTGCCAAAAATGTATTGCTTCAAAGTGGGAACTCGCCATATAAAATTCATGTCTTCCGTAAGCGAGATGGTAAGCGCAACTCTTACATTTCTCCCTTACAAACCTGCTTCGCTCGAAGCACAATTTTTTATTGGGAAGTTAAGTTAAGTTAAGTTGAACAGTAAAATATTTATTTCTACAAGAATCTTGAAATTTTTCAACAGCCTAAAAATAAGAGAGTGCCATGTTTATTTGGAAATATAATAGAAGTAATGGTATAAGAAGATCATAATTAGGTCAATATGTCAAACATTTTTTTTTATTATTTTATGTACTACATATGTACATAAGTACATATGTTTGTATGTTTTTTTTTGTTGGGAAAAATGTAATCTCATATATAAGTAACGTTAAAATTTATTTGTTAACATCCAATCACTCCTACTTTCATTAATTATTTTGACAACAATCGAAATTATTTAACAAATCTTATACAAATAATTTCATTAAATTATTATATCATATTGCAGACAGTTGTACATACGAAATATATATTTTAATAATTACAACATTAAATTAAAAAATTAAAAGAAGAAACTTTAGTGTTCTCCTATCTACTCATATTTGTATGCTGGTAAAGCCCCATTCACAACGCAAAATAAAATTAAGCTAAAAATTCGATATAAGTAGAAAGACTTTACACTCGTTAACACATTCATAAATTATTTGAGGAGGTCCATAACAAAACGCAATAATTAAATTTTTCAAGTTTTTTGATTTTTTGATTGATTTTACACATTGAAAACTATATTACCTTTATTATAAAGCATTCCAAAACTCAACAACTACACTGCAATTTAATATTAAATATAATGGTTCAGAGCAAAATGCAATAACTACACATAAAAAAGTGTTTTAATTTTTCTACAAGTGGTTGCAATTTAAATCAAAATGATATAATACGAATCTATTCAAAGCAAAAAGCAGCAATTCCAGCCCTAGTTCAGATCAAAACGCAATATTTTCATACAGTTCAAAGCAAAACGAAATAAATACTATGATTCGGATCCAAACGCAATAATTCCAAATTTGCTATCTAAATAACTTTAAAACAAACTGCCAGATAAAATAATCAATTTGTGATTAATATTATTTTTTGTAGACAATAATACCTCAATAATTGTTTTTTAAAAAAATTATGTGCTACCTACTTAAATTACATTTTGTCGTTTATCCAAAAAAATGTTATGGTGTAATTATTGCGTTTTGTTATGGACCTCCTCATTTATGCCAGACAGATAAATGTAATTCAACCAGTTTGTAAAATGAATTTTATGTTGGGTTTTTTTCTTATTTTGTAATAGTTTAAAAAAAATCGTAAGACATTTATAAATGCTAGTAAAATTTGTACAAATATATTCTATCTGAATTTTAAATACAGTAGATCCTCGTTTCCAGAGATGTTTTTTAAATTGTTATTTTTAAAGAGCTTCTTTCAATATGTTTCCAACTCCCCGAACTTTTTTCACTCCTCGGGCGTATAAAATTGCAATAAAACGTGCATAATTGGAAAAATATTTAATTGTTTGAAATATTTTTTGCAGACAATAAAGTCAAACAGAAGTTGGTCAGCTTTAATTCACATTCTTTAAATAATTTTTCTAAATAATGAATGTCTGAGTTATATGTTGGACAATGAGATATTAAACTTTGATTTAAAATTGCAAAATACCAGTTAGATTGCAATATTCGGCTTTGCCGAATTTTTGAAACCCGCCACCGTTTGTTACAATATTTTAGGAGTGGGCTTTATATGGGATGTATTGTAAAATATAAGCCGATCTTCACGTAATTTGGGCAAGTGATTTATAGTAATATAAAACAATGACTGACCATATTTTATTAATTATATTTAAGACAAAAACAAAATTCTAAAATTTGCTTTTGTTTTAAATGTAATTTTCTATGCGAACGTTAACGTTCGAAATCGTTGAACAGACACTTGAAACCAGTGTTCGAAAATAAACACTAAATATTTCTCCTAAGTGTTCGGTTTGGTAGATTTGTGGAAAACACAAACGCTAATAGTGGTTGTGTAGAAAATCATTAAAAAATAATGTTTCCCTGTTAGTCATCTTTCGAACACAAAAAAATACTGTTTTTATCAAACTCAACAAAAGATGAGAGCATTTAATTCCGTTCGGTTTTTTTTTAAGTCCACAAACTTCATTGTGTTCGGTTCGGCTCATTAATGTTCGACTGGTAAAAAAACCAAAAATTTTTTTCAAAAACAAAATACACATACGAAAATAAACAAAAAGCAAAATAACACTGTGCAAAAAAAAAACCAGTCTCAATACTTTGCGAAATGAAACTAGACTTTTGGTAGAGCAAATATGCCAAAGGGTTTTGAAAAGTTAACTCGGGTTCCCGAAATATCGGCCCCTCAAGTTTTTAATTTTTTTAAAAAGGCGTTTGGTAAAAACATATACTAAATGTACTTTTGAGCTAAAAGACTATTTCAGATGTCTTCCGTAGAATTGTATGGCGATTCTTTGCTTAGAATATATTTACCCTCTAACACTCATTTTAAGGGCTAATTTTTATCCTTTTTTTTTAAATTCTACACAAAAGTATACAAAAAGGGCACTTTTAAGGGTTAAAATATTCTACGAATATTTTCTGCATCAAATTTTACTAGGGGTCTTCTGAGACCAACAAATCGTGCAATGTATGTAAAAAGGATTGTCGAAATTTCGGGCATTGAAATTTTTGAATTTCTTGAAAAGGCGTTTGGTATAAGTTAAAAAAAAAAAATATGCTAAATGTACTTCTGTGCTAAAAGATTATTTCAGATGTCTTCAGTAGAATTGTATGGCGATTCTTTGCTTAGAATATATTAATCCTCTACCACTCATTTGTCCTTTTTTTTGTCCTTTTTTTTTTACTTCTGCACATCATTTGTCTTCTATACATCATTTGTCTTTGTCATTTGTATATCATCAGTCTTAGGTGCTTCAAAATAAAAGTAAGAAATTTGTTGCAAAAAAATATTGATGAAATTTTTTTTTTAATTTGTATAATAAAATTTTTATAAGCTTTTAAAGGGTGTCACGTACGATGTTGTAAGTACTATAATGCAACTTCATGTATCATCTTATTATGTTGGTATTAAGGTTAAATTTGGTCCAAACTTTTTTTTATTGCGATCTAAATCACATAACCAAATATAATTGGAATCGGTCCATGTTTGACCATAGCTCCCATACAAATACTACTCCCGAAAATAGCTTTCAATGCCATAACTTCCTTAAAAATGTTTGTATTGGCATAAAAATTGACAAAATGTTGTGCTGGTAGGTTTAAAATTAACCATAGGTCCCATATAAACCCCCTTTCTTAAATCGCTTAGAGGCAAACAAATCTCATATCTACGAAGATATCTGAATATAATTGGCACAAATAACTTAGGGTACACTCTCAAAAATTTGTTTTAAAAATATTATGGTGTAGGGTATCATATTTTTTTGTTTTAAGTTTTTGTATACATAAATTTACAAAAAATAAATTTTATGTTCAATATTTATTGTTGACCTGTCGATAATCTATGTTGTTGTTTTTGTTTGGCTTAAGGTCATATACAAATTAAAATAAAAAATTCCACAAATTTTTGTATTTTTAATTTTGTTTTTTATTTTTCATCCGATATTTCGACCATACATCGATGGTCATCTTCAGGGGATTTAAAACACTGTCAAATTAAAAATTACAAAAAAGTTGATACGTCCTCACTGTTTGTCATATTTTCATCAGCCAAACAAAAACAACAAAATAAATTTTATATCTTGTAAATACTTTAAGTGAAAAATCTGTCACGTACGGTATGTCATGAACGTTATTACATTTTGTTCATTATAAAACCATTAAAAATTTTTTTTTCCAATTACGGATTATAATGGAAAATATGTGATTTAATGTAAAAAATTAAAAAGGGAAAAAATATCTCCCACAATTCGCAGATATTCGCATTTTTTTACATTCACCCCAAAAACACTTCCATTTTATGTTACCTATTTTTTTATATTTTTTTCCAGTTACAATTTTTTTTGCAAAATCTCTATCTCTCTAAAGGCGTACAAGTGTCACGTTCGATGATATAGAAATCCCCATTTGGTACATTACGGACCGATCTTCACGACATTTGACAAATGTGATTTCTAGTCATATAAAACTGTGACAGACCAAAATTGATTATAATAGCATTATTCTTTACGGTTTAACACGTACTAAAGTTTTTTTCGAGAGTGAGCCTATGGTAAATTCTTAACCGCTCTTCACGAAATTTTGTGGTATAATTTTTAGTCATATGGAACGAATTTCTGAGAAATCTTATATTAATCTGTGCATTAAGCCACCATTTATGTTAGTTTAAGTAACAAAATGATAATTTTTTTAGGGTGGTTGTTCCACATTTGGATTCATTCCTACTAACCCGATTTTACTGGACTTTAATCCCAACCGCTTAGGATAACTAATGGGTGTTTTTTATAGAGTGACACAAGTTTAAATCATAATAAAACAAGGAAGTATATTTTTAATATCTTTGAAACGGGCTTTATTGGAAAGAAAATTTTATGAAATTAATGTCTAAATATAATTTCTGCTATGTGGCCGCCACGTGTGGCGCGTAGAAGCCGCAATCTTGAACATCAATTTTCAACAACTTTTCGCATTCTGACCATCATCGTTTTTGAAGACATATTGGGCCAATGACTCCGCCAGCCCATAAAGCGCACAAAACAGTCATTTTCTGTGGATGTAATGGTGTTTCGAAAAAAAGCTTGTGGATACTCCTCACTCCAAATGCGACAATTCTGCTTATTTACGTACCTATTCAACCAGAAATGGGCTTCATCGGAGAATTAAATTGTGAATGGAAATTAAAAATCAATATCAATTTTTGCTTCAGCCCATTCGCCGAAAGCGACTATCAGCTGTTAAATAGGTGCTCAAATAAAGCAGTGATGCCAACTCAAAGTTGTGACACTCTAAAAAAAACACTCTTTAGAAGTTATTTGACATATATATTGTTCTTTTCTTTTGACTTGTTTTTAAGTGTTTTTTTTTAACATGCGGACAGACGAGGACCCAAAATATATATATTTTATGTGGTCCGAGATGAATAATAATAAAGCTTTACACGGAATGACAAACTTAGTATACCGTCATGCACCGCTAGTGCTTGAGGTAATAAGAATGTTAGTATCATGGATTTCTTAGCTAAAACGTCCAAATAAGACTTTTAGCAACAAACAATTTTATAAGATTGACTTTAATTTCAGAACAAAAGCAAATTTGAAAGACCTAAATTAATCGTAATAGTTAAAAGTATGTTTATATCCTATGCCGCTATAGTTGTGTAGGGTATTTATTATGCGTTTGTGATGTGGTTTGCAATTAAGGTTTATATTCGGGAACAAATTTTCAGGAATTCCTGAAAAAATATATCTGGATTTCCCGAGGATGTTTAGACCGAATATTTCTGGAATATTTTTTTAGTTTTTGACCTAGCTTACGCTATTGTAATATTAAATGGTACTAACTAATAGTTTTTTGACCGATCCTGGAGGGACAGAATGGATTGCACTATGGCCCAGATTGGACGCGGGGGCAACCAGGGTTCTACTGGGATTGGATAGGGTTGGTCTTAGAACACTTATAGGGTTCTTGACGGGTCACTGTCCTGTTAGGGCTTTTACGAGCAAATGGGACAAAACCATACCGGACTTCTGCAGGTTGTGCGAGAATGCAGAGGAGTTAGAGACGATCGAGCACGTACTGTGCCATTGTCCTAGGATGCAGGGCCTCAGGCAGAAGTGGCTAGGAGATAGGTTTCACGACGAACTGGGGTGCATAGCCGGCCGATCTACTGGGGTTTGTCAGGGAAATAACGCGGCTGTTTCAGTTGAGGGGACTGTAAGGGGGGTTATTGGTCTTACTTTCTAATTTTTTCCGTCTATCGCATACTTCCTTTTCTCTACTTTTCACTTCTTCTTATCCTATATCATATTTCTTTGAAGGGATTCACAATGGACTGTCTTGGTCTCCGAGTGGAGGTGTGCCCGTGGGCGCACAACCCTTCTTAACCTAACCTAACCTAACTGATAGTTTATTGTTTTCCAATGAAATGACAGTTTTGACAGATAATGTTCTCTATATTTAAGAACATTAATTAATGTTTGTATAAAAGAATTGGAGCCAAGAAGTTGGAACCGGAAAACTCATATGAATACATTCATGGAAAAATATTGGATTCTTATTAACCACAATGCAAAATGAAATTTTGCTTTTCGACAGCTTTAAACCTATCGAATGACGTTTCGAGAGGAGGTATTCGATCGACTTCTCGCCATCGAAAGATCTTTCTGATCTTACTATTCATTTATCAAAACACGATTTAGCTATCAACATTATTTAAGCACTTTATCAATACTGTTGAGTAAAAGCAAAAAAGACTGCAAATTTAGGCTAAAATCTAAAACGTTTACATATTGACGACTTTTGCGTAGACATGATCTCCGACTGACCGTTTAAAAACAAAGGGTAATCTTAAAAATGTTTTTTTCCAAGAATTTTTGAAAATTTTCTCCCGAATAGGAATGCTAGTTCTAAATACAAGCAAAACTTTTAATGTGAACGCCACGCAATACTATTTTTCTATTAAATTTTTTTTTGGTCTTTAATTTGAAATCTCCATTTGGTTAGTTTTTTTTTTATAAATAACCGAAAACTTGTTGTGTAATATTAATCAAATATTGTGCAATTATAGCATAAATATTTTGTAACATTTTTAAAGACTTACACTTTATCTTACTGGTTGACTGACAGACAGAGAGGCAGTCAGACAAACGGAAATTTTATTAGGCACATAAATTTTAACAGCTTAAATGCCTGGTCATACATACACTTCTTTGTTTTTGTTTGCTGTTTCAAACCAATATAAGTTTTTAATGAAATGGAAAGTTTTTCCATTTAATCATTTCCTCTGTAAAGGGTTTTAATTGTATATTGATTCTCATTTTTTGTTTTGTCCATTTTACTTTTATCCAAGTTTTATACGCTTGGGTAAAAGTGAAAGATAGACGGACAGACAGATTAAGAAGAAAAAAAAAGATATAATAATTATAATGAAAAATTGTTTGTATTTATTCGCCATACAACTTTTACTTTGTCTTGTAGGTTGTTGATTGTATGTTTGTAATATTTCTTTTATAAATATTTTTTATGCATCTACAACATATTGAAATTTTTCTTGAGACGGTTCAGTTTTGTAGTTGTTGTTGCTTAGTTTTGGTTGAACTGTTAATAGTTTTGCTTGGCCACACTGTCAACGTTGATTGAATTTGTGCGTGTGTATTTGGTTTAATATTCGCTACAATATTTTTGTTGTAAAGTTTTAAAATTAAAAATTTTCTTTAGTTGGCAAAAAAAAAAAAAGAGAATAAATTTAAATTAAAAACGTTTTTACTTTCTTTTCTGTATGTATGAAAAAAAAAATATTTTAGTTGATTGAATTTGCATTTCACCTGATAGTGAAATGATTTATTGTAGTTGAATGTTTAATGGCGAAGAAAAATTGATTGAAAAATGCAAACAATTTATTTTGAATTTCTGAGGTGCGCATGTTTCTTAAGTCTTTCGTTTACTATGCCATACACCATTATAGTTGAGATGGGCAACATTTGAGTGTGCTGGTGCTTGTATTCGTTGTAGTCCCATCTTTTGGTACATCTATTGACACAGAATAAATTTGGCTGGCTAGTTGCGTATCAATGTAAACTTTCAATACAATGTAAAAATAAAAATAGTTACATAAAATTTGATGCTTAAGGTTTTGCAACCATACAAATAACCCAATGTTAAAGAGCTTTAGAGTTCATCAACATTATTATTATAAGTATGTCGGCTCAAAATCATCAATCATATCATGTAAAATGTTTGCAAATGAACTTATATTTGACCATAGCTCTCTTTCAAAAGTCACGTTCTAAACTTACATGGTGAGTTTTTAGTGACTCTAGGTTGACAATTGACCTTTGTCCCCGTATAGACTCATGTCGCAAGAATCACTTTTACCTGAATAAACTCGTCGGATATCAGAATCTTAATAATAAAGGATACTTAAAACATCATCTGTATTAAAATTACCACAAGGCGATGGCAATTTTTCGACAGAAATTGTTGTCAAACAATATGTTGCCAAAACGAGGACGATAAAGTTAAAAATGCAAAACGTTGTCAAATCAAGAACGAAAAGTTATCAGTTTGTAAAAAATATAAAAAGTATCACACGTTGTCAAAAAATAGAATACTGTTGCAAGTCCAAAATGTACGTTGTATCATTTTAATGGTGGTCCAGCCAAAACGCAGGATGTTAATTGTAAATGAAACAAAAAGTTTTTAGAGAATTATCTTAATATAATTGTTAATGATAGATAAATCTATGACAATTATGTGTGAAACGTTGTATCATTTTAATGGTGGTCCAGCCAAAACGCAGGATGTTAATTGTAAATGAAACAAAAAGTTTTTAGAGAATTTTCTTAATATAATTGTTAATGATAGATAAATCTATGACAATTATGTGTGAAACAAAATATCGGCGAAATGCTGGCCACGGCTTCGGTGGCATTTCTCCATCCGATGGTCTATATTTTCAATGACTTTAAGACGTAATTGCGGTTCAATGTCGTTAATGTGCCGAATTATCTTATCCTTAAGCTCTTGAATTGTTTTTGGTTTATGACGTACACTTTTCCTTTTAATTATCCCCAAAGAAAGAAGTCCAACGGTGTCAAATCACATGATCGTGGCGGACAATTAACATCGCCACGACGTGAGATATTACGGCCATTGAATTTCTCGCGCAAAAGAGCCATTTTGTCGTTGTCTTTGTGGCAAGTGGCAATATCTTGTTGGAGCCACATATCGTCCAGGTCCATATTCTCAATTTATGGCCACAAGAAATCCGTTATCATCTTGCGATAGCGAACACCATTCACGGTAACTTCTTGGCCGACCTCATTTCGAAGAAGTACGGACCGATGATGCCGCCAGCCCATAAGCCGCACCAAACAAATACTCTATATGAATTCATCGGCTTTTCAACAACCACTTGTGGATTTTTATTTGCGTAAATGAGGCAATTTTGCTTGTTAACAAATCCACTGAGATAAAAAAAAAAAAAATCACGAAGTGCACGAAATGCATTTTGATTTGAACGCTCGTTTTAAGGCCTCAAAAATCTTAACAATCCATGGGTGAATTTGTCCAATACTGATACTAAGAAATGTCAAATTAAGTTGGGCAAACAACTTGACGTTAAGGTGTGACTCGCAATTAACATTTGGGGGATTCACAAGGTGTCATAAAGTCATATGTCTTAAAATAATAATATACAAAAATACGACTGTTCTGAACAACCCCTCATAATTCAGTGTGCTATTTTGAATTTTAATCAGCTGATTTTAAAACAATATAAAAAATAAATATTTACCAAAAATAAAAATATTTTTTAATTCTAATCCATGAATTAATAAATTAAATTAGATCCTACCTGACTATTTTCCATTGTTCAGACGCAAATCAGAAATAAATTTTATTTTGTTTGTTTACCAAACAGCAGAGTACCAAGCCGATCTAATTTGACGCCGCTAGTGATTTTTTGCAAAAATTGCTAGCCGCAGGTTAAATTCGGATGTTAGCCGGATAACATTATACCATCAACGGCGACGGCTTACAAAAACTAATGCGACTCGGCTCAGCCGTTCAACGCAGGTCTCTTCGGTTCAATTACGACAGCACAATAAACATGACAAACAAAGTTCTATTAATTTAAGACAATTTTTGCTTACAAAGCAACAACAATATTTTTAAACCGTTGTAAAATGTTAGAACATTATGCCAATATAACATGATAGCACACCTTCTGAATACCCCAATTGTATATTACGGTTGGACCACGCTTTAGAACATTAGTTGTGGCCCCATCGCTTAATATTTCGTATTGTCTTGAAGTTTTCAGTTGCTTTCTAACGGGTCCGCCATCTAACGTTTTTTTTCAACTAGTTCTTATTTCGTGAATGGTAACACTTAGCTCATGTCTGATTTGACAGATAATTAGTTTTATCCTTCCGCTGAACGAATATGGTTGTGTATATGCTTGAACAACGCTGGGAAATATTGCGACACTACTTTGAAAATCATGGTAATGTTGCAGAATGTGTGCGAAAATTGCGTACGGATTTTGGAAGAAGAGAAGCACCGTCAGCTCCGTATGTTCGTTATCTTGTAAAAAAAGTGAAAGAAACTGGCATCCTCATCGATTAAACTAAGGCGAGAAAAGCCAAAAACAGTGCGTACTCCCGAGAATATTGCTGCTGTGGCAGAAAGTGTGCGTGAAGCGCCATCAACATCAATTCACCGTCGTTCTCAACAACTGAACATTTCGGAGACATCATTGAATAAAGATTGCATAAAGACCTTGGTATGACGCCATACAAAGTCCAATTGGTTCAGGAGTTGAAGCCAACTGACCATCTAATGCATTTTCGCTTCGCTAAGTGGGCCTGCGATAGACTTACAGAAGATGCCGATTTTGCCAAAAAAAAAATCATCTTTTCAGATGAAGCTCATTTTAATCTTGGGGGGTATGTAAACAAGCAAAATTGTCGCATTTGGGGCACAGAAAACCCGCACGCATACATTGAAAAGCCAATGCACCCAAAACGAGTCACTGTTTGGTGTGGATTTTGGTCCAGAGGCATAATTGGGCCAATTTTCTTCGAAAATGAGCATGGAGTGGCCGTTACAGTCAATGGCGATCGTTATCGGGCCATGTTGAACGAATTTTTGTTCACAAAAATTGAAGAGGAGGATATTGGCAACATTTGGTTTCAACAGGACGGCGCTACGTGTCACACAGCCGAAGCTACACTCGATGTTTTGCGCCCTGTTTTTGAAGATCGCATTATCAGCCGCAGAGCTAATATCGTTTGGCCGCCTCAGAGCTGCGATTTGACACCGTTGGACCATTATTTGTGGGGTGCCCTCAAAGATAAGTGTAACGCCGAGAAGCCAGAGACAATTGACGCTTAAAAGGACACTATTCGTGAAGCCATTGGTGAAATACAGCTGCACACAATCGATAATGTGCTTAAAAATTGGACCGATCGTGTAGGCTACTACTGCATGTCCAGCCGAGGCAGCCATTTGAATGAAATTATTTTCCATTATTAACCGGAAGGATTGTACTTTCAAATAAAAAAAGAAATTTTAGAAAATATTCAGTAGTTTCTTTTAAAGCATTTTCAAAAAAAAAAAAGTTATTTAGCGGACCCTTTACATCCATTTAATAATATATAAAAAAATTTAAAAAAAAGTTATAACACAGTATTTATCGCTTATATGCATAGCGGTTATAAGCATTCAACGGTTTTAGGAATTTCAACTTGTGGAATCATAGTTTTCTATTTAAAATTTCTTAAGGCCGAACTATAATATGCATAAATTGGCTTAAGCAACTGTGCGAATACATGCAAATCATATGTATCAAACCATATTGAACTTAAATGAACTTTTTGTTAAGTTTTATGAAACTGTCATTTGCTTAAGCAAAGTGCGAAACTGATCGCACATTCCATAAGGAATCAAATATTTGTATTTGACTCTGTTTCTGTTTTTTAATACATTTAAAAGGCTTTTCTTTCTTTTGTGTATAAATATTCGCTTATATACATACATACATATCGTCGGCTTAGAGTTTAAGCCAGCTAACTCCTTTTTTAACAGTATATGACATTTTGATACCGTTAGAAAGATAAAGAGACAGAAGGATCGAGTTAGAAAAACATTTACTTCAACTTGAGACTCAATAGAATAAAGGAAAATAAACCAAATATATATAAGGTTTGCGCCTTAATGTAAAAATAGAAAACTATAGAAGTTTTTTGTCTGCCCTGTAAAATTTGCTAGAAGTCAGTTAGAGGTTAGGCTTAGCTTTAACTGCTGCTTCCAAAAATATCCTGTAGCAGTAGCAAAAGCATCAAAATATTTTAAAATTATCTAATTGTTATTGCTACTGCTAAGGTTGGATCAAATTAAATTCGAAATGAAGCGACAAAAAGAAAACATAAGTTAGAGCAATAGTTTAAAAATCAAATCGTTTAGCACTTTTTATTTGTAATTTATTTTTTGATTTAAACTTGTACAATTTAACTTTTAAGTTGATGTTCAGGTAGCAATAAAAGTAGATTTTGCAGTAGCAATAAAATAGTTAAAACACAAAATCTTCATCAGTGCTAAAAATTATGTCAATTGTTGCTGTTGAAATCTGAGTTTAAGTGTCAAAAGTTGACAGTATAAGAAGTTCGCATGCATGCTACGAAAATTTGTATCTTTTCCTTTTTATACTGCTGTTTCAGTTAGTTATATGCTTTAAATCTTAAGGCCGATATACATTGATCAAAATACTCATCAAGCATTGTGGTAGTATTAGTGAAAATGTGTTTGTATGTGTGACACAGACAACGCTTGATGAAAAATCAAAAAATTTTGATATGACGGCGAATATTACGTCCAGTACACGTACACGTTGAATTCGCCGGCTGGACAAGCATTTGACAAGTGTATTTGGGCCTTTAGACTATTACTATAACTACTACTTCGTAATTGTGCTATGGCTACAACTGTTGCTAAGAAAATCTTAAGGTACAAGATTAAATATTGCACCAAATCCTTAACTACTTAATTAGGATATTTTCGGTGCTACTGCTACTTGAAGCTTAGCTTATTAAAAACTCTGTCCATACTCTTAACTAAGAGCAATTCAGTTTTATTTGCACAGTGCCTTTTATTGGAATCGCTTTAAATATTACCATTATCGAGACGAGAGGTTAATTAGCCAAGGCTTGGTGTAAGGCTTGGTGTATATTTGACCATAAGTCAACTAAAGGGCCTACTCGTTCAAAAACATGTTAATAAGACCTAAATTGCATCGGTTATTGATAATATCATAAAATCTAATATCTAGTATTCTATTAAGTTTTTTTTAAGGTGAAAGTAAAACAATATGCAACACAACATTAAAAAAAAAAGCAAATTTCGATCTACCAAAGGCTAAAATACAATTTGGTTTAAGGATTGATGTTTGACTATTGACGTCAGCAGTCGTCCATGGCTGCGAGTGTAAGACGGCATATCCATCTGAGGAGATCGAATGGTTGCGATCGAAACATGTCATGGTAACCTACCGCCAGGGTTCGAGCCCCGGCCACGGTCAAGAATGAAATATTATCAATAACAATTTTAATTAAGTTTCATGTTGTAAAATTCCTTTCTTCACAAAAATAATTTAATGAAAATTAAATTTGATTAAGTTCATCGTAATTAAAAATATTAAAAATTTGGATTAAAAACCATAAATAGTTCAACAAAATAACCACAATACTAATTATTGTTAAAGCTAAGGCACGAGCTGTATGTGTACATTTGTCCTTCAAGTTGTGCTGAAAAAGGTCAACAAGAAAATGAAAGACAAAAATGAAAAAAATGTACTTTATGGCGATTTCTTTTCTGAGAAAAATGTTGCATTAATGTTACATGTTCTACATTTTGTGTTCGTTTGTACAAAAAATACAACTATGGGAAAAATTTTCAAGTTCTTTTGTGAAAATGTTGATGAAAAACATGCAAAACATGTTACATGTTTTACCCTTACTTTTACTTAAGGGTTCATACTGCCCTGTTTTACAACTTTGGTACTTACTACTTTGTTTGAACAACCAATATTTTATTTTGTTTGCCATAATATTTTAAAAGTTTTGTCAAAATAATTCTACATCTAAATATTCTTCGACGGCATACTCCATTTTGAATTAAATCGTTTTTTTATTTTGGTGGAAAATTCTATGTATTTATTATCGTTTTAAATTTGTTCAAGCAATAAGTGATGTCAATGTCTGTTCCCAAACCGTAAAGTAAGTGTGCAGCAAATAGTCGAATAGTTTTAAAAATCGCTAATGAGCTACATTAATTATAAAAGTGTAATAGTTGTAAATAAAGGCAGCTAATTCTGTTCGATTGAAGTTGTACAACATGTAACACTTCGAGTGATTATAGGTAACATGAAAAAGTGTTACATGCATATACTGTAGCATTTTTTTCTCAGAATAGAAATCGCCATTAGACTTCAAGAAGAATTCTTGACAAATGTACGGAAAAAACAGAAGTAAGGAAAAACATGTAAAGTCAATTAAAATGGATAATCATTCAAAAAAAGCAAATTTCGATCTACCAAAGGTTAAAATACAATTTGGTTTAAGGATTGATGTTTGACTATTGACGTCAGCAGCCGTCGATGGCTGCGAGTGTAAGACGGCAAATCCATCTGAGGAGATCGAGTGGTTGCGATCTAAACATGTCATGGTAACCTACCGGCCAGGGTTCGAGCCCCGGCCACGATAAAGAATAAAAGATTATCAATAACAATTTTAATTGATTTTCATGTTGTAAAATTCCTTTCTTCATAAAAATAAATTAATGAAAATTAAATTTGATGTGCATTTATGAAAAAGTTTATTTTTAAACAGACCTATGTAACTGCGATTAAAATATTTTGTTTAATAAAAATTTATAACATCTTTGTATTTTAATTTTTAAATAATAAAAACACCCTGGAGATATCTGTTTATTAGTTCATCACTTTAAAGGTCAACTGTATTTTAATTTTTATATTTAAAAAAAGTGACACATAAACACACTGATTAAGTTTAAATAAATTATTTGTTTTAAATATTTTCACCGATTACATAAAACCTTAACACTTTTTTTAAACTTCTTTGTATTTGTATTAAAAAAAAAAAAAATAAAAAATTTCATAATCGACCTAGATTAAAAAAAAACCTACTACCACTGAGTTTTTTGTAAATATTGTATGCATGTGTGTACACACTCACTACTTTGTGCATACATATAAGCCCCTAACTTAAATAAGAAGTAGACAACTTAATGCCAATTAAATTAATATAAATAAAAAAGCTGTTAGTGGCACCACAAGCATCTGTCCATTGCTGGAAACGTACGAAAATAAAATACAAAACGACTTCTAACACAAAAAGTGTTGAAAATCAAATAAACATGATAATGACGATTGTGACGGTGATGAAGAAGTCTTTCTTTTTTCTCTTAAATAAGACTTACGCATACTTAAACAAGACGAAGAAAAAAAGAGAGATAATTTAAAAACTGCTTTTAAAATTTACACGCATATTAGTTTTGGTCTAAGACATTAATAAATTAATTTTTAGACAAACTGCATATTTATTTTAACATTATATTAAGTCAATTCCCATCATTAAAAACATTTTTCATAAATTTATATATATCTACTCATACATAAAACTTAATGGGTCGATTACTGATGGCATCACAACTGAAATTGTGTTGCCAGTTGCCAAATTTATTTTACGTATGGCAACTGTCAACCACCAGCTTCTTATTTCTATTGCCATATTGTTAACATACACTAAGAGAAAAATGACGAACTAAAGTTAAGAACAAAATTCTGGACTTAAGATTGCAGAAATCTTCAAATTTCAATCTTGAAGGTTGGCCAGTTAGATTGACATTCTCAAATTTAAGCATAAATTCTAAATTTTTAGAATGAATTCTAAAAATCAAGAACGTAATCTTAGTTTTAAGATCGTTTTCTTAAAATGAAGAATATATTTTTAAAGTTAAGAATTAATTCTTGTTTTTTTTTTCGAAATTAAACAGCAATGAAAGCTTGTTGTGTAATAAATTGTAAGACGCTGAACGAAGAAGACTTATTTAGAAAAAAAAGTTTAAAAAAAATATAAAATTATTGTGAATGGCAATTAAAAATGGAAATCAGATCACAGATGAATGGTGTTTATAATAGCCTTTTTACACTGATCAACATCTATCATAAATTTTCTACAATTTGCGAAAATGTTAACATCTTTCCATAACAAATACATAGGGCTAAAAACCAACATCTTTCAACATCTTTAAAAGATGTTCCTATCTCATTTTATTCCATTCAACATCTTTCGATTATTTTAGTGTCATCACTAGAAAAGTGGCAATAAGTTCTATTATTATTGTGGCATCACTGACAAAAAAAAAAAATTTTTGAAAGCAAAGTTACCATTTTCCACGATTTGCGAAGATGTTAACATCTTTCCATAACAAATACATAGGGCTAAAAACCAACATCTTTCAACATCTTTAAAAGATGTTCCTATCTCATTTTATTCCATTCAACATCTTTCGATTATTTTAGTGTCATCACTAGAAAAGTGGCAATAAGTTCTATTATTATTGTGGCATCACTGACAAAAAAAAATTTTTTTGAAAGCAAAGTTACCATTTGTCAACTTTTCTCTTTTATTGCAATGTTTTTTTGTTTAGTATTTTTTATATTTTTAAACAAATTGAACTTCAAATACATTTTTGAGTTTTCTTTTTAAATTTTGGCACTTTTGTAGAAAAAAACTTTTTTTATTTTTAAAACATTTATTTTTTTCAAAATGGCGACATTTTTGTTTGATGGTAGATGTTAAAGTGAGCAATGTAAACGAGTGTTTCACATTTTCTATATCATTGATGGTAGATGTTAGATGTTGATCAGTGTAAAAAGGCTATAACCATACCAATGAGTGACGATTTATTTTCGCTGGCCAATGGACAAAATGATGTAATCCGTAGGAAACTGCATCGGAGTATCGGAGACAACGCATTGCTAAAAAACTTTTTCAAAGGTTTCAAATGGAGTCTGTTTTCAAGTATCTCAAGGGTAAGTACTCCTTCTTATTTATGTTTGCAAATAAAAAAATTGTTTAAAATCATACATTTATTTTACCACCGGTTATTTGACATTAAATTTAATTGTTTCAGACTCAAAAGTGACTTTTTAAAGTTTGCAGTACATGAAGAAGGAAGTCTTAAAGAAGAGATTTCTCCTCTGGAGCTAAGAATGGAGTTCCAGAGATTCCAAGTAAATGCACTTTTAGTCTAATGAAATTGTTCTTTACTTAATGAAACAGATATAATTAAAATTTCGGATTTTACTATTCCTCCTTTACATTTATATCCAATTAATAAAGGAAAGACATATGTTACACCTTAGTTAACATAAGTATTTATCTACTTGTAAGTATAACATTATCATTGCGGTTTTCTTTTTTTTAATACATATGATAATATTTAAATAAATAAAAACCTGTGTTTTATTTTAACATTTAAATTCGGATTACAACCAATAAGACTATTTTCAAGAATACATTCTTAAAACCGATCTTAAAAGAAGAATTTCATTGAGAATTAATTCTTGATTTAAGATTTCTTATAAGAACAAAATCTTGAATTCGATCTTGTAATGAGAATTTATTCAAGATTATAATCTTAAATGCAATCTTAAAAATAATTAAGACTTTGTTCTTGAATTAAAAATTTTTGCATTTAACAGACTATTAAGATTGAAATGATTTGATTTTGAACATAAAATCTTGATTTTAGCAGATTTTTTCCCTAAGTGTATTGGCAATCACAAACTTGTAGTTGCTCCTTATATTTTTTAAAGTAAAGAAGGCGCAAAACAAATAAGTATGTATATTTTTTATGAAATGTTTATATATTTAAAGTGTTTGTAATTATTTCTATATATGTATGTATGTTGATTTTAAAATGGTAAAAATTAAAACTCGATAAGACCCAGCGGTGACTAGAATGAGTAAAGAGGCCTAATAGAAGGCCTTATTTTTCTCGCTGCATTCCATATTTTTTTACACAGGTTGTCATGGGGAGCAAGCCCTTCCACAATTCCTTTAATATCAACTTCTATCCCTTCCCAAAGAAGGGAGTAGGGAAGGTCACTAAAAATAAAAAGTAAATAAAACTGAACAACTTTTTTTCTCCCTTCTTAAAGAAGGGAGTAGCGAATGTGTACTGAATATTTTAGAAGGTCGTTTAAAAAGATGTTTATACCTTCTAGAAGGCATACTTCTGAAGGCAGGATATCGTGCAAAGCGAATCTTTTAGAAAGGAGTATAGAGGCCTTTAAAAGAGCCTGCAACTTGCGGTCTTTCAATATTTACTGCTGAACATTTATATTTGAACATGAAACGAAAAATAATACTTAAATTGCTCGCAGTGTTCGGTTTTTTGAAGCTACATGGAAGGGTATTGCAAAAAAAATTTAACAGTTTTGGCTACGAGTGTGGGTACATTTAAAGGCAAAATTAAGAAAAAAATGTCGCACAATAAAAAAACAGGCTGCAGTCGAGCTTTTACAGATGTAGTTGCCAGTAAATCCTAAAGGACATGTCTTTAGGACAAACGGAAGAGGTATTGATATATTTCCTAAATAGCGTCTAATATATGCAACGTTTACCACCTCCTTTGCGAAAATAGGTTCAGAGAACTAATAAAATTTTTTGATTTAATTCAACTTTTTAATCACTTTTAACGAAACTATTTTTCTAAAAGATTATTTTATCTCCTTAGAGTCTGAACACAATGTAACTTTAATTTATTGCGGTGCGGTTTTTTCATACGATTTTGAAGTAAAAAACCGCAGTGCGGAACGGCATAAAATTAAAATCTATTTTATTTTCATTGCAGACTTTCTTTCTCTCTCAATTTTTAATACTCGTTCTCTTTCTGATGTTGCCATAGTTTTTGAATAATTGGCGATGTTCACAACATTATTGTAAGCAAAAAACATGATAAAAATGTATGCACAAATAAATTAATAAAAATGTAAACAAACAATGACAACTACTGCCGTCGCCGTCTTCCGTCGTATTATGTTTATTTTTCTCTGCCACAACGAGAAATCGCACCGCACCGCAAACATTATGTTTAAACTCTTAAACTGAATTTTTTAATTTTTTAATAATGATGACCAGAACGATATGGATACAACAATACAAAAATTTAACCCTTCTTCTGCATCTTCCGTAGCTAAGCGTCTTAAAAGCTTTTCGGAAAAAGGAACTCCAAAAATTAGAATATTATCCAAAACTGATAACTATTCAAATATGAAACAATCAAAAACTGATAACTATTCAAATATGAAACAATCAACTTTACCTTATCAATACTCTCCTCGTGTAACAAGAAATCGAAAGAAATTAGATTACGACACTGAAAATGTATTATGGCAAAATATTTAAAAAACTTATTTTAGAAATAAAATTAAATTTTTTTTTTTAATAAAAGTGTATTTATTAATATATGTATATTGTTTTATTTATTTATATTTTTTTTTTTTTTTTTTTTTTATATATATATATATATATATATATATATATATATATATGTATGTATAATTATTAAATATTAATTTAAATTTTTGTACTTAAAATTTTTGTAAATTTTTTTTTATTATATCATAATTATTAAACATTAATTTAAATATCTATGTTCATTAAATATTCATCGTCAGATGAGTCATTTAAAAAATTGTCTATTTCTGTACAAAAGTTGTCAAAGTTAGATTGAAGTCTAAAATGTCCTCGTGCATAAGTATGTATTTGGTCTGGAGCGATAATTCTTTTATCATCCGCATAACTCAAGACAACCTTGTGTAATTTTTGAGTATACAGCTGATGAAACTTAGATCTAAATGTATTCATTGTATCAGAAAGAATTACTTTTTCAAACAATGATTTTTTATAGTCTGCAATTGAAAGGTTTTTAATGCACGATTTTTTAACACCTTTAGACTTTTTTACTTCATTCATACCAACTGTTTTAAATGAATACATTTTTGATCGAAGCCCAACAAACTCTTTCATAATTTTTCCATTATTTTCATCCTTCATCATACCTAAAATTTTTTTATTTAATAATGGTAGGTTAAAAATATTATTAGGATGATATTCAGATGTGTCAAACCTTGAAGCAATGTCATCATGAATATCAGCATAAAAATCGTCCGTTTTTATTGTGTAGATAAATGAATCTGTATCCATATAATTTAAAGCTAAATTGGATTGAAATTTTGGCTTCATGTATTGATAATGAAAATCGTACATTTTCCATTTAGAGAGTTCTAGCACAGCAAAGCCTAAATAAATTGGTTTGTTGTAAGTTATTTGCATAAGTTTTAATTGAATTGCAAACATATTATTGGAAAATTGTGTAATACTTGAGAAATTTGGCTTAGAAATTAGTGCTCTAGCTCCTAAATGATTACGATTTGTAGTTTCCCAATCACTAACTATTTTAACATCTGTACGATTAAGGACATTTTCCATGGTTTTCCCATAAACAGCATTGTTAAGAAGTTTGAAGAAATCTTTTTCAAACGAATTTTTTGCTAATGTTCTGTGGTATGTGTTTAAATCTATATACTTTTTTAGCCATGGAGATTGTTTAAACTTTAACGCTCTATGAATCTTTTTTAATTTTAGTCCATTTTTCAAACACTGTTTAAGAACCCTATAATGAATTTTATATTTTGTTTTTGATGTCAAGTCTGCAATTAGCTTTTTATATTTGGATTCACCAATAATTTTATTTTCTGGACAAAATGGTAAATCATTATGTGTTTCATGTAAGTATTCGGGGTATTCTAAATCTACCTCCAAAAAATAACCAATTTCAGATGTATCTGATATATTAGCAACATCCAAATTATTTAAAATGTCTTCTTCATAATTCCATTCGAATTCTCCATGGGGAAGATATTCTGACATTGCCCATCCATACAAGTTATTAGCGTCGAGGTACATTAAATACTCTGAAGGCTTACTACTGTCAAAATCTTCTAAATATTTGTTATTTGCTTTAGAATATCTTTTTGAACATTGAACTAAGCCTCCCCTAATACCATCTTGTATAAAATTATACATATTGACATCACTTAGCAATTCTAATTCTATTTTAGTTGTTCTCAACATAGCATCCCATGATAGTCCTGGGGCAGTATAATATTGGCATGGGTCAAGTTTATAAATACTTTTGCAAATGTGTCGAAAATTTTGAAAAATGTCAGTTAACAAAAGAACATCTGTTTTTAAATATAATTTTGCGTAATCTAATAAGTCAGTACAATTAAAAGTTTTCCAAACAGCTTGAGCATGTTCATAGTCTTCATTAGTGCAATTAGTATTATTTAAAATATTGTAAAAATTGTCTTTAGTGGGAAGATTTGATTCATAAAAGCGTTCCATTGAATCAATGTAAGAGTAAGGAAATACTCCCTTTCTTCTTATTAAATCAAATTCATTTTTCTGTTGAAAAACTTTATTGAGAGTTTGAAAGTCATGGTCACCTAAATTGTTTGCAAGAGATTCTAAACTTGACGCCATAAATCGAAAAGAATCTAAAAATCGAATTTCAAAGCTCTTATTATTTTGCATTGGAATAAATTTGGATAATGATATATATAATTCCTTGTTGAGAGGAATTACTTTTATATCACCCTCAAATTTCGATAATTCTTTTACAAATAAGTGGCAATCATAGGAAGAAAAATTATGAAAAAATACCGGTATAAACTTAGCAATTTGGTACAGAAGATTACAAGAGTTATGCGCCGCTCCTCTGTATTTACCAGTCAAATGACAATGATCCTTTACTTTGTCACTTCCTAAGCTTTTTTCACATATGTGACAATTTGTTGCGAGATTATATGCAATCGTCTCAACATTAGTAAGTGTTGTCATGGTTTGATGGGTAGATAAGTAGTTCGTAAATATTTCTTTAGTATCCTTAATTAAATTTTCAATGAATACGTAGGGAGCATCTTCACCAAAATAAATGTTAAATCTATCTAAATTATTATTAAAACTACACTTAATATAATAACTAAAGGCACAAGCTATGTGTTTTTGAATATTACCATGTTCATCACTCCCATCAATTTTCTCTAAGTAAGCCTCAAAATCTGCATATATGACGAATGGTACATCTAATTGTTTTTGGTAGTTTTTAAAGCGTAACACACAGTCTTCCGCCTTCGGCATTTTTGAAACAACTTTCTTACAACCGTCTTCATGATCTTTCATAATTTTCGCACTTGAAGAGTATTGAAGACATGCGTTACAAAGATATACCCGTCCCTTATGGGAAGTTAAGCTACTTCTTATTAGCCTAAAATATTTAGACAATAAAACAAAATTAATATTTTTGAATTAACATTTTGTTATTTACGTTTGTTACCTTGAAATATCGGTTATTAACACATAATGGGACCATTCATCATCCGTTAAAAGAAGTAGATTTATATGATGGTCTTTCACTTCACTGGTAAGGTAATATGGTCCCACAATTTGACTTCCCTCACAACCAAATACATTAATACTTATATTTGGATTCATTTGTTCAAAGATCTTAATATCCTTCAACTTTAGAGGGAACTCCAATCTTTCAAAATTTATAAAATTATCTCTAATTTGAAACTTTTCTTCAAATATATTTATTTCTTTCAATAAATTTTGATTATTGCCTAAAAATGAAGCAATAATACTCCATTTAAAGCAGTAGTCATCATCATTTTGGAAATTAAAAACTCCCCGCTTTTTTCTGATCCACTGTGGTGTTGGAATATATTTGGAACCTTTAATAAACGATGATTTATTTATATTTATTTCCAGTATTTTTATTTTTAATAGAGACCATCCACTGTCCCTCTCCTGAAATTCGGACATTTTTGAACATATATTAAAAAAATGATTTTTGAGGGAGTCCTCCACGTCATCGCTTAAAGTCAGGAATTGCATTTTAGATCTGTGCGTAATAGAGCGAATGTATATATCCTCATTTTTTATTTGTATGTATTCACATTCCAGCTCTAGATTATACTTTATAGTTACATGTTTCTTTAGGCTTCCATCAATAATTTTTAAAAGATCCAAAAGAATTCCATTGAAAAAGTCTTGAGGATGTAGAATTTCTTCTTTTTGATTTTCATAAAGGTAGGTGACAATTCTATCCTTAAATGCCCTTTTCACACATTTAAGGTTTTTCAAATTGGATATTTCAATACCCGGTTCTCCACTATTACATCTAAGCGATGTAGATGCATGCGACTTTTCATGCTCCCTCAGATGATTTAGCTTTGAGAACCATTTGAAGCATTCACGACAGTGAAGGACTTCATGAGTATCGAGCATGTCCTTTTCCTCGAAAACCGATTTACAGTATTTACAATTGAATGATGCCATTATAGTATATAATTTTTCTTTTTTAATTAATGTTTATGCACTTTGAAAGAAGTCTATAGACTAATTAAATAAATATATTTAAATGATAATATTGTTAATTGCATTTTTATTTTTTTTTTTTTTTTTTTTTTTTTTTTTTTTACCCTAACGAAAAGTTTATTGACTCATAATTTAATGCGAAACAAAAATTCAAGGTTAATTTTTTAACTTAAAAAATGCATACGGTTGCATTTTTTTCTTTTATTTTTACTCTAACGTAAAGTTCATTAACTTGTAATTTCTATGTTGAATATTTAAACTATATTAAATACTACTCTCTCTTATTTTAAAATACTCAAACAATTTCTTTATACATAGAACTTATACGTAGAACTTCGCAAATTTCTCTTTATTGAAGAAAATATAACGTGATCAACTTAATATTACTCTCTTTTATATTTAAAAAATACTCAACAATTTTTTTAATTTTGTTTTTATTCAAAATTCCTCCTTATGGAAAATACATTGGGAACAAAAACAGGCAGAATTTTTTGCTGCTTTAAATGAAAAAAGCAAAATGCTCCCTCTGTGGTATATGGGAAAAAACGAATGGGGAAGCAGAATTTTTGCTGCTTTCAATGAAAAGCAAAATGCTCCCTCTGTGGTATATGGGAAAAAAACGAATGGGGAGGCAGCATTTTTGCTGCCTCCCCATTTCCCTACTACTACCCAAACAAACATATTTTTATTTTTGAGAAATTTTTTGCTTAAAAGCATTTGAAAGCTAACAGCTGAGAGTGGCGTAATACAACTTAATTGTTCTAAATTTAGCCTCGCCAAAACCTTGGTTAATTAATCGAGCAATTACCCGATTAAAGCAAAAGCCTGATTTAATGAATACCCTAGTAGTTAGCGAACACAATATTATTATTTTTATTTATTTGATTAACCCGGTTAATACAGCCCTTGAAAACGAATGCGCTGTAGTGTGCGGTACGGTGGTGGTTTATGGTACTACGAAGGCAATACCAAAACATGACAAAACGAGTGTTGCCAGAGGGGAAGCGGCGCTGATATGCTCGCGTTTGCCGGGCTTGGAGCTCGCCGGATGGGAGGTGGTTCTTGCTCCCACTCTGTACATACCTACCCACACACACAAAAAAAATCATATCAGCAATTTTATGAAAATTAAAAAAAGGAAAGGGGCACCGAGTAGGTTAATTCTAATCTCCCTGCTAAATTACATAGCGAACAATTTGGCTGGCTGGTGTTGCGCCAGCGGTTACCCTCCCACTCGGGATGGATGATCCCGCCATGACATCCAGGGTTAAGGATGTCCCAAACGTTCCCTGCAAATTCTTACCTTCCCTTCTTACTGCCGCTATTCAAATTATCCGTCCATATTTTTAATTACAACACGCTATAAAATTCATTTTAAATTACAAAAAAACATATTTATTGGCAATATAAATTTCATTTAATTCAACAAAGAAAACTTTTCAAAAATGAGCAGCAAAAATAAATTTTAAATTTAACATTTAGTTTAAAAAAAAAAATATAATTTTTAATTTAAATTCGAATTCTTAAACTTACAATTCTGATTTAATTCAAGTTAAAATTATTAAATTTGTAGTATGTACTTCATTTTTTAATTTAGATTAAAATTATTAAATTTTTCATTTTGATTTAATTTAAATTTAACAAGTTTTTAATTTTATTTTGATTTAAATTTAACAAGTTTTAATTCTATTTTAATCTAAAGGAACATTATTACGTCTTAACATTATTTCTTTTTTTTTTTTTATTTAAATTCAAATCATTAAATTTTAGTTTTACTTTAATTTAAATTCAAATCGCTAAGTATTTACTTTATTTGATAATTCTTTTTTTTAATAAATATTTCTTTCTTTTAAGACCGAAATGATTGAGTTTTTATTTAGTAATTTCTTATTTTCCCAGGACAGATTTCGCTCACGACTTGACTCCCACTCCTAGTCAATTAACTCAGATGAAAAGCACAAAGCAGGGGTGAAAGTGGTTTTCCTGTCCGTCAGTATTGTGTCCAGGGGTCCGCGTAATTCCCAGTATTAAAACAAATTCACTTTTAATAATTCTTTTTTCTTTTATTTATAAACTCCTTTCTTTTCTTTTTATCTTTAAGGGAAACTACATATAATTCCCGGAAACTTAGCAATCACCGTTTCTACTACACCTGGTTGCCGAGAGCTCTCCCTAACCGGTCGCGCACGCGTGGGCTCAAAAGAAAAAAAAACGACACAACCGAAAGTTTTCACCTGAATCTATATAATTTCTCTTATTAATTTATTTTATTATTTATATTACTTTTTTTTTTTTGTTATTTCTTTTGGTTATAAAATATAAAAAAAAGGAACTGTTTCAACGTACGTTGCACTAGTCCGGGTTTAACGATGCGCATGGGTCGGAAAACCTAAACAATACCAATGCACCCCAGGAGTGGTGGTGCTGCTCCGCTTCTCCCTCGTAGGATGGAGTTGGCGATGGTGTGGCTCGGCTCGTGGAATTTATGCTTCAATATTTATTTTCCAATTTAATTTTACTATTTAATGTTCTATTTCAAATTTAAAGGTTTATCAAAAAAAAAAAACAAACAAAATTTAATTTACGTTGTTCTACAACTTTCGTTTTCTTTTCCGCCACAAACTCCACCTTCACTCGCAAAATTACCAAATCAAAAAAGGCCGACATTTTCATTTTCTATCACCACGAAACCTCGGCCAGCCAATATGGCTCCCTGACCATGGTTTCGAATTCAGCCTTTGCATCTCTAATTAAATTTTTTCAGGCCGAGTTTTGTTTTTATTTATTTCTATTATTGCCTTCCCGCTGTCATACAAAAATCCCTTTGGGTGTTGCCAACCTCTATCTATTGTGACAACAGGGTGCACACGACAGCGCGTCCAACAGTTATAAAGATATTTTATAATTAGAAGTGCTGAAAATGATTAAAGAAATTAATTGCTTTTGAAAAGCACTACAAAATGCAAAAATTCCGTGTGGTTTTATTTTTTTAATTGATTATGATCTAATTGATCTTAAAAAACGCGGTGAAAAAATTATTTTTATCAAATAATAAAATAAAAATTTCGTTTATAATATTAATGAAAGTTCGTATAACAACATTTTTGTTAATCATACGCATTTTCATTAAAAAAAACATTTTTGTTTTTAAAATTATGTATTATAAACGAAATTTTTCTTTAATTTGGTTTATTTTATTGTTTAATAAAAATAATTTTTTCACCGAGTTTTTTTAAAAACTTTTTTGCCACAGATATTAATTAACTTTTAATTATTTATTTTAAATTGAATAATATATTGATTTCATGCTAATTACTTTTTTAATTGAATCAATTAACAGATTGTTAAAAAAGATGCAGTTCTTGTGATCATTTTTTTAATTAAATTCATCATTAATTCAGCAAAAAATTTTAATTTTCAATGTTTTTTGGATTTTTTCGTCAAATATTTGTTAGGTCTGAAGAACATACCTTAAATAAAGTAATCAATATACATAATCATTTTGGTGATAGGTGCAAAATCAATTGTTAATTATACCCAGACCACAAAAGTGGAGAGGGTATTATGCATTTGTGCTGCTGTTTGTAATACCTTGAAATATTGGTCCTTAAAGTATACCGATCGACTCAGAATTAGTCGAATTAACGATATCCGTCCAGCTGGCAGGCTGGCTGGCCTTGTACGCAAAGTACAGTTCGCAATTTTGGAGATAATTTGATGAAATTTGGTACATAATTTCTAATTGGCACAACCTTTCGAAAATGGGTCCATATTCGGTTCATAATTTCACATAGCCCTCCTACTCCTCCTATTTTTCACAAAATGCAACAAAAAAGTTGTCGATTCGTACACAATAAGCAAACTGTTTATTGTTAAACTTGATGGTACATTTTTGATGTTGATTGTACCGATTTTAATGACTTGATTTTTTTTATTCCTACATTAGTTTGTTCAAATTTATTTCAATAAAGTATTTTAAAAATATGAATTTATAAATACGTACATATTTTATTTCTACATCACACAAAATTATGGACCTGCGCAATGCGTATTTTCATTTAAAAATAGAAAAATAAAAAAGTATGTGTTTGTATTTTGAAATTACTGCCTGTCTCTCGATTTCGAAAAAAATTTCGTTCGTTTTACTTACATTTAAAAAAAAAACAATATTTTAAATTTTGTTTTAAATGTAAGTTAGGCGAACGAAGTTTTCGTTCGCAATCGTGGGACAGGCAGTTTATTATTTGAAATACGTATTTTCCATAACTCTGGGTCAAACACCTTTTTATATTTTTAATACATATGGGGGATTTCATGTCAAGTGACCCAATTTTTAAATCGATATCTTCCGAAAAATTTTTTAAAAAAAATAAAACAACTTTTTTGAAAGATTGATCAAATAGCTATCTAAGCTACTTGCGACAAATTTTGCTAACAACAATAAGGTAATAAGTTACATGGATGAGAAAGAACAAAATGTCAAAATGTCAAACTTTGACCCCCTCTAACTCAGAAACTTTTTGATCGAACTTGTTGAAAATTTGTGTCTAAACTACTATCCAATAGGTGCAAATTCATCCAAATCGGACGACTTGGATTTAAAAATTGGGTCACTTGACATGAAATCCCCCATATGTAAAAAAATATTTTTCTCTATTTTAATAATTTACAAATCGCTACAGGGAGATGATCCGAAGCTTTTTGTGCCGAAAAATTAATGTTGTAGACGTAGAGAAAATGTGCTTTCCACAGAACGGTGCCACTTTTTTTTAATTCTCTAAGCTAATCCCGCGAAGCTCTATGCTTGTCTGCAGGAAAGAAACCAGAGTCTCTGGCGGGAATCGAACCCGCAACACCGACGCTGATAGACTAGCTCACTACCAGCTAACCTACTGGGGCACTCCAGCTAGCCTACCGGGGCTGTTTCTCTTACTACACTGCAAGAGAAACAGTGGATCTTTTGAAAGAAAAGTTCGAAAATAGCATTATTTTTCGTAGATGAGGAGTGAATTGACCACCAAGATCGTGCGATTGGACACCTTAAGACTATTTCTTTTCGGTAGGCTTTTGAAATCAAAAGTGTACACCAATAATCCCACAACAGTTCAAGAGCTTAAAAGGAACATTATCGAGCAGATATCAACCATTGACAACAGTTTACAGAAAAACGTGATTGAGAATTTTTGTAAAAGATTGGGAGCTTGCAAAGAAAATTGACTGACATAATTTTTAATTTTTAACCGGAAGCTGAAAAAAAATATTTTTAATATATCAAAAAAAAAAAAACTTTTTTTTTATCCAAATTAAAATGATAACTCAATTTTTGGACACCCTTTACTAATCTTTCTTATGTTTTTTTTAAATTGCTTTAAGATACATATATCGTTGCTCCAATTTAAAACAAACATAATATGTACAAAGATTACTATTGTTATTTTCAGGTATCCCAAATTTAACAATCTCGCCTTTGAGCACTTTTCTTAAGCTTTCTTATTTTCCAAAATACCTGAAGAAGTTCAAATAGTATCATATATTTTGCACTATTGATAATTTTTCATCTATTCTTCACTATTTATTTAATAAAATCAAATATAAAAGTACCGCTTTTTATGATTCTGTTCAGTTCGTAGTTATATTTGAATTAAATTTCGCTCGTTACTTAAACAATTTATAGTGTTTATCGATGTGTTAAAGAGAACAGAACTTTCAAACCAAGTTTACCGCAATCGCTCTACTTTTTACCGACAGTAGGGCACTTGCAGCACTTAATATCTCTCTTTTACTATTGACTTGCTTTTGTACAAGAAAAAATGTGTCGCAACAACTTTAAATGTTCTTTGTTGTCATGCATCATTTATGATGCCATTCATACAGTGTAATTTGAAAAAAAAGGAAAAACTTTCTACGAAAAATCCAATACAAACAAAAACAAGAACGTGAAAAATAAAATTAAAAAAGAACAAAAAAATAAACAAAACCACAACAAACACATTTATTACTCGAAAGAAAATTGTCAATACAAGTGAGATCTTTTGTTGTTTTCTATTTTGTTTTATTTGATTTCTTAATAGATTTAAACCGCAAATAAAGACAAGTTTATGTCTTTATATACAAATTTGGTTTGTTCTAAAAACAACAACAACAGTAAACCAAAAGACGTTTACTAAAAGTTAATATACAGTGAGATTTCTATGTTATTGAAAAGTGTCTGGTGTAAGTATGTTCGTCCGTTCCTATGTCTGTCTTCCTATCAGTCAGCCGGTCTGTTTGGTCTTTGTGCAACAGCAGCAGCAGTACGAGTATTAAAAATAAAGTTGTTTGTTACATTTATCTGTTTTTGGTGGACTTGTTGCAAGAAGTAGTTGCGGTTTTTTTTACTATAATTGTTGTCGTTGTTGGGTTTATTTATTTTGTTTGTTTTCATGTCTACTTTAAAATTCTTTTTAAACACCTGATTCTATTAGAAAATTTCATATAAACACCTAAACATGACTAAATTTGGTGTGAAATTAAATGTTAAATGGTTTAAAATGAATGGTCATACAATGTAAAGAAATGTGAAGAAATTACAAATTTAAAAAAAAAAAATTAATAAAGTGAAAATACTAGTTAGTTGAAGGATTTTAGCTTAAATGTGGTTTGTTTTCTTAGTCTTTTGTATTTGTGGAAATAATGAAAACTTTTGAATTCAAATATATTTAAGAACCCTTTACGGTTTGTGGGTTTATAAATTCAGAAATATCTTATTAAGTTTTTAGATTTGATATTTAATGTATTAGAATTTTAAAACGATTACACACCTAACACTGTTTCTCAAGAAAATTGGTGTAAAAAGCCTTTGAACAGAAATTTAAGTCCATAAAAAACCACACATTGTCCAATCAAAAACAAAATATTGTTACAAAATTCGATTTATCTAAGAATTATTTATAGTTTTATTTATATAATTTATGTCGTATTAGTTTAAATTGTTATTTGCTGCACTGCATTGTAGACTTAAGATTTAATTGTAGAATTTCGAATTCGAATAGAATTTTCTGGAATCGACTTGAAGGTTCTCGAATCTACTACCCTACAACTACTACCGGTTGTAAACTAAAAAAACAGCCTGACTCGTATATGTTTAGTTTAGTTTGTTTTAAGACATTAAACGGTTCAGTTCGTTACTAACAATATTGGATAAATACTATGAACGTTATAATTGATTTCAATAAAGTTTGTTATGTTAAATAACTGTGTGAATTTATTTTGATTTGCAATTAAAAAAACTCAAAGGTTTATTATAAAGAAAATAAATCGAAACGCGTTTATGAAAGGAAAAACGAAACAATATCATCTAGGCAACGAATATAGTCATTTCCAGGATCTAGAGTGCGTTCATGGCTCAACTTTGAAGTGGGCTAGAGAAAATTCTTAAATGGGGTTTTTATACCCACACCCCAATAGTGTTTATGTTTGTAACGTCTTAAAATATTGATCATAGACCCATCATTAACTATACCGATCGAACTTTGTGATTCGATCTAACGATGTTCGTCCGGCTGGCTGGCTGACCATGTTAACCTTGTCCTCTAAGTACAGGACCCTGTTTCTCAAGCAACAATTTAGTTTTCGTTTCAAATGTTTTTTACTTTTAGATTTGTAGCTTGTAGTTTTGAGAAACAGGGTTGCAATTTTGGAGAAAATTTGATGAAATTTGGTATATAGGTTCTAATTGGCACAAGGCCCAAATCTATTCAAAATGGGCGAATTGGTTGATAATTTCACGTAGCACCATTAAGGCTTCTTTCCGGAATACGGTCTTAATGTCCATAAGCTATCTAATTGTGTTGGTATTAAGATTCAATTTATTTCATTGCAATTAAAATCATCTTACCAAATTTTATTGGAATCGGTCCATATATGACCATAGTAGCTCCCATACAAAAACTTCTCCCGAAAATAGCTTTTAATGCCATAACTTCCTTATAAATGTTAGTATTTCCATAAATATTGGCGACAGTGAAGTGATAGCTACTATGTCACGACAAAATGTTGTGCTGGGGGGACCAAATTAATCATATGTCCCATATAAACCCCCTTCTTAGATCACATATACTATGTTCACACTTGAGTTTTAAACGCGTTTAAGCAAAATGTCGATTAAGTTAATCAAAAGTAGTTTTTGGGAATACAAAATTTTAATTTAAAAGATTTTGTTATTCGTGCTTAATTCCCAGTTTTTATTCTTGATAAAAACACTTGAAATTTATTGCTGATGGGATAAGCGATTCCTATGCGCATTTCACTGGTTGCTTAGGCCACATCATCAGCAAACTTCATCCATAAAGATTTTAGAAAAACTAAAGATATAAAACCAAATAAAACTGTTAAGCGTATAAGAATCATAAGCAACAGCTCTACTTGTAACAATATCAAAGTTTAAACAAAAACATCAACAATAAACAGTTAGATTATCTCTTCTTACATTCCCCACTACAATTGATTGGAATTCTTCCAACATTAATTGTAGTTGTAAGTAGGTTAAGAAAAAACAAAATGCAAAAATTAACTTGCAAAAGCATGTTTCCAGGTAAGTTTTTTTAGGCCGTGCACTTGCCAGTTTATTATCAAAAGTAGTTTTTGGGAATACAAAATTTTAATTTAAAAGATTTTGTTATTCGTGCTTCATTCCCAGTTTTTATTCTTGATAAAAACACTTGAAATTTATTGTTGACTGGGAATTAAGCACGAATAACAAAATCTTTTAAGTTAATCAAAGCCGTTCACATTACATTTGAGATGATTAAGAAAAAAAAACACAAAAAACAAATTTGTATTTCTTTAAAGTATTTAAAATGAATAAAAATACTTTTATAACGTTATGAGAAGATTATTTTAAACATAATAATGATGAAATTGTGAAAATTTATGAATTATTTAAGGAAAAAAAAAACACATTAAGCAGAAATCGTGGTCGGTTGTACACGTTCAGGTTGGCCGATTCTACATTATACTCAGTTTGAGGTATGTTCAGTGGATTCTATGTGATTAAAGAAGTGATTTAGTAGTAATCATGTTAATTTGAAGTGAGTAACAAATCACTTCAATGTATGGGTAATCATCTCGAGTGTGAACATAGTATTAAAGGCAAACAAATTTCATTTAGATGAAGATATCCAAATATTATTCGATTCAAATAATTTTTATATCAATTTAAGCTCAATTACATAATTTTGTTGTGGCGGGTCAAAGATTTCCCATGGGTCCCATATTGCAAAAATATGCTCTTATATACTGTGGTGAAGGGTATCATATGGTCGGGCTTGCCCGACTATACTTTCTTATTTGTTTTTGATTGCACATTGATAAGACTATGTTAAGTGCAGAAGAAAGCTTTAATCGATTTTTTATTTCGGAAATACAAACGTATAAGCAATAAACATGGTATTACGAACGAGACACAATAACACAAAGTAACAAATCTTCGAGTACGATTTTGCACGGGACATTAATAATGGGACATTTTTTCCTACACCGTTTGTAGCTAACATTAGTTCAAGTTTTAATTGTATACTGTTAGCCTCTTGATTCGAACGATCATGGAGCCCTGAAAACAAGAGATGGTTTAAGTACTGGAACACAAAAGTACATAGAAAATGGACAAAATAAAAAGAAAATTTTACCGTTCATCTCGGGGTTTGTTTGGTCTTCTTCCACATTTCGTTACTAGTTTGTTTGTTTTTAAAGAAAGTTTTCATAAGATCTGTACAGTCAAAATATAAATAAAAAAACAATTAATAGCAAAGAGCTGTGGTTAAAAGTAAGAAAAAAAATACGTTTTCTGTTTTCAGACCAATTTTCTCAAATAACAAACGCGACAAATTATTATTTCAATTTAATGGCGTTTTATTTTCTAAAAAAAAGTTTTGCATAAGTGTTACATGTGACTTGGCAACATTTTTAAATGCTCCCTTAATTTTTAAGAAGTGTTGCATATTTTACGTTTACAAAAGAACACAAATTTCGGCATAAAACAATTCGCCTTGATCTAGTGCTGCACTCATGCCCCTTTAATTAAAATGAGTGTTGAACATGTTGCATTTTTTTCATTTCAAAGGGAACATTATCAGAATAGAACGCTTTACATTTTTAAAATAACACATGTTTTTCAGAAAAGAACATAAATAATGTAAAAGGCAGAATAAATGCTGAACATTATTCAGAAAAGAAAACGCCATAAAATTTTTTTAAATATGATAATAGAAAAAATTGTTTGTTTATTAACATATTAATTTTCGATCCCGGTAGAATTTTTTGTGGAAATGTCCATATGTAAAAAATTCTTTTTAAAAACAAGATCGTGCTATTGTCAAATTGAGAATGCCTTGTTATCAACTTAAAATCAATACATTGTCAAAATGAGCTTTATTTTGTAGACCTGAAATAATTAATTGTAGTCGGGATTGTAAGAAAAGATAAACTCACTGTTTGTGGTTGGTGGTTGTGGTTGTGGTTAAAGCTTTGATATTATTGCGGGTAAGACTTTTGAGTGTTTATAATTTCTATTCGCTTAACAGTTTTATTTGAATAATATCTTTAGCTTTTCTAAAATCTTTGGATGAAGTTTCCTGATGATCTGGCCTAAGCAACCAATGGAATACGCATAGGAATAGCTTATCCCACCAACAATAAATTTCAGTTTATCAATAGTAAGAATTGGGAAATTAGCACACTAAAACTGGATCTTATTAATAATTAAAATCCTAAATTAAAATATATCTTTAAATTTTAATAAAAATCATACGACTTCTAGAATAACGCGAGACGTGAATTTTGCGTAAACATGATTCTTATATCGTTAGGAGACCCTTCAACTGCTTCTAAATATGTATTTTATTTTTAGAGAAAATACAAAAATGTTTAAAAAAAAGTAAAAAATGTACCTTTTTCACAAACGTGCCGGTCTGAATTTAAAATATTTTGGGATTTGGGACTGGTTATAAAACAAACTAAGGTTTGTTTTGAGGGGTGTAACAGAATCTATATTTTTATTTTTCTGAGGCGGTCTAATGTTTGCAAATACATGGCCATTTTTATTAACACCCACATTAAAATAATTATAAGAATACTAAATTTATTTTTAAATTATAATTAAATGTTTTGTAAGGAAATGCCTTTAAAATTTCTCAATAATAATCGAAAGTATTATCTTGTAAATCTTTATTTACATATACACCCAAATGCAAGGAATCTACTTTGAAAAATGTAATGGCAGCAAATTTATTTTAATCAATCGACTACATAAAAATAAACTTTCAGTTTCTTCTTTACATTTTCAACAATTATTGAACTCGATCAAGTTTGATTAAATGCCAGCAATTTCCATAATATTCGATAAAAAAAAACAAATTAAAATGCATGTCATGCATATTAATTAAAAAAAAAAACAAATAGTTTAAAAACTTCAACAAAAAACAAAAAGACAATTTGTATAACTGGAGGAAACTTTGTCTGGCTACTTACAAAAACGAACGTAATCATACAATTTTAAACTAAAAAAAAAATAGTTAAAATTATTAACATCCATTTATAGGAGTTTAATGAAAAACTACAAATTGCAGACAACCAACTAATGAATAAACAGACATAATAAAATAATTTACTTAAAAAATTAACATATTTTAAAATTATGCATGTGTTTGTTGTTTATTTTGAAATAAAAAAAGAAAAAGAGAGAAAAATACAAAAATTTCACTTTCTTTCAGTTTTTTGTTTATAATTTAAACTTGTGAATATTGTAAATAAAAAAAAACTAGCAACCAAAAAACTCTACACATGCAGCAAAATATTTGAGCATATAAGGTGCTATTACCACACTTCCATCTTTACAAATATTTATATAAATAAAATAACTATACAAACACAACAACATATCAAATAATCTGTACTGCTTTGTGTGATTATAACAAATGATTGCATTGCATACATTCATTTGAGTACCTTCAAGTAGTTTTCTTGTGAAATTTTTTAAAGTTTAGGTAAATTCCACAAACAGTTAAAATTTTCCCTTTAAAATTGCATAAACAATGCTCGTAGCAAGGGGGAATAAAGGTTTTGGTTATTTATTTAAAAAACCATGTTTGTTTCTTAAGCCTTTCATTTTGTTAATAGGAAATTCAAAAAAATATTCAAACATTTAATGGAAAATAAGCAATAAATCTTTGCGGCAATATTTCGCTGTCATTTGCATTTGTTTCCAGTAAAATTAATTAGTTGCAGTCATAAATAAATAGAAACGATATGACAATTGCGACAAAAGTTAAAAGATTTTAACTTTTTTTTATTTTGTTAGTAAAATGTTAAACTGATTGAAAAACAAAAACTAACACAAAGACAAATTTAACATAAAATGGAAGACTTAAAATAAAGACAATCTGCAATAATAATGAAAGTAAAAATAATGGAGTTAATTTAAAGATATGAAGCCTTACACTGCAACTTCATATATAAAAGGGTGAAAAATAAGCCCAGAGAAAACAATTTTTTTTTTATGGTCACCTCTAACAAAACTATATTTAACGAAAATGTGTAAACATATATTGGTTAATTTGACCATGTTATTGTCACTGGCAAAAATATCATGGATAATTATTGTTGAATGCACTGAAATTTATTGTTGTGCAAATTTCACTGGTTGCTTGGGCCAGATCATCAGTAAACCTTTTCCCAAAGACTTTGGAAAAGCTAAAGACATTATACAAATAAAAATGTAAAGCGAATGAGAATTACAAACACTCAAGTTCTATTTGCAACGATATCAAAGCTTAGACAAAACACCAACAATAAACAGTGAGTTTATCTTATCTTACATTCCCTGCTACAGTTGGTTGGGTTTTCGACTTAAAATGAAGACGTAAGTGGGTAAAGAAAACACAAAATTAACCCTTATGTGAATGACCTATAATAGAGTGACAGGGTACCCGGGTACCACATACAATATATACATACGAAAGTTTTATTTTGTATTACAATATATATAAAATATGGGCATTTCCTTGGGTCACGAACGTACGTTCGAACGCTTTGGTATGCAAAAAATATAAAAAACAAAACTTTTCCTAGAATTTTTTTTGCGATTCGATAGCATTTGAGTAGCTCTATATTTAGTTCAAAAGATGGGTTTCATCGAGTTTAAGTTTTCATAATAATAGTTGTAAACATGTGGTCACGAACGTACGCAAAATAGAAGTCAACTTTGGATGACAGTTGTGAAATGTAAAAATCTGCGTAATGGAACGGAATATTCAAAAGTGGTTAATTTATTTTGAAAGTGTATTAATGTAGGTCTCCATCCAGCATTTACAAAATAAAATATCTCTCTTGGTTTTTGTTTAATTGGCTTATTTTTGGCGATTTTTCCATATGTTTTTTTATTATTACCACCATGCAGTTTCCCATAAATATCTTCAAATTTCCTTAACAAACAACTTAATACTTAATTTACAATTGATTGTAATGGAGAGATTATGAAGAAAGAGTGTAAACATAACATATTTTTTGCATGTAAAATAATTATATAAAAATGTCTTTAGAAGTAGAAAATATAAGAAAATATAAAATTTTCCAGTTTCCAGCGCAATTTCCTCAAGTAAAACAGCTGAGATATGCTATGAAACCATTCTTTTATAGCAACATAGATTTTTTTATAATAATAAACAAAAAAAGACGATGATTATCAACATTTTATTTTTTCATTCTGGTAGACCATTCTGGGGAAATGCCCATATACATTTTTTGAAATGTAAAATATATATTTATATCTTGGGATTTCCCTCTGGCTTTGTGATTGATCGACAAGTTCACCTACTTGCTACTGCTTTCATACATTACTAAGTTCATACATGAATTAGTTCGGTAAGCGCGGGAAGAAGGTTAAGTGTAATACAAGGGCTTCTTGTTCTAAAAAAGCACAACGAATGTGAACATATTCTGAACATTTGCGATATAATATCAGAAGTGTCCGATGCAAAACAAGTGGGATTTAAAGAGGCTAACGAGGATTCATATTATTCTGACGAGAGTGAAGAGACAACTGAATTCCATGGAAAGGATGTTACGCATTGGCATATAAATCCCTGTCGGGAATACCAATACATCAACAGAAATATGTTACGGCAACGTAGAGGTCCTGCTCCCGGCTTAAATATAGAAACACCTAAGGATATATTCAAAACTTTATTATCCAAGGAGATGTGCGATATAATTTTGCGTGAAAGTAATAGTAATATCAGAGTTGTCGGCAGTTGCTCTATTTGCAAATCTAATAAAAAAAATAGAAAAACTCGAAAAGCGTGCGTAAGTTGTCATGAACATTCAACTAACCGTCCTCTGTATGAATCCTATTTCCAAGGGACTCAGTAGTACACAATTTTTATTTTTTTTTGTTTTTCTGATTTGTTCTATTGTGAAGTGTATATATGTTATTTCTATTTTTTTTGTGCTTTCTTCAAGTCTTTTGTTTGAATAAACAAAATAAGCGAATATACAAAATGACTAACACTGTCTTTTTATTTTTAAATTTTTCGTTTTTATTCAAATCAATAATAAGAAAATATTACAGTTTATTCAAACCAACATGCCTTTAAACCATACATGTTAAGTAATGATTAGCTAATGCTAATGATTGCTAATTAACATTGTTTTGTGAAATTCTCTAATTGATCAAACAATTAGAATTAGTTCAACTAATTCCCATTAGCTAATTGAAATTTTTATTCTAATGGAAAACTAATTGCAATTAGTTGCCATTAGCAAAAAAAAATTGGTTAACCTTTACAATTAGAAATCTAATTGACTTCTGATAATGCAATTAGATATTCAATTATTAAATTCAATTGATTCTAATTCGAGCTAATTGAATATCTAATTGCATTATCAGAAGTCAATTAGATTTCTAATTGTGTGCAACAAAAAAAAAAAAAAAAAAAAAAAAAAAAAAAAAAGCCAGCCTCAATACTTGCAACGCGAAATGAAACTAGACTATTGGTAGAGCAAATAAGCCAAAGGGTATTGAAAAGTTAACTCGGGTTCCTGAAATATCGGCCCCTCAAGTTTTTGAATTTTTTGAAAAGGCGTTTGGTATAAGTCAAAAAAAAACGTACTGAATGTACTTCTGAGCTAAAATACTATTTTAGAGGTCTTATATTAACCCTCTTACACTCATTGTAAGGGGTAATTTTTGTCTTTTTAACTTCCCCAAAAAAAAGCTAAAACGGCACTTTAACCCTTACCCACCCAAGACCGCCTACAGACGGTCATTAGAAAAAAGAATTATTGAACAAACCCTATTTACATCACCCTGTTACAATGCAATAATTTTAAATGAGTATAAAATTCTCAGTATACCGGTACCAATTAAATTGAATGATTGAGATCTTGTGGAATAAGAAATCATTCTAGTCAGAACTTTGATGCGAAAAGACAAATAAATTGCAAACTACATATTTAAATTTCAGGTATTTGAGGGTTAAAGGGTTAAAATGTTAGACGAATATTTTTTATGCATCAAATTTCACTAGGGGTCTTCTAAGACCAAAAAATCGAGCAATGTATGTAAAACGGATTTTCGAAACTCCGTGTAATCAGAAGTTACACAAGCGGCATTTGTTTTATTTTGAAGAATTGGGCTGGATTTAAAAGCATGAAAATTGAGCGAATTAAAGTCGAGAAAACAGAGCTAAAAAATGAGAGTGAGTTGAATGAATGAATATTCTATATTAGTATAATTAAAGCTTGTCCGACAAGTAACAATAAAGCAAAATATGAAGGAACTAAAATCTAAGCAGTCTGAATAAAAAGTAGTTGTGTATTAAATTCCTAAAATTACAACTGATCTATTTGAGAGAAAAATTAACGCAAAGAAGTTTGATGATCCCTATGTCACACGTTAATTATATAAAAAAATTGGTGAGACCTACTCTGGAATATACCCCGGTCGCCTAGCACCTCCAGTATGAGCTACATTCTAAAAAAAATTGGAATCCAAATATCAACGTGCCTCCGTATGAAAATCGTTTAAAACTTATTAAACTTCGAAACAAAAAAAAAAAAAAAAAAAAAAAAAAAAAAAAAAACAAATCGAAAAATTTATATATGAACATCTTCTTCATGCGGATTTCCTTGAAATTCCTTGAAATAATTTCAGAGTTCCGTTAAACTTCAGAGTTAAGCTTTAATACAGCCACTTTTTAACCGATGCAGAAAACGTGCTTTGAATTTAACAACTTTTACAGATACAGACGTTAATTTTTTGGACAACACCTTATAATCTAGCCAGTAAAAATATTTTTTTCATTGGCGAATTTAATTAAATAAAAAAAAATATTTAGTTAAAGTCTTCCAGTAGCCTGAACTATTACCTTCTGACTATTATTTATTTTGATCGATGCCAAACCTGACTAAAACTCGCTTTATTTATATTGAAATTGTAGTGTCTTTCCGATTGATACCGAAAAAATTGGATTTTTACCATTTTGGTCTCAAACGATCAAAGCAAATGGGTAGAATACATATAATAATTCAAAATCTTATTGAAATACAAAATTTTCTATTTTTTATTTAAAAAAATAAATCTAAAACTTTTCTATACAATTAACACTTATTGAAGAAAAGGTAGGAAACATGTAAGTTTTTTAACATGTAAAAAATTTTATTGCCAAAAATTAAAAGTATAAGACAATTTTTTATTATCAACAAAAAACAATAAAATACAAAAAAAAAGCTTTTAAACTTTAAATTTTTTTTATGGTTTTTTTGTATTTTTTTTTTTTAAATTTTCTCCAAAATGTAAAGCCACATAATGCAAGAAAAAACAAAAGAGTTAAGGCACAAGCTTGATCTTAAGATTTTATTTGTTTTAAACAATTTAATTTAAAAAATGGAAAACCTAATTGGTTGTTATATAAATTAATAGGATATTCAAATTTTATTCGATTATATAAATATAAATTAATGACATATTTAAACTTTATTCGATTATGTAAATTATTTGCTTTACAAGCAAACAAACCAATAATGTGGACAAATGAAATTGAACTGGACATAGTTGACGAAAAAAAGACAAACGAAAGAGGAGATCGTGCTGTTATCAGTGCGATAGATTTTCCAACAAACAAATCTTAATTTGAAAGTGAAAAATATGATATAGAGAACAAAAGATTTAAGACACAAACCTTTGGTAATAACAGCTAAAGGGCAACGATTTTAATACTTACAATTAATATTTTTGATATTTTAAAACGTTTATCCATATTTATATATTCCATGGCGTTAATATATGAATTGTTTTCTTTGATTAAAGAAAATACTAAGAAAAGATGTGATTAAACAAACACTTTAACAAATAAATTAATTAATAACACGATATTTTAATGTTGTAATGTTACACTTAGACAGACAATCTCTTAATTCTCTAATTAGTTTGTTAGAAAAAGTAAAAAATCAGTTGTCATCATTAGTTGGACAATATCTGTCTGTCTGTTGGTTTAACGATTTTGTTTTTAAATTCCGTTTTCTTGTTTTATAATTTGTCTTCTTTTACTTTAAATTAAAATTATAAAGTTTTTTTTTTATTTATTTGAGGTGTTTATTAATTTCCACAGCACGTATTTAAACACTGAACTAAAAAATACAGAACGTTTTTTATTTCATTCAAAATGAATTAGTTAAATTTTTTGTTTTAAACTTTCACAAAAATAATTTGGAAAATGTTATATTTTTTCTCAATATTTTCTTGTGATTTCTTTTGAGTATTTTGTAAGAAAAATTATACATTTGTTAAAATTTGTGATATAATAATTTTCTTGTATTTTTTTTTACAAAAAATTTTTTTTATTTGTAGTTTTCTTCAGCTGTAGTAGTTGTATTTTTCTTTGTGTTGTTATTGTTTGTTTTTTTATGTAGAAAAAGTAAAATTCACGTTCACACGCTTTGCACTCACGATTGCAACTGTTTTGTCTGTCAGGTTTTTTGTTACTTGGTAGTCTGTCTACGAATACGACGAGTACCAGGCCATAAACAAACACCCAAAACATCCGACAATCATCTCGACCGAAACTATTGAACCAACTAACAACCAGTCATTCATCGTTTTTGGTAGCATAGTCGTAGTAAACTATAGTTAAGCTTTTTTTTGTCCGTTGGCTTGTCTGTTGGTGTTTCTTTTTTTTTGTATGCGATTTATTTGTAGCTAAACATTTACAAGAGCGAAAAATAAAACTTCAAGCCAAGCTAACTAAGCTCGGTGAGTACTTTTTCTTCTTCTAACGATTCATGATTTTTTGTTGTTTTTGTTGTTGTCGTTGACGTCTTGAATTGTAAGTTGTTGTCGAATGACCACCAAACACGTCTTTTTTGTTGCGTTTAGATCACTTTGAATTCATACGAGTGTAAATGACTAACATTTGGACTTGTAGCTAGCGCAGCGGTTGTGTTCATATGTTATGTTTTATGATGATTGTAAAGTTTTTTTTTTTTTTTTGGTTATGCTCTGCTTTAGTATAAGTCAGGAAAGCATTGCAATACTAAATATAAACACCTATAAAGACATAAGGGAAAGAAACCAAAAATAATAAAACTTAATAAAATTTGCAAAGCTTGTTTTGAAATTAATAACTTCTCGTATCAAGTAAAAGACAAGCATGGAATGTTATCTATACCTTAATGATTGGTCTATCGAGCACAGTCTATAAATGGACAATGTTTTCGAATATCGATTGCAGAAGAATGAGCTAAAATGAGCCAGTTTTCAAGATTTTTCAATAAACTTATTTCCTAGGATAGGTGTCAGTTAGTCTTAATTAATTGACACAACTCCATACGAAAGTGGAAAACAGAAAAAGCCCGGGAAATCAGAAGCCCTAATTATGAATAACAAAGAAAATTATCTTATCTAAATTGATACTTTTATAGTACATATTCCAATTGGTAAACGTTCCCACGATAGACATATTAATTTAAAGAGAAACGATTTGCAAACTCTCTTTTACTCTCATGTGTTTAATTTTTATTTTTCATGTTATCATTTTAGTTTCTTAATTTTTTTTGCCTTCAGTTTCTCTTATGACGTTTAGATATTACTTTGCGGTTCTTTGGGTATGTGTGTGTGTCTGAGTTTTGTTCGATTTCAATGTTTTAGTATAAAAAGCGTGCTCGAGCCTCTTCTGTTAGTAGGTCAGTAGTGGTCTTCTTCACTTAACAACCACAACAACAAAAATAATCATCAGCATATGCTAAGATATCAACAACAACTCCAGCCACACCAGCAACAGCAATGATAAGAATATTACCAACAATCAATAAACACACACACTCACTTACACAAACATTGTCTTGTATGTTTGTATGTATGTAAATATATACTATTAGAAGACAGACATTCAGTCCGTCAGTTCACAGTGTTCAAATACACATTTATTAATGGTTGATTCTACAATTTCTTTTCTAGTGAGTAGAAAAAAATAAGAAGGCGACGATATTTAAGAAGACCAAGACCAAAAAAAAATATTGTAAATAAATAAAAAGATTGTTTAATGTCTGCAATTTTTATATCTTATTTTTTTTAATATCTTTTTCAATTGTATTAAAGACTGTGTAAATTTATTTATTATAAACTTTTTAATCAAAATTAAATATTATTGAAAAAGAATAGACAGCGCTCAAATAAATCAATTTTGCATTTTGTAATATTTAGTCGATTGCTTGCTCAATTCGAGTTTATTCAAAACGTTTTTTATATTTATAATATTCTCTTATTTATTGTCATAAGCGTAATATTTAGACATGTAAAAATTACAATACAAACATTTTTGTTGTTGTTTTTTTTTAAATACATATTGCATAATATTTTATATTAATGCATAGTGGCTTTATAAAAACCTTATTGTATACATATCGCACTCGTTCAATAATACTGTTTTAACTCAAAATTTAAACATTTTCAGTAGAAGCAAAAAAACAATTTTTAATTTTACATTAAAGGCATATAAAAAACAATTTATAAACATATTACCATAAAGTAAACAAAATCGCTCGATATTTTCACAGCGGGCAGACTTCATTATTACGTATCGACTTTTTCTAAAAAGTGAAAAACTAGACAATTTGAGTTAATACACTATTGTTGAACAAGTGCGATATGTATAATAGCTTAAACCAGTGCGCTTCGCTACCCTCATTAAATAAAAATTCGAATTTTTTATACCCTCCACCACAATTAGTAGTGAAGAGGGTATACTGAGTTCAGTGATGCCAGGAGAGATTTTAAAAAATCCCGACGTGTCTATAAAATTCCATCTTTTCCCTACAAACAAAAAAATATTCCCTACACTTTACTCTACGTTAAAAATTTATTGTTTTTAGCAGCAGGCAAACAAATACAAATTTTGTTAACATTTTGTAAATATTACAACAAAAGCATTAATTAACAACAAGAAAAATAAATATGAAAATGCCATACACGTGTGACAAATTTAAATTTTTTCTTTTTGGCGGAAACACCTCTATATAACCTTTACTCTAAAGACAAAACATAGTCAAACTTCGTATTTGATTTTTAGTTTCATCATCTTTTGTTCTTTTTGAAGAGCTAAATATGTTAAAAGAATAGTTATTTCAAATAGTTTTCTTTAATATAAGTATCTAGTAATTTTTAGCACACTTGGTACCAAATAAAAGGGAAGGCTCTGTAAAATTTTAAAAAATATTTTCTTCAGTTCCCCCGAACTAATTCTTAAAAGTTTTCATTACAAATTTTTTTAAAATTCGTAATTGTATTGTTTTATTTATTTTTGTTTTATTGTCGTGTTCGTAACTAACAGTTATCTTTACCTATTTCAAATTTTTTTTTGGCTTTCATGTTTTTACCTTTAGTTTTCTTTTGTAGAAATTACGAGCATTAGTTTAGAAAGTGTGATTGGCTTTTTACAAATTAATTTCTATGTAAAAATTTCTTTCATTAGATATCCTATAAGAAAGTAGTTCGCAAATGCGAACGCGAAAATTCGTAAAACCGAATTATAGTTATAATAGGGGTGCCACGAATATTCGGGTACACGGCTGTAAGGACTCATAGTATAGGGTTTCTGTTAAAAATATTAAATTAGTACTTAAATGCTATTGTACATGAACAAATTGGAATTTGTAAATGAAAACACAGAAAAAAATAATTTTCATATTTGAATACGAAAATCGCATATTTGATTACAATTTTTGACGATTTTTGCGGTATTGATAAAAAAGTTTGTATGTATAATTGTTAAATTTTTAGTCAACAACCAAGTTTATTGAGTCAATAAAAAAAGTTGTTGCCCAAAATAATTTTTTTCAACAAAATGTTTACTTGATTTGTTAAAATAAATTGTTGAAAATGTTGAAAAAATCTAACAAAATGTTAATCGAATCTTTATTTTTTTTTATTTATTAATGATGATGTTATAAATTTTTAATTTTTATATATTAAAAAAAACACTAAAATTTATTACGCGGGGATAAGTAAGTTCCTATGCGCATTTCACTGGTTGCTTAGGCCAGATCATCAGGAAACCTTTTCCAAAGACTTTGGCAAAACTCAATATATTATTCAAATAAAACTGTAAAACAAATGAGAATTATGAGCTATTTAAAAATGGGCAAGAGTTGTTAAAATATTGTCTTTACTTTGATTCAAATATTGTTTTTATTGAATATGAAGAAATATTTAATTATTTCATTATTAAATATGTTTTGTTGAGTGCTATTTTGCAAAGTGTAAATTTGATAAATCTTTTCTTTGAATCAAACAAAAAGTGTGTTGACTTAAAATTTTATTTTTAACAAACTGTGTTGTTAAAAATTTTCTTGATATTTTTTTTTCTGTGAATATAACGAATATTTATGTATTTTTAAGAAAATATATTGAAAATGTGATAATATTTTAAAAATTCCCTACATTTGCCTTAAAAATAATATCTGACCTTTTTTCCCTACGCTTGAAATTTTTTGAAAAAATCCCTACAAAGAGGGAAAATTCCCTACTGTTGGCATCACTGACTAAGTTTGTCATTCCGTGTGAAAGTTTTTTATTATATATCTAAGACCCCATAAAGTATATATATTCTGGCTCATTGAGTAATTCAAAGTCGATTTAGCCATGTCCATCTGTCTGTCCGTCCATTGAAAACACGCTCACTTTCGAAAAACTAAACAAACTTGGTGTCAGTTTGGGATTGAAATCCAGCAAAATCGGTAGGACCAGAGCTATGAATTAAAATGTGGAACCACATCCTAAAAAGATGATAATTTTATAATGCACGGAATAATATAGGATTTTGCACAAATTCGTTGTATACGACTGGAAATTATATTGTTAAATTTTGTAAAGATCGGTCCATAATTAACCATAGGCCGCATATAAAGCCTACTCTGGGAAGTTAATTAAGTGCGCCTAAAACTGTAGCAGATATAGATATTGCGGTAAAATATCTTCCAAGTTAGTTTCATATGGCCAGAAAAAATGTCAAGCAATTTTATGATATACGGTCCATAATTTACCTCAGATCCTATACTAAGTAGCCCTCTGAAATTCACTGTAAGCTCGAAAACTAATTTTACTGCTGTATTAAAATTAATTGAAATTTTTTTGTTTTTTATCACCAAAAATAACTCTACAGAATTTTGGGATGATTGGTTCATTATTCCCCTCCTGAAAATCATTTTTGTTCGGTTAAAACTTTTACGAATCATGGTATTTTATCCAAGCTAGTTCAAATATCTTAGTAAAAGCATAAAACTTTCTGATTGCCGGTCAATAGTTTAATATAGCTCTAAACCGCGGCAAATGTTAATGCTGACGCTGTTTTTTTTAATTAAATTACATTTTTTAATTTTATAAATAGAGCACACTCCTGAAATATTCGAACCGTCGGTGGAGGGTATAAATGATTTAGCACTCTAACTTGTTTCTAAATGAATTGTTTTATATACATATATAAATATTAAACTTACACTGTATTAAAAAAATTTGTTGAAAATAAAGATTACATGCCTAAATCTATTTTTGTAATAAGAAAAAAATTTTACATTAGTGCACATTTATACAGGTAAGTGAATACTGCGTAACAGAATATTTTGCGTACCTGCACGAATTTTCGTGCAAACTTGAATGTGCAGCTAAACGAAAAAAACTGTACTAATTATTTTGTAAATTAGTAATGTTTGAAAAATTGATTTCCAAAATTTACGATGCTACAAAAAGGAAGTTGGCGAACAGCAATATATTAGGACCTTATCTCGGGTTGTATATTTTTCTATTATCTGGATGGGAGCTTCTGAAAAAATTTAAATAACATTCAAAACCTATACCAATTTTTTATATTTATTAATGGAAAATATTTAAGTAATGGAAAAACGAATTTTTTTTAAAGAATTCACAGCTTGTAATAATATAACAAAATTGAGAAATTTTTTAAAAGTTGAGTAAGGCCTTTTAGCTTCTGACACATCTATATATTGGAGCATATAACACTGTGTCACAAATTTTCAACAATGTCGTGACCAAATAAATCTGACACCTAATCTTTATGTAAAATTGTTCGTTGAATCCGAATGTGATTGGTCAAAAGTAGAACAGTTTTCGAGATATTCAATAATAACCGTTATTGGTGGTTTAAAAAAAATGATGTCACTTTAATAAAAGTATCTTCGAATATATTCAATGGATTTTTTATTTCTTTATTTTTATTCAAAGATAATGAAATTACTAATACAACCAAATATCGTTCGTAACAATTGGTTTAAAAATGACTAAGTTACATTGCGACCAAAGTTCAAGTTTCGCAAAAATTTTAATGATTTTTTGCAATTTTGCTCTTTTCAACTTATTTTTTTTTAAACCAAAGTTTTTTTTAAGTATTATCACTAACGACGTTAGCTTATTTCAATACGCACATTTTGTAAAAAATGGATTTAGCAGGTTTGCACTTTAAGCTGACGATAATGGTTTACGCGCTTAGTGTGCCAAGAGTTGGCATCACTGCTAATAACTCTGATGTTGGCTGTTGTTAATTTTAATTTAATTAAAATTAAAAATATCATTTATTGAAAAAAAAATATATTCAAAATATTAAATTTTTACAATTTTTAGTATTCAATGTAATCATTTTGGTAATAGGTGCAAAATCAAATAAATTTGGTCATTAGAGACAATTTTTAAGATACAATTTTCTTTAGTTAGGCTTGAGTTCATTAAATTTAATTTTCATTAAATTATTTTTGCTGGCAGGCACCGCAGTGGTGCAGAGGTTAGAACTCAAAGAACTCTGATGAGAGAATGTGGTGATTCTTGAAACATGTAAATTTAACCCAGGTTCGAACCCCAGCTCAGCCAAGAAAATTATCAATATTGTAATAAAAAATTTCATGTTGTAAAATTCCTTCCTTCAGTAAAAATAATTTAATGAAAATTAAATTTAATGAACTCGAGCCTAACTAAAAAAAAATCAAAAAATTAAATTTTAACAGTTCAACTAAAAATCACAATTGTTCTTGACAATTTTTAATTTTTTCTGTGTACGTTGCAATTGCTTGAAAAATACTTTTTTAAATAATTTGTAATCAAGTTGGTAATATATCATAAATTATTTAATAAATAAACATTTCGAAAACGACGATTAAGCTTTGGGTGCAACTGTAAATTAATGGTACTTTAACAATTAGTCATGTAAAGCTAAGATTTTTGGCTGTCCATAGTGATCATGACGAAGATAGAATTATTGGTGAACATTTTGAGATGTTCCAAGTGCAAAACTGCAATTGTGTTAATAAAAAGTTGTTTGAGCGAGTACTTTTGGCTAATGGAAAATTGTTTATTTAATTTGGTTGGGTTTCGTTGGTTTGTCGGTGGATTGTTAGTTTTTACATGGAGTTTTTTTCCAGTTTTTGAAAAATGTTGCAAAATATTTTGCAGACTGTGAGAACTTAACAATATTTGTAAAATGCTGTCGGTATATTGGTGAGCATTTCATAATAAATTGCTGTTAAATTAATGCTATAATCGTTATGGAAATGTTACAGAAAAATAAGGGCAAGGCAATTTTATTTTTAAATAAATCATTAGGAAAAATATATATTTTTTGGAACTTGGGAACAGGGCTGCAAGATTTTTTGGGCTTCATCGTCAAACCGGATGTCAGAAATCGCCAAAATTCGCCAAACGTCAATTTTATTCAGTTTTTGTAAATTTTTTTTAATATAAAATTCACTTAAATGATAACAAAACAAAAATAATGTGAACAAAAGGTGCCAGTTTTTTTTTAAATTAGGTATGATAAAAAAATTACAAATTGTTAAAAAAATTGCTGAAATAATATAAATGGTAAAAATAGCCAAGTAAATCGCCAGTTATATCAGAAATCGCCAAAAAGTCGCTAGTCGCCAAATAGAAAATCCAACATCCAAACATATCAGGGGGCAAATCATGGCAGTCGTGATCTAATACTTTTTCGATTCGAAAGCAATTTTAATTGTAATTTTTTCTGACCATACTGAACGGATCGAAATTATATTTTTAGTGTTGTAAAGCATTTATTTAAGTTTTCACAACACTAAAAAAATAATTACGATTCGTTCAGTATCGGCTGAAATAAAATTGCTTTCGAATCGAAAAAATATTCGATCACGACTGCCATAATTTGCCGCCTGACAGCCATGCCTGGGAATAAAAATCATTTAAAATATTATATGTGTACATTTTTATATATAAAAAAACTCAAGAACCACTGAACCGTTTGACACCAAACTAGGACAATAAATTAGTTTAGTCTGCAGCCAGGTTTCTCTTAACTTTAATCCCGAAAGGGGGCGCTGTTGTCGTGATATTAAAACTTTTTTTATTTATGGTACGATACGATTCTCATAATATATTTATGAAACAAAAATAAGTTTCCTGATAAAATTTTGACCCGGTAGACAGCCTGGGTCAAGTTATTAACAAAATTATCCAGCATTTAGTTGTTATTTGGAAAATCCCGAGCAGCGCTGGTACCAAACAGCAAGTAGATGTATAAATTTAAAAAAAAAAAAATTATGTGTAAAATATATTTATGTGTAAAATTAAGATCTAAAAATAGGAAAATGTAATACATAACTTAATGGTGTTTTCTTTTCTGCACAAAAAATATCATCTTCTGAAAAGGTGAATATATTAAATATCTTGCCAACCCTGATAGTGCTATTTGTTATTTAAAGCATTGTTCGAATATAAACACTAAATATCGCTCCTTAGTGTTCGGTTCGGTAGATGGAAAACACAAACGCTAATAGTGTTTGTGTAGAAAATCATTAAAAAAATAACGTTTCCCTCTTTGTCATCTTTCGAACACAAAAATAATACTGTTTTTATCTTACTCAACAAAAATTGAGAACATTTAATTCCGTTCGGTTTTTTTTAAACCACAAACTTCATTGTGTTCTGTTTGGTTCATTAATGTTCGTCGCTTTTAGCTGGTAAAAAAAAACCCAACATTTTTTACAAAAACAAAACACACATACGAAAAAAAAACAAAATGGCAGCAAAATAATTTTACGCAAACAAAACATATACACAATACACACACAAGCTTTTCGTGCTGCGGTCATTGCTTAAATTTAAAAAAAGATACATTATAGAACATCAAATTGTAATGTTTGTCTACAGTATCACTAGAATTGTTCTGTTTTTTGACGAAGAACAGAACACTGTATAAAGTTCGGCTCTTTCTTGAAAAAAGTTACGAACGGTATTAAGGGTTGTGTTCGTCCACACAATCGCTAAAAAAAATAGATATCGTTCTTGGGTGTGTAAGCCAAACAATGTACTGTTTATTTTCGAACGCTGATTTAAAGACAACAAAACACAAGTTATGAAAAAGTAGAAAGCCCTGTTTTTAGCACTTGACAAAAAGGGTATTCTGCTTTATTATAGCGCATTTTTTAATGCTTTTATGTTATTCCAAATAAATAAATTTTAAGGCTTGTTTTAAATTTCGCAATGTTCCACGAATTTTAGCTATGTTCGGGATAGAAGCGATTTTTTCCTGAATTTTTTTTTTATTCTTTACAGCTTTAACAATTTATTTATTAAAAATAAGAGATAAGACTTTGTTATGATGCCGCTGTTAGCAAATTTTTGCGAATTTCCGCTAATTTAGCGTTCTGTACCGTTTTCTTGCCATTCCTTATCGTTTTAGGGTATTTTAAATATTTATTTATTTATTTATTTGTAGCATTAGAAAATAATTATAAATTATAGACTAACGTAGGTACATGGCCATGGCTAGGGTATTTTAAATAATTTTAAGGCTTCTTTGAAATTTTAAAAATATTCGCACATTTTCACTATTTATGTAAACTTTTCCAAATTTTTGTAATATTCCCATAGCGAATTCTCCTATTTTACAAAGTACTATCAAAGGGTGAATTTTTTAAAATAAAAAAAAAGATAGAGGGCAAAACATTTTTAAGAAAAGAACACCAAATTGCATTTTTTAAATAAAGTGTCACTGAAATAAGACATACAATTTTAAAAGTTGCACAAGGAACTTGGAATGTTATTAAAGTTATCTATCAGACTTTTTTAGTGGAAATAAAAACTTATGTAGGTATGCTTTTCACAATACAAGCTATTAAATGTGTAGTAAAATTTCATCGAAATTTTATATGAAAAGCATTAAAAAACTGAGTTTTTTGAATCTCTTGTATTGTGATTTAAGTGATCTTATAGCAGATTTGAAAATATCACTCCAATAGGAAAGGTTAAAAAAGTAAAATGGATTGGATCAAGGCGAATTGACTAGAAGGTGAGGTCAACTCTACAACAACACTGCTTCTGTGGTCGGGTTGTCAAAAATATTGCTAGTTTAAAAAATAGGTTAGTTTACATAAAAAACTAGTTTGTATACAAACTTTGACAAGTCGACCACCGAAAAAAATCACCATATGTTGACTTGACCCCACCTTCTAGTCAATTCGCCATGGATTGGATGTTATTCATCATGATCGAAAAATATCAGTACGATACGAGATTTTAAAGAGATTACACAATGAGTGGTCGATTAATTTGTCAATACGAATGAGGGAAGCTGTTTCCTAAGACATATTTATACAAGAGAGCGCATTCTAATTGAAGTATAGAGCAGACAGTGAATCAAACATTCAGATTATTAAATAGCGGTCATGATTAATATCTATTTACCTTGAATGGTTATGTTCTGAGTTCACCCACAACATAACTCACCTATTGGTATAACAAACAAATATTTATTAGATGCTTATTCACATGTTACAGGAAAATCCTACAGCTAATTCAATTCATTTTAAACTATCCCATCCATATAAGCATAAATGACAACATACAAAAAATATATGTATGCACGAAGATTTGTTTTTTTTGTTCGCAGAAGATTTAACACACAATGCATGTGATTTAAAATAAGTTAAAGTTTCAAGTAAAATACAAAAAATCGAATGAAAATTTCTTCACACACTAACGCCGCCTAAAGATAAAGTTAAAAAAAAGGAGAAGAAGACGGCAACTATAAGATTATAGTTTTCTGAAGAAGAAACAAAGTTTCAAATATGTAAAGCTTTCTTTTGTTTTATTGTTGAAGACGTGTGTGAAAATGTTTATGGGCGGCATATACCGATTTTTAGGTATCTACTTGTTGTGTACTTTTTTTATTTTCATCAGTGTTGCCAGAAAAGCTTAAAAAAATTCCTACGTAGTCTATTAACACCCGATATTTTATTATATTAATTCCTATATTAATAAAATTTATCATATTAAAAATTTTGATTTTGTACGGCGAAAACTTGTTTTTGTTAATTTTAATAATGTAATTAGATCCCGTACTCAACGTTGGGAGCCCGCGCGATACAAATCTTACCGAAAACTGTGCCGGTACTCAAAGTTTGGTAAAGTGAGAGGGCTTTTAAAAGAAAAATATTCTTCTTCTTATTGCACGAAGTAGCCCATACCTTTTCTTTTGGGCTGATTGGGAAGATTGTTAAACAATCAGCTGTGTCAAAAACTAAACGATAACATAACGTCCAGTGTCATAGTGTCCAAAAAGTGTCACAGTGTCAAATGTCCGTGGGCATTAAGACACTTTGCAAATGGACATTATTTCATTTTTAAACATCCCTATGACATGTTTAAAAATGAAATAATAATTACTAAAAAAGTTAAATACAAAATAAGATCTATATACACGCAGAGAAAAAACATGTTTTGGTCACAACCAACAAAACTATTTTTAAAGAAACTAATTTCACCATAATATGGTTGCCGGTGACAATGATTTGGTTAAATTAAACATAATATGGTTAAATTTTTTTTTAAAATTGTTTTGTTGTTTTTTTTCCCGGACTTTTTTGATTCCCGGGAAAGCGGGAAATTTTTTTTAAATTTCCCGGGATCCCGGGATCCCGCTCCATATAAATAATACCAAGTAAATTTTGTTATTAATTAATGAAAAAAACTTTTATAAAAAAACGTAAGGGAACTTGTTTACAAAGAAAGTAAAAGAAGTGATTCAATACTAAAAAATTAATTGAAGATTGAAATAGGAACTTGAATTATTATCACCTTACGCCTTTATTCCCTATTATTATGCTTTTATTCAGTATTATAATGCTCTGGATACAAGATAAAAAGATAATATAAACATAACAATTTAATCCATAAAACAATAATAAAAACAAAATAAAATTAAGGTACTCAAAATATGAGATCAAAAAGTGAATTAATAAAATAGATAAAATACTTTAAAGAAATATATAACATTTTTTTTAGGAATTAACTTTCTGACACACTCAAAGCGCTTAGTAAGTCGTCAAAAAGTATATTCCTGATTTTATTTATTAATTATCATGTTTCCGAAAAATTTCGTTTATTTTTTACCGAGGTTGGACAAATAGTTAAAAGTGCACTGTTGTAGCATCCTTCGGATTCACAATCAGAAGCAATTTTTTCTTTTTTATTAACAACGTCTATATCAGTCAAATGTATGTCAAGGTTGATGCAAAAATAGCATCCACCGGTCTGCTTCTTACAAACCTATTCATTTCAATAGGTTCATTTGTAATCTTTAGGACAATATGTTTTTCTAGTTGTATGTTGTATTTCGGTTTCCCCGCACTTCACGGGTATATAAACCAACACAAATTGAAATTGAAAATTTGTGTTTATCACCTAATAAACATATCGCTCCTTCATTGCATCATAGTCATATCTCCAAATTTTAAGTAACTTTAGAAAATTTTTTCTTCATACCTTCTCGTACTATATCTCAAACTGAACCGAAGTTATAACAAAATATATCTTTAAATCGGTACATTTTGAAAACTTTAATCGGATTTTGCCAAGATCGTTTGTTTTTGTAGATATGACTATGTTGCAATAAAGGAGCGATATATTTAGGTATCTCCTATTTTTAAGACTTGTTCATGGACGATGAAACTTTACTGCCTGCATCTTATTTTGAATTAATGTACTTTATTAACTCTTCACTTCACTAAATGTAATTAATAATTATCAACTGTTGCACTGCCCATTCTGCTTTTAGAAGATTTATTGCATTAGGAGACATTGATTTACATGTACTCACTTCTTGCAATTGATCTAATCCACAACCCATCCACAGATGCTAATTTTTAGAGAATAGAAAACTAAATTTCAAAGTTTAAATAGCTTTTATGAGGAATTTTTTATTTCCCGGGATCCCGCAAGAAAAATCCCGGGAAAACGGGAAATAAAATAATTGAAATTCCCGGGAAAAAACCCTAATTTACTCTCGTATTAACTCAATTTTGGTGAGTCTGTTTTTCAGACCAGCTTAATCTTTTCCTGGTAATGATAGGTTAAGCAATTGTAGATGCTCCATTATTTTAGTTAAGCACATACAGGCATTAATCAATTTATCATCCTTTTTCTCTGAGAAAATTGTTGATAGGTTCCATTAAATCATCAAATCGGCTTAGAGCATTATAGGATGATAACCATCGGACAAGGCAGTAAAATGTTATATCTTGAGTATGAGCTGCATGAAAATTCTTGAACTATCAATACTCGTCCGAATATAGTTTACGATTTGTAGCACTTTTTTCATTAAGTTTTCGAATTTCATTTCTTTTCGAAATGAGCGGCAATTTGGCCATTTGGTGTGTACTATAGAAACACTTTTCTAAAACGTCAATATAACCGTTTATTTATTGTGTAGCGTATTCATATATGAAAAAAGTCACAAACTTTATATGTTGCATGCAACACATCTTGTTAATAAATGTAAATCTGCAGAAATGTATGTATGTATGGGTTTGTGTATTTCTTAAGCATGTTTTGTGTGTTAGTGCATTGGTGCATAATGATTAAGTGGCAATAGTGCAACTTATAATGAAATTGGAAGTTGTGGGAATTGTCCTGACTGCAGTTAACTCCAAGTGTTGTGTGTGACTTTTTCTGAGTTTTCATTTTTAAGTTAACTTGTGTTGTCTTAACATTTCTTTTATTTTCATGTGTTTAAATACGAAACTGGCGGGTGGTCTCCCATATTTACCATTGTTGTTTTTGTTTTTCCGTTGCTGCTGCTGCTGCCATCCAACACTGCAGCAATGTTTGTGTATTTATTTTCGTTGATTGGTGATTTAGTTGGATGTGAAAATTTTGCCTAAATACTTGTTTTCTCCCACCACTAACTAACCAACAAACCAACCAACCAACCAACCAACCAACCAGCCAGCCAGCCAGCCAGCCAAATAAACATTAATATGTACCCATGATCCTCATAATGATCATCATTACTACCATTGTAAACATTATCATCATCATTGTTGTTGTCATTTGTAATGAGCTTCATTGAAAGCGGCAGCAGCAGCAACATGATCATCTAAAACGGAAAACGGTGTTAAATCTTGTGTTGTCGTTGGTTTGTATGTTTGCTGACTTTTAGTTTTGCTGCTAAAACGAGTTTTATGGAGCTCTTATTATATTCTCAATTTTTAGTGTATTTTATTTTATATTTGAAGATAAAACGAATTTTTTTTTTGGCAAATTATTGCGAAATTCAGGGAAATTACGTTTTTATTTTATTGTGATTACAATTTCTTTGCGGCGCTTATCTTTTTTACAGCAACAAAAACTAAAATTAAATCGCATCATGGGAATTGTAGCCAGATTGAAAAAATGTTATGACTGAAAAAATTTAACTTTGAACTACATACATGACAAACAAATATACAAATCGTAAAAAAAAATTTGATTACGGTCTGTAAACAAAAGTTTTGTGTGAACTCCAAGGATCCGTAAACGAAAGTTTTGTGTAAATTGTATATCCTCAATGAAATGAATAAGGGGATAAAATGATTTTGCCGTTTTGTTAATAATACATCAAAACGTTGGCCCAAAATTTGATATTACAATAGAATTAATGCTATATTTTCTAAATATGTATTAGGTTTGTTGGAGGCCTACGTGAACCGAATCGAAATACCCTATATAAAAACTTATTTCAAATACAAAAGTACTTTATAAAAGCTTCGAACTCAATTTCTGTAGAAAACCCTTCACTGAAATGCTCAGTTATCTCATGTCACCACGAGGGCAACACGTGTAATAAATACCTGCCGAAGACTTTTCGGAAAGACATGGGAACTGAAACCTTGAACATAATGGTATTTTCAAAGTTATTTTTTGGGATAATTAGACCAATTTTGACTAAGATCGAACAGGTCAAAACTAGAGTAATACTCGATAACGTTCATCGCCTGACTTGCGTATCGATCACGGGCGCCATTAAGAACTCTCTCTGTGATTTGTTTAAAGTTTTGCTATTTCTAGCCCACCTTTTGATAAAATGAAAGAAATTTCGTTTTAACTCTTTTACAGCCGTACCTAAACAAGAGCGGAAAGCGTTTTCTAGCTGTCAAAAATTCTCATGCCCATACCTCTTGTATGAAGCATCCCTAAATAGCGCGGCGTCAACGCTTTGCAATTGGAAAATCCGATTTTGACAGCGCGTTTAATAGTAAAGTTGGTCGCTATTGTTAATAAATAATGACAATTTAGCTATTTTTTGTCAATCTAGCATTTTTTTCTCTTCTTTTTATTTCTATTATGTGGGTTCTATTAAACAAAAAAGTTAACAATACTGTTTGTGACATCAGCGTAAAAGCCAAGCGGAAGAAAACGTTCCGCTCTTATTTAGGTACGGCTGTTATGGTGTTTGCTCCAGTTTTCATGTCATCAACATAAAAATGTTTTCAAATCATTGTAGCGCCAGTTTTTTTTGAAGATTCTAATTTATCTGCTAAATATGGCAGGCAACGTACAGTAAAAAAAGGTGATGACGACAGAGCATTCGTCGTTACTCCGACAAAATCAGTGTGTTGACGGGCTATCCTGCACATTCCTCCGTTACACATATCTGTAAGGAGGAGGCCTGCAGGTGTGCCACCAAGATGCCGCGCATTGCTGAGTACAAGGTAGGTGACTTTGTGGGTCACATGCGGATCCACGGAATTATAAGGAATGATCCATCTATTTTGGTTGGTGATCATATGCTGCCTAGTCTGGTATTATATAGGGATTTTAATGTCCTTAACCTTGATAGGGACCTATCGGCGGACCAATCCTGGAACCGGGGGCGCGTGGGTGAGGTCTGATTCAATGCAGGCGAATGGTGATACTGGGGCGTGCATTGCAAGCATAGGTTACCAAAGGAGGTTGCTTATGGGTAAAAGGCCTACGATCTTTCAGGTGAAAATTTACGCCAGCCTCATATGTTCTGAGGAATGTCTGAATGTCTTGGCGAATAAGGTGCGTGCTGAAGCAGTTCGAACATTAATTCATTGATTTTGGCCATTGCAGTAGTGGATGTACACACAGAAAAAAATACCAATGTAAAATTAACATGGAAAAATGTTGATTGAGAATCATATTAATTTTCTGCAAAAGTATGCCCTTTATTTAAATTTATCATTATTTCATATTAATTTTAAATAAAATAACCTTAAATCACGTTTATTTAATATTATTCACTGTTAAAATAAAAAATAATTAAAATATAAATTAATATGGATTCAATATTGAATCCATAAAAACCTGTTTTATATTAAAATCAAAAGTTTATCTTGTTAAATTAACATGCATACAAACTTAAGTATGTCCATTTTTTATTTTCATTTTTAAAATATGTTATAAAAAGAAGACAATTCCCGTATTCTTTTAATTAAAATTATTTAGTTAAATAGTACATCAAGTTTTCAAAGTAGAATGATGACGAAAACCATATTGGGCGATTCTGCTGATGCTTCTGTTATCAAAGGAGAATACTAAATAACTGAAACATGTGTCACAGGGGTAAGTGTCTTGAATTATTCTTAAATAAATGCATATGTTGTCCCAGAAGCTTCTTCTCACTGTTATATCACACTCGAACCAATTTGATTCCACATGAAATTCACGTTGTTTCAACTTAAAATAACTTTCATTCAACGTGATACGGATTGTTATTTCAATATACAGTGCACTCGGGAAAACGTCAACGCTCGTTTACGTCAACATCCCAAAACGTCAACCCTTTCTTTTTTACATTGACAACTCTAAAACGTCAACCTAACCACAAAGCTTTAAAACGTCAACTCTGAATAAAACAAAATTTTGAATTTAGCAGCAGTTAAAATACACACATTTGTACACATACACACTTATTTTATAAAATAATATCAGAAATTGGGGATTCCCCTTATAAGTAGAGTAGAAAATAACTTGCAACTGTATGTACTACAGTACTTTTCGTTTATAGTCACAACGCTTATAGTCACATTAGCGATATAGTCCATTTTATCTGGTTATTTTGCCGCTATAAGTTTATTTAATATAAATTATTAACGTTATAGTCCATTTAGCGATATAAGCAAATTTGCCATATATGCCATCTATCAACAGTCATCAAATGGAAAAGTAAAGCGAATTAATGGCGTTATAGTCACATTAGCAATATTTACTAAGTTCTATTTAGTTTTCGAAACCACAACTCATCCAAAGAAAAAAAGAATTAAATTGTTTAATTTTTGTCATCAAGGCTCTACTAGTAAAAAATTAGTTTATGCCTTTGTATTTTTGTATTATTTTAGCTATTTTTTATACATTATGCAACTCTGTTGCAAAACCATAAGCCTGATGTCGGTGCTATTTATATGATTTTTTTATTTTCTATATTCACAGAACTTGATTACATTCGAATTCAGTTATATGCCTCATAGTGGCATATATGTGAATTAGCCTTATAGTCACATTAGCGATATAGTCCACGTTTTGTCTGCAACTAAAGGATGTGACTATAAGCGAAAAGTACTGTATTGTCTTTTTATTTATGTTCAGTTGCTTTTTTGTTCTCGTAAGTATCACATTAACAAAATGAGCTCAAAACAACCGAAATTGCTTAATCTACAAGAAAAGGCAAATATTTTGGACTTATTAGAAAAGGATAAAAGTGCGGTAACTTTAGCGAAGCAATATGGTGTAACAAAGTCAACCATTAGCAAGATAAGTTTTTTAAAATTCATATGTGTGCATGTAAAATTAAAAATATGATCTCATTTAACATGTATTCTTTTGGTTCTTCTATGGTTCTAGTCAGGTTGAATGGCATTTTTGTTTCCTTTTTGAATTTGTTTAAGTTTGGTTTTATTTTATAATCAATAAAAACCTTTAAAAGCATATTATCGATATATTTTTTATTTAAAAATTTTACATTCGTAAACGTCAACAGTTTGTTAAACGTCAACACCCGCGGTTTTAATTAGTTGACGTTTTCCCGAGTGCACTGTAATTGACATTTTGCTCTAACTTTACTGCAATGTTAAATTAACATGAATTATAGTTATTTTAAAAGAAAAAAATGTTGTTCGCAGTTATTGTAAAATCAAGTTGAATTAACATGAAAAACGTATAAAGCAAAATCACCACCGAAAAATTTTAAATCAACCTTGTTTTCTACGTTTTTAACTTGATTTTTTTCTGTGTGTATGAAATGGATTATTGTCTTGTACACAGCTTTCTCATCTTAAAATTTTCGGTCAATATGTGATGTATACCACTTTTTCAAATGCCTATCATTTCAGCTAGCTCGCACACCTTCAGCCGACGATTATTAAATATCATTTTGTTGATTTTCTTAACCGTTTCTGTTACAGTCTTTTTATCATTATTAAATTAACAATGGATCGCATTGGTCTTTGAGTGGAGGTGTCATTATTAAAAATTCTGCGATTTTATATCAAAATTATCTGGCAACCTAGATTAAAAAGTTTTGTAAACTGAATAGTTAAGCAAAAATAAACGTGTTTCTTTTTTTACAGTCAATGTTTTTTGTTGTTGTTTATTTCAAGTCTCTTTACAAAGAGGCGTATGTGTGAGAGTTTTTTCTTCCCTACTTCTCGAGCCTCACTGAAGACGGGTGCTTCTTTCTTCTTGGCCGGTTGTTGTAGATGGTTTTTGATTATTTTGTTTCTCTTCTTTATGTAGTAGTAGTGTTTTTATTGTTGTTGGAGTTAGTTGGTGTTGCTGTTTTTTTATAAGCCTTTAAATGGTTTAACGTTAACATGATATTTAGGGTAACATAAGTGAAAGTGCAAAAAATTATGGTTAACTTACCAAAATAACAAAAAAGAAATACGAAACACTCTCTTACTCACGCACACACTAACACATACTCGTACATAACAGTTATTGGAAACATTTTATTATTATAAAATATTAAAAATGCTAATAAGTAGTTGAGTTGCGAAGTAAACGATTGTTAAAGCGGAAGTAAAAGATTTTATTTAAATTTTCTTTTAACACATTATTATATATTTTATTATTGTTATTTATTTATTTATGTTTCAGGTCTTAATAATGATAACTGATAACAGTTTTTTTTAAGCTTTTGCCTGTTGTTGCATTAATCAATCAAAAGACTTAGAAGACGAAACTGATGTTTAAAATTTATAAAGAGAAATATTTCCAGTTTTAAAAAAATAACAATATCTTTAGAATGAGATATAAATTAAGAAATTATTAGTATTTTTTAATCAGTTACAAAATAACAGTTAATTTCTGGTGTTTTATTTTTTTTTATTATATGTATTTAAGAAGTTATTTTCTTTATTTTTTTAGACAAAAATAACAGAAAAAAAGTTATTTTCTAATATTTAAGTTTTTTTTTTTAAAGAATAATAATGAACAATAAAAATACCTCTTATACAATTTTTGTTTAAAAAAATATAAACACATTATGAAATCGAGAAATGAACCAAGCAACTTATTTTTTTTAAAAATTTAATAAAAATAAGCTTTTCAAGAGAAAATTGCTTATAATTTCAAAATTCGGCTTAAGTTAAAATATGTTCTTTTAAATACAAGAAAAAACCCAAGTCCAGATTTAATTTTAATTTTATTGTGTTCTCTTTTCTACAGAAAAATGTGACATTTTATTTAAAAAAATGCAATTTGGTGTCTGTTTCTTAAAAATTTTGCTCCCGAAAAGGATGAGTTTTTTAAAATAAGACAAGCCATCCTTTTCGGGAGCAAAATTTTTAAGAAACAGACACCAAATTGCATTTTTTAAAAATAAAATGTCACATTTTTTTGTAAAAAAGAAAACACCATTAAATAATTGACATTTTTTCACTCAAAAATCTCACTAAATTGTAACTAATTTCTAACTTTATTCTCAATTAAAAAAAAAAAAAAATGAAAATCAAAAATAAGTTTTTTTTTTGTTGCTCAAAATAATAAAAAAACTTTTATTTCGTTAAAACAAAAAAATCAGAAAATAACAGTTATTTTCGCCTAAAAAAATAAATATTAGGAATTTTTAATTAAATTAGTAAAATCTAAAAATTTTAAGGTAATTATCTATATTTTATAACTTGTGATCAGGAGATTTGCTTGTATGTTGCACAAAAATCCAAAAGATGTATTTAGGATTAATTAAGAGAGCTTTTGTGTCCTACATTAGAGGTGGAAAGATCTTCTTAGACCTTATAAAGTATGTATATCCCTAGGATTTTTTGTTTTTTTTTTTCAATATATTTATTGAATCTTCATGTATAAAATGACGCCGTGCAATAAAGCCATAGGAAATAAAGCCAAACATGGCCTTATTTCCCATTTAAATTTTTTTTCTTTTCATATAATTGCAATTTATTTAAAAATTGTTTTGTTGGTTTTCTCTGGGTGTTTATATAAAAAATATAAGGAAAACACTTTTGGACGCAAGGATTTTCTCCTCTATGGTATAACAAAGACCGGCTTCGCTAACTAAAGCTTCTCTGCATAGCCGGCCTTCGGCCGGGCGCAAGGATTTCCTACTCTATGGTATAACAAAGGCCGGCTTCGCTAACTAAAGCTTCTCTGCATAGCCGGCCTTCGGCAGGGCGCAAGGATTTTCTCCTCTATGGTATAACATAGACCGGCTTCGCTAACTAAAGCTTCTCTGCATAGCCGGCCTTCGGCCGGGCGCAAGGATTTTCTCCTCTACGGTATAACAAAGACCGGCTTCGCCAACTAAAGCTTCTCTGCATAGCCGGCCTTCGGCCATTATGGCTTTATGTCCTATGGCTTTGTGACACCCCACCTAAAATATGAACTAACAATAATTAATCAAATCTAATTCAAATACTTTATGTTATGTCCTGTCAGTGCCGGACGAAAATTTTCCCCACCACGGTTTCCGTTCACATTAAAGACCTGCACGAGTGTATCTGTAAGTATTGTTGCAACAGATACACCAGATATTTATCTGTTACTACTGATATAAATGAGAGAATGAGTGTAACTGATATTGTATGGTTTGGCTTTTGCCCACTCACCATATCTTAAAAACAAAAACAGTTGCTTATGGCTTTGGATTGAGTATGTCATAACATTTTTTTTTGCTTACAAATATCTGTTGTCACCATAAGTATTTCTACAATATCTGTGGTTATCTGTTGTATATTAAAATATTGTTGGCGAGTTGATGAAAATAAGAGAGTTTATAAAAATTTTTATACGATCTCAACAGGAGGTGCCAGATGGTTTTGGTAAGAAATCGGCATATTTTCAAAAACAAATCGGAAATTAAATTAAAAAACATCGGCAAATTCAAATAACTATTTTAAACACAATAAAACATATTTTTAATGACAAAAATAACAAAGCAAAACAATTAACCTTTACCTAATGCTTTAAAAAAATCAATAAAAATAAACGTTTTATAAATTAATTTTAGTTAATTAAAAAAAATATATGAATATTTTGTACTTAAAGGTAAATTTCAGGGACCGTAAATAAGAGTAATACGTACAATTTTAGCTTAAAATTATAATTATAGTCGACGGAGACCTATACTGTCATATACCCAAAGGTTCGACCTAAAGTTCTCTTTAAGAACCTTGGTGATCTAGAAAAAACGATCTCAACTTCACAGTTAAAAATCATTTTTCAACGAAAAAATAAAAGTTCGGATGAACTCTTAAAAAACGGGTTTTATTTCGCAGTCATAAAATATTCGGCCTTAAATAAAACTCACTTCGCCGTCAATAAATAAAACTCTTTTAAGGATTTTTATTTTTACGTCTAAGATAACACTCATTTTTTTTTTCTTCTTTTTTTTTAATGACGATAAGTTTAAGTGCAGTGCAAGCTGATTAGATAACACTGCTTTAAAAATTGTAGTGATCTGACCAGCGACAAGCTTTGGGTGCCAATGCACAAAAAATAAGTTTAATTAAATGTCGGTTAAAATTAAACTCCTGAATTGAGTTTTATTTTTTGACGGCTGTATAAAATTCTCGTTTTAAGAGTTTTATTCGATCTTTTATTCCTCAACTGAGTTTTAATTTATGACGGCTTAATAATACTCTCTTTTTAAGAGTTAAATTTGACATTTTATTTTTACGTTGAAAATTAAAAAAATTTAAAATTAAAAAAAAACTCAGGGACTGAAAATAATTAGTATTATTATTTTTTGTTAAGGTTACGATCTAAGTAATTTTTTGGTTACAAACATCTATTGGAAAAAATTATTTATTTTCCTGGTAACAAATTTCCATTTTAGATAAACAATTTAATTTGGTTAAAAATATTCCATTTAAACATCAACGGTCCGCCAAATAACTTTTTTTTTTTTGAAAATGCTATAAAAAAAAACTACTAAATATTTTCTCAAATTTCTTTTATTATTTGAAAGTACAATCCTTCCGGTTAATAATGGAAAATAATTTCATTCAAATGGCTGCCTCGGCTGGACATGCAGTAGTAGCCTTCACGATCGGTCCAATTTTTAAGCACATTATCGATTGTGTGCAGCTGTATTTCACCAATGGCTTCACGAATATTGTCCTTTAAAGCGTCTCTGGCTTGTCGGCGTAACACTTATCTTTGACGGCACCCCACAAATAATAGTCCAACGGTGTCAAATCGCAGCTTCGAGGTGGCCAAACGACATCAGCTCTGCGGCTGATAATGCGATCTTCAAAAACAGGGCGCAAAACATCGAGTGTAGCTTCGGCTGTGTGGCACGTAGCGCCATCCTGTTGAAACCAAATGTTGCCAATATCCTCCTCTTCAATTTTTGTGAACAAAAATTCGTTCAACATGGCCCGATAACGATCGCCATTGACTGTAACGGCCACTCCTTGCTCATTTTCGAAGGAAAATGGCCCAATTATGCCTCTGGACCAAAATCCGCACCAAACAGTGACTCGTTTTGGGTGCATTGGCTTTTCAATGTATGCGTGCGGGTTTGCTGTGACCCAAATGCGACAATTTTGCTTGTTTACATACCCCCCAAGATCAAAATGAGCTTCATCTGAAAAGATGATTTTTTTTATTAAAATTTTGAAATCAGCAATTTGGATATCACACATTTTCAGAATTAAGGTAAACAAAAATTGTGTTATTATATTAATTTATTTTTCCTGAAACGGTGTTCCCTATTCTGATTTTTTTATTTTTTTTAACGAATTGACCACATATTGAAAACCAACCTCTCATTGTTAAAACTTTGAATGAAAGTGTTTTCAATTGCTAACTAAAACCAACATATTAAATATTCTAAATAAATATGGTGATGAGCCCTTTTCGAAATTCATTTTTAAAAGCCCACGGTTTTACCGCTATGTAACGGGTATAAAGCCTTTCATTTTCACAGTATATCGGTATCAGTATATGTGTATTTCAAAACACAGCAAAAAACACAATTTCTAAAAATTTGTACCAGAGCCTATTTCAAAATAACTGATTCAATTGTTTTGTTTAAATAATTGATAAACTGGTTAGTTACCAGGCCTGTGCTGAAAATTACTTTTTCCTTAAGTGATTTAAAATCACTAAAAAGATGTTTTGCGCACAAAAATTTTTGAAATCTCAATTCCAGTGACGCGCGCAGTTAAGGTTATAGAATTGTATGAGTCCATGTCTAAATTACTGGGGCTGAAAGAGTTTGAACAGCATAACTGGAAATAATTGGTGATTGGTTTGTAACAAGGTTTCACAAGATATTGCTATTTTTTGTGCAAATGGGACAGCCGAGTGCGACACGAACACTATGCCCGAAAAGATTGGCCAGATAGAGAAAATTTATCGCTTGGCCAAGATATACAAAGCTCTGGTAAAAAAGGAAAACAATATTTTGCCACCGTAACCTATTAAACTTGGCTAATTCATAATTACACTGCGCACATGGCGTTTTAGCATAATTCGGGTACGCTGAATCCAATGGTGCCCACCGTTTTTTTTTTAGGTTAGCTCTTGTTTTCGAAATATAGCGTTATTTCGAAAATGGAGGGGGTTGCGCAACATATCGCACTAGTTCAACGATAGTGCATTAACTCAAAATTTGTATTTCTTTAATTTTTTGAAGAAATCGACATGTAATATTCATATCTAACCGTTTTAAAAATATCATGCTATTTTGTCACCTTTTTGGTAATGAAACGGTTGGTTTAAAAATAATTTTTCATATGCCTTTAATGTAAAATTTAAATTGATTTGCTTTTACTGAAAATTTTTAAATTTTGAGTAAGTACAGTATTGTTGAACAAGTACGATATATTCGCGTAACTCAAAAACGGTTTAGTTTATTGAAATTACTAAAAAAACCGAAATTCCGCAATAAAATTTAAGAAAAGTGAGACTATTTTTTTAATATGAGCAGTCGTTTTAGAAACATAATTTTTTTTTTAAGAAAAAAAATTCATAGATTTGACCCATCTAGGGGCATCCTAGGCGCTGCCAAATTTTAGAATTTTATAAAACCGCCATATGTGTATGGTTGAAATTCTTAAATTTAGCCGGTACAGCGCGTAGGATTCCACTAGATGGGTCAAATGTATGAGTAACCCCACTTAATTTTTCATCTCAATCATTTTTTCTAACATACTTACTCGCTATCTCCAGTCCTTAAGGGGTCTCCCATACAAAATGTTCAATGCAGACTAGAGATATATTGAAAAAAATGTCCCATAAATGCCCAGGAGTTGCCCCTAGTGGGATAAAATGTATGACCGACCACATTTAGTTTTTTGTCTTTAACATTTTTCGAGACATATTTTCCCCTTATCACCACTTCTTAGGGGGGCTCCCATACAAATATTGCGTTTTATAAAATTCTTAAATTAATTAAAATTTGTCGACTTTTGTGAATAAAATCAAAAGTTGTAAACAGATTTTAACCATTTATGGCTTGTTTTTTATATGTCTGAAGCAAAGAAAGAAAATTAGAAGCCTGCATTTTCCAATTTTTTATGAATTTTTAAAAAACAAAAATTTTTTTCCCAAAAAAAAAAAAAAAATGTTTCTAAAGCGACTGCTCATATTAAAAAAAGAGTCTTACTTTTCTTAAATTTTATTGCGGAATTTCGGTTTTTTTAGTAATGCAATAAACTAAACCGTTTTTGAATCACGCGTATATATGTTGTGCAACCCCCTCCATTTTCGAAATAACGGTATACCTCGAAAACAAGAGCTAACCTAAAAAACGGTGGGCACCATTGAATTCAGCGTACCCGAATTATGCTAAAACGCCATGTGCCTGGCTTGTCTAATTTTCCAACTAGCACAGTGTTATTAACAACTTTTGTTTTTTTAATATTTAAAGTAATTTTTTTATTTTCAATGATAAAGCCCCTTATTTATAAAAAATCAAACAGGTTAATGAAACGGATTTTGTATGAAAATTTGTTTAATTAACTGTTTTATTATTTATAAATAGGGCCCTAAATGATTAAAAATAAAAGAATGGCTCAAACGTGTAAAAAGAAAAAAACAAAAGTAGTCAGTAATTATTGAAATTATTAATCAAATACTATTATTATGTTAAATTTAACTACTAGAATATAATCCATTAATCTACAAATGACTGCAATTTACATAAAAATCTACTTTAAAGTCAAAACTAAAATAACTACTTTTTTTTCCAACTCATAAAGAATAAAATTAATTAATTTGTCTCAAAAACATATAAAAGTCATCTTTTGATTTACAATTAAATATGTTTTCTCTTAATACAAATACGTTACTATAACTTCTATCATGTTAGCCATAAACATGTGCAAATTTTTTTTTCTATTTTTAATAATAAAAAATAAAATTCCCATAACTTTCGTTGAGATTAAAGCAAAAGTACTTTCATTTGCACTTAAGTAATTTTTTTTAATGAATAGGAAAAAACTCGTAAAAATATTGAAAATGATTGTAAGAAAAAATTTGAATATTTTAAATATTATAATTTGCTGGAAGAATAATTATTCGTATTTGATACAAAGGCTAAATGATCGGTTATTATTTATTGGTATTAACCCGTTACAAGAGGAGGTAAAGATAAAAGATTGTTGCTAGACAAATTTAATATGTATAAAATAAAAATTTGTTAACTTTTTACAAGAATTTTATAGATTTTCATTTCAAATTGCTAAATTTACTAATAAAATTAGAAACACTTATCCAAATTTACTCAGTTTTAAATTTTAAATACTCGTCAAACATGGTATAAATAATCATCTAAAAACGTCTTATAATTATACCCTACACAACTAAATAAAGGTGAACTTGTGCTGATAATTTTTATGCCAAAAAAAGTTCGTACGACCACACATAAGTATTCTTATCGACTAAAAATCCTGTTTCCATCGAAAGCTTAATATAAATGTCGCAAGTTGAAAGATAATTTAGACGGATGCTTTTAAAATTAGTAAAAATCGGTTAATGATTTTATCTAGCTCTCATACGAATATGTACAGTTTGTGATGAAGGTATATGTGCTTCTTTTATTCCAAGGAAGAACCCTATTGAAATTGTTAAAAATAATTTCATGTTTTTATCTAGTCCCTAAACGAATGATCTCCCGGAATAGTTAAGCAAAGCTTGTGACCTGACACTTTGGTGACAAACTATGCGTTTACCAAACGCCTTTGAGTGTGAGCACTACAAACACACACAGGTAGCAATTCAAGTGCATAATCCGGCAGAATTATACTCACGCCCCTTGTGTAATAGCTGGAGCTATCCAACATTTTCTGCATTAAATAGTCAGCAGCATCTGTTGCATAGCAATAGTACCTATGGAATTCCATCCTAACAATTCAAAGTGAAGGCTCTCATGTAGTTTCGCCACTCCCTTCCTGCATTCTTGGGCTTAAGCCACCCTTCTATTACTGATCGCTACAAGCCTTCACCCATCATTAATCATTGTTATCACGCATTTTGTCTGCCACATAAAGCGAAAACGTATCTCAAGCACAACAGTTCGATACCGAAGTACCAGGTGCTACTGACTCCCGTGGCACCAGATAGTATCTCTGGTCAGCCACGACTTCTAGGGATCCAAAGAAACCTGCCGAGCAGGGGTAGCCAGATACCAAGAGTCAAATAACTGGACAATACAAAATATTTACATGGATTTTGAAAAAAAAACCTGGACAATTTTGACATGCAATTAACTAAAAAAAGTAACATTTTACTTCATATATTTTTACAATAAAAAAAAAAATACATAAAAAGAAAGAAAACAAAACATTTAAAATTCAGTCTTATGTCATATTAAAAAATTATGTATATACCATGGTGGAATAAACAGGTGGCATCGTTACGGCAACAAATACAACATTACAACAAAAATGGAAATTACATTCTTGTTTACGTCAAAAAATACATTAAACAAAAATCAAAGCGTGCCGCTGAACGTGATGAAATACATAAATTTTTAGCCAATTTTAATTTAATTGTGGTCAATATCTTATTTATTTTAATTTAAAATTATCAAAAACTTTAATAAAATACAATAATCACAGCACAAAACGTGGACTTTTTGCAAACATAAACAAAACTTTGACATAAACCTAGACAAGCAATGAAAGAGCCAGAAATCGTCATCTGGCGTAGTGCTGCCACCTGTTTATTTCACCATGGTATATACCAGTGCCAATTCAATACTGGTGACAGCGAAAAGCCTGATGACTTTGACAGTTCGAACCAATTTATTTTGGTTTCACAATGTTTTGTTTTTAGAAACGCCCTACAGATAATATTGGGTTACGTGGTCCATTGTGGCTTTAATGGACTACTTACAACATGGTCCAATCTACTGTAATATGGACCATGTTAAAAGAAATCAACATGCAGTGCTGCCAACAACTGCATGATGTATACTTTTCTATAGTTTACAGTATTACACATTGGTAGCCCTGATGGTGTCCATTATTAATTGTTTATTTAAAAGTGAAAGTTTGTGAAATTTGTGAAAAAAAGGTAAACAAATTAAAAATACCAAGTAAATATATTTAATAATAGCAATAATAGACTACAGGGCACGCCATAAAAGGCGATTAGTAAAAAATGAAAAATGCTTAAACTACCGCTTTAGTGTACTCCATACTGTAATGACATGGAGTACTTTTTAAAACTAACCCACTTTAGCACTCCATGGAGTAGTTTAGGGACTACTTCGGTGGGTTATGTGGTCCCCACCTAGGACATCGTAATGTTAAATGGACCACCTTTTACCCATATATTTGGAGTAGTTTTGGAGTACTCCTACTCCTTTATGGACTACTCTTTACATGCATGTATGGACTAGTCTCGTTATCTGCAGGGCGGTTCACATTTCGAGCCGTAAACACTTACATTGCAATGTTTTTGTGTTTGTTGTAGAATTGCTGCCACCGTTTACATAAATTCGTATTGTATTCATTAATTTAAATCACATAAATCGATTGAAATTGAAATCAATGGAGATTTCGCACTAATTTTTTTTGAAAATTACAGTAGATTTTCCTGATTTTAAGATAAGTTCTAATGAACTTTAAACAATGCAACTGGTAAATTCCGGCCAAAAATGATTTTTTTTTTAATTTTAATAAAATTTTGATGACAGATTATAGCGAACACTTCAAAACATACAACTCATTTCTTAACTTGGCTCTTGGATAACTATTTTACTGTTAATACTGGAGCAAAGTAGATAATTTTTTTTTTTGCAAATTTAAGGTTTTCAAAGTTGATTTTTGTACTTTGAAATAAAAGTAAGCTTTAATTTTTTCTTTAAAGTATTCTTTTAAAATAAGCACGTTATGTTTAAACCATATTAGTAATTAATAGGGATGCGATTTCCATGCAAATGCATGTTTTTTGTCGTATTTTTTGTAGTGTAAGATCGATGTCGACCAATTATCTTTCCGAATCATTAAATTTGCGTTAAAATGGCATCGATTTGTTTTTGCATATTGTTACATATTTTGGTGATAATGCATATTTTGGTTTTAAACGCATATTTTTGCATATTTTAACATTTTTAAGTAATAAATTTTTTTAAATATGTATAAAAACAAAAAAAAAGTTCTCCAAAAATGTTCAAACTGTAGACAAAAAATCTTCCAAAAAAAAAAAATGTTTAAAATCAATAAATACATTTTTTGTATTTATGAAAAAAACATTTTTAAAGGCTGTATCCCTTGGTACCCTTACCGCCGCAGCCAGTATTTACAAGATGGGAAACCTGGCTAGATGCTTTAGAATACTATTCAAAAAACTTTGAGCAATTTAAAAATGTTATTGAAGAACTTGTTGCTACCGATGCTTATGCAAATAAAAATGTAAAAGAAATATTAAATTTAAACGACATTAAGCGTCAATTAGCATTTGTAAATTCAAACTTCAGATATATATGTGAAACAATAACTAATTTGGAGGGATTTTAATAATCAATTCAAATGAATTGATATGGCAGAAAGTAAAATTAACAATGTGGAAGGAAATAGCCCGACAAATTAAATAAAAATCCAAAACGTTTTGCAAAAAATATAGGATTTCAAAAAATAAAATAATATTCTCCAAATGAATTGCCATCCTTCAAGTATTCTTTAACTTCGGTTGACGTTGAGAGATCATTTTCCATAAACAAAATAATAATATAGAAAATTTATATTATGTGGTTATTTAAATTAACAGCCTGTTCAACGATTTCGAACGTTAACGTTCGCATAGAAAATAACATTTAAAACAAAAACAAAATTCGACAATTTGTTTTTGTTTTAAATGTTATTTTCTATGCGAACGTTAACGTTCGAAATCGTTGAACAGGCTGTAAGTTTTAAAAAATTTATACCTTTGAATAACAATAGAACAAAAACATCAATAGAATTTTTTATTTTTTTTTTGTTTTAAATAAAATTAAAAAAAACAAACGGTTTTTTATTGAAAATGGGCAAGTTTTTAGTGCATATTTTTTTATTTTTTTAATACATATTTTGAAGTTTTTATTGCATATTTTCGATTTTTTAGTACATGAAAATCTCATCCATAGTAATTAATCATTCCATGTGATAATTGTGATTTTGTGCGCGTTATTTTTTTTGATAAGTGAAGTGATTGTGAGTTACTTTAAAAATAAATAAAACCTAAAGTAAGCCAAATTTTAAGAAACCATAACAAAAAAGGTGGGGCTAGAGGAGGTTAAGTGATAATTATATCTAGTACTGTTAAGTATCAAAAGTAAGTACTATACATTTCAGCTGCCACCACCTGCCACCCTAATAACCAGATCATTTTTCGTGATTTCATATATTTTTATAAGATTAGCGTGACTGACTGTTTTGGCTGGGCGATGGGTGATCATTTTGTATGCAGACTCCCCTCCCAATGTGTAAAAAAAAGTAGAGACTTTTGGAAATTCAATTCATAAGGGGTTAGAAATGGGTAAAATCAGTAACATTATATCTTGTGATCTAACAGAGCTAAACGTAAAATTCTAAAAAATACCGTTATTGAATCGAAAATTGAATTGTCATGTGTTTGGTACTTTTTTTTTAAATTTGTACATTGTGGGTACAAAAAAGGGCAAAAATATAATTTTGGTACTTTTTTGGTAAACAATTAATCTTCTTAAGTAATAAAGATAAAAATAAAATTTAAATTGTGTTCTCTTCTCTTAAAAAGCTCTCATACAAATTTTGGTACCTTTTGGAAATTCGAATATATAAATATCGTTGGTACTTTTTTCTATTAACTTATTTTTATTTGGTATGTTTCAGTTGAAGGTTCCTTAACAATCCCCACCTCACCCATCCCACAGGAGCTCAAGTCGGATCCACGTCTGAGTTATTTAAAGATATATATACATATGCTTATGAATATAATCACATAAGTTTACATATTATATTATAAACATATATGATCATATCTACTTTTATTAACTCAGGTAGGCAAAAACATGCGGACAGGAGATGAGCATATGTATTTATTCCACAAACTATTAATATAATCGCTACAAATGATCATATTTTATTACTACTCCAAAGCCTTTTTTTAATTTTGTTCGATATCTGGCCAACCCCTGTATATACGTGTCCTTAAATTTTAGCTAGGGCTCAAACATGCTATTCTTAAGTTGGATACCAAATTTTAGCAATTTACGTGAGGAAATAAAGAAGTTATGGATTTTTGGCCGGAATTGACCAGTGTGCAAAATTTTTTTTACAATTTTTGTCTAAGTATACGATTTTGTTCTGTACAAAATATTAATTTACACATAAAAAAATATAATTAATAAAAAAGTAATTTTTCAAAATTAAATAATTTTAAGACCCAAAAAAAAACTGGACAACCCTAGCCATTCCAGGCCGTGTGGCAACCCTAGCACTGACTGAAGCCCTTTAACCCAGTGGATATTCCTACGTGGAAACATAATTTTGCAGATGATTTATTTTCCAGGATTGGTTTGTTGGTTAAGGTAGATGGCTCTTAAGAACAAGATAAGCAATCAAAAAAATTCTTTAGACGCAGTTTTGACAATATCATACCGCTCCTTAGAGATGAATTAAAATATCGAAGACAAGATATACGATTTACATATGTATATGTATATTTCTAAATCCAACCTGTTACGTTCAAGAATTTCATTTTAACTTTAACTGATCGATAATAACTCAGTTTGCCCAGAAGTTTGTACCATACCTAGTGCAGTGCCGGGCATTCGCAAAGAAGATACATATGTAGCTCTTTTCTTATCTGGTTCATGGCAGCTGCGGCAAGGTCTGTTAAAAGAAATTTCCAGTTTGATCGCATTTTCTTATAGGTCAGTAACCGCTTAAGCTGATATCGGGTTTAAAACTTTTTTCGGTTATAGTTGGCCACTATTTCCTGGCCACTATTTCCTGGCAATCCTGCTTGTACTCATTCTGCGCCATCTCTTTTCAGTACTTTGAATAAAATATTTGGAGATGCCGCTTTTAAATAAATATTTAAATATAGATTTAGAATATTAACGATCTTTAAGCGGGATGTTTTAAATTAAAGCTATATGCAGGGTGTTTGGAAATTAAAACCCAACATTTCGAAATAATGCTTATAACAGTACTATTTTCTCAAATTTTAAAGATTACGGCCTGTTAAAAAAAAAATAAATGTTTTTGTTTTTAATGTAATTTTCTATGAGAACGTTAACGTTCGAAATCGAGGAACAGGCAAATAAAATACAGAACGATTTAGGGTTTTTACCTAAAAAAGTTCACCCAGAACAAAGCTGAAAAATACAGTACTGCTCTGTATAATACAGAACGAATGGTCACCGTACATATAAATCGCCTCTCTAAAACCGCTTAAAGAGGAACAAATCTTATATATTGATATTTATTGATATCTAGCTAATATTCGGCACAAAGAACTCTTATATGAATCTTAACCTTATAGCATGATTTTTTGTGTCGGTCTCGAAAATTTTTCTACTGTGGCGTAGGGTATCGAATGGCCGGGCTTGGCTGACCATATTTTCTTACTTATTATTCTTTTTTTAAGAAATCAAACCACAAAATGATTTCCTTTTTATCTTTTGGCTGTGGGTTGATTTGTGGTATCCCCCAGAAGCAAAAATACTTGAATCTGAGTTCAACATTGAGCGCGTTTTTACAGCAAGCAATATTAACAAGAACAACAACACAAACACTACTATTAATTTATATGATAATCATTCAATTGAAAAGTAAATGTATATGTTACTCGTTTACTTTACTCCGTGTTTGTGTGTTTAATGCTTTGGTTGGTTATGGTCATGGATGTGGATGGAAATGGTCTAATGAATACATGATAATGTTGTTCTACTGCATACTTCATCGATATGTGCAACTACAGTTCATCGATGTTGCTATTTGTTAAAGTGGTTGCTGTCGCTGCTGTTGCTGGTCTATTCGTGTATTAAAGTGTAGTAGACAAAGATGATGACAACGATGATGATCATGATGATGATCATGACGAAGACAAAAACAAAGACAACAAAGACGCAAAGATCAACTGACGCTAATATGTCTGTGAGTGAATGAGTGAAGAAAAACGTTGTTGTATTGCTCCATATTGTGTTTTTCTCATATTGTTGAGTGTTGTGGTTTCGAAGCTAAAGAGGAAAAAATTGTTGAAATTGAGATTAATTTTATTACCGCAAATAAAGTGCTGACTGAATGGACAGACGGGGAAAAAGACAGTCAATTGGTTGCACTTGCTTTAAATAAAAACAAAACTTATATTGTGATCAATCTAAAATTTCTTTGGACAAATTAAGTAACAGCCAGAAAGTTTTTTTTTGATATATGGGCTCTTTTAAAAAACGGAGGTATATTGGACAATATTGAATCAATTGGCACCGGTAGGCTAGCAGGTAGTGAGCTAGTCTATCAGCACCGGGGTTGCGGGTTCGATTCCTGCCAAAGACTCTGGTTTCTTTCCTGCAGACAAGCGCGGTGCTTCGCGGGGCTTAGTTTAGAGAATTAAAAAAAAAAATAGTATATACTAAAGAGGAAAACAGTTTATCCTCTATATTACGTTACTTGCGATTATTTAGGAGTCTTTTAAAATACATACACAACATATCTCACCTATTTTTTGTAATTAAACCTACGGTCCATTATGAACATGGTTTGTTGGTTGGTTATCGTGGTAGTTCACTTTGCGCAAACATTCAAGTAGAGTCTAAAGAAGTGCGTTTTGACAGGACCACACCAATCCTCAGCTGTATTGCTATTTACATGGTAATGTATACTAATGTGGTATTAGATCAAGCCTGTAGCTGTAAAATATCTCAGTAGGTAATTTTGTTTGAACTCAGTTATCTCACCGAGGTAAGATCAAACATAGTTGCCCAGGAATCGGTTTCTCCTGACAGGTAGGGCCAGACAAATGCCTAGAAGTTGGAAAGCCTTTCCCTGTCATTGCTGGTCATAAGTTTAATAGTGAATTTCTTATCAAGACAGGACCACATTAACTTGGCCACTGTACATTAGTTTTTTTAATTTTTTCAATAAGCTATATCGTTTTTGAGTTATGCGAACATATGTTGTGCAACTCCTCTATTTTCGAAATTTTTGTATGGGGACGACCCTAATGATTAAAGATGGAGACTAGGTATGTTCTGAAAAAATGCTCGGGTAGCAAAAGTATTGGGGGTCCGTCATATATTTGACTCCTCTAGGGGCACAGAATACTAACAGAACTTTCACGAGACGGAAGATTTTCCGTTTTTTTTTGTCTCTTTCTAAGAAAGCTGCCCGTTTTCTCTTTGCATCATATTTTATGCCGCAATACAATGAACACAAATTTATTTAGTTGAGATTTATTTGCAAAGCTGTTGTAAAAATTAACTTTAAAGTTTACCACAACACGAGTAAATAATATTTAAGTAAATAAATAACACTATGAAACAAAAAAAAAAATTAATAAATGAATTTTTTTTGCACAAAACACAACGTTTGTTGAACTAATGCATTTGTTTAACGTGGTTTGTGTTTTGTTATTTTTGTTGTGATCAAGCCATTTGTGTTGATTGTTGCTGCCTGTTTTTACACATTGCCACTTCACTACCAAAAAAAACCTTTCTGTCTTCTTCTTCGAAAGCTGCCCTCGCAACTGATTTTTCACTTTTTCACACGTCACTTTTTACAGTTCTGTTAGTATTCTGTGCTAGGGGCACTCTGGGGCTTGTTAGGGCGGTGGCGGGTAATTTTATAAAAAATAATATTTAGTATTGGAGCTCCCTTAAGGAGCACAGATAAGGGGTTAGTATGTTAATAAAAAATATAGGGGAGGGGGGGGGGGGGGTATATTCGTGGGGTATGTCTTACATTTTACCACTCTAGGAGCGACTCAGGGAAAGATGTGAAGCTTTTTTTTGGCTTTTGTATCGTTTTCCCCCAGCTTTGACCCCGATTAGGAGCCATTTACCCCCATCACACCCCCCAATTTTTTGGCTCATGCGTTTTTTCTACAAACTTCACAAAATTGGAGGTTCTAGCGTATTGAAATCTTGCGGCTAAGGATTTCCATATAACACTATTCCACTCCTACTCTACATGCATCTAAATTATGTCATATATTTGTAGCCTTTTAAAGAAAGAGCCTGAAGGAGCTGCTTTAAGTGAAACTCATCATAACTGCGACTGATTCCGTATAGGAGGTATTTAAAGTATATGGCATGCTGGCTAACTCATCTGCCTATTTATTTCCAAAGTAGTCTTTATACAGAGGGATCCAAACAAGAGGCATGAGATACAGATGACCCAGCCTTGACAGCTCATTCTTGCACTGTCTGACCAATAGAGATGTAGTGTATGAATTTAATGATAGAAGCGCAGCCTGGCTATCGCCAAAAATTCTAATTATTGCGGTAATATAATACTTTACAGGCTACCATGATCGCAAAATTTCCAAAAAACACTTCAGTCATCAGAGAATAGTGATAGATACCTATCCCAAGTTCGGCGCAAAAAACACCAGATCCAATACTGTGGTTATCTTTTGAACCGTCCGTGTAAATTCCGGTGTTTTATTTTCGTCCATTAGATTATCCCTTCTTCAATCGCTCCTAATAGGAATTAAAACTTTCGACTTTATATTAAAATTCAAATGTCAAGTAATATTGTCATATGGTAGGTCTACTGTATTGGGCAAAGGTCTCGGAATGCTTGCATATCCATATGCTATTAATCACCAGCATCCATATACAATAAGCCTCGCTTCGCTGCAGGTTGTGATGGCCATTATATGAAGGTTAATAGGAACAAGGTACAGTATAGTGTTCGGTTCCTCTGAAGGACTAGAGCCTTTTATACCAATGAAACGCCAATATGGAAAAAGATAAAATATATCGGTCCAGCCCAACGCTATAACCAAAATATTTTGAGAATCATCATAAAACATATCAAGCTTAAATTTCAGAGGGGTAACAAAATCACTTTTTTTTGAGTCGCTCTAATATATGTACATACATACATACGTTGTTATCTAAAGAAAAATTTGCGCAAGTAACAAAACATAAATAACAAAAATTAGTTTTTGGTAGATCCACGATTTCGTATAGCTCCACACTCGAATGCTATTTTGTTAATAGTCCCTCTTGTTGTTGGGTATCACATGATGAGCCTAAAATATATTTAGCTGTCTATAATTGTGGTTGCTATTTATTTTGTAGTGTTTGAAATTTTTTATTGCTCTAATGCTTCAGCAATAATGTTGTTGCATGTAACATAGATGTTTTTTTTTTATCGTTATTGTCATCGCTTATTTGTCTGTTGTTTTTGTTGTTATTGCAATTGTCAGAGTCTAAGATCTAGTAGGACATACTTACTTTTCCTCTTCTTTCTTTTAAACTTCTAATAATTATAACTCTTTTTATGGTTTTGGTTCTTTTTGTATGAAGTCTAGTGTCCCATAATGCGTAGATTTCTGTGTATGTATTTGTGGACTTGGGCTGACTAAACTTTCTTTAGAGATTTTCCGCCAATATTTTTTTGTACTGGCAGTTGTTTTGTGTTTTCATTTATGCGCGTGTATTTGTACTTCTATTCGTGATTAGTTTAGACTACATGGCGTCATTATTACATTTGGTTTGTTGTATGAATTTATTTATTTTCTTTTTGTTTATCAGTTGCTGCTTTTTCTTCTTGTGCTGTCGTTTTTTAGTGTTTTTCTTTAGATAGTATGAGCATTTAAACAATTATTTATCGCTTTGCTGATTAGAATTTTTTATGTTGTGGTTTGTCGTTTTTTTTAGTCTTTATTGTTAGTTTTTCATATTTCTTTTTTTATTAATTTAAGTTAATAATGTTAAAAATCTTTTACCAAAAGTTTTTTTTTTTTTTTTAATTACACTTAATGAAGGTTTTGTGAAAATCGTTTTAAGTTAAAGAAATTCTTAAAATTTCTCCTTTCAAATTAAAGTAATTATTTTCTAAAAATTGTTTCCGAAGTTTGTTTCGTAAGTCTTTTGTTTTATATTGACCTTTGAATCATTTGTAACAGTCAGACTTAAATAAGAAACAGTCTTAACACCACTAGCAATTAACAAACATTAGTACTAAAATAGGTTAAACATTCAGAATCAATTATGAATACAAAAATTAATGGAAATTTTCAAAATCTGAAAATAAATTCTTTTATTCCAATTTGTTTTTGCAGCCTTCCCACAGGTGAAAAGTGTACTCGTATATACAAGTTTGTCATTCCGTTTGTAACTTATACAAGATTGAGCTTAGACCCTATAAAGTATAAACAATCGGGAGCCGTCCGTCTGTCCGTGTGTATCTTGAAAAGGGGGTTTCAAAAGATCTTTGATATGATTGGGAAAAGGTTGCTATATATTAATTTTAATTAACGAAATCGGTATTTAAATTCCGGAGCTATAAAAATATCTATATTAAAATGATAAAGCTTAAGCGTTTGTATGTTTGTTAGAAGTAATCTCCGGAATAGCCGGTCCGATTTTTTTTAACAAACTGAAGACTGGATTCTCCTTACGGACATAGGCTATATTAGTATTCACTAAAGTATTTAGCAAAGAGTCCAGGGGCGCTAAACCTTCTATACTATATAAAATATTAATTATTGTTTTGGAAAAGATCTATTGAAGCAATATTTTCCGTACTCAAAAGTGCCATTTTAACGTGAGTACGCTGTTCACCCGCCATTTCGCCTCCAGTTTATCTGTCCGTTCCCTGACCGCATGCGAAAGTGTCTTTTGCGTTTGCTTCGCCTTACCGGCTAAATATAGGCTTTCCAAAGGAAGAATTACAATTTCTCCGAAAATATCTAACCAGTTTTGATGAAATTTGAATCCAAGATAGATCAGCGTAAATAAGCCACACAGGGCTTATATATTTTTAAAGCTAAGAACATGAAGGAACAGATGCGCAATTTCTGCCTATCCCAAACTATCTGACCGATTTTGATGAAATTAAAACATATCGCATTTAATTAACAAGAGGGTATTAACTCAAAATTTAAAATTTTTCAGTAGAAGCAAAACCATTTTAAATTTCACATTAACGACATATGAAAAAGAATTTTAAAACCAACCTTTTCTTTACCAAAAAGTAAACAAAATGGCATGATGTTTTTACAGAGGGTTGATATGATTTTAACGTTTTGTTTTCATCCAAAAACTGAAAAAAACCTTGGACCAATAGGATACAAAAAAGCAATTTCTGCCTCTCGGACTGTATAGTTAGTAATATTGCTTTTTGGTGAGAGATTCGGTGCGATCGTTCGATGATAGATACTCTTGCATATACTTTGGAATCATGTTGTCTATTCTCTCGAGAGAATTACACTGCGTCTTCAAATATCTGCCCGATTTTGATAAAATTCGAATCAAAGATAGATCAGCGTAAATAAGAAAAATATTTTTTTCAAAGATAGGAATATAAAGGGACAGATGGGCAATTTCTGCCTATCGGAAACTATCTTACCGATTTCGATTAAATTTAAAACATATGTAGATCCCCTGGGGAAATTTTGTGTTAATTATTCTTAAAGATCTTATCCCGTGACCAATGAACTTAATATTTTAATAAAAGGAACAACATATAATAGTTGAAAAAAACATATCACTCAACTAGTGATTATGTGTTTAAAGTGTAGTGTACAGACAAAAGGTAAATGACACAAAAATAATCATGTGACTTTATTTTGTGGGGGGTAGTGGCTGATTCTATCTGGTTCTATTACTTAATTAGAATCTTTCATATAAACATGTTGTTGGCCAAGGAGGTGCTAAATTGACATATTTTTGGCTAGACAATTAGTTGGGGTGTGACCTGTTCACTAGGGACAATATCTGTGACAGGCATTATATTAGCCGAAATTATATGTATGTGTCCATTAATGATATTTCAGTGACCTGTTAAAAAGTGTTAAAAAGGTGCCAATTAAACGCAAATCGCAAGAATTTGAAAGTTGTTTTTAATACACTTTTAATCTAATTTTTATAATAGAGAAATGTTTGTCATAAAATTCTTTTATTACATAAATCTTATTAAAAAACGACGTTTCAAATTCTTGCGTTTTGCATTTTTGATTTCCAGAACACCCCTGATTAACTTTAAACAGCACAAATATCATAAAATACAAACATTTATGAAACTCTCACTTTATTTTTAGTTGAAAGAAGGACAAATCCAACAATAAAATTTTTGATTTTATCACTGGTTTATAAACGGTTAAAAAGCCTATTAATAGTTTTTGAATAAAACTTTATCAAAGTTTGTAATAAGCCTGTCAATAATTTTTATGAATATGGTCGAAAAGTATGTATTAAATATTGTAAATGAGCGAAAATAGTCCGTTATTTCACCTTCCGAATAAAGTGCCAATTTAAACTAAGGACATTTCTTGCCGGAAATTTTTTCGATTCTCTTTTAATCTTGCCTTAATCTTTTGCATATGAAACATTAGAAGTCAAATATAAATGTTTTTCTTGTTTCTTTCTTTCGTATAGTTTCGCGTCTTGTTTTTGTAGTTAAAAGCCAAAATGACGTCGGCTTGAGAAAGACGATACAAAGCAACACGTTTTAAACTACGAAAAGCTTCCAGTACAGACTTTCATGTACTACACAATCTACCTTTTCGACCCTTCAAACTTCGTCTGCCCGGCAAAAAATTACCATTGTGTAAATTGGGACTACGTTAATAAAATTGAGGTGAAATATTCTCTATATGAGGTATATAGAACAAAGGCGCTATCTCAATTTTGGATATTTTATTATAAACTTGCTGAGCTATTTACTAATGAGAAGTGAAAAGGGGAGAGTGTGTTAAAAATTTAAGTTCTTCGAGTTTCGCCTTAAATTTTCTCATACTTAGAAAAATGAAAAGTGAAAAGGAGAGAGTGTGTTTAATTTCATAAATTTTATGCAAAACTTTTTAAAAAGAGATCAACGATTAGTTGTAAGGATTCAAAATTAATAATAGTTTGGTATATCCTTTTACTCAAATACATATTTATAAAAATTTATTTTTTATCAGAAGCACAATATTTTCATATTAAAAATCTAAAATAGAAGAAGAGTTCTTCGAGTTTGTACTAAAATTGTATCTTATTAATTAACATGATAAATGAAAAGGAGGCAATATATTATAAACTTAAATCTTCCGGGTTTTAACAGAAATTTTTAAATTTATTTTTACAAACTATCTCCTGAAAATTTCGAATCGTATAGAAAAAATATCAGCTAAATCGCTCCCGCCGTTCTCACGTGATGTGATTACATACATGGACCGTTCATTTCTCATATATTTTAAATGCTGCTTTCATATATTTTCAAATTTAACGGTTTATTGAAATTTTCAATGCTTACAATGCAGCGGCTTATTAATACTGTGGTTGATTTCAGAACTATTACATATCTGCTACCACAAAATGTAACCCTGTACAACAGTCAATAGAAAACAGCTGATAGGTGTTTGTTGTTATTGTCGTGGCAAAAATTAAAAATTGTTCTTGCCAATACACAAATTAAAAATTTAATTTTACCAAATTAATATGGATTTAGAAAACGAAAGAGTAATAAAATTAATATTTCCTGATGGTGTACCAGGTGAACAATACAAAAAACATTAAAAAAAAACTTCAAGATAACTTGCCCTTATTTTTACAGAAAGTTTACGTGACAATCCGGAATTGTTCAATTATCTTAATAAATTGGGCTCGTACAAAGTGGATCAACTGAAAAAGGAGCAAACACGTCTTACAGAGGAAACTAAAAATATTGTAGAACAAACACAAGACTTGGCTATTTCAAATTATAAAACATTCATTAAAACCGCTGAAAATTCTCGGTCAATTTACAGCGAATTTCAAAGCGCCGAGTCCCAGTTGGGAACATTAATTGACAAGTTTCCAGAATTAATTGAAAAATGTGAAAATTTCCAACATGAATCTGTAGATATTAGCGAACAGCGTCGTTTGAATTCAACAACTCTAAAGAAGAATGCCCAATTATTAGAGATTTTGGAATTGCCACAGTTAATGGAGCGTTGCATACGAGAGGGTAGATATGAAGAGGCTTTAGAGTTGGCGAGCTATGTACAGAAAATGGGTGAAAACCAGGGACACATTCCAATTATAAAGGTTTGTTTGTAATGAATTGAACTTAAACTTAATTTTGTTTATTTTTTTTTTTTTTTTGTTTAAGAATATTGTACGTTCGGTGGAGATGCTGTGGCATACAATGCTAGTACAATTGATAGCGCAACTACGAACAGATTTACAATTGCCTAAATGCTTACAAATTGTTGGTTACTTACGCCGAATGCAAGCATTTGGCAGCAACGAGTTAAAATTAAAATTTTTACAAGCCAGAGATACCTGGTTAAAAAATTCCCTGCAGGCTATTCCAATTAATGACGGTAAGTTATTAATATTGTAAGTAAATATAATCTATAATTGAGCAAATATAACTGGCAAACATTTTCATATTTTGCATGTTAAGAAGTTAATTTGTTAATTGAGACTTAATATTTTCATAATACAAGAATTGTCAAAATTATTTTTTAGTCCATTTAAAACTAGTTTTTTTAAATTTAAATTGTATACAAATGAAGATGCGTCTGCATTATCTAAATTTAATGATATTTTAGTTTGTTTACAACAATATCAATTGTACATAGACAGGGCTTACTCCCGGCATATACTGACTATATGTTTCTTTGTTAAAAAATAAAAAATTTACTAAAAAGTAGCATTTTTTAAGGCGGCAAAATTTCTTTTAATTATATTTTAATCAAGGGCACAGTGTTTTAAAATTTTAATAGCATTCGCATGTTTTACTTTCTATCGATAAGATTGAGATCATAAAATTGTAAAATATATCTTAAGTGCTCTAAAAATTATTTATTAAATTTTTTTAAACAATTTTCAAATAAACGTAGTCAGTCTACTTAACAGAAAACATGAAAAAAAAGTAATACAGGTAATCAATGCACGCACAGTAGCTCGCAGTGTTGGGTAAAATATATGCATAAATGTATTTGAAATACAAAATGCATTTAACTCGTGTATTTACGATACAAAATATATTAAAGTTGTGTATTTTGAATACAAAATACTAAACCCATTATTCATAAACGAAATTTTAGAGTTAAAAATTTTTTAAACTATTTTTTTTAGAAAGTTAATTTTATAAACCTATTCAAAGTGAATAATGGATTAAGTCAGCAAGCATTTCCTTTCCTGAACACTAGGTTTTTAAATGTAGCTTTATACAAACAGCTTTTTGTAGAACAATAAATAAAACTGGATAAAGAAAACAATCTTACTTCGTTTTCTGATAAGCAAAAACTGGCCTTAAATTGTATAAACACGACTAGAATGGTTTTTGTTGTAGCAGCGAGACCTGAAGAACAGGTATGGCAGAGTTTAAAATCATTGGTCGGCGTTCGTTGAAATCCGAGTCATTTCGGTGCGCAGAACCGATTGTCGCGTTTTTTTAGTCTAAAATGGTAAGCTTGCTTCCTTGTCATTTAAGAATTTAATGTTAAAGGTGAATAACAATAATTAAGTTATCATCTTTACTAGTACTGCTGCTCCCAGGCTTTTATTCATGTGTTTTCTAATAATCCTCTAAGGCATGCATTTTTTTGTCTCTCATATGCCGTAGAGTTTTTTCCCCGGGCATTTTCATTTCTCCGGACAGAGGGATTGATTTTTCAATTTCGCGGGAATTCCCGCCCAATATAATACAATGCAAAATAGTGTTTAATTTAATTTATTTGAACAAAAATCAATTAACAATTAATTCGATCTTTAAATATGTGTATAAATACATTAAACGTTTATATTTAATGCAAACTACACAGCATTGGTGCCAAGAGAGTTAAAATATTTCAACAAAATAGTTCTTTGAAAAAAGTATTACAGTACATAATAAGTATTTACACAATCGTTTGGAAATGAAAACCACGTTCACTTTTACGAATGTTGGCCTTATAGTCAAAAGAGTATTTTATAATCGGCCTAATTCCGGTTCGACAGTGTCGTTTTTGTATAAGATTAAAGAACACAGGCTGTGTGCCACTTTAATCTATTACAAAAAACGACAATGTCGATGACAGTAACGACAATCGAAATAAGGCTGAATATCTAGAGGCTTTCAATTTTTCACCACTTCTTTGAATCGAATAAGAGGCCTGATTCTGGCAGTCGTGATCGAGTACTTTCTCGATTCGAAAGCACTTTAATTATTCTAATCGAATTATTTCTGTCAATGCTGAACGAATCGGAACTATTTTTTCAGTGTTGTAAAGCATTAATTTGAGTTTCACAATACTGAAAAAAATTATTTCGATTCGTTCAGTATCGACTGAAAGAATTAGAAATAAAATTGCTTTCGAATCTAGAAAGTACTCGATCACGACTGCCAGAATTAGGCCCCAGGGTTTTATTTTATTTTATTTATTGATGATCTAGCACAACAAGATAAATCTTTTAATTTTATATTAAAAATTTCTTCAATTGTTAACTTTTATCGACTTCTCTTACATAAATAGTGTTAACTTAATTTTCAGAATCTTATCCAAAACTTTTATGCAGCTGCAATAACACTCTGCTAGAAATTTACAATTTTTTTTTTTGTGACAAGCGGGGCACCTGGCGTTTTAACCTCATTCTAGTGGTGCTAACCGTTTTTATACCCACACGACAATAGTGGAGAGGATATTATGCATTTGTGATGATGTGTGTAACACCTTAAAATACTGTGGTGTAGGGTATCATATGGTCGGGCTCGACCGACTATACTTTTTTACTTGATTTAGGATAGCTCTTGTTTTCGAGATATACCGTTACTTCGGAAATGGAGGAGGTTGCACAACTTATTTTCGTGTAACTCAAAAACGGTTTAGTTTATTGAATAAACTAACAAAACCGAAGCTCCGCAATAAAATTACTTTAAAAGAAGGTTACATTTTTTTCTTTTTGCACAGTCGTTTTAAAAATATAATTTTGTTGGGCAAAAAAAAAAAATTTTAGCAATATTTCGAAATTTTTGTTACATATTCAAAAATTTATAAAAAATTGGAAAATGCAGCTATGCTTTTGCTTTGTGGTTTTATTCACAAAAGATGAACAATTTTAATAAAACTTAAGAATTCCATAAAACGCCATATTTAAATGTGTGCTGATAAAGGTGAAGCATGTTTTGAGAAAATGTTAAGGACAAAAAACTAATTAAGGTCGGTCATACATTTCATCCCCCTAGGGGCGACTGCTAGGTAGTTATGGAACTTTTTCTTAAATATATTTCTAGCCTTAATTTAAAATTTAGTATGGCAGCCCCCTTAAGAATAGAGATAGCGAGTAGGTATGTTAGAATGAATTGATTGAGATGAAAAATAAAGTGGGGTTGGTCATACATTTGAGCCGTCTAGGCGCATTCTTCCTGCTGCCGGGGCCAAAATTAAAGAATTTAACCATACAAATATGGAGGTTTAATGAAATTCATAAATTTGAACCCTGCGTTGAATGCGCCTAGACGGGTCAATTGTAATTTTATCTGTGGAATTTCGTTTTTTTTTTGTTTGTTTAATAAACTAAAGTAGGGTTATTTACTGATTTGTATCACCTTTAAAATGAAACGTCTGGTCTGGATTAACGATTATGATTGATTTTATTCTTTCAAAAATTTGTGCTCTTATAGTTAAAATTTACATTTTTTATTGAGTGACTTCTAGAGTCAACCTCATAACTTAATTCTACTCATTTCTTATTTCTACTCATTTCTCATTACTCAATTCATGTTTGTGTGTTTAGTTTTGGAATACAGCAGAAGTCAATATTTTGCTGACTTCTCAATAATTCTTGTGTGTCATTAAACTCTTGTTTAATGCATAATTACATTTTGCTTAAATTAAAGCAAAAAAAAAAAAAAAAAAACAAAACAAAACAAAATTATGCTGACTCAAATCATTAAACTTTTGGTTAATGCACTTGATTTTTAGTCAAAACAGAATACACACAAACATGTATGATCATGGTGTAGGTCAGTAAATTTTATTTTACATTTAACAAAAAAAAATTTGTGTTATTTATTCTTTGTTGTATTTCTTTAATAAGTTCTTATTTATATATTTAAATTATTTATTTCAACTATTTTATATGGACCTTTATAGGGTTGTTCATTCTTTTTTCTATTCTCTACTTTTACTAATACTAAATCTACTACTTCTAGTTTTATTCTACTTGTTTTCTTATGTGAATCTATGTGTCTATTTGCTTTTAGTTTTTATATCATAGTTCTTGCATTCCCTAAAGAATACCGTTTTTGAGTTACACGAAAATATGTTGTGCAATCTTCTCCATTTTTTAAAATAACGGCTTAACTCGAAAACAAGAGCTAACGTAAAAAACAGTTAGCACCACTAGATTCAGCGTACCCGAATTAGGTGAAAACGCCAGGTGCCCGCTTGTCTGTTTTTTTTTTCAACTAGCCAGTGTAATTAAATAGAAAAATCCTTGGAATTCCCGCACAAATTTAGCGGATCTTTTTTCCGAAAAATGTGCGGGAAATCCTGTGTGAAAAACACTAGTCGTAATGCTTTTACAGCGCATTTGGTTGCTGGTAACATGACGCAAAATAACTATTTGTTTTAGGTGACCGTTTACAAAATTGATCAAATCTTTTTTCTATCAGGTATGTGATGGAAATCGATTTTAAAAACGAAACGATTTGAAACCGAACATATCGTTTTCAGTATCTTTTAAAATGGATTTTAAATACATATTCCTTTTATTTGCAGACTTTATTCATTTTAATTTTATATTATATACGTTAACTAAAGTGTGTTCTGAACGAAAATTTAATACTATAATTCAGAAATGGATTTTAAAATCCCTCGAAATTCATCACACCTTTTAAAAACGTTCGTTTTGAAATCGATCGATTTTCATCTAAGGATGCAACATCGCTGTGAAAAACATCGATGTTTGAAGACATCGGTGTTTTCACGATAAGCATCGATGTTAAAAAACATCGGTAAAAAACACGATACATCGATGTTTAACATCGATGTTGAAAACTACTTTGCAATTATAGTTACGGACTGTTTTAATTCTTCTTTGCTACTGAAAATCTTAATGCCCAACTATAATATACATACGCTTGCATAAGCTTTTGTCAAAAATTAACAAAAAGCCTGTCAAATGCATTCAAAAACACCAAAACAAAGTGCAATCAGATTCATAAAATTAATCAAAAAGTTTCCATAAGTGCAATATGGTTTGACAAATATGATTTTTATGTATTCGCACAGTTGCTCGAGCCAACTTAAGCAACTTAATACATACATATAGTTATGCAATGCACAGTATGCATGCATGTACATACATACATACGTACTTTGTATGGCTATCAGGGGTGTGCTGGAAAACGGAAACGTAAAACGCAAGAATTTGGGAGGTCGTTTTTAATACACTTTTAATAAAATATTTTAAATTTTTGTGTTAAAATTCTGTTTAATAGAGAAATATTTATATAATATTTGTCATAAAATTCTTATATTACAGAAATTTTATTTAAAACCGACATTTCAAATTCTTGCGTTTAACGTATGCTTTGAAAAACACTTTTTTATATTTTTAAATAAAAGGTTTAATTGAAAAATAGAAATTAAAATTGCTAAAAATATTATAAAAAATATTAAACTAATGAAAATATTAAATGGACGATGTCGATGTTTTTTAGTTTTGACGACGATGTATCGCCGATGTATCGTAAATCAAAACATCGATATTAACATCGATGTCTATGAACGATATATCGATGTTTTCTAAACATCGATGTATCGTTTGCATCCCTATTTTCATCACATACCTGTATTAAAGATCATTTTTAATTATCGTACAATACAAATCAAGTGCCTTAAATTAATCTGGTCCGTACTTACAATATAAGTTAATTTTAATGTTATTTTATATTCAGATTTCTTGTTATTTTGCTAAAAAAAAAAAATAAGAAATCCTGCCTTTTAAACCCGTTTTTGGCTCTCCTGCAAAATAATTATTTTGTCACTTACAACGTTATTTGCGGCTGTGCATCAATTCTTGGCCTAAATGTAATATAAAGCTATAGCTATTGGTTTCAGTGTTACTATGAATAAGGTTGTCATCTTATGTGACATGGATATAATAACTTGTGTCCAAGACTTTTTTATTGACTTCAGACGAATTTTAAATTCTAGCATTTTTAGTTGAAGTGTGAGTAACCTAATTTTTAAGTATTTGACAATTAAATAGAAATGAAAATTCAAAATACGTATTTGTGTTTCAAACACTGCCCAACTGGAAAAGAATCAACATTTTAAGGATATTGACTTGCTAATTTTAAAATGTTTAATCAAGTATGTGATGAAAATCGATTAATTTAAAAAGTAAATTGTCTTTTCGACCGATTTCATATTCCGGATTTGTTTTGTTTCCACAATATTTTCATAACATGCAACAAATATATATTGTTACGTTACTGCCTTTCAACAACGTTTTGGTTTATTTCCTTTATTATAAACCGTTTCGAGTTCTTTATTGCAACTTTAATAAAATAAACAAAACACAAACACTTTAAACACCGTTTACAATTTACACAACTGTATTTAGTACTAAGTCTTTTTAACAACCGTAATTTATAGCTTTTATTCACAACCAACTATAATTTTCTCCACGTTATACGTTATTGACAAAGTCTGAACTTGGAATGATCTTATTACGCTAGTCGCCGCTAGTATTTATACTGCAATTTGGTTGTCTAGAACGTTCGAAATGTTTTTCGAAGGTTCGAGGCTTTACTATTCACCACACTTTAATTTGATTTATGGTAGCACTTATGTTTACATAATTTTACCTCTTATACTGAAGGTTTTTTAACGGTCATTTCTAGGGCTTTCTGCACATTGCGATTGGAGTGTACTAAATTATAACAATTTTTAATAACAATGTAAACTAATAAAATTACTAATAAATACAAGTAAACTAATAATACAAGATAACTAATAAATTCTACTAATTCTTAACTAATAATTACAACTAATTCTTAACTAAAGTTACTTTCGTAACAATATCCTTTATCTTGCTTGAAATAGTTTTTTTTGGCAGTTTCTGGTATTTTTTTTTTGAAAGATAATACCAAAAACTGGTAAAATCTAACAAGTGTCAAGTTAGAAACACCCTGTCAAAAACGAATAAGTCAACTCTGTCTTATAGTCACTGAACATACGGCTTAGAAGACGCCGTATGTTTCGTTTTTAAAACAAACGGTCATTCGTGGTCACGCATTAGAACGAGCTAGAAGCTAAACAATATTTTTATAAACTTAATCTATTTTCTTAATGAATAAAAGTCAAAACCACTATTAAAAACGTTTATTTAATTTACGGGAGCTATCCTTTGACATATCAGAAGTGGGATCAGAATTTTTCGCGTCTTGGTTTGATTTTTTTTACGATGGAGAATATACACACACTAACCGTGAAGAAACTGCAGGCTAAATGCAGGGAAATGGGAATATCGTGTTCTGGGAACAAAAGGCAGTTAATTGATCGTATTGAGAATTCCAACGAATTGAATTCTAAGAAATTACTGGAATTATCGTCCCATGGTAGGACACAACGAATACTAACACCGGAGAATCAACTGGCCAACACGCGTTCGTCGGTCGAAAGATACAGATCATCGGAGTTCGATTCCGTGGATGTATCATCGCCATTACAGGGGTTCTTGACACCGGAGGTATCTCCCATACGTTCCCGGGCACACGAAAATGCAGTAACGTCCCCCGCAGCAGTAAAAACTCGTTATGTTTCTACTGTGCAAGACCGCCCATTGGAGACAACGAACCCTGTCTCATCGTACTATAACGTACCACATCTCACGGTAGGGAAATTCCACAAACAACGTCTGTTTTGCCGAAATATACCGTACATCACGAACCGCAAACGTCTAATTACATGTATAATGTTCCGGCGGTAACGAACCACAACGCACACCACGTACAGCCAACGAATATTTACGTAGATAATACTCCGGCTACAACGAAAACCATACCATCATGCTATGATGCACCACGTCCACATCAAGTAAATACTTACGCCCAAAGTATTCCGTTAAGCACTACTTTTTCGCAACATGTAAATCCAACTTTCGTTCAAGCTGGTGTACCAACCAACGGTTGTTTTCAACAAATGCATCAACCACAAATTTATACGCAACGTGAACCAACGTACGTTCAACACCAATTTACAACGCCCATCACGACAAATGTAATGCCAACACCATTTTTATCAACGCAACCTGTTTTTCAACAAAATCAACAAATGTTCAATCCATATGGCCAAGTACGAGAGATTATTTCGCTATTGCCGGACTTTGATCCATCGGCGGACGAGTCTGTTAATTCAACACAGTTTGTTAAACGGGTTGAGCTGTTAAAATCAGCTTATCGATGGGACGATCGTTCTGTCGTATTTGCAGTACAACAGAAAATGAAAGGACCCGCTAAATATTGGGTCGATTCATTACAGGAAGTATTTTTATCTTGGCCACAGTTTACAAATAAATTCGTTTCAGATTTTCCCCACATTGAAAACACGGCTGATGTTCATATAAAAATGACAGCCATGATACGTTATGCACACGAGACTCCCCAGGAGTATTACTATAAAATGTATGCGCTTGGAAAAAGGCTATCTGGGCGATTCAGCCATAGCACGACATATTGTTAATGGTATTAACGACCACAATTTGAAGAGGAAAATTTCAAATGAATATGCATCGTGCAACCAGCTTCTTAACGATATAATAAGATATTGCAACTATAACGACATAAAAATGACACCAATGAATAACAACAAGACGAAGGTGCATTCGACTGAGAACAATACCAACACCGCACCGGCGGAGAAGGTCGATGGTAATTCATTGGGTAAAATTAAATGTTTTAATTGCTCCAACTATGGACATTATTCAGTTAAGTGTCCCGAACCACAGAAAAAACCTCGTTGTGATATTTGCCACCGAACTTCTCATAAAACGAGTGATTGCAAGGCTAGACGAAGTGAATCTGCAAATGTAAACAAAATCATACACGAGACTTCAGAGTCGATGGAGAGACTTTCTAAAGCCGTCAAAATAAACAATGTTGTTACTAGAGCGTTTATTGATTCTGGTAGTGACCGTTGCCTTATAAGAAAAACATTTTCTGTTAAAATCGGTGATGTTGTGAAGTGCGAAATTGTTTTGAAAGGGTTTGCAGGAGGTAAATACATCTGTACTTCAAAAATTATTGCAGACGTTTTAATGGACGACACAACATGTAAAACGGAACTTCTCGTTGTTGAAGATTTGATGATTCCTGAAAATGTACTAATTGGTCGTGACCTGCTGTGCCGTAAAGGGAAACGTACAATTATAGAAGAGGGCAAGTGCTGGCTACAAAATATTAATGCGATAGAGTCTCAGGGAATTTCTACGCCTGATGAGGGCGAGCAGTTAAAGATTATTCTAAACACGCATAAGCAGTGTTTCGCTGGAAGTATAAACGAATTGGGCAAGTGTAATTTAGTGCAAATGGAGATAAAATTAACCACTGAGCAACCAGTATGTACAAAACCGTATAAGATACCATTTGCAAAACGTCCTGTTGTGGCCAATATCGTTAAGGAACTTTTCGAGAATCGCATAATCCGTAAATCTGATTCACCATACGCCTCCGGAATAGTTCTTGTGGACAAGAAAAATGGGGAACATCGTCTTTGTGTAGATTACCGACAATTAAATAAGATTACCGTTAAAACACCGTACCCTATGCCGGTAATGGACGAACAATTCGCTCAACTTTCCGGGAATTATTATTTTACAACACTGGATTTGCGAATGGGTTACCATCAAATTGAGATTCAGGAGGAATCTAAAAAGTTACAGCTTTCGTCACCTCTGATGGCCACTACGAGTATAATCGGATGCCTTTTGGTTTGGTAAATGCCCCTGCCGTTTTTCAAACGGTTATGAATCGTATTTTAGAGTTTATGAACCCAGGTGAAGTATTGGCGTACCTCGACGATGTTGTAATTCCTAGCAAAACTGTAAAAGAAGGAATGGAACGATTAGATAAGTTCTTGGATATACTAGCACACTATGGACTTACCTTGCGTCTGGACAAATGTACATTTCTGGCGAGCGAGATATCATACTTGGGCCACACGGTGAATAGAAATGGTATTACGCCAGGAGTCGAAAAGACCAGTGTTATTAAAACTTTCAAGGTGCCAACAAATATTACGGAATTGCGTCGTTTCCTAGGCCTTACTGGATTTTTTCGGAAATTCGTGGAAAACTACTCTATAATTTCACGACCACTCACGGGGCTTTTACGTAAAAATGAGTCCAACGATTTCAAATGGGGCGAGTCGCAGCATAAATCATTTGAAAGCCTAATCGAAATTCTTTGCAGTAAGCCTGTTCTTGCAATATATAATGTATCGGCACAACACGAAGTACATACGGACGCTAGCTGTTTAGGATTGGCCGGTGTTCTGTTGCAGTCTAACGGTGATGGTAAGTGGCAACCCGTATTTTATTTCAGTAGACATTGCTCTGTCACTGAGGCTAAGTATCATAGCTATGAATTGGAAGTACTAGCTGTCGTAGATACTTTGGAGCGTTTTCGTATTTATTTATTGGGAAAACATTTTCGTGTGGTAACGGATTGCGCAGCAATTTCGAGAACTAAGACGACGAGGGAGCTACAACCGAAAGTTGCACGGTGGCTGTTAAAATTATTAGAATTTGATTGCGAGTTTGTTCATCGGGAAGGTTCTCGTATGGCTCACGTTGACGCCTTAAGTAGATCACCTGATTTGCCAGCTGTTGAAACCGAAACCGCGGGTTTCATAATGAGCGTGAAAGTGGGCAGTGACGACTGGATATTCACGATGCAACTTAAAGATGAGGAACTTATGAACATTGTTAAGATCCTGCGTAAGGAGGTAGAATCTGAGCAGTATTCTTAAGTCCAATCGGACTACGTTTTGAAAAACAATCGTTTATATCGCGAAACGCAACTGGGACCGAGACTGGTTATACCAAAGGCTGTACGATGGCGAATTGCGAAATCTTGCCATGATGATGTGGGTCACTACGGACTAGAGAAAAGTCTTGAGCGCATTCAGCAATATTTTTGGTTTGCTCGTATGCGAAAATATATGAAGGAGTATATAGCAGCGTGCGTGGAGTGTTGTTATAACAAATCGAAGGGCGGTAAGCCCGAAGGATGTTTACATTATAGTGATTTGGAACCACTACCTTTCCGCCAAATACATGTGGACCATCTGGGACCGTTCGTTAAGAGTAAACGGGGCAACACTCACATTTTGGTTATCTCTGATGCTTTTACCAAGTATGCCGTCATAAAAGCTGTACGAAATACGAAATCTGTTCCAGTTATTACTTATTTAAATGAGCTGTCTAGTTATTTTGGGTTACCTAGGTGTATAATTTCTGACCGTGGCACAGCCTTCACGTCAAAGATTTTTGAACAGTATTGCGATGATAACTCTATACAACACATTAAGAATGCTGTACGTACCCCCCAGGGCCAATGGACAGGTTGAACGAGTAAACCACACTATCTTGTCGTTTCTGCGTACGACTACCGAGGATTCCAAAGATTGGGACGTAGCATTGTACAGGCTACAATGGTCAATTAACTCCCAAAAGAATTCAACATCGGGTTTTACGCCGAATGAGCTAATTTTCGACTATAAACTGATTGACGTGATTCAGAACCGTATTGTAGCAGCTATACAAGATGATGAATGCTCTGAAACGGTTATACCCATGAGTGAGAAAAGGCAAGAGGCCGTGGACAACATCGATCGGGAACGACAACAGTGGAAGAAAAGGTTTGATGGGAAGCACCGTCGACCTACATCATATAATGAAGACGATTTAGTGCTGATTGAGAATGAAGCCCAGGCAACCGGTGAGTCGCGAAAACTTCTTCCTAAGTATCGAGGTCCTTATATCGTTAAGCGGGTGATTGGAAATGATCGATATCTAATTGAAGACGTACCAGGAGCTCAGATAAAGACTCGAAAGTTTTGTTCCGTTTTTAGTTCGGACAAAATGAAAAGATGGTGTGATGGTTCACCCGAACTTGATGATGATGATAATGAAGCCGAGGACGACTTGGGGTCAGGAAAGGCCGAACTGTCAAGTTAGAAACACCCTGTCAAAAACGAATAAGACAACTCTGTCTTATAGTCACTGAACATACGGCTTAGAAGACGCCGTATGTTTCGTTTTTAAAACAAACGGTCATTCGTGGTCACGCATTAGAACGAGCTAGAAGCTAAACAATATTTTTATAAACTTAATCTATTTTCTTAATGAATAAAAGTCAAAACCACTATTAAAAACGTTTATTTAATTTACGGGAGCTATCCTTTGACACAAGTAAGAAAGTGTATATAGTCAATCCCGATGATTTTATACCCTACCCCAGAGAATATACCGAGAAATTTTTGAACATTTTTTATTTTTCGAATTTATTCTATGAGTTACATTTCAGTTATGTATTTTATAAAACTTTTTTGTAATAGTTCTATTCCTTAAATTTTTAGGAATGACTTTTTATACACTACCAGACTATTATATTGTATTTTCTTGTTACATTTTACCTTAGCTATCCTTTGCATAGCAATGAAGTATATTGTATGTACGTATACTTACTGCTGTGCATTGAATTGTTGACATTTTATGGTGCTTTTGCTTTAACTACTTTTTTTCTTGCGAAAATGTAGCGAAACATGAGTGAAATTTCAATTTCTTGTTGTCATTGTGTTTTGATTTCGCTTTAACTACTTTTTTTACGGTAATGATGTAAAGCAACTTAAAACGTGAAACTTATTTCGTACGTTTTCGTATGAGGAATTTTCTGCATTCTCCAAACAGTGATGTGTACTTCATAAACTTTAAAATAGTAGTTATGGAGCAAAATTAATGCTTAATTTCTCAGAACCCATACAAAATTTGGTGAGGTTGGTTTTGTATACAGAGGGAGTATTTAAAATATATTTACCCCATACCTAACTCAATTTTTTTAAAAATGGTCGGTAGGTCAAACCAATAATGAGCTGACGAATAGTCTAATTGTGATGTACAAATTATTATTCCATATTTGCATATCTATGGCAATAAAAATTAATGGCTTAAGTTGACAAAAGGGCTTTTTCATTTTATTACATATTCTTATTCTCTCTTTCAAGATCTACCACTCAGCTAAATTTCAAGTATAAAATGTCATTAATAAAACTATACGCATTTATATTTTAACTTAAGTCTTTTTGGAAAATAATACATAAGCCTTAACTCAACTTAATTATTTGTAAGGTAGCTACATCAATATAAAAATGTTCGAGCATTAACACTTGTATACACTAAACCCTACGTTTCCACATGCAAGTAATTACTTGCAAGTAGTGTATACGTATTTATTACGAAAATCAGGAGAAATAAAAAAAAAACAACAATTTTGTTGAGTGGCTACACAGGACAGTTTAAGTTCATTTTTAAAATGTCGCCATAAACTAAACTTCTAGCTTTTTTTTCAAATCGTTGCATCTATAGACTCTCCTCATGGCTACGATTTAAATTAATTAATTTTATATATTTAACTTTTATTAAATCTTTATGAAAAGTTATGTTTATTTTTAAAAATATATGAATACAGTATTGCCGTGATTCCAATTTCATAAAATTACTAAAAAGAATATTTTAATTTAATTTTTTTTCTAAATGCCTGAAATTTATGTTTAAAAATACCATTAAGATGCGTTGTTGTATAGTTGTGTTCTTTTTTATTTTTTATAAATACAAAGAAATCAGCTATAAACATAACTTTTATTTTACCCCCCGTTGCCACATGCAAGTGTAAGTTCGAAAAACTCAATACTCTCACACTTTTTCACTACAATTCACACAATTTTTGTACTTGCAGCCAATCGGCTATTTCCACGATTTTTCGTTGATAATACATATTTAGTACTTACTTGCATGTGGAAACGTAGGGTTAAGCTGCAAGTACGAAAAATGTGATGGGGTTAGTAAAAAAGTGTTAGTGTATTGAGTTTTTCGAACTTGCACTTGCATGTGGAAACGGGGGGTAAGTACAAAAACACTGTGCTAGTTGCAAAATTAGACAAACCGGGCACATGGCGTTTTAGCATAATTCGGGTACGCTGAATCCAATGGTGCCCACCGTTTTTTAGGTTAGCTCTTGTTTTCGTGATATACCGTTATTTCGAAAATGGAGAAGGTTGCACAACATATATTCGCGTAACTCAAAAACGGTTTAGTTTATTGAAATTACTAAAAAAACCTTTACAGGGGCAAAAAGGTAAACAAAAAATCGAATTTTTTGAAGTTATTTGCGATTTTGATCTTGAAGATGAAGTTTTTTGTTTTTATATGCCATAAAGAACAATTTTTGTTCTTTATGGCAAAAGCTACAACTTTGTCTCAGAGGGTAAATCAAAATTCCGAGCCTGAGAAAAAGATCACTTTTTTGCAAAAATGACACCGAGGCCCATAAAAAAAGTGCATGACTTTGGGCAAAGCTGGGAGACACGGGTCTTTTATTTTTGTCTTTTATCACGTAGAGTTGTCCGTATATGGTTATTTTTTTCGTGTTGCACTGTGTTATTTATTGCCACAGATATATTTTGATACATAATTGAGGAATAAAATAAAAAATAAAATAATAATGAATAAAATTAAATTCTGATGAGCTCCACTCTTAACTTTTATTTCAATTTCACATAAATTTGATTTTTTACCAATTGCAAATGCTTTTTTGCTTAATTAAACAACCAATATTTACAAAATATCATATCAAGAATAAGTAACATTTAATAATAAGTTAACATTACATTTCAGCTCAGCAACATTTAACAAAAACTATAGAAGTAACACGAGTTAATTTGTTTAATATCATCAATCAATACAAGGCTATTTTTCCAGAAGAAAATGCATCACTACCTTCTGAAACCTTAACAAATACAGCGACAAGCCAGAAGCCCTTACAAGGTATTAGTTGTGATGGTTCACGCTTATTTCAATCGTGGTTACATGAAAAAGTAATTGTTAAAATACTATTTTTTTCTACACAAATTTTAAGTTTTCTTTTGATTTTTATAGATTAACGACTTTTTAAAAACCTTGGAGTTCGATTTACAGCGTGGTGTTGTACTTTTCGATACGGTTCTGGGGCAATGTATGTATTTCGGTTTGTCCTTTAGTCGTGTTGGGGCCGATTTTAGAGCACTTATGGTACCAATATTCGTTAAAGTTATCAAGGAGAAATTTTTAGCAGCCATTGCAATAGTAAATCAGAATTTTGAAAAGGAGCTGGAAAAGTATACGCTTATCAACAAAGTAACAGTGCACAGTAGGAATCCCACAACTAAAAGCGAGGAAAATAATTTGGAATCTTATTCACCACCAGAAACTCTGTTAGATTTCCATCCTTTGGCTGCGTTGTGTAATGGTTATTTAAATGCTCTTAATGATTTGCGTTTATGTGCTCCAACTGCTTTGGCTAATGATGTTACCGGTAGTCTGCAACAATCTTTGGAAATAGTGTCTAGAAGAATCTTAGCTTTCTACCGCCAGGAACAACAAGCCTTTACAACCAATGAAAGAGACACATTTTCAAAGTTGTGTGCATGTTTTGCTTACGATTTGATACCCTATCTACAGCGTTGTGTACATGCTATTTTTCCTCCTACAGTTTTAAGCAGTCATTTGGGATTGAATTTAAATGCTCTGGAGAACACAAAAATAACTTATTTACAACAAAAAGATATTTTGGAACCACTTAAACATTTATTTCCCAACAAGGTTGAAGCCTATATTAAACCTGAAGTGCCAAAGGCTGTGGAATCGAATGTGGCTGTAACAGCCGAAGGTTAGTATATAGTAGATAAATAGATAAGACAATAAATAAACAACAGAAAATTCAATTACTATTTATATTTATATAAAACATTAAATTTTTGTTCTTAATAAATGAGTGCACTATTCTCCCGTGTAGTTAATATGAAATATGTTAGTATAAATTACGGAAACACCCTCTTCAAAATTTTGTAAAGATGTTTAATTAGTTTTAATTTCAAAAGGTATAAATTAAAAAAATTCTATTTATATAAATGTTAAAAGTTATCGACAAAGACTTTTTATAACTTCAGTTTATGCTTTGGATGGTCTGGTCTTTTGTCTAATGTACCCCTGATATACATATGAATGAGTGTATACATACTTATCTGTCCATTATCCTTCGTTACTTCCTAATATATATGTATGTGTGTGTGTATTTCTTTTAACATAATTGTCCTTTTATATACTGCTTTTTCCCTTTTATTCCACTACACATGTATGTATGTATGATGTTTTAAAAACTCTGCTCATTTATTTGATTTTGTGCCATTGTTCTTGTTGCTAATTTATCGGTATAATTGCCAAATGACCAAGTGGGGAGTTTTATTACACCAGCTGCAAAAATGATGACCAAAGCATTGAACATTTTTTTATTTGACCATCTACCACCCACTTACCCTCCCCCAGTATCAGTGGCTACTTTATAAAATAGCAGAAGAAGGAAGTCAAATATGCTCTTCGTTTGGAAGAAAAATACTGGCCAACAAAATTATTGACTGTTTTCGATCTTGTTTTTTTTTTCTTTTTGTGTTGATTGTCTAACTTGTATTTAAGTGTGGTTGTTTTGGATTCATGTGGCTAATTTTTTGTTTTTAATTGTAATTCATAAATTACATTATTTACTTTTAATGTACATGTATGTTTGTGATAAACGAGTATGGGGAGTTGGAAGTAAAAATAAATGACATGAAGGGGTACGTTTTCTTTAGCCTTAATATTTCATTTAAAATAGAGTTTTTGTTTTTAAATTGTATATTTAAAAGAATTTTATGCTTATAAAGTCTTCATATGATTTGTTCCACAGATAGCAAACACTTCTAGGCTCCTTATATGTTCATCAATGGTTTTTACATGCAATATAAGAGAAAAAATAAAAAAGGTCCAATAAAAAATAGATGTTAAAAGACTAAAAAGTGCTATAAAGATAAAAAATTAAGGGTAACATTTGACTTTGATCAAGATGTAGCGAGAATTTCTATCGCGGGACTTTTTATAAAGATTTTCTAAATCACTTTTGTAAAGTTAGTATATTTGTAATCTAATACTAAGAAATAGTTTTGAAAATCGCAGTTTTGAAAATCACTTTTGCATACTAAATATTTTCTGCTCAATTCAGCTAATTTTTTTTTGTCAATATACATATATTTATTGAATCTTCATATATTAAATATGAACTTACAATAACACTGTGTGTGCTAATCGCAAATCTTAACAAGTTGAGCACCCACTGGTAAGCTTTTTCGAGTGCACTGAATTCAATGATTATAGCCCTTAGCGCTCATATTAGCGATTAAAAATTTTCATATCTAAGTACCACAAAACGATATTTTTTATTCAATTATAATAATGTGCTTTTGGTAGAAGCTGCAAAACACGAAGTTAAGATTTTGAGTAATTTAAAAAAAAAATTGCTTAGTGATATCTTACTTCATCGTTATCTGAATCGCTCCCACAGAGTACACACAGAGGTGACACGAGACGAAAGATATTGTGTTTTTTCTGTCTCTTTCTTCGAAAGCTGTCCGTTTTAAATTTTTCTTTTCCCAAACTTTTATGCCGCAATACAATGAACACAAATTTATTTTATTGAGACTGCTTTGCTATAACTGTTATAAAAGTAAACTTTAACCACAACACAAGTAAATAATTTTTAAGTAAAGGTATGTTCAGACCTAAAAAATAATTGACGAAAAAAATAAAAAAAGAGTGACCAGGAAATTGACCTAACTTTATCTTTATTTTCAACTTTATTTGTAACATGATAATTGTTATTAAGAAACTGTTATATGATGTTTGAACTAGCCAACGTTTTGCAAAGGCAAATAATTTTTTTTTATAAAACTAGTGGTTACGTGTAGGCTTGCCGTTCTCCAGATATACAGAAAAAAAATAATAAAAATACAACAACAACAAGGGATTTTTGGATCTGGCTGAATTTCAATAGCAAGAAATGGTGGACTATATGTGACATAAATGTAAAACAACCTAGCCGCTTTCATGTCTGCAGTCTCCGGAAAACACATATCAAACGGTCATTGCGTAGACCGAAATTCGTCCTGCGTAACGAACACTGCGATAGGTTTATTTCTATTTCTTACGCAGACGAACGACGATTAAATTGGGAGAGGGACCACTAACCGCAGCTAAATCGTGAAAGCTGTAAAGAATCTCATGGAAAAATCGCTTTTATTGCGATCTTGGCTAAAATTTGCAGAAATGGCGAAAATTCGCGAAAATTTTTTGAAACAAACGCAAAAATTTATTTGAAATCGCTAAATCAGTTAAAAAAATCAAAATATCCGATAATAACATAAAAAAGTTTGCAAAAATAGCGAAAATTCGCGAACATTTTTCAAAGAACCTATAAAATTGATTAAAAGTCTCTTAGACTTTTAGGAATGGCAAAAATTCGTTAAAAATTGCTAAATTAGCGGAAATTCGCAAACATTTGCTAAGAGCGGCATGATAGCAAAGACTTCTATTTATTATAAATCGTTAAAGCTGTAAAGAATCAGACAACTTACAGTAACAAATCGCGAACATGGCTGAAATTCGCGAAAAATTTCAAAATTTGAAACAAACCCAAAAATTATTTTGAGTTTGCTAAATCGAAATGCAGAACACCAAAACACCCAAACCAATTAATAGTTTTTTATGTTTTTTTTTTGTTGAAATATAGTCAACCTATGATTTGATAAATGTTAACAAAGAAATTTTAATAAAATTTATTGCTAGTTAAAAAAGATTAAAATGTTTATATAATCTAGCGTCCAAGGTATTTATTTTTTTTATAAATTAAAAAAAAGTCAAGTCACATTAATACCTGGAATTCACGCACTTATTGTGTCTCATTTGACGAATTTACGCAACGAATTCTTGACGACGAATTCGTCGTACTATGCGAAGTTCGTCGTTCGTCCCAGTTGTGTTTATACCATAAAGTTTTTTGAAAAAGTTGAGTCAACTTTTACTTCAGTAACAATTTGTATGAGGGAGTTTACACGGTGTCTTTTCAGACATGTCTAACAAACACGTCTGTTTTGTTTGTAGGCGATCGGGGTAGAGAAGAAAGAGGGGTTGCCAAACAGACACGAAATGAGCTCTCATGTTTGTTTATATGAATTTTCATGTTTTCAATTTGTATGTATATGTAAATTAGACTGTTAGATATGAAAACAGACATGTTTGGAAAGACATCGTGAAAAGACAAAAGGTTTTTGGTAGCATGTTCAAAAGAGAATGCCAAAAACAGACATGGCTGGAAAGACACCGTGTAAATGTCCCCTATGAAATTGTTTATGACGTTTATAATAATTTTATTTAGTTTTGAATAACAATTTTAACAAAATGTTCCAACAAATAATAATAAATACGTATCTGGGCAAAATTTGAAAACGATTTCTTTATTTAAAATGTGTGTGGTAGCGAAAAAGATTGTTGATGAACACCAGTGTAAATGTTGCTGCCTATTGTGAACGAAGCTTAAATATTTATTTAAGAAACTCTAAAACCGCTATTGTTACTGTAGCAGCGAGACATGAAAACTGGTGTTGCTGAGTTGACAATACTTGGTCGTTTATCGTTAAACCACGGTGTGTAGAACAGATTTTCGTGGGAACCCGTTGTAATTTCTTTAAGTTCTTGCTAAAAATGTCGATATAAGAAAATGCATATGAAAGGTAAAAGAACTGATATGTTTTTATTTTATATTTCGCGGCCTTAGGAAAACAAGGTTATATTTGCACAAACAGTATTTTTGAGAAAACTAAGGTTGAATATTGTTAATCGCTTTACTAAGTCAGTTTCCATTAAACTTAAAAACTGTTATTGAATAATTTAAATTTAGTCCTGAAATATTATTATTCTTTTAAAAATATTGTGTCTCAAAAAACTGATAGAACTCTGTTGCTCAACGATGAGGCACATGAATTTGGGACAACATGGTTCTGGCTATCAAGTAGAACTTTGAGTTACAGTAAGAAATAATTTTTGTAAAAAGAACCATGTGTTATTGGAAAAGTTCAAATTCCGCTATGTAGTTCAAAGTCACGCTATGTACAATTTGGTTAGTCCTCTATTCCTGGAAATGATGTTATAGGTTTTTTAAGTTCAGCAACCTCGTCTTTACGCTGGGTCTCCACGTTGCAATATTTATTGCTTAGTACAAGCAAAAACGTCGGCAGAACAATGGAGCAATAATTGCTGAATTTATTGCTGGAGAACACTTGAAATTGCTTTGCCATAAATTTGCAATTTTTACCGCGAGTAGTCGTATAAAGTTTTGTGGCTGTACATATTTATAACAAATGTTTTATGTTGTGTTTTGAAGTGGTTGTGAAATTTTCTTTTTTAAATTAATAAAATTAATAAAGTGGGGAATGTAAGATGAGATAAACCCACTGTTTATTGTTGATGTGTTTTGTTTAAATTTTGATATTATTACAAGTAGAACTGTTGCTATAAGTCTTATACGCTTAACAGTTTTATTTGGTTTAATATCTTTAGTTTTTCTAAAATCTTTATGGATGAAGTTTCCTGATGATCTGGCCTAAGCAACCAGTGAAATGCGCATAGGAATAGCTTATCCCATCAACAATAAATTTCAAGTGTTTTTATCAATAATAAAAACTGGGAATTAAGCACGAATAACAAAATCTTTTGAAATTAATAAAATAATTAATTGTAATTGTCGTAGCTGTGTTTTGTATTACTTTTTTGTTTATTTGCGTTAAAAAAAAGTTGAATTGTTCTATTGAAAAAATAAAAATATACAAAAAAATAAATCCGTCGTTTGCTTTTGTTGATCTTGACGTTTATTAAAAAATATAATATATAATAATATATTTATTGATTGCTTTTTTAATAAATAAACACACAAACAAAAAACAACCGTACAGAGAAATGAAATGTCAGATAAATTACAACTGATTTGACAGCATATTGCTAAGCAATAATTGCTCAAGCAATAAGAAGAGTAATCATTGCGCAATGGATTGCCACTCATGGCAATATGCGGTCTATACGTCGCAATTTTTATGGAGCAATGCAATTTGACGTTTGCTGCAATAAATATTGCTACGTGAAGACCCGGGGTTAGAAATTCATTTTACGGATTTCAAGACCTTATTACATATTTTAGCTACGCCCGTTACATTATTTTTATTTTCGTGTGCTTTGTAAACTACATATTTTTGGAAAATCGCGAAAGTTCCAAGACAAAATGGCATACAAACGCCAATCACAGTTCCAGACAATTCTGCAAATTAGCTTAAAGTGTAGTTTCGTCGAGAATTTCTCGATTTATTCCTTTTCGAATACTTTAAAATAATTTATTTGATTAATAACTTAATTTGACTTTTCATCAAACAAGTAAAAATCCCTAAATAATTCTAAACGTTCGTTTTGTATAACAACTTTTTGGTAGTCATATTGACAGCTCGCAAAACAATTTCGTTTATTTAAAATTTCTTTTCGTGTTTTGTCTTCTCCTAGAGAGCTCGTATATCTTTCCCCTGCCTGCTGTTTTTTTTTTGTCGCACGTTTCGGTTCCAAAATTTTTGGCTTATGGCCCGCTTTTGCGTTCTTTCAAAGGTTAATGCAACATTTGGTTCATCCTCTACCGCATAGTTTTCACTGGTTACCAAATTACTTAAATGTATATTCTCGATGACTGCTATAAAAAATGTTCAATAACAATCTGCCCACCATTCCAATGGAAATTTTTCTTAATTCGCGAAGCACTAACGATACCATTTAAAATGTAAGCACACGTTTATAAGCCACGGAATTAGACAAATTAAATGAACGAATACTTAACAAATTAAAAAAATAAAAATTTTCCATTTAAATTGCCCAATATTCTCTAACTACGAAGCAGGTTTGTAAGGGAAAATATTAAAGAATAACTGTAACAACAAAAAATTTAGCGTGTTAACCTGATTGTGACCCTCGCCAATTTTTATATACATTGAATAAAGCGGTTTGTGTGTGGTACTCGCCATATAAAATTTATGTCTTCCTTGAGCGAGATGGTAAGCGAAACATTCACATTTCTCCCTTAAAACCTGCTACGTTTGAAGATCCTTTTTTATATGGATGGTTGTTTTGGCCACAAAAATCGTGGTAAAAATATTTTACAATATAAGAGTTGATTAAATCTATTTCTAAACCCAAAGTAGATTTCCTTCAAGCTATAGTTGAGCAATTAGATACTTATGTAAGTCATTGAAAGAACGTACAATATTGACCATTACTGAAAATACCACTTAGTAAGGCAACCGTTTTTGAAAAAACTTCAGAACAGTTGGCTTTATTTGTGCAATACAATATTTTGAATCGGAGCAACAAGGTTCTATTTGCACTTAAAGTTTTTACCTCTAGGCTTTCTAAGTACACAAGGTTCTATCAGCCAGTTAGACCCTTGTAAGCTGAATCTCAAACCAAAAAACGTGTAGTTAGAACCTAGTTATAAAAAATATCTTAGAAGCTGTAAGAGATAGACAAAAACTGAGAACGCCAATCGAAAGACCGTAGTCGATTTATAGCGATGTGATATATAACTAATTTTTGGAAAAAATGTTAGATACATAGAACCTTGTTGTCCTAAGGTCGCGATTTGTACCAGAATGACTTAAAAGCAATGCGTTTGTTAAAAAGAGCTGCCAACCTACGTTATATGGTTATATGCATACATTCAACACATATCAAAAACGATTTTATACCGCTTGTCGATTGAATACTTAAATTTAAAATGTTTTCTTATCATGAATTCCACATGTGAAAATTTCCGAATGAAATATTTTATTCACATGGATTTTAATTTCATGTCATGAATTCCCTGTGAATAAAATAACATACCTGATTTTAAAAACCTGTGTCATCATATTCGGAGTTGTAAACAAAAACAAAAAAAAAAAAAAAAAAAAAAAAAAAAAAAAAAATGTATTTAAGAAAGCTGTATTTTTGGAAATTTGTGGAATTAAATTCCATATTTAAATTTAATATCGTTAATTTGCTAAGAGCGGCACAAAAGCACAGCCTGATATTTATTAAAAATTGCGAACATGCCTAAAATTTGCGAAAAATTGCAAAAAAAAAAAACATGTAAACAACCCCTAAAGTTTATTTGAAATTGCTAATCTGGTTAAAAAACAAAGTGTCGGAAAATTACAAAAAAAAAATTTTGCAAAAATAGCAGAAATTAGCAAACATTTGTAAAACTTCAAAAACCCATAAAATTGATTAATAGTTCCTCAAACTATATGGAATGGCAAAAATTCGGTAAAAATTGTTAAATTCGTGAAAATTCGCAAAAAATTTGCAAACAGCGGCATGATAGCAAAGCCTACTATTTATTATAAATCTTTAAAGCTGTAAAAAATCAGAGAAATTACAGGAACAAATCGCTTATATTGTGGACATGTCCTAAATTCGCGAAAAATTTCAAAATTTGCAACATACCCTTAAATTAATTTGAGATCGCTATATGAAATAAATTAAATAAATTAATTGTGCATTTGAAACGTTTTTTTTTTTTAAATATTACTAAATTTTCGAGCTTAAGGTCTTTTTGTTATAAAAAACTTTTAACGTTTATTTTAAAACCAATATTTACTTACATTTTCTTCCTTTTCCGACAGCCAACTCCTTGTGAATTATTTTCTTCAAAGGTTGTAAAAATATTTCACATGTGGACCTATTTACAATCGTGTGAATTTTTTGAAAAAAAAAGCAAATTTGGATGTTATTTTTTTCGGAGTTTAAAAATTTAAAAATTCGGAAATTTCCATAACACATTTTATTCATGATACCAACTGTTCACACGTTCGGAAATTTACATGTGAAATTTTATTCATGATAAGGGTGAATGTTGAATACGAAATAATTCCCAGATTCTATTATTACAAAAAAACAAAAAAGTTAAAATTGATAATATTGTATTGTGGGTACTACAGTATCATGGGTATGATATTATAGCTAGGTATATTAAATACCCTGTGAAACGTTAACTTGTCTAGTTTCTCAGTATAAGTTTTATTTTTAACACACACAAATAGGAAAATATTCAGAATAGTGCTTATGCTAAAAATTGAAGAGCCCTCGTCTTGAGTTAGAAATTATTGTTTTTATACACATTCCACTTGCGTGCTCGTTGAATGCAGACGTGTCTTTCTCTTTTAACTCGGCATACGGTTTTTTTTAACATAAATAATTGTATATTTATAATATCATATTATTTTTTTAAAAAATAATATAAGATCAGCGAATGAATGGACGCTTTAAAATAATTTTTAAATTAGTGAACATAATATTTATAATACAAATATTAAAAATTACAAATAACAAAAATATATGTATGTACACACATACATATACATACATACATTTTAAGCAAAAACATTTCTTGTTTTTCTTTATTGTTTTTTTTTATTCTCGGGGTTTTTAAACAACAAATAAAAAGAAGAGCACAATTAAACAAACAGTAATATATAAAAAAACGCTTATGAATGCTAATAATGCAAAAACAATAAAACATAATGAAAGAAATGCATATGTTACAGTGAGTGTTGACGAAACAAAAGTAGAAACAAAAAAAAGAATCGATGATAGCAATTACTTAACGGCTAAACCTATTACTCGAACGCGTTCGCTCTCACCCTCTTTATTTACAAATACGGTCGATCGTAATACAATAACAAGTTTGTTAACTGCAAGCGCTGCCGCAGAGCCAAAAAAAACTTTAATAAGTGATGATACGGTTAACCCCAAAACGGCCGCTATGGACAACTCAGTAACTCAAGTAAAAACTTCTCAAAAGCCTACAGTACAAGTTGGTATGGACAGGTACATAACAGTGCTCAAACGGGGACGCAGCCCTACCTCTGCAGCAGTTGCTTCGGCCTCAAAAGTACCAACTTTTGATAAAATAAATTCTCAAAATCGTTTTGCGATTCTGGAGGATGAATCCTCTGAAGCACCAAACGTCATTAAATCGTCCAAGCCTCCCCCGATATATCTTAGGGAACAAAATTCAAATGAGCTCATAAAGAGTTTGATATCAGTGATAGGTGAAAATTCGTTTTACGTAGCGGCTATCAAGCGTGGTAGTATAAACGAGACAAAAATTCAAGTCAATCATGAGAATGATTTTCGAAAAATAATAAACAACTTTGAGGCACTAAAAAAAAAACTTTTATACATACCAACTGAAAAGCAGTAAAGGTCTTCAGGTAGTGATTAAGGGTATTGACTCATGTGTGGACCCAGAAGAGGTAAAAACATTCCTAGAAGAAAAAGGTTTCAAGGTAAAACATGTAGCAAACATTAAAAATAGAGAAAAAATTCCCCAACCACTTTTTCGAGTGGAGTTTGAACCCGGCGACGTAAAGCTTAAAAAAAATGAAACGCATCCCATCTATGATTTAAAATACATTCTGTACAGAAAAGTAACTATAGAGGAGCCGCACAAGAGAGGTGGTCCCGTTCAGTGTTTGAACTGCCAGGAATATGGCCATACTAAGGCATACTGCTACTTACCCCCTGTTTGCGTAGTATGTGGTGAGCTACACGGTACAGTTCTTTGCGATAAATCTAAAAATGACCCCAACGTTAAAAAATGTAGCAATTGTGGCGGTAATCACACAGCCAATTATAGAGGATGCCCTGTATACACTATCGTAAAGCAGTCGGTTGGACCGAAAACTAATTCCCCTCAAATGCAGGTAACAAATCAGCTAAACACTAATGACATTCAGGCTCCACAGCCTAGTAATAACAGAACCTCCTACGCTAACATTCTAAAATCAAACCATGTGCCAATGCAAGGTTCTTCGCCAATTAATGAAGAAACTCCAGTTTCTAATTTAAGTCGTCTTGAAAAAACCATGGAAACATTAGTGCAAACAGTTAATAATTTTACGAACACAATGGGTAATATGATGCAGGAAATTCTAAGAATGCAATCGATGTTATTGCAAGCTGTACTTAACAAGCCATGAACTGTTTAAAAATCTGTTTTTGGAACGCAAACGGCATCCGCCAACATAAAAATGAATTAGAATACTTTCTAAAAAATAAACAAATTGATGTCATGTTGGTTTCTGAAACTCACTTGACCTCAAGAAATACGTTTAAAATCAATGGTTATATACTATATGATACTAAGGACCCTCGAGATAGAGCTTGTGGAGGCTCTGCCATTTTGATAAAAGCCCGAATCAAACACTACTTAATGTTTGATCATTGTGAAGATTATCTGCAAGCAACGACTATTTGTGTTGAAGAGCTTAATCGAAACTTAGTAATTTCTTCTTTATACTCTCCACCTAGATTTGCCATATCAGAAGGCCAATATTATAAATATTTTAAATCATTAGGACCCTGTTTCCTCGCCGCTGGCGATTATAACGCTAAACATACCTTCTGGGGGTCACGACTTATAACACCAAAAGGTCGTATTTTGTTTAACACAATCTCTAAAATGGGTTTAAACGTGGTCGCGAGCGGACAACCAACATATTGGCCTACTGATCAGCAAAAAATTCCAGATGTTATCGACTTTGGCGTGGTTAAAAACATCCCCACAGAAACGGTTCATGTTGAAGCTTCCTTAGAATTATCATCCGACCACACACCTACAATTGTTACTATATCGAACCCAAATAGAATTGTATCTCCGTCATGTTACTTAGCGACGTCAGCCACACAAATAAATTGGTTAAAATATAAAAAATTTCTCAGTGCCCATTGCCTAGAAAATATTTCGCTTAGTACACCGGAGAATGTGGATCTCTCTATTGTTAACTTTGACAGTTATCTTAAACTAGCTGTTCAACATTCCAGCGTTACCCCCAAAAAAATTAAAAATAATAAAATATATTCTTCAGATGTCGAGCGGCTCTTGACTGAAAAAAGGAGAGTTCGAAGAGAGTGGCAACTGTACAGATCCCCGCAACTTAAGAATTTATTAAAAGAGTGCACAAAAAGGCTAAGAAAGTTACTGCAGACTCAGAAAACGGCTTCTCTAGAAAAATATCTTAAGGAACTTGATGCAACTCCACAATCTGACTACTCATTATGGCGTGCAGCTAGAAATCTAAAAAGGCCAGTTATATCTAAGCCACCATTAAGAAACTTGAATGGTAGTTGGGCAAGAAACGATATTGAAAAAGGAAATCTGTTTGTTAGCCACTTGAAAAACGTATTTACACCAAATATATCTCACAATATTGCGGTCGAGTTACCACCTGTTGCTGCTAGAGCAGCTATTCCCCTCAGATTTGAGATAAGAGAAATCGAACAGGCTATTTGTGACTTAAACACTAAGAAGGCACCTGGTATTGATAAAATCAGTAATAAAATGCTTTTAGAGCTACCTCGCACAGCAAAGAAAATTATTCTTTTTATTTTTAATGCTATTTTACGCCTTGAATACTATCCTCAAAAATGGAAGGTTTCCTTAGTTACCATGATACCAAAGCCAGGTAAAGATCATACAAAAGTTGAGTCATATAGGCCTATTAGCTTATTATCAAATATGTCAAAGCTGTTTGAGAAATTATTAGTTTCAAAATTAACACCGATTTTAAGTGAAAATAGATGTATTCCAAACCATCAGTTCGGATTTAGAAGAAAACACAGCACAATCGAACAGACTCATCGAATAGTTAATGTCATAAGAAAAGCATTTGAAGAAAAAAAATATTGCTCAGCACTCTTCATCGATGTTTCGCAAGCTTTTGATAAAGTCTGGCATGAAGGCTTATTACATAAATTGAAGAAAAATTTACCAGCAAACACACACAAGCTGCTAGAAAGCTACTTAGTCGGTCGTCAATTTATTATTAAAGAAGGAAATTTCTTAAGTTCACCTCAGCCCATTGGTGCTGGAGTCCCACAAGGCAGCATCCTGGGCCCTCTATTATACTTAATTTATACTTCGGACATGCCAACAAGCAACTACACCCAAACTTCAACATTTGCAGACGATACAGCTTTTCTAAGCGTCCACGAAAACCGTTATGAAGCATCTCGTTACTTACAGCATCATATATTTCAACTAGAAATATGGTTAAGACAATGGAGGATAATGGTCAATGAGCAAAAATGCGTGCATATAACATTCACCTTGCGCCGGGAATCTTGCCCCCATATTACAATCAATAATCAAATAATTCCTCAACATTCGCATGTAAAATATCTCGGTATACATCTGGATCGGCGATTAACGTGGAAATGCCATATAGAGGCAAAACTAACTCAAATGAAACTAAAAGCCATTCAAATTCATTGGCTTATTGGTAGAAACTCTGTCCTTAGTCTCGACTGCAAACTTCTTCTTTACAACTCCATCTTAAAGCCAATCTGGTGCTATGGTATTCAGTTATGGGGCACTGCCTCGGCCTCTAATATAGAAAAAATTCAAAGACGCCAAAATAAAATTCTTCGAATAATCACAGCTGCCCCTTGGTATGTAAAAAACTCAAATATTCACAAGGATCTCAATGTTCCATTAGTCAAAACTACTATAACAAAAAATGCAGTAAAATATTTAAAAAGGCTTGAACAACATCCAAATCCACTAGCTCGAAATATTTTAAATCATGGCGGCCACACTCGCTTAAGAAGAAGAGACACTGCAGCACTTATCCAATTAGATGAGCGATAAACACCTATATAAGTGAACAGAACCCGTGATGAAGAAAATTTTTGTCTGGCACTGGCAGGACAAAAAATAACGTATTAGGTTAAGATTTGATTAATTATTGTTAGTTCATATTTAATATATGAAGATTCAATAAATAAATAATGAGAAAAAAAAAAAAAAAAAAAAAAAAAAAATAAAAAATACACATTCCACTAAGCAACCAAAAAGCTCTTAAAGGAAAGTCTTAAGCTTTGAGAAAAAAGCACCTGTTTGGCAAAAATGTTAAATTTTGACCCCCTCTAACTCAGAAAGCTATTGACCGATCTTGTTGAAAAATTGTGTAAAACTACTACCCAACCTTGCTGCAAATTTCAACCTCCTTGGAATACATCGGTTTCTAAATTTGGGTTACTGGAAATGAAACACCCCATATATAACTCTTTATTTATGTATATGGGTATTTCCACAGAAAATTCTACTTTTTGTCATGTTACGACACCAACCATTTTTAATTGCTTCTCAAAGAATAAAGAAAATTTTATTAAGTTTTTTGCATTTTGGTGTAAAGCGCAACTAGCCTTACATTTAGTGAAAGAGAAGAAAAATTTGAGCAACATGGTTATAAAATACAAGACTTAGTGCTTGGTGTCGTAACGTGAAAAAAGTAGACTTTTCTGTGGAAATACCCATATATAAACACAAAACTTATTTTGTGTAATTTATACAATTTTGGATAATTTTAAGCTTTCGGGCATGTTCTGACAATCGAAAAACGCTTAACACTGGCGATTCTTACTTAAAATTGAAAATTGGGTCTTGTAAAGCCCAATAGCAAGAAGTTTGGCGACTTAAAATTGCAAAAGAGAACTAGAATATTTGTAAAGAAACTATGGCATGTCGCAAGCTAAACGCACGAGTTAAAGAACACCATAAAATTAATCTGGCGTTTTGCGATTTCAAATCGTGCAATTGTCAGAACATGGCCGTTTGTCTGTGTAATTCACTTAAGAACTCCAAAATTAGTTAAACTTATCTCTCACTGTAAAAATTTTTAATGCAAGTTTTTTTCAATTGCTAACTAAATCACATATAAAATATTCTAAACATATATGATGAGCCCTTTTCGAAATTAATTTTCAAAATAAACCTATGGAATGGGTCTATATTTGAGTACCTCTAAAAACAGCAAAAAAATTAATTTCCAAAAATTTGTACCTGAGCCCCTTTCGAAATAAATGATTCAATTACATACATATATTCAAAGTGGTTAATTTAATAAATTTAAATATGAAATTATATCACTCTTTATGATTTAATGTTCGTATTAAAGTCAATATATTTATATAACTTATTAAAATCATCACAGACTCTACGAAATGGATCAAACTGAGCAAAATGTGTAGTATAATTATTAATACTCAGGATGTTATAATGTCTTGATAGACGAACCGGTACACTAAGGTTAGTTTTTCCCAGAAGGAATTCAGAATTAGCACTTCCGTTCATAAGCTTAAGTAAAAAAGGAGTATTTAACATTTGTCGACGACTTCTCAAATTGGCAACTTGATAAGTGCAAGACGGTTTCATAGGATGGTGACCTTATACGAGGGTACCAATCCAAACCACGAAGACAGAATAATAAAAACTGGTTTTAAACTGACTCGATTTTGTTAGAGTGTACTAAGTAGTGGATCCCATATAACCGAATTTGTCGAATCAAAGGGTAAACAGTTGCTTGGTAACAAAAGGATCTTTAGCCCACCTTTCCAAATGTACAAATGGACATGTACAAAATGTTTTTTTACATAATTTGCTGTTAGGCGAAAACTTTCCTGAACGCCGAACATAGCTTTTTGCCGAACTCCGATATCGAAGCCTTTCGTTCCGTCGGAATCTATTAATTTTTATAAAAGACTGGTTTTAGACTGCGCCAGCGACACTCGTAATAAGGCCAAATAAAAAAATTAAAGAAGAATATATTGTTTTAAAAATATACGTCAATATAGTTGCGATTTTAAAAAGTCTATACTGGAAGATTACAACTTCAAAAAAAAACCTAAATATTCGGCCTCGTTTAACAATTTTTTAACACAAAACTTAATATTCTATATATATATATATATATATTAATTTTTACAAGTAAAGAATATGTTATTAATGAATTGTAATAAAAATCGCTATTTGGAAACTTTAGGTTTAAATTATGTTAAATAATTCCACTCTCACATACTTTTAAAATTGTATATTTTTCTTTGATTTTAACTCCATCAACCAAAATCTAAAATACAAGTATGAATATTCAAATGTTTAATCATACAAAAACGTGTGAATTGTGGATTTACACACGACTAAATATACAATCAAATACAAATGGAAAAAGTAACTCGTGAAACTCGCACAACCAAATATGAGGAAGAAGGACCATGCACATGAGGTCATATGACCAAAAACCATGAAATCTTTTTTAAATTTTTTTTAAGTGTGTTTAAATTTCCAAAAAAAAAAAAACGTTAAACGACAATATATTTATGCAATTTCACACGAAAATATTCGCATTTCTTTCTAAAACGAAAAAATATACCAACAAATCTCCACCCGCTCCAATATTCGATAACGAGTGAATGCAAGTACCACTATTTTTTCTTTTGTGGTTGCAAATGCATGATTTAAATGGGAGTTACAAATTGGTTGGTCGGTCGGACGGTCGGACGGTCGCTCGTTAGGTCTTTTATAAATAATATTACAAATTGGTAGGTGGATTTTGAATGCTTTTAAGTCTACCACTAAATACAAACGAAAGCACTCAAGCTGAATTTACAATAGGCAATAGGGTTCAATGTTTGTACATTCATTTAGGACTCTTATGTGCTATAGATTTGAAAATATTGAAGCACATGCACTCCCACATGTATGCAAAATTTTTACAAAAAAATAAGAGAAACCAAAGTGTATTCTATACAATAAAACTTCACAAAAACATTAGATCATTTATACAGGCATGAAAGGACAGAGATTTTAAATGGTTAATTCTTTTAATAGCCAACTGTTATATGCACTAAACATTTTTGCAAGAAATTGAAGATAAAATGCTTCAGCTATGCCAATTCTTTTTTATTTACCGCCATTAAAAAATAAACATTTATATGGTTTAAGTAAAATAAGTAGACAGACTTTTTTAATTTTTAATACCTACTAGATTCTACTCTGTGGGAGTTAGCTCCTTCGTTAGGACTATACAATATGGGGGGGGGTAGAGCTTAAACGAGATCGTACGAGCTGCCAAGACGAACATCGTTGTGTTCGACGAATTGTGGTCTCCACGCCAGAGATGGTTATGAAAATCCACAAAATAGAATTAGATGATCGTCGGCTTAAGGTGAGAAGGCGTCAGCTAATTATAGTGATAGGAATTTTAAAAAGAGCTATACACCGAATTTTAAAGACGAGAAAGCTGAGTTTCGTGAATATGTTTTTATATTGTTTGGCGATGATCCATAAAGTCGAGTTTTTTACCCAAGACAAAGGAACAGTTAAATCAATGGACTGAAAAAAGAGAATCGCGTCCAAAGGGGGTAAAGAGAGTTTGATTTGCAGGCAAGGTAATGACGTCGGTATATGCGCTTGGGATAATTTTTGAAATGTAATAACACTAACTTATTAAGGAAAAAAGACCGCACTTGGCGAAAAAGATGGTGTTGTTTCATAAGGACAATGTACTAGTTCATACATCCTCTATTGCGATGGCCAAAATCAATGAACTAAAGTTTAAATGGTTCAATCACGCATCTTGTTTGCCAGATTTAGCTCCTCCGGATTATTTTCTACTTTTTAACTGGAGAAAATGTCTCGGTCGAAAAATATTTGCCAACAATAAAGAGCCTGCGGTTGATAGCTATTTAAAGGAGCTAGACAATTTGCACTATAAACAGGGTGTATCGAAGATATTGAATATCGCTGGGAAAAGTGTATCGAGATTATGTTGTGAAATAAAGAATATGTTTTGCAAATTTCTTGTGTTTTCTTTTTTAGGTCGTCGAATGGGACAACCCTTGTATTTGTTTGTTTGGGCTGAATCGAAACACGTTGTGGTACTTAAAAGTCAACGCTTGGTCTAGAATTAAACATATAAAACCCCTTCCTAAAATTGCTTTAAAATGAAAAATCTTATATATACATACATAGCTGCAGATATCTAAAAACTTGTCTGTTAATATTGCGGTATAGGGTATGATATGCTCGGGCTTTACCGCTAATTTACACTATCACACAAGTCTTACGTATTCCATAATAAAGGGTGGACGAAACAAAAGGCACGATGTTAATTGTAAATAGTAAAACAAAAACATTCAGAGATTTATCTTAATATTTTTTATTATAATAGAAGGATCTATGACAATTATGTGTGAAACAAAATATTAGCCAATTGCTCGGTGGCAAACTCTATCCGATGGTCGATATTTTCAATAATTGAGGTTCAATGTCGTTTTTATCTCATTATTTAGCTCTTAAATTAAGGAACTTCATAACAAATCGGAACAATTGCACTTTTACAGTTTTTGAATAAATATCAAAAAAAAAAAAAAAATTAATTTAATAGAAGCCAGTGCGATGTATGTATGTGTGTGAAATTGTTGCGTTTTGATCCGATTCAAAAAAAAAATAAATTCGTTCAAACAATGACTATAATGATTTTAGTAAGAATAATATTATTTAGTCAAAAACGCATTAAACTTAAAAAGTGGAATTGTTGCGTTTTGTTATGAACCTCCTCAATTGTTCTTGGCTTATAAACGTACACTTTGGATCCTCCAAATTTGCCTTCCAGGAAAATGTTATAGCATAATAAAGTCTGATATCAGTAAGAAATCTGAAAATCTTATATGTTTGGAAAACAATAGCACTATATTATATAGAAATGCACGACCTGCAAATAGCCAAATTACTCTCCACTTTTCCTATAGATCTGCTATTGAATTGCTATTTAGGCAAACCGATACTCACAAATATAGCATGTGTACAGCCGCCGCCCTCTAGCCGAACTCAGTGAAGATAGCTCTTGTTGGTTCATGTTTCTTGTACCTTATACTAACAGAAAAAGGAAAAATCAGAAAAGCATGCAATATGTGTCATAAGCCAATAGGCCACCAATGCTATTTCAAAATGTTTTTTCACTTCTTTACAATATCCCCTGACAAAGAAGTCCAACGGTGTCAAATTACATGATCGTGGGGTCCAATTACCATCGCTACGACGTGAGATATCACGGAACCACATATCGGCCAGTACGTTATCATCTCGCGCTAGCGGACACCATTCACGGTAACTGCTTGGCCGACCGCGTTCTCAAAGAAGTACGGCCCGATGACGCCACAAATACATTTTTTATATTTGCTACAGACTCGGTTTGCTGAAATTTGCGCACAATTCTTCCGATTGTGGACACATTTGGTCGATTATGTTGACCAAACGAAATACGAAGTTCACGAAATTTTTATTTAAACGACCATTTTGTAAAGGCTTCAACAATCTTAACGCGATGCTCCATTGTGTACCTCTCCATGTTTGAATTTGTCGAACACTGACACAAAGAACTGTCAAATTAAGTTGGGCAAAAAACTTGACGTTAAGGTGTGACTCAAAATTAACATCGTGCATTATTGTTGCAGCACCCATTACAATGTAAGATAGAAATCTAATGAGTTTTATCATTGTTAAAAAGATTAGTTTAACATTACAAGTTGTATTCACACTACAAATCACACATGAAATAAAATAAAGGGGTTTTCAATAAGAACTTTGTTTTCTAAATCACACGTGGCCAGCCAGACCACTTAACAGCTGATATTCGCGAAATTTTGCGATCGGGAAATCTGGCTTGCAATAACTTGGTCGTTTCATTGGCTGTGTGACATGTGGCACAGTACTGTTGGTGTTGGCACATTTTATATCGAGCCTGTCGACTCAAATTTAACGACCAAATTCTTAATAGAGGTCTCGGAAGGACGATTATTTGTTTTTATTTTTTATTTATTTAATAAGAGTTACAAATACAATTACAAATTATATTCTAACTTAATTAACGAGCAATAGTAACGTAGAGCTTTAGCCCGTTCTAGTAAAAAAGACCAGAGTCTCTGGCGGGAATCGAATCCGCAACCCACGCACTGTTAGACAAGCACACTACCAACTAGCCTACCGGGGCACCCAAGGACGATTATGTTTTCCTTAAATATTACGAATTTAACGAAATGTTACTTTAACAGAACCACCATTTTCATAGTGCATTTTAATTATTTTAATGCGATTTTCGAGCGAAATTGAATGTCAAAACTATCATGTTGTTGGTGTTGACACAATTAAAAAACAAAGTTCTTGTTGAAAAACCCGATACAACGCTGATCAAAGAAAAAACGATAAAGTTGCATAGAATGTCAAACTTTTTTTTCGTAATCCTTGTCATTTTTACACCACATTTTATTTATGTACATTATCATCATACTCTTAGATATTGCTTGAGTTTTTGACATACATTAATACAAAGTATAGCCGGCTTTACTATCCTTCATGTTTTAGTGTGCAAAGTTGCTTTAATTTTTTGTATGAAAATAACAAACAAAAATTTAAAAATAATAGCCCTATTTACAATCTTGTACATTTCAGATTTCAAATTTATGTACTAATTATAATTAGAATTATATAACGATTAATAACCAGTACATTTTCATTTATCAAATTACCAAGTTAATTATTAATTGTAATCTTAATTCAACATCTATGTTCTTAGGCTATTTATTAACTATGTGGGACTTATTTAAAGCTTTCAATTGTCTTTGAGATTCCTTAATGCTTTCAATGTCTTGAGGTAGTCCCTATATTAAGCTAATTATAGGCTTAAAGTTGGCAGATTACATGTTTGTGGGCGCCCGTACGTCAGTTTTTTACAATGGGAACACAAGTGAATCGAAAACATTTACAACCGTATTCAAAACGAAAATTTTTGTACTCCGATTATACTCCGCTCATCGAGTGAGCAACAAAAATGTTAATTAAGCTTAATTACCATTTAGTCATGAGTTTATTCAAAACACTTTTAAATCGTCCGATTAAAAAAAATGTTTACATCTCTGTTTTAGTTAAATTCAATTGAGAGAATTAGCAAATATTTTAATAAGAGCGAAGGGACTACGTTTTATTAGAAGTTTTCATTAGAAGAATACTGTTTTGCCAATTGAATTTGATTAGGCTTGAAACTTGAAACTTTACGGGCAGCAAGGTGTTTATGGTAAAAAATCTTAATAGGTAAAATACACGGATCGTCAATCTAAATCTTTTTTTATTAATGAAGTCCTTTAAGTTTTGCAGTTATCTCTGTTTGAGCATCTTTTTTTAAAGAGGATGGGGGTAAACTAACAGCATATTTACTGAAATTTTCGCATAAAATCAAAATCGGCTATTTTTGTTGTTGTTATATTTGGTTGCAAAAAATCCATACATTCATCTAAAATTTTGTTTTATTTTTTCTATAGATTTTTTTTTTTCAACTACTTGGTTCTTTGGCGTTGTTGCAATTGTAGTGATAGTTACTTTGGCTGGTTTACAAAACTAACTCAACTTTAATTCAAATGGAATTTAGGATTTTGATTGTGTGTTCACACACACTCTCTCTCTCACACGTAAACATACACTAACACATTTTCGTTTATTGCAACGTATAGATTTTGTGGCATGTACAATATGTATTGCATCTTTTTTTGTAGCAATCTATTTTTATATATGTGGATGTATTTGTATGAGTGTATGTATGTATGCATGTTGTTGCATGCACCAATAGTTAGTCTTCGATTGCTAAAATTGCATTTTGGTGAAAAGGTCCGTAATTCTATTCTATAAACTTGTATGCAATTCGCACTCCTTTTTTTCTTTTTCTCATTTTTCCTTTCAAAATTGCATTGCGTACGCGTTTTTCTGTGTTGATTTCCCCCTTCCAGTTTGATTGATTGGGTTTTTAGATTTTTGTTTTTTTTTTTTTTTTTTTTTTTTTTTTGCGAACAGGGGTTTTAGTTTTCTTTGTTTCTTTAGTAGAGTTGTGTTTTATTTATAAACCTTTACTAAAGTGCACCATAGTACACTTTCAACTCTAGGCTCGGTGGGTTAATTGCAAAGTTTATTATACAGAATGGATTTTATTGCATATTACGATTTCTTAGTTCCTTGAAAGAAATAGGCAACACCTAAACAATTTAATTTTTTCCATTAGCCACACTTTATACTGTGTACATTTCGAAGACGAAGTTTGTAGGAGAGATAGGAAAACAGTAAGCATACAGCATCGCCCCTTAGCAACAAACTTCGCCTTTCCAGCAAGAAATGTCCATAGTGTTAATTGTGACTTAGACTGCTTCCATATAAAGCGCTCGTCCGATCTTAAGCTCTAAAATCAGTACAAAATTTAGTGCTAATTGGAGCATATTTAACCCTAATAAGCAAAACTGCTTTAAAACGGATAAATGACTGTTTTTGTTGCCTAATTTGAGCTGAACTCGATTTTGACAGCAGCCCAAATATCTGATCGAACCAATTTTCATTTGGTATTATGGCGCTCATTCGAAAAAAAAGCACTATTGTGAATATCACTGAGGTGGTTAATTCACAGTAGTACATTTCTTTCAGCTGGCACTTTAAATAATTTTTTTTTTACAAAATATGGGTCAATGATTCGTCTGATGAAGACGAACGTTTACTGGAACTGGTCAGAAGCGGAAAAAGGTTGAGAGATTTTCTCAAAAAAATGGAAAAGAAAACCACTTTGTAAGTTAATTCCAATCATATTAAAATTGGCAACACTTTTGTGCTTAGGAATGGGATCGTAAAAAAAGAATTTTGTACCAGAAGGAGAACCAACTTGTCCAATAGCTTCTGATCAAATCAGATAGTAGCTAAATAAATCACCCATGAAATAATGAAATTAAGACTCAAAATCTTTTCAATGGACTCTAAAATAATCTTTATATTTTATAGTTGAAAGACAATAGTGTACGAATGTTATTGGACAACAATGAGTTTCCAGCGGAACGTAATTTCTAAAGGGTGTTTTTAAAGCACTATGGATCTAACAAAAGGGTTAGGTATCTAACGGGCTTACTTTTTAAATTTATGTTCAGTTTACTCTGGCAAAACATTATAATTAGTTTTGCGCTTACACAATACTGCCAAATCGAACTTATAGACAACCTCGTTATTTTTATGATGTACGGATCGTTTTTGACTGAACGGGTTTGTTAATAAACACAATTGCCGAATATGAAGGAAGACAAATCCACAACAAATCCTAAAGACTCCATTCTATATAGAAAAATGCACCGTTTAGTGCTGTTTACACGCTTATTATTCAAAATACGAAAATAAAACGTTCAAAATGCACTCCGGCAAGAACAGGAACAGTGCACATATGCCCGAAATCATTTTTAACTTTTAACGCCATGTTTTCATCTTAAAAAAAAAGAGTTTTGGATGGAAGTTTAGTTACTTTTTTAGAAGAATCTTTGATATTTTTAAATGATTTATTTAAGTTATTACTTTTTCAAATTGAAGTATGCTATCAGCACAACAAAATTTTCCAGACTTCTGTTTATCGTTTTTGTTTAAATTGAGAGAGCCGAATACCCTGGCATCATTAGTTTATTTTTTTCTTGCAGCTCTTGTTTTAAAGATATAGTGACATTTAATATTTTCACAATTTACACAACTTTTTGTTTTCTTCGCTTTATATTTCACAAACGACACTACAAATCTTAAAATATTTTTGGGATTATTAATCTACACAAAAATCTCTTTCTCTTTACTAGATTCGGGGTGGTAAGCATATAAGGATATCTAAATTGTATTGCAAGGATGTTAAAAATTATGTTTTTTCTAAGTTAGTCATTAAAGTTCAAATTAGACGTGACATAACCATTTGATTTCTATGGTCATCGTTTCGGCTATGGCATTATGTTTAAGTAGCGTCTAGTTGGACCTTAAAGCTTTGAAAAATCCAAAAATCCTCGTTTTTAAATGTATGCACAAACAAGACATTTCAACGAACAATTTTGAATAAAAACATTTTTAATGCATTAAAAGGTTTCTGAAATATTTGTAAAAAAACTTCATGTTGTATCCAATATTTTACATGTTTTTAATGTTTAAAATGTTTTTCTTTACGTAAAAATTAAATATTTTTACAAATTTAATTTTACAACGTTTTATGTGAATACATAGAAAATTGTCAAGAATATAATCACCAGAAACAACACAAAACCTATCAGGATTATTTGTACAACGTCTTTTCTTCGTAACCATTTTCATATCAATGATAAATTTAACATAAAAAAGTTTTAAGGACTAAACAAAAAACACAAGAATTTTAACGTTGCAATTACAGTTAAATATCCAGATATATTCAATAATGTGACACTACTTAACGGAACTAAATTTTTGCGCGGAAATTATACAAAAAAAAAAAAAAAAAAAAAAATGTAAATTGGGCAGGTCACTATATATTTTAAAACTAGAGCTGCACTGAAAGAAAAATGCTTCATATATTTAATGAATCGTTTTCATAAAAAAAATTTCACTGGTCAAATGAAAATTTTCATTGTCCAAATTGAATTTCGTAGTTATAATGAAGTATTTTCGTTTAAATCGATTCATTGGATTTCGTAATTACGTTAAAAATTTTCATTGGATATATGAAAACTAAAGTTTGTCCAAAAAATTATTTTTAACATTCAAATAACTCTATAGTCTCAATAATTAAAAATATAAAAATATTTCGAAAAAGCATGCCTTCATAAGTTTAAATTTTCATTATGACAATGAAAATGTCATTATTGTAATGAAACAAAAACTTTCAATCCATAAATAGGTATGTTTTTAGTTTTCTTTGTTCTCTCTTTATGTGGTCTTTTTTTATTATGCGTTAGCAAAAAAAATCAACGTTGTTTTTGTTGTTATGGGCAATTTAATCTCATATTTACGCTCTTAATTGAGTAGTGGCAAAAAACATAGTTTTTTTTATTCAAAAACTACACTGCCCCAGTAGGCAAGCTGGTAGTGAGCTAGTCTATCAGCGCCGAGGTTGCGGGATCGGTTCAAGCCAGCAACTCTGGTTAAAAAAAAAAAAAGTTGAATAAGAACAACTTTTGATGATTATAAAAAAAAAAAAATTAAATTAAAAAAGTCAGTCTATCTATCCAGCGCCCGAGGTTGCGTGATCGATTCCCGCCAGCGACTCTATTTAAAAAAAAAGTTGAATAAGAACAACTTTGATTAAAAAATTTTTTTTTTTACTTTTCTGAAAGTATTCAATTCCAATGCATAACATTCATAGATCTAATGTAATGTTTCATTAAATACATTTTAATGAAACAGGTTTCATCGATCCAACGAAGCGCTGCATAGGTTACTTTTTAATGCAATTTTTCATTTGATTAATGTCAAAATTCATTGGCATTCTGAAGAAAATTCTTTCAGTGTGTTAGGGAAAAACTAATAAGCAATTGTCATCAGCAGATCCCTGCAAATAATATTGGACTACTTGATCCATTTTAGATATAACGGACTACTTACAACATGGTCCAATGTAATGCAATCATGGACCATGTCTTTGTTAAAAAATAGTTTGAAGTTAAACGACATGTTTTCGTTTTATAACGATTTCAAAACAAATGGCCATGTCATGAAAATCGAAATCACGTGATATTAAAATCCACGAAGATTTTCAATTGAAGTCTTGTAAAAATGAACGCAGCTTTTTAGAAGAGGTAGAGAAAAGTGGTCCTCGAAGTATGAGGTATATGAAAGGAAATATTTTTATGAACTTTGAATACGGAAGGGTTTCCAAAATTTGTTCGAATTCAATTTCACGTGATTTCGATTTCCATGACATTGCCGCAAGTAATCCTCTTGTGTATATCATGGAGTATTTTCAAAACTGATTTACTGGGAGTATGTATGAACATGGAGTAGTTTTAAGACTACTCCTTTGTAATGTATGGTTATAGGACAGTAAAAAAATTAAAAATGTATTTTTAAAGAATATGTGTGTTATAACTTGGCACTACAATTGCGGTGGCAACGCTGCTACCGGTGATCAGAAACAATTTGCATCACTACGATGATGCGCTTTTTTCATTTTGGTCTCTGTCTGATTATAACAACGTGCTTGCGTCGTTATAATTACCACTCAAAATAATTAATTTTTGTATACTACTCCAAAATGGAATGATATTTTGTATTAATTAATAGTTATGTTTAATTAAACTGAAGTAAATAAAATTTGTCAAGTACACTGCTTAATACATATCGTGTAAAAGTGCCTTTACTAAAAAAGTATTTCGAAAGAATTTGTTGTTTTTCAAAATCAAACTTTTGTAAAAAGAAGCCGTTATGCCTGTTCTTTGGAAATGATTATGGATCTAAGATTAATTAAGGACTTTTTTTCGTATTACCACTTAAAACATTTTAAAAATGACAAGTTCATTCGTTTTCCTAGTTACTGCCAAATTGAACCACAATTGGATTGGTAGATTTGGATGTTTAAGTGTATCCTTTTGGTTTATGTAGTCAAATATTCATAGGCCCTTTAGATTTTTTCTATTTATTTCGTTTCGTTTTAATTCAGTACAAATTTGATTTTGTTAACCTGAAAAAGCTGATTTACGCAAATACCTAAAAATTGTTTTTCCAATTCCGTTTCTGTATACATGTATGTATGAGAGTGTGTGTTTTTTCAGAAATACACGTTCATACACTTTATAATGCAATAGTTTGGTTGAATGTGTTTTGTTAAAATCGTTTTATTTTATTTCAAGTTTTTAAGCCTACTCGTACAAAATGTATGTAAATTGTAAATTTTGTAATTGTACAGATAGTATGTAGTTGAGTTTTCCGTATAAACATTTTTAAAATATGTATAATATAAAAGTGTTACTTTGAGACTAGATCGTCTAACGCATTCATTTATTGTATTTATGTCTGTTCAGTTACAAAACCTCTAAAACAAATATAAATATATAACACCACTGTAGATTCAAATACATTTGTATGTTTTAACCATTTTGAAATTTAGTTCAATTCCACAAAAGCCTTTTTTGCTCTCTTTTAAATCCAAGGCTTATACGCATACCTACAAATCAAAGGAGACATACAAACACACACAGAAAAAAATAAAAATTGATTTCAATTAAAAATATTAATTAAAGATTTAATTAAATTCGCACTAGCTAACCAATCAGTAGTATCAATTAAACGTTTAATTCATTTTATTAAACGTTCAATTCCCTTGATTAAACGTTTTATTCACTTGATTAAATTTTTAATTAAAACTGATTTTATTTTTAATTAATGATTTAATTAAAAAAAAAAATTTGCGATAATTTTTTCTGTGCACTATTACATTGGACTTTGCTGTGTTTATATTTGTTTATAACTTTTAAAAATATCTGATCCACAATAATTTTTTTAGAAAAATACTTTTGACCCCAAACATTTTGTCCTGACATTCGTGGAAGTTTTTTCTCTACCTGCATACTTCTATACTTTTTGGTAGTCATTAAAAACGCAAATATTTATAAAGGGTATTTTTTTAAAACCGATAAAAATTGTAAAGAATTCACAAACATTTTTAATCAAATCAATACATGACATTACCCTTAAAAATTTGTGGGATTGTCTCAATTTATATGCGACAATTTAGTCGAATAATAAACCTTTTGACCAAAAATGATCCATGCACCATAAAAACAAGAAGGCGGCTATATGTTGCGCGAACCGTTGACTGATTTTCAAAGAAAATTTGAACAAGCATTAATCTTTTGATGACGATTGGCCAGTGTATTGATCATAAAAGTGTGAACGCAGTATGACATTTTGTTTGACAGCTAAACCTTTTGTTATTTCTATCGGGTTTAAAAAAACACTTTTTATTAACATGTTTGTTTTATTTGTTGTACTTAGTTGGTGTTATTGCATGTTTTCATTTTTCTAAACAGTTTAATTAATATATCTGTTAATTTAAATATTAATTAGTTAAATTTGTATACAAATGTTATGTGTTTGCGTTTTATTGCACTTTTAAAATTTTCAATTATGCACTATTTATTTTTAAAAGCAAAATATTTTGATTGTATGCAATTATCTAAAGGTGTAGAACTCATGATATTTATTTATGTACATAGAAAGAAAAAAGTTTTAAGCTATTTAACTTCTAAAACTAATCTAAATGACAACACAATGGAACAAAATAGACAATATTTATACATTTTTTTAAACGAGTAGTTCATTTCGAATTTTTCGATCTATACCATAGATAAATATTCCGACTTACCTTGGTGGTAACGGTTTGCCGCACGGAGCAAAATTGTTTTTCCAGAAAAACGATATACGTGGGTTGCGTGATATGTTTTCTATTGAAACTTAAAGTCGTTATTATCAAAGTTATTTTCGGGAATACAAAATTTATTATAAATACGATTTCCGTATGACGTGCTTAATTCCCAATTTTTCATATTTGATAAATACACTAATATTTATTGTTGAAGGAAAGCTAGCTTCTATGCGCATTTCACTGGTTGCTTACGCCAGGAAACCTTTCCCAAAGATTTTAGAAAAGCAAAAAATATTATACAAATAAAACCCTAAAGCAAATAAGAATTATAAGCACTCAAAGTCTTACTTATCAAAGCTTAAGCAAAGCAGAAACAATAAACACTGAGTTTATCTTTTCTTAAATTCCCCTACAATTGGTTGGGTTTTTTCCGACTCGAATTGTAGTTGTAAGTGGGTAAAAAGAAAAAAAAAATTAAAAAACCAACTGCTTCATTCTACTGTCTTCGTAAGAAAACAAAATATAAAAAGCTATTAAGATTCAACTAAAATAATGCCAACCTGTTTTGTGCCCCATATACCACTTATTACACTAATATTTTAAAATGTCTTGCAAGTATGTCAATGTATTTGTTAAAGTTTGTTTTGATCTACATTCTTCATATAGAGCATACAACATTAAAATTACAAGCAATAATATTTTTTCTTTTACATTAAAAATTTGCTTCATAGCACATAAAGTGACGAATGAAGCAAGACAATGCAAGAAAACTGTAAAATTGAGGAAATGAGGCAATGTTACGGCTCGGTATCTCCTAATATATTCTAGATATCAAAAAATGGGTTATAAAATTTTAAAGAGGGAACATTTAATATATAGAATTGATTTGTTTATAAAAAAATTTGTAAAAATGTGCCATGCGGCATACCATTAACAACCCGATGATATATTGCAGTTAATTTCAAAATTATGTTATCTTTAATGTAGACATCACTTTTTTATTACCGGCAATAAATGTTGCAATAATTGTTAGCCAATTTTCGTTGATAATTATTGCTTCAAATTTGGTTGTCAATTGACACTTAAACAAACCACTAGTGGGATGAATGAGGGTTTACTAAGTTTGCACTCCGTGTGAAACTTTTTTATTTTTCTCAGACCCCATAAAGTATTTTTATTCTGGCTCCTTGAGTAATTCTAAGTCGATTTAGCCATGTCCGTCTGTATGTGCGATTTTGCACAAATTTGTTTTATTTGATTGGACTGTCAAATTTCGTGAAGATCGGTTCATAATTTACCATAGGCTCCATATAAACCCTACTCCCGGAAAACAGTTTAGTACGCTTAAAGGGTAATAAGAAAAAACAACAGTTACCGTAGGAACACAATTGTACCGTTTGAACGTAGTAACGTACGACGTAGATACGTTGTCAAATTAAAACGAATAATATTTTATACAAAGGCACACAATAGCTGGCGTAAAAAACTTTAAAGCGTATCTACGTCGTACGTCGACGTAGATCTAATTCTATATCATACACCAGACACGACCGTATTGCCTTAGAAAAAAAATTCTAAATACCTATAAAATGAAATTATTTTTGTGTTTTCAATTTAAATATTTGATAACAAAATAAAAGGATAGAAAATTAAACAATAATTTGAATAAATTTGGAATTTTTTAACATAATTTTCAAAAGAAAACATAATTAGTATTGTGGTTATTTTGTTGAACTATTTATGGTTTTTAATCCAAATTTTTAATATTTTTAATTAGGCTTAAGTTCATCAAATTTAATTTTCATTACATTATTTTTATGAAGAAAGGAATTTTACAACATGAAAATTAATTAAAACTGTTATTGATAATCATTCATTCTTGACCGTGGCCGGGGCTCGAACCCTGGCCGGCAGGTTGCGTTTACGACGGCATTGTGGGTAAGTGAAGCGTATTTCGAAAAATTTGAGGCGTTACGACTCCGTTCATACGACGCACGACTCAATTGTGTTCCTAGCATAAGAGTGTTGGTAATTTTAATCACCGGTCGGCGAAATGGTTTAATATATCGAGTTTTTTCTATTGAATGATATGGTTGTGGCCAGCGTTACCGTTGGTGCCACTAAAGTGGCAATTTGCCATTTTTTCGACTGCTTGGATACTATTTGGCCACTTTTGCAAAATGCACCCAAATGTGGTACTTTTTGCGATTCTTGTCACTTTTTTGATACTTTTACGCTAGAAAAATATACTTTTTTTCTTTCTGTTTTATTATAACCCCCAGCTTTAATATATGTAAAACTGTTTTAATATATACATATACATAAGCAGGTTTATATGATTTTTTTTTCTTGTCATGCGTGGTTAGCTGAAAATCGGTTTAATAAACTTTCTATTAACCTGTTTTATTTATTATGAATAAGGGGATAAAGATATCTCACATATCGATGGTTTTCTTCCGCAACCTCGTAACTCAAAAACAACTACCTTTCAGTAGAGACAAAATACTTTTTTTTTACCAAATATTTTAAACTTTTTCTATAATTCCTTTAAATATTTAAAAGAATATATAGCAAAAAGTTTAAAATATTTGGTAAAAGTATTTTGTCTCTCCTCAGAAGTCATGAAGCAGAAACCGAACAGTTGTGTATCGAAAACTTGTCTAAAATTTGTGTAATTAACATTAAAAGTAAAATCTAAGTTTTTACCAAAAATTGTGTAATGAATTGATAATAAGAATTGATATAAAAAACAAAAAGCTAAATATATTGAAGTATTTAGACCCAATATTTATAGTGTCTTAGACCAATATTTATAGTGCCTAATGAAGATATAAACTATTTCAAATAAGTTTTAGAGTTTAAAGATATTATAATTGACCCAGATGCATTTATACATGAATTTAAATTTCTAGAGAGTAAAGAAATTACACGAATTATGAACACATATTTAAAATTTCGAATGATGAAGGATTTTGGCGTGAAGTAAGAACATTTAAAAATAGATTTGATGAATATACCTATTTATATATTCAAACTTGTACAAATTGATCTCTCATATTTTTACATTGTCACATAGTAGTGCTTCTGCTGAGCATGTTTTTACTAAGTTAGCTTTAATTAAAAATAAAGTAACAAATAGGCTAAAGACATTTTACGAAAGTATTGAAGTCGTTTTAGGAACAATTAATTTTAAAATTTGTATGAAACTGACCATTTATAAATATTGTTACGTTACTGCCTTTCAATAACGTTTTGGTTTATTTCCTTTATCATAAACCGTTTCGAGTTCTTTATTGCAACTTTAATAAAATAAATAAAACACAAACACTTTTAACACTGTTTACAATTAACACAACTTTATTTAGTACAAAGTCTTTTTAACAACCGTAATTTATAGCTTTTATTCACAACCAACTATAATTTTCTCAGCGTTATACGTTATTGACAAAGTCTGAACTTAGAATGATCTTGTTCTGCTACTCGCCGCTAGTATTTATACTGCAATTTGGTTGTCTAGAACATTCGAAATGTTTTTCGAAGGTTCGAGGCTTTTCTATTCACCACACTTTAATTTGATTTATGGTAGCACTTATGTTTACATAATTTTACCTCTTATACTGAAACTTTTTTAACGGTCATTTCTAGGGCTTTCTGCACATTTGGAGTGAAGTGTACTAAATTATAACAAAAACGATGTAAACTAATAAAATTACTTATGAATACAAGATAACTAATAAATACAAGATAACTAATAAATACAAGATAACCAACAATTATAACCAATTCTTAACTAATAATTACAACTTATTCTTAACTAAAGTTACTTTCGTAACACTGCCCCCCACTTAAGCCTGTTCGTCCCGAATAGGCTCAGAATCACTTCTTCCATAAGGGGCTAATCGTTCTAAAAAAAACCTTTTATTTTGGCCCTTGGCCTTTTATATTTCCGTAGTTGGTTTACAACATCATTTAATTTCCTTATCACCTTATATGGCCCATCCCAATGTATTTGTGGCTTGGCAACTAATCCTTCCTTTGGTTGTTGATTCATTGACAAAACCAGCTGGCCCTTCTTAGATCCTTCAGAGTACACCACCCAATCATAACTGGACAACTTTCTATGGCCACGCACAGACTTTCTATGGTCGTACAGATTTCTCCGCTCCAAAGAAGATACCTGCTTATCCTCGGGTATAGGTAGTGCATAACAATTGCACTGTGGAAGCGACGCACAACCTCTGTTTGCTGTGCTCCTGGCTGCCACACGCTTTGGGCAGTTTCCTTTAAAATTTTGACTTCCACCTATACTATTGGCTCTTATAACCTTGGCCGATACGGGCTCTCTTCTTTGCGCCGTTATCCAATCTTTACTGTGCGCTACCTTCAACGAGCGACCCTCACTGACGCATTCCCTCCTATCTGCCTCCGTACAGTGCCTGGCTTCCAATCTGCTAAGCTGTCTTACCTGAGCAACCACTTTTTCTCGCTTTTCAACTTTTCTGTGAACTGACGATCCCTGACGAGTACATTCGAGAGGCTGTCCCACACGAGCCTCACTTTCATACCCAACATGCAGGGGTATTTCATAATCACACAAATACATAATTTGCTTTCCCATATTCAGACTGATATAATGACTTATCATAAAATCTGCGCCAATCAGTACTTCGTCTACAATGTCGGCCACAATAAACTCATGAAAAGCGACAATATCGGCAATTTTTAACACCACACGTGTTTTCCCATAGACAGTAGCAGGCTCACCTGTAGCTGTTCGCAAGCTCACTCCGCTTAGTGGTTCGACAGCTCCTTTAACCAAGTCAGGCCTTATTATCGAGAATCCTGCACCAGTGTCGATAGTCAAAATGCGCTTTTTACCATCGATGTAGCCAAATGTCGTAATACTTTTGTTACTCTTTGGCACTACTAAATTTATTATCGAGTCCTCAGATGCGAAAGGTAGCACTCCCTCCATACTTAACGGCGACTCCTGTGATGACTGATGACTAGCCCGTTGGTTGTTTCTCGGCGGCGAAGCAGATCTTGAACTTTTTCTTCGTGCTTTACAGTCACGCTGTATGTGCCTAATCTTTCCGCAGTTATAGCATTTCAGTTTGTTTCTGCCCAGCTTCTCATTTAATACCCGCAAAACTTCTTCTGTAAGTCGCTTTAATTCATTCATGATGTCTCTATCATCATCTGCTATAACATCGAGCCTTTGCACCTTAAACGACTTCTGCTTTACAACTATTCTTGCGGTTTCCTGAGCCAGGGCAAATGAAACTGTTTCTGCAAACGTTGACTTCAATGATGCACACACCGCATTCTTGACATCAGCATCTCTTATACCGTTAATGAATTGTTCTGTTTTGAAGCTGTCCAACAATGGGTGATTCTAACCAGGGTAAGTAAGCTGTACCAACCGCTCAATCTCCAGTGCGAAGTCCTGTAAGGTTTCGTTTGCCTTTTGCACTCTGCCACGCAACTCCATTTTGTAGATTTCGTTTTTGTGTTCACCACCATACTTGCGTTGCAGTGCTACCATAATTTCATCATAATTGTTTCTGCTACTTACTGGTACACTTTCAAGCACTTCAGCCGCAGTCCCCTTTAAAGCAAGAATTAGCTCGATTGCTTTTTTCTCACTGTTCCATGCATTTCTGTTAGCAACTGTATCGAACTGGAACTTGAAAACATTTAATGGAATACTACCGTCAAAGCAAGGGGCCTTTATTCTACTAGAAACTTCTGGAATAACTCGCACTGCTGCTTCCTGGCATTGAATGTTGTTAACTTTTGCCTCCAGATGGTGTAGTTTTTCATCAAAAACCGTGACTTGTGTTTTTACATCCGTAACTTGTGTTTTTACATCAGATAGCTTCTGGTTAAATTCTATTTCCATTTCATTTACTCTTTCATTTATTTCACTGGAAATCTCCTGAAGTTTCTCATTTGTGATTCTGGAATTCTCTTGAATTTCAGCCAGAATATCGCTCGAATTTTCTTTTATCATCTGTACCATGCTTTTGGAATTATCGTCCATTTTTCTAGAATTCTTAGAATTTTCCTCCGACAATTTCTCCATTTTTGCCATCATAGCAGCAAACATTGTGTTAAAATCCATACTGCTAGCAACTGCACGAGTACATACCTCTATTTCTTCCTTGTCCTCAAATTCGTGGCCAACAATGTCAATATTGCGTCGCTCGAATTCATCTATTAGTCTCTTCTGCAGCTCTGCTTTATTACCTGCAGTTGGCAGATCCAACTTGCCCAATTCTTTCTTGAGCTGTTCTACTTTAAGCTCTTCAAATTTCATTGCTGTCTTCTTGTTATTTATTTTTTTGTTTTATTATTTTTTTTTCACTTTTATTAATTTATTTATTTTATTTATGCAATTTCACTTCTGACACCAATTGTTACGTTACTGCCTTTCAATAACGTTTTGGTTTATTTCCTTTATAATAAACCGTTTCGAGTTCTTTATTGCAACTTTAATAAAATAAATAAAACACAAACACTTTTAACACTGTTTACAATTAACACAACTTTATTTAGTACAAAGTCTTTTTAACAACCGTAATTTATAGCTTTTATTCACAACCAACTATAATTTTCTCAGCGTTATACGTTATTGACAAAGTCTGAACTTAGAATGATCTTGTTCTGCTACTCGCCGCTAGTATTTATACTGCAATTTGGTTGTCTAGAACATTCGAAATGTTTTTCGAAGGTTCGAGGCTTTTCTATTCACCACACTTTAATTTGATTTATGGTAGCACTTATGTTTACATAATTTTACCTCTTATACTGAAACTTTTTTAACGGTCATTTCTAGGGCTTTCTGCACATTTGGAGTGAAGTGTACTAAATTATAACAAAAACGATGTAAACTAATAAAATTACTTATGAATACAAGATAACTAATAAATACAAGATAACTAATAAATACAAGATAACCAACAATTATAACCAATTCTTAACTAATAATTACAACTTATTCTTAACTAAAGTTACTTTCGTAACAATATGTAGCACAGGACGACATTGAAAAAGTTTGTTTAACCATTCCAACTGATTCTTATGTTTTTGGAATGCTAAAGACGAATACGAACACAGTTTTCTCCCACCACGTCACATTTATCAGATACACCAATTATTGTAATTTCAGAAGATGTTTTGTGCCACAATTAATGGGCAAATAAATTTCTAAAAAGTTTTTAAATGTCTACCTGTGCAATATAGTGTCTTAAATAAATCAAAGAAAATGTATTCAGAAGGAGTGGTACAAGAAATATATTACTAAAGGCCGTTATACACTATCCCACAAATTCTTTAGTAATTTACGAAAACGCAACCCTGTCATGATAAGTTATTATTGTTTTTTAAAGTTGTTCAAGGAATAATTAGATCAGGGAAGCATTTTTAAAAAATACGTAAGACTTTGTGGGATAGTGTGTAACGGCCTTAAATGTATATATAAAAACACATTTCATAAATATCTTCTATTTGCTGCAACAATGTCATAATCCAAAAAACATGTTTGGCAGAAAACATGTTTAACGTTTTTGAATTACCAAAACATTAAAGTAAATATTTTATGAAAATTACTTCTCGAGATAAATATTTACAAAATATTTATTTAAGTTTTTATACCATTTAAAATAATAATAAATAGAAAAAAAAAAAACGTAAAAAATACATAATGTGGTGTACTTATTTTAATTTTAAAAGATGTGCCCCTTTTTTTAATTTTGGTACTTTTTGAAAATATCCGACGGTAACACTGGTTGTGGCTTCTTGTGTTAAAATAATATGGTTGAATTAACCATAATATGTTTAAAACTTTCGCTAAAAATTGTTTTATTGGAGATGACCATATTGAAAAATGTTTTTTTCTCCGCGTGGATAACTTTGTTGTTTTGAAATGACCCAAAGAGATAGAACATCTTACAAATTGAAGTTAAAATTGTTTCCATTCAATAAAAAAGTTCGGCTTCGGGTTTACCCTTAAAGATCTACTGAAATCCGGGCTTGGCTTCGGTCTGAAAAATGTGTTTGGTCATACACTTCAAACCCGATTCACGCCAATTAGATTGTGCGCGGAATCAGTGAACAGTAACACAAGTTGCACATAAAGAAGCTTTGCGTGAAACGCAATAGTCTCATTTGTCCTGTTTCTTTTGTAAGGTCCCACATTCGGATGCTTAAAGTCTAATTTACAGTATAAAAAGCTAAAATTTCACAAAATATATGAATAGAGCCCCTTAAGCAATATACATTGCCTAATTATCCTAATCGTAGAATTTTGTAAAATCTTATAGTCAAATAGATTTTAAATACTTTTCGTAGAGTAATTTATACAACCAAACAAAAGCCAAAATTAAATCCATTTAAAGTCATAATCATACATATGAATACAGCCCAAGGATAAATTCCTACATTACACTATATTAACATTAATACTGGGAAAATAAAGGAAAAATTGAATAAGTAACAACACAAAAATATCAACTTTTCTCGTGTCATACGCCTAAAGGCGGCAGCACTTTAACAGATGCATACATTATACACTCGTAAATCCTTACACACAGTGGCACACACATATACTCATCATATCATTATAAGGATGACAATAAAATTACTTAAGCCAGTGACAATTTTCAAATGAAAAATTGTGAAGAAAAGAAAAAATAATGATAAACATTGGAAAGTTTATTCTTTTTTTCTCGTGTACAGCGTTTAAATAAAAGAAATCTGATACTTTTTTATGACATAAACTGACACTTTTTTCCTTCTGCCAGATTCTTTCTTAAGCAAGGACAAAACGGTAGTTGGGGGATGGGAAGGGAGTTTCATGTCAATAAGGGTATTGTATGTAAATAAAATTACTTTAGAGATTTTTATTTTGATACTACATACTTTATGAATTCCATAAGAGGAAAAATTTTAACAATAACTTGTTTCCCTTTCGCTTAAAAAAAAAAAGATTCTTCTTATTTGTGTTGCCAAAACACAAAATCACTTAAGGCGCTATATGAGCATATGAATATGTGTTTGTTTGAGTGTGAATATAATTTTCAAACTTTATCCTTAAACCATCAACCCATTTCGCCTCCCTCAAGGATAATTTTCACATAAAAAAAGAAATAACGGAAAAACTCTAGAGTGATTTGTTTGTCAATTTACATATTCTTTCTCGTACATTATGTTTTGCTTAGACGACTTATATCCGTAATGTAAATATGAGAGAAAAGTATGAAAGGAAGTAAATCCTTTAAAATACACTACTGTTTATTGAATGATATTGTGTGTGCGTGTACTTTACTAAGCCATATGCACAAAAGAAAGTTTGCATGTCATATAAACATTCAATATATCTACATACACACAGACATATATTTGGTAATTGTATGGTTTATTGAATACTGGCAATTGAATTAAAACCCATTCCATTTGTTGCCACCAGTTATACGTAGCGTTAATATGATAACTACGACAGCAGTTAAAGCAGCAGTTTCAGAGGAAGCTGCCTGACATTTATACTCCCTGAGTGCTTTCCAATTCATTGAATCATATGTATCATATTTTTTAAGAAAATTTCTGCCTAGAAATAAAACTTAAAATCAAATAATTGTTAGTTTGTCTATCGATAAAATCTCACAAATGTTGTAACATGAATTAAATTCATACGACAAAAAAAAACCTGGTAAGCTCCAGTATATTATGTAATTAATCACACGTATAACTACATTTAATTATAATTAAATTAAAAAAAAAAACAAAATCCAGGAATTTCTATTACATTTGTAATAAATGACATCTAGTTTTGTTATTTAGTTAGAAAAGGAGCTTCTAGAAACTTATATTGAATAATCAGCCTGATTACAGTTGGCGTTGGCGTATACGCCAGAGTCGTTTTTTGTAGTAGATTAAAGAACACGGTTGTGTGTTACTTTAATCTACTACAAAAAACGACTCAGGCGTATACGCCAACCGTAATCAGGCTGAATGTTAAATTAAGAATTTGGTTTGAGTATATTTAAAGGGAACGTGTTCACAAAAGCTCTACATTTAATCCTGTCTTACGCCATGTAACGTATTTGTGGCCATGGAGCCCACGTTGTCGGTACTGCGCTTCCACCGATCATCTCCAAGTTGTTCTCTGGCGTCGAACATTGCGTCTATCCTTGAGGTTCCACTGTAGGCTGGATTTCGCTTAGTCTGTGATGTGTTTTTAAAGCGTGTGGCCTATCCATGTGCATTTACGATGGCGAATATCATGGCCAACGGGAGTTTGGTTGCTGCATGATAGGATGGCGTTTGAGATATGGCGAAAGACAAATGCAAACGCGATAAAGAGTACCAATTACTAGTTTTTTATCATTTTCGTTCGTATCAGAATAGAGAGTAGTCCTCCCTCTGTCCTTGAGTCGATTAACCATGTCCGTCTGACTGTTCCTCTGTCTATCTGTTGAAAACCCACTTCCGAAAGATACAATCGAATCAAAAGGAAACAAGTTATAGATCCAAATGTGGAACAACCACCCTAAAATTCGGGCCGAATGCACCTTTTGTTATTCAATTTTTCACAAAACCGTTTTATATGACTAGAAATTGCACCACAAAAGCTCGTGAAGGACGGTCCATAATTTATAATTGGTCCCAAATTATCGAAATTCTAGAAAACGTACTTTTGGAATACGCCAAAAACCGGAACGAATATGAATACTGTCAGGTTAGTTTTTTTAAGGAATGTTTCATAGCTTATAGGTTCCATATTCACCCCACTTTTGAAATATTCTTACCCTCAGTGTAGGGTATCAAAGATTCTACACAGCCAAATATGTATAGCAATTTTACTGGTTTTTCAATTCGAGATTATTGCATGCAGTTGTTATTTTTTTGTTTAAAAAAATAAAAGTCACAAAATAACAGATATTTTGCCTTAAAAAATTTTAATTAACAGGCATACAATTTTTGATAATACAGTTAATAGCGATTAAAATGATCATGGACTGATTCAAAAAGTTTGTTGTACTGGACTTTTAAATAAAAATTCAAAAATAACTGTTACTTTAAGCCCCTGACATAAGAAATTGTAATTGTTTACGAAATTTCCGGTACTTTCAGTGGCGCCTAATCAAAGATATAAATAAAAATATTGTAAAATAAGACTTAGGGTATTCAAGATTCGTCTATTACGGACACCCTGTAATTATCGTAGGCAGCATATTGAATTTTACTTTATTTTTTTAATCAAACTGCCTTTTGTAAACCTTAATACATATTGTAGATTTTTTTCGTGTATCAATATGTTTTGGCAATAATTTTGCATAATGTATTAAAAAGTAAAGAAAAAGTATCAAATTGAATCTGCTGGTACTCGTTTATTGAATTCAAAAGACTTTATTGTCAGTTTTTTTCATTTTATAAAAAAAATTTCTTCAACTTATTACGACAGTGCTTTCGTGGGTGATGGCAGCGATGAAAATTAGACCCAAAGTAGAAGTATCATTATCACTGTTTTCTAAAGGAAAGGGGAGTTAAAAAAGTGTAAAAAGGAAACAAGAAAAAAAACTTGTCTAAGGGCAAAAATGTTAAAATCATTTTTACCGTTTTCCATTTCTATGGATCGGGTCGTTAACCAATTCATACAGTTTTTTTTCTAGATTTTTGTTATTTGTTGCTGCTGCCACGACTGCTGCTGCTGTTACTGTTGTTATTTGTGTTAAATAATACTATTTGCTGTTGAGCTTTATATATTTTCATACAGGCAGGAAATTTCGTATCAATTGTGGCGGCTCTAAGTAGAAAATTCAATTTAATTTGCGTTTTAGTTTTATATTTACGATGCCACTTACTTCGGTTGTTATCAGGGCAGGTGTTTAGTGTGGCCAAAGTAATAAAATTTTTAAAATATGTATATTTGAATAAATGAAACGAAAGGAAATGAATTATAAATAAAAGCTTATTCTTTCATTGCATTATGGAAAAGACTGTTCTTATTAAACTGGATATTATTGAGTATTTAAAGATTTTCGTGGCCAAATATATTTAAGCATGTGCGGCGTTGCCTGACTTTGCTGCTGGCAACTCAACTTCATTTCAGTTGCCGTTGTTGGACATGCGTTTTATAAAATTCGGTTCAAATAATTCCCAAATATATTCAAGTGTTGCCAGAACGAAAATTACACAGTTGTAACAAATTACACACACAAAACAAAAAAAAATTGCTTGACATGCAAGCGAATTCACTCGTGTACATGTGCTTTTGTATGAGGCTTTAAGGATTTATTTATAGACCTAAAAATATTAAATAAATAAATATCGTCGGTCTAACACACACAAATACACTTTCACTAATACTACCAAAGCACATGATGAATAATTTTATCAATGCATTTTGCACTTAAAATATATTGCACAAATATTTTTGCTGCAATAAGGAAAAAGCTCTTAAGTCTATTTTTTGGTTTTACAGGAAATTTTAGTTTTTAGTAATTTTGCTATAACTTTCAAAAAAATCGTACAAAACAATTGAAACTTTTGATACTTCTAAACATAGATTTTTGTATTTAATAGAGTTTCCAATTATTTGACTTTTGGTTTTGTTCGAGTTAGGAATTAATCGATTTTTGAATTTTAAAATTGCTCTATTAATCGAGTAAGGGTTTTAAATTGTTCGAACTACTCGAATAATTCAAATAATTTTATCCAATGGGAAAAACACAAATCTCTACATGAATTGATACTTTTATTATATTAATAAACACAATAAAACAATGCAACAAACATAAGGTTTAACAATAAACAATAAAATAGTAATTCATATGTTCTATGTAGATAGTTCTAAAACTTTTAAATTAAGTAAATAATTAAAAAAGACAAAAAACCCGTCTGCAAAAAATACAGTTTTTATACATTAAAAATACCAAAACAAGATTAAGGGAAACTAAATTAAAACAAACTATAAACAATGTTTACACTACTTCGGTTTAACAGACTATAAAATGATCTGAAAGCCAAAGTTTAGTACAGCTATGCTAAGTAGCAGATTGTGTCCCGCCTGTTTAACTTAATGCGGGTTTTTAATATATGGTGAAAAATATTTTTTTTTTATATTCAAGTATATTCATGTACATTTAAAATGAACTTTATCGGTAAATTTTTGTTTTAAGAACGATAAACCTTAAATTTTTACAAGTATAAATAACTAGCTTAGCCTTGCTGCCATAGTTAATCCCAATTTGTAAGCACGGCTTAAAAATATATAATAAAAACATTGGCTATATAACTTAATGCGGGTTAACAACTACACTGATAGAAAAGGCGTCATAACGCTGATGTATTTTGACATCAGTACTATGACAAGTGTCTTCGTTTTTGACCCCATGACACTTTTCATCATTGTGATGTCAACCTTAACATCACTTGGCCAAAGTGTCATCAGGGTCAAAATGAAATTATGTCATCAGTGGGATGATACATCGACATCACAGAAATGACGAACATGTCCTCAGTGCGATGACGCAGTAACATCGGACAAAGGACACATTAGCATCAATTTAATGACAGTTTGTCATTAAGTCAAAGTCATATTATTATTTACTTACCCGTTACATATGTTTGTTTCACGTTTGTTGAATTACGACCTTTGTTTACAGCAGAACTCTCAATTATAAGATACCAGCACCATGCCCCATATGGTTTTCGTAATCATTCTACTTTAAAAATTTGATGTATTTAACTAAATCACTTAAAAAAATAGAATATAGGAATTTTTGCTTCTTATAATACATTGTAGTCATGAAAATAATGTTAATAATATACAAAATGTGACATCAAATTGATGTCACTATAGTCATAAAATAGATGACACGTAATAAATTACAAAATTGTACGAAGACGTTAGTCATTGGATTGATGTTACTTTTTGCATCATTGATGCCATTTGTAGTAACATTGATGTCACAATTCTAATGTTAGGGCATCATCAATATGAAGATGCATTTTTCTATCAGTGTATAGTTGCCGTAGCTTTTACACCTGGTTTGTGTTGTTAATAGGGTATTCAATTAATCGGGCTTTTGCTTTAATCGGTTAATCGCTCGATTAATTAACCGAGGTTTTTGTTTAATCGGTTTGTTTAATCGGATTGATCGGTTAACCGATTAATAAAGTTTTGTTATAAATTAAGTAATTTCAATAAATAAAAATGCAAAAATTATTTATTATTTGGAATTTATTACCAAAAAAAAAAATTACATAACAAACAAAACAATTCTTGAACTAAAACGAGCAAATAAAAAAGTAATTCATAAATATATATGTATCATTTACCCCTAATTTCACCAAGTTCAGTTAAAACTAACTATTACTTTAACTTCCAGTTAGCAATATGTTTTGGCAGCTATAACTGATAGTTAATTATAACTGAACTTGGTGAAATGTGGGGCTAATAAGAAAAAAACTGTCAGATCATTTTATTAATACATTTTTTTAATAGTTTAGGTATTTCTTATAAAATAAACTTTTAGAAAAATAATTTGGTTTAAATGTTTAGGATTTAATCGATTCTTTTCTTTAGTTTTGATAAAACTTGAAATTGAAAGCAAACCATAATACAGATTATCTAATTTCTCAGTTCTTTTCCTGTATTTCTCTAAACATAAAGGGTTAATTTTTTAGGAATTAAGTTTTTCGGGCTGGCGGCACTGGTTGGTAATTGTGTCCAAACAACATCATGGAGAAACGCACAAACGTGCAACGACTGCAAATCGTTGAAATTTATTATCAAAATTCGTGCTCTGTGGGAAATGTCCAAGACGGTGCCACATGCTACACAGCTCGTGAAACAATGGACATATTGAAGGATGAATTTGGTGAGCAGTTTATCTTTCGAAATGGCCCTGTGAGTTGGTCACCAAGATCATGTGATTTGACGCCTCTTGACTATTTCTTGTGGGGTTATGTGAAGTCGTTGGTCTATGTGAACAAGCCAAACACGATTAAAGCCTTAGAGTATAACATAACACGTGTTATTCATGGAACACAGGCCGAAATGCTCGAAAAAGTGGTGCAAAATTGGGCCTTACGAATGGACTATTTGAACCGGAGCCGCGGGCAACATCTACACGAAGTTATTTTTAAAAAGTAAATGGCAAAGACCAATTTATCGATTCCAATAAAAATTTTGAACATATGAAGCAAATTTGAGTGTTTTATTAGATATAAAAAAAACTACGCTTAAAAAATCACCCATTATAAAATCTTCCATTACGACATTAAATTCTAGTTTTAATTTTTAAAATTTTAAACACTTCTTATTGCTTTGGTTAATGCTGTTTAAAGATTGTTTGTGTTACAATCGAGAGTCAGCTCTACATCTGACTCATCTTGGCAAAGCTCAGCATCGAACATTCTGCAAAAAATTTATTTCCGAATTTCTTAATTTTTGATTTTGCACTGTATTTAAATTAAAGAATGTATTGCTAGAAGAAAAAAAATATTTTTCTAAACACATGCCTTTTGTATATGAGACAAAACAAATAATTAAAAACACAAAAAAATATGTAAAAATACTACAAAAAAATTAAAATTTTGTTACTTCGGTTAATCGGTTAATCGACTGAAATTAACCGGTTTAATCGTTTATCGAAAAAAGCCAATTTAAAATTAACCGATCAGTTAATCGGGTAGTAATTAATCGGTTAACCGATTAACGGTTAACCGAATGAATACCCTAGTCGTTAATAACATAAGTGGTATAGCGAGCATCTCTTATTAATTCTCACTTAGTGCTTAGTGCTTAAAAAAAGTTGAATTTTAGGCCAACAAAGCATCATTTTGCTTTTCTTTCTTTGAATCAATAAAAAAAATAGTCTGCAGCTGAAGCATATCGATTGCAAAAAAAAAACGACAAATCAATTGTCATATTGAATACCATATTCGTCAATACAATTAAATTTTTTGTTGAAAAGGTGTTGGTGCCTTTACTAAATTTGTAAATACAAAAATTTTTTTTTTGTTAGTTAAAATTGTTAAAACTCAAAATATATTTTTAACATTGAGATTGTAATATTGAATAAAATACTTCTTTACAATTAAATATAATTTTTTATTGTGAGTTTGTCATATTAACAAAATATTTTGTTGCTAACTAAGTTGAAAAAAAAGATGCAATTAAAAGTTGTTATTCCGGTTGTCGTTGTCTTCATCGACAATGTAGCTTTTTGTAGAAGGCTGTGTGTCACTTTAATCTATTACAAAAAACGACACTGTCGATGACGATTACGACAACCAGAATAAGACAAATGAAACAAATTGTTAATATGACAATTTACAAACATGTTAATTAAGAAAATTGTTAAAAATATTAGAAAAGTTTTAATAAATTTTCTTAAATTACTAAATAACTTTTGATATTTTTTTTCTGTGTGTCTACCGGAACTTTTACTGAATATTGTTGACTTTAATGTCCGAAAGACGGTTTGTGTGCTTTAAAACGTAAACGCAAAACGCAAGAATTTGAAGGCTGTTTTTAATGCACTTTTAATATAATTTTTATAATTTTTGTTATAAAATTCTGTTTAATAGAGAAATGTTTGTATAATATATGTCATAAAATTCTTTTATTACACAAATTTTACTCAAAAACGACTTTTAAAATTCTTGCGTTTTGCGTTTGCGATTTAAGCACACCCCTGTAGGTCAGCCAAAAAAGTTCCAAGATAGTGTATGGAAACCAGTGTTGCCAGAAGTAGGGGAAATCCCTACATGTAGGTATTTTTGTTACTTAAATAGATGCGTAGGGAAAATCGGACAGATTTTTCATAATCTCCATAACGTAGGGATTTTTCGTCACATCGTATGTTTATAAAATAAATGCTGAAAAAACGTTTTTTATGATATTTTATTGTCCAAATCGGTCGAAAAAAATTTTTTCCGCTAAAATAGCTTCAAAATATGTTTCCAGAATTGTTTGTGGTCTAAAAAATTGGCGACACTTATATGTATGTATGTAAAGTTGGGTAAAATAAGAGTAAACAAAAATTTCTCTCACTAATAGACAAAAATGTACAAAAGTACGGGAACAATAAGACCCAAATTTCTGATCCAAAAGACAACGTTAATATGAAATATGTTTAACTGCCAGCCCACGATGTCGATATTGAAAACAATAATAAAAACAAAAATTTGTTATTGTTTTCAATGTAACTATGCGAAAGAAATTTTCGTTTCGATATTGTGGGCCAGGCTGTTAATAAATACATAAATGACACATTAACGTGCATAAAATTAAAATTCAAGCATTTACTTACATATTTCGACATTTTCTATTGTTTATTTTAAATATATTTCTTATATAAGTTATTTTAACTTGCTTGCAGTTTTTTATTTATTATTGACACAGCTGATTTTTAATTTAATTTAATTTGCCTAAAAATAAGTACGGGCTACTTTGTGCAAGAAGAAGAATATTTTTCTCTTTAAAGCTCTACCTTAATAAACTTTGAGTACGGGAACAGTTTTCGGTAAGATTGGGATCCCGCGAGCTCCCAACGTTGAGTTACGGGATCACACCTAATGTTGAGGACTTCATTGAATTTAATTAAAAGTACATACTACATGTGCATTATTTTTTTAGTTTTGTACTTATTTTATGTCAAAGCTTTAATATACATATTCGAAAAAAAATTTTTTTTATAACAAATGTTTTTTCTTCTATTTTAATAATAATAATAAGTAGGGATTTTTGTAGGGGAAATTTTTTCAACGTGTAGGGAAAAATCGGATTTTTATTAGAATGTGTAGGATTTTTTCAAAAAATCCACTGGCAACACTGATTTTACTTTAAGAAGAGGGTTGGTCATACATTTGACCCATCTAGGAGCATCTTAGGCACTGCAGCAGCCAAATTAAAGAATTTCAACTAAACATATGTATATTGCGGTTTAATAAAATTCTTAAATTTGGCCCCTGAAGCGCCTAGGATGCCCCTAGATTTGTCAAAGGTATGACCCACCCTTCTTTATTTTTCATTTTAATCATTTCATTCTAACATACCTACTCGCTATCTCCATTCCTTAAGGGGGCTCCCATACAAAATAGTCAATACAGATTAGAAATATTTTGAAGAAAAAGCCCCATAACTGCCAAGAAATCGTCTCTAGGAGGTAAAATGTATGACCGACCTTCATTAGTTTTTTGTTGTTAAAATTTTCTTAAAACATACTTGCCATATATCTCCACCCTATACAAATATTGCGTTTTGTGAAATTCTAAAATTAAATAAAATCAAAAGTTGGTAACAGATTTTAATAGTTAATGGCTTGTTTTGTTTGCAGCTTCGTTTTTTATATGTCTGCAAGAGGCCTAGCTGCATTTCCAATTTTTTTTTGAATTTTTAAAAAACAAAAATTTCGAAATTTTGATAAAAAAACAATTTTGTTTCTAAAACGAATGCTCATATTAAAAAAAAATTTACTTTTCTTAAAGTAAATTTTATTGCGGAATTTCGGTTTAATTTCAATAAACTATACCATTTTTGAGTAACGCGAAAATATGTTGTCCAGCCTCCTCTATTTTCGAAATAACGGTATATCTCGAAAACAAGAGCTAACCTAAAAAACGGTGGGCACCATTGGATTCAGGATACTCGAATTATGCTAAAACGCTATGTGCCGGCTTGTCTAATTTTGCAACTAGCACATTGATATTATTACCAAACTGAAGGAGAACTTGCAAAATCAATAAAAGCCACTTAATCAGAAATTCCAAAGCGGTTGCAAGCAGAAGGATTTATATAAAACCAAGGGAATTACGTATTATACGATTTGTTGCCGAGATACGCTAAAAGAAGATTTTGCATGTCCGAAATACTGTTGAAAAAACAAAAAAGTCATGTTTGCATGGAATCATTACTGGTGACAAAAAATCATCCAATAAAACAAACATTAGCGTAGGAAATCTTATGTGAAGTCCAGCCAACCAGCCGAATCAATGCCAAAGACAATGACTAAGGCGCCAATGTAATGCTCTATATTTACCGTAATAATTGCATCACGACAATGCTCGACCAACAGTTGCAAAGCCAGTTTTAACTTTTTAGAAAATAGTAGTTGGGAAGTTTCGCCTCATCCGCCTTATAGTCCAGATCCAGGCAGAACGCTCATTTCAGAACTAGACATTCTAAATTGGCTGAATTCATTCTCGAATAAAAAAAAAAAATAGCAATTCTTTTGATGTGACATCCTTATGTTTCAATGATAAACGCTCAAAATTTGCAAAAATTAAGTGATAACAAAACATTAGCGGAGTTCAGTATAAGTCTTACAAAAGTGCAAATGCCAAAAATCGTAACTCTTTTGTTAAATCCAACAACAAAATACACAGAGTTTCCGTTAGATCTCATTACATTGCAACAATTTTTCATTTGGTCTTTTGCAAGCCTTACAATAAACTCCGCTATTACTAACATCTTTTTAAAAACAATTCATTATTTAATATCTGCTTAATATGTTTATGAACGGATTTAAATCATTTATTGATGTTCCAAAACTTTTAATCCCCTACATAACCTCCGTTGCAATATGAACTTTTATTTCATTTCGGTTTCTTATATACGATTATAAAATGGCTGCCACAAATTTTATGACTTTATTTTACTGCAAAAGTTCATATCAGACTGGGTATAAAAAAAAAATTCTAAAGATTATTTTTATAAAATTTTTTATAGTGTCGATTTTTTTATTACGTGTACATCTACTCGAATGGCTCCTTTTTTCTTATTTTTGTGTGTTTGCAATTTTTATAATAACATATCGACGCGAACCAATAACCAATGACTTGACTGTGGGATATGAAACTAAGGTAAAATGCCATTGGTTAGTTAAAAGAAGAGAAAGCATTGTACGTACAGTTTAGATATTTTATTATAACGAACTGGACTCTCTTCCTAGGCACCATCATCATCATCATCTAACTAAACAATAATGTATATTTTTCTGTAGCAACATTTGTGGTGTGAGTAAAAATGACTTGAGTTGACCTCAAAAATAAGATGAAAAACAACAATGAAAGTTATAAAAATCGAAGCAGCACCTGAGAGGGAAATAATGGATGCTGTAGTGAAGGAAAAGTGCATAAAAATAAGATGTTATTGTTGGAAAAGATGAAAGGAATCGATTGTGATAAAAGAAAAACAAATCAAATCTGTGGTTAGACGAACAACAAGATAAGATTTATTTTTTTTCTTTAAGATTCTTTTATTCCCCAAAATAAGTTAAAAAAAAAATTTCAAAAGAAATCTGCGGTGTGTACTGTGAAAATATTTTTGTTTTTCATAAAAATTTTTCTTATTGGTTGTTATACCTTGTTATTTTAACGCACGTGTTTCCTCAAGCACAAAACAAAAAAATCTGCTTACCCTTAAAAAAAAACAACAATGTCTTTGTTTGTGAGTTTTCAATTCCCAAAACTAATTGTTTAAGACATGCAACAAAATTATTTCTTAATTCCTAAATATTTTTAAAAATCAATGTCTGAAAACCCTAAATACAAATCTACTTATTACATACTTACTAGAACGTACGTATAAACATATATTTTATATTCAGCAATTTGTATTCAGGTTTTTCTGTTTTTGATCATTGAGCACATATAATAACGGAACATTTTTTTTAATTCTTTGGTTTTTTGTTTAAAATTCTTTAAATTCTTTTTAATGATCCCGTTGGTGATAAATACATATTACATTATACTTGTTGATTTGAAATTAGTTTTAAGCAGAAGTAAAGAAGAAGTCGTAGTGATTACAAGCTTAATGTTCTACAATAAATATACCATAACTTAAACGAATTACTTAATAAATGAATATTGTATTAAATTAAACCAAATTTAATATTTTTATTTAAAACTTCTACGATCAAGTTTTCATATCGAAAACCTTCTACACATTAAATTGGTGCCGAAACCCGGGAACAGTCCTTGAGCTGACTCATATCCCGCAATACGTTTTGAAAAACAAAGAAACTGCCGTCAAGCTACGGACACATACTTGAAATTTCGTGTATAACTTCAAAATAGAATGGAGTCAACTGCGGAGACAATTGAAGAACAAAATTGTATACTTAGACATATTCAACGTATGGTCACAATATTCAATTCTAAACCGGCAGAAGCCAAGACCAAAGGATATGTACAGACAGTGTTAGAGGATTTGGAACACAATTTTCGTGCGTTCAAGGATGGGCATGAGCAACTTATCTGCGTTCTGAGGGATAAATCACTTCCTGAAAAAGATGTACCCTATTTCAGTAACGAGGTTTATTATACATGTTATGATACATATGTCTCTTTTAAAACAATTTTATTAGATTTAATTTATGAGTTTGACTCTCCACAGACGCCAACCGTACACGCGAGTAGATTTGCCACCGGCAGCCGGAACGAATCTTTTAGCGCAGGTGCTCGACTTCCTAAAATTAATTTACCTACCTTTTCAGGGGATTATCTAGACTGGATTTCATATCGTGATACCTTTGTATCACTTGTTCATCAAAGCCCTTCGCTTACAAAAACTCAAAAGTTCTTATATCTACAAAGCTCTTGCACAGGTACGCCGCTTTCCATTATAAATGAATACCCTACTGCTGATTCTAGCTACGATATCGCATGGGAGGCGCTTGAAAGAAGATTTCATAATGAGAGAAAAATCGTCGACCAGATTCTACAACGTTTATTTTCAATACCGCCTACCGTAGGTAACGTACAATCAGTACGACAACTACTTGATACAACCAGAAGCTGCTTGTCTCAACTAAAAGCTCTTAAAATTAACACATCTACATGGGACTCAATATTAGTCTACATGACGTCCCAAAAACTAGATCCCCAAACACGTAAAGATTGGGAATTATCACGCAAGACTAATACATCTATAGCGTCCATCGAAGAGATGCTTACGTTTTTGGAAACAACTTTCCGGGCACTAGAATGTGTTCGAGGGGAATGTAGTGTTAACTCAAATAAAAGTTTCAGCGTGCCTACTCAAGAAAGCCGTCGTAAGCAAACGAAGGTTATTCGAACCCACACAGCAGTATCTACCATGTTGGATGAAAACTGTCCTTGCTGCAAAAAACGTCACCCATTATACAAATGCTTTAAATTCGCAACATTGTCTCCGAACGAGAGGAAAAATGTCATTAATCAACATCGGCTATGTAGAAACTGTCTTCGAACTGGACATCTACAAACTGCTTGCAAATTGTTAACGAGATGTCAAAGCTGTGGTGAGCCACACCATACTGTGGTTCATAACGAGTTTTATTCAGGAAATAGTCCAAGCTTAACCCAAACAGCTACTACTACAGAAAATCCGAGTTTTGCCCAACCTGCTTTAACATCTACCCCTAATACAGCTACTGTGAGTACTCACCATTTAAATACAAACCAAATAATTCCAGCTTTACTTGCAACTCTAAAAGTAGTTATAAAAATAAATGACTCACTGCATTATGTAAAAGCACTTGTGGATCAAGGGTCTCAAGTTTCATTTATTTCTGAGGAGCTAGCACAACTTTTACCATTACCGCAGAACAAAACTCATATTGACATTGCTGGCATTGGTGGAACTAAATCCCTTACGGTTACAAGGTCAATTGACCTTAACCTCTATTCAACCTATGATCTGAACTTCGAATTGAAACTAACGGCTCTTATTGTGCCAACAGTTTCCAAATATGTTCCCCCAAAAGTAACTATGAACTTTAGTTCAGATCTTTCACATGTTTATCTTGCAGACACTAACTTCTTGCTATCAGAAAAAATTGACCTTCTACTAGGAAACGATGTGTATGGCGATATATTGCTATCCAATATGAACAGACTTGAAAATGGATTATTTCTACAAGAAACATATTTTGGCTATATGATTTCTGGATCCCCCAAGTCAGTTACACCATCTACATCTAGAGTTTCTGCAAACCTGTGCTCATTGGAAAATCAGCTGCGCCTATTTTGGGAGCAGGAGGAAATTTTAGACGAAAAACCGCTTACACCTGAAGAAAAACTATGCGAAACCTTTTTTGAGGAAACGTCTACTAGAGATACTAGAGGACGCTATATAGTACATTTACCCTTTAAGAGTCTATTGCGAGGGCAACCTCTTCCAGTTTTTTCTTACACGGACTACAACGCTCTTAAGCGGTTGAAACAGCTGGAAACTTCGTTCAGGAGTAAACCAGGATTCGCTGTTGAATATAAGAAATTCATGAAAGAGTATGAAGCTCTCAACCATATGAAAAAACTTGGTGAGTACCCTGATGCAATTCCGAAAAATGCTTATTTTTTCCCACATCATGGTGTATTCAAAGAAAGTAGCACTACGACAAAGTTACGTGTCGTTTTTGATGGTCGAAACAAAAGACTTCCACAGACTTCAATAAATGAAGAGTTATCAGCTGGCCCTGCGCTCCAAAATGATTTATCAGCAATAATCTCTCGTTGGAGAAGATTTAAAATTGGTTTCACGGCTGATCTAGAGAAAATGTTCAGACAGATATGTAAGTGTTTGTAAAGAACATCAGCCCTTGCAGTGTATATTATGGAGGGATGAATCATCCAGGAAAATACATGTATACAGTTTACTTACGGTGACGTATGGTACTACGTCTGCCCCTTATTTGGCACTCAGAGTGTTGCAACAATTAGCCGATGATGAAGCAACTAAATTTCCAGAAGCAAGCAAAATATTACGCTCGGACACATATGTTGATGACATTATCTCTGGGGCAGATAATTTGGATGACGCTTTAAAGTTGCAACAACAACTTTGTGCACTTTTAGAATCGGGTGGATTTAACCTTCGAAAATGGATTTCAAATTCCAAACAACTGCTACAGTACATTCCACAGGAGAATCGTGAAAGGACAGATTTGTTTACCCTTAAGCAAGAAAATCTGGCAAAAGCTCTTGGTCTTTATTGGGATATTCACACTGATACATTTTGTTTTACAATCAATTTTTTATTTTCTGAAACAATAACAAAACGCAGTTTGCTTTCAGATGCTGCAAAACTTTTTGATCCCCTAGGCTGGTTATCACCCACAACTATTAAGGCAAAAATTATATTTCAGCAACTCTGGAAATTAAAATTGGATTGGGATGATACTTTGCCTGACGATATTAAAAACGACTGGCTCAGCTTTAGAAAGAAGCTTAAGTTCCTCGAGGAGATACGTATTCCACGATGGTTAGGATACATTTCGAACAAATCAGTTATCGATCTTCACGGGTTTAGTGACGCATCACAAGCAGCATACGCTGCAGTTGTGTATGGAAGAGTTGCTGCAGAGTCAGGTGAGATAGCTGTCAATTTGCTGCAAGCGAAAACAAAGGTTGCACCCTTGAAATCTGAATCAATTCCAAGACTAGAATTAAGTGCTGCTACACTGCTAGCTCAATTAATTTCTAAAATTAAAGACAACAGTAATTTTAACATTGGACGCATCGTATTGTGGACTGACAGCACTATCGTTCTCTCGTGGCTTAAATCTTACAACAAACGATTGGAAGTCTATGTGGCAAACCGCGTGGCAAAAATTCAAAAGTTGTCAGACATTAACGATTGGAGATATATACCCTCATCTCACAATCCTGCAGATTGTGCTTCCCGAGGTTTATCCCCAGAAGATCTTCGAAAACACCCTCTTTGGTGGTGTGGCCCACATTGGCTAAAAACGGATGCTAATAGCTGGCCTTGCTTTTCTGCTAATAATACTGGTACACAGTCCTTAAAAACAGCCTCTTCAAATGAAATTCACAACAACAATGTTATTGCTTGCACAGCTAATAAAAAGAAAACAACAGTTACAGACTACCCAGAAATTACTTGGAAGTTTTCAAGTCTTTCAAAATTAATACGTGTGACATCATACATTCTCCGATATGCTGATAATTTAAGATGCAAAACTTTCAACAAAGAAATCAATACAAGCTTTTTGAAATCATGGGAATTAACAAGAGCTAGAAATCGTTTAATTAAGGTGACACAAGCCATATCTTTTCGTGAGGAAATACGCTGCTTAAAATCCAACAAACCACTTCCTAGTACAAGCCGAATTTTAAAATTAGCGCCATTCCTTGATGAATTGGAAATACTAAGAGTTGGTGGCCGTATATCTCGAGCAGAGATTCCATTCCAAATAAAACACCCTATTTTACTGTCAAAAAAAAATCCACTGTCTCTACTTATCTTTTCAGAAGCTCATAAGAAGACTTGTCATGGCAGCCTGTTGCTTATGCAGTCCTATGTTTTACGTCATTATTGGATAGTCTCTGCACGTGATCTAGCAAAAATGGTCCAACGAAAGTGTATTGTGTGTTTCAAATACAAAACACAAACATGTCAACAATTAATGGGCAACTTGCCAGCTGTGCGGCTCCAGCCAACCCGTGCATTTAAACACAGTGGACTCGATTACGCTGGCCCAATCAACATTAAGAATTCGATGTTAAGAACGTCATCTACCTCTAAGGGATATATCTGCCTTTTTATATGTATGTGTACCAAGGCTATACATTTGGAAGCTGTAACTAGCCTCAACGTTGATGCATTTCTAGCGGCATTTCGCCGTTTTACGGCTCGCAGAGGTATCTGTACCGATTTATACTCGGACTGTGGCACAAATTTCGTAGGAGCGAATAAAGCACTTCAGGTCATTTATCAGAGAAATAAACTTGCGCTTCCCGAGCATCTTGTCGAAACATTAGCCAACCAAGGAACTAATTGGCATTTCATTCCTCCAGCGTCACCCCATTTTGGCGGACTTTGGGAAGCGGGGGTCAAGTCCACTAAGCACCATTTACGTCGCATTTTGAATGACCGCCATCTCAACTTTGAGGAACTGAGCACACTACTTGCACAGATTGAAAGCATACTTAACTCCAGGCCTTTGTGTCCGCTGTCCACTGATCCTGAGGATCACAACGCACTTACGCCTGCACACTTTTTAATTGGTGAACCAACAGTCTGCATACCAGATGAAACCGTATTGGACGTAAACCCTAATAGACTATGCCGTTGGAAACAAATTGAACGCTTGAAGCAACACTTTTGGGACAGATGGAATAGAGAGTATATGTGCCGTCTACAATCGCGCCCTAAATGGAATAAAATTGTAGCTAATATTAAAGTTGGAGATTTAGTACTCTTACTACATGAAAAAAGTGTTCCCGGCCAATGGCCTCTCGCTAAAGTCGAAACCTTACATCCTGGTCCTGACGGGTTAGTAAGAGTTGTTACACTTTACTGCAACAAAAAATATATCAGACGTCCAATTACCAAAATTTGTTTGCTACCGATAAATGAAGTCACTTCAACAGAAGAAGTCATCGATCAGCAATCATCATAAAGAACCTAGGTTCTTGGCGGGGAGCATGTTTGTGAGTTTTCAATTCCCAAAACTAATTGTTTAAGACATGCAACAAAATTATTTCTTAATTCCTAAATATTTTTAAAAATCAATGTCTGAAAACCCTAAATACAAATCTACTTATTACATACTTACTAGAACGTACGTATAAACATATATTTTATATTCAGCAATTTGTATTCAGGTTTTTCTGTTTTTGATCATTGAGCACATATAATAACGGAACATTTTTTTTAATTCTTTGGTTTTTTGTTTAAAATTCTTTAAATTCTTTTTAATGATCCCGTTGGTGATAAATACATATTACATTATACTTGTTGATTTGAAATTAGTTTTAAGCAGAAGTAAAGAAGAAGTCGTAGTGATTACAAGCTTAATGTTCTACAATAAATATACCATAACTTAAACGAATTACTTAATAAATGAATATTGTATTAAATTAAACCAAATTTAATATTTTTATTTAAAACTTCTACGATCAAGTTTTCATATCGAAAACCTTCTACACAGTCTTTGTTGTAACCACTTTTTACATCCTCATTCATATGTTGAACTTTATGAAATGCTTGTGTTTTGTAATAGAGGGTTTCTAGATAGTCCTTTCCCTCCTTAACTTTTGCTATTTATCCTGATTTAATTCATAAAACTTTGTTAAACTTTTTAGGTGTTTTTTATGATTTTCATTCTGTCTTCTACGGAAGCCAAATAAGTGAATGTGGAGGCGCTTTAATTTCATTGATTACATGAAGAAACAGTTATTCTTTATAGTATCACGCATTTTTAAATCCCTTACAAAATTTCCTTGGCATGAGATAAATATTTTGGTTTTATGTTTTTATGTTGTTACTCGCTTATAGTATGTTCACATTTGGCTTCTTAAACGCGTTTAAGCAGTTCGAACGTGATTAAGCTCTAATCACTTCAAAATCGAGATGATTACCCATACATTGAAGTTATTTGTTAATCACTTCAAATTGACATGATTACAACTAAATCACTTCATAAATCACATAGAATCCACTGAACATAACTCAAATTTAGAATCGCCAACATGATCGTGTACAACCGGCCAAGATTTCTGCTTAATGTTTTTATTTTTTTCCTTAAATAATTCATAAATTCTCACAATTTCATCATTAAAATAATTAAAATCTGTGGCCACAAGCAATAACAACCTAAGTTGAAATAATTTTTGAGAAAAGGCATTTTATATTTCTACTGGCGTTTCTGAAAAAAATTTATTGAATTGGAAAAAAGTAATTCAGAATCAATGATTCTTACTCCCACAATGCTAAGATAAAAGAATTTTAACGAATATTTTATATATTTAAGAAATATTTAATAAAAACAAATATAAACTCAATTGTTTCTTAAGTCGACTTAGGCGGTTAACGCTTGTGACCACAGAAATAATCTTCTAATAACTTTATAAAAGTGTTTTTATCCATTTCTAATCTTTTAAAGAAAAAAAAATTAGTTTGTTGTGTTTTTTTTTTTTATCATCTGTCATCTTAATCATCTCAAATGTAATGTGAACGGCTTTGATTAGCTAAATCAACATTTTACTTAAACGCGTTTAAAAACCTAAGTGTGAACCTAGCATTAGTTTCCCCTTGGGAACTTTAATGTGTGAGTTTACCATAAAAAGTGTCGTAACCGCGGACAAGATGTTAATCGTTCAACAATATCTTGAGAGTTAAACTTACCTGTATGTTATTTCGGAGTCAATCGTACTTGGGAATGGCTCCCGGAATATCCAATAACCGCTTATACGATAAATTAATATTTAAACCGATTTAAAAATAATACTAAAAGAAAATCAGTAAGATAGTATAGTCGGTCAATCTTGATCATATGATATCCTACACCACATAATTTAAAGACAATAATGAACCCGCTAAAACAGAACTATGTTATGAGGCTAAGATTCATGTTTAAGTTTTTTGTGCCAAATATGATTTAGATATCTTCCTCTTTAAGAGATTTTTTTGTATTTAAGTGATTTAAGAGAGGGGGTTTATATGTATAGAACCTAGGACCTACTAACACAAAATTTTGAAACTTCATAGTAGCTATCGTCAAAGTAACTATCGCCAAATTTGATGTCAATAACAACTAAAAATTTTGCGAATGCGAATACTTACAATAAGGGTTTTCATGAAATCGCTTAAAAGTCTCGCAATCTGTGCAAACTGTGCATTTTTACGCCCTCGCAAATAAACTGTCAAAAATTGTATGACAATTCATTTACACAAACTTCGTAAATTTGCCCAACAATTTTAACTCGTAAACTTGCGCTGCTCAATTGTGAATTTATACAAACAGATCTTTTAATGCTTTCAACGTCGTTTTGAATGAAAAATCCAAGTGTTTATAAATCACAAACAATAAATTATAGCAATAATTTGAGCAAGTTAGTCTTTTGGCTTTCTTTGAGTATTTTTAAAAACAAATTTCGCATATTAATCACAAATTTCAACTTTTATTTTAATACTTTTGAATTTTCATTGTTAATTTATTTTTGTATTGACTTTTCTTACAAACCCTGCAGGAAATGTCACTAGTGAATCTGTACTGATTCACTATTGACACAGTCACCAGTACTAGTGACTTATTATACCCCAGACAATGTTATTTACTATAGACATTTAACATGTGCGTGTCATTGGAAATCTACTACTGACGTTGGTACTACTGACTAGGTACTGACTAGGTAGTTCCTTTGGGAACATATGTAGACATTGGAACCAGAGAATCACTAGTACATTTTAGTACATGTAGTCTACACTTTTGGTACGAATACATTTTTTTTTTATTATTTCTTTAACTTTTATAGGAATTGTACTTCTCAGTTGTTATTGATAAAATTGTTTTCGTATTAAAGCCAAATATAGTGACAAATGTAGTGTAGTGTAGACACTTCGTTGACAATGTCACCAAAATAGTCGACAAAACTGGTGACTTGGAGACACTTGCACCCAGGTTTCCTTCAGGGAAACTGACATTTATTGTTAAAAATTTCACAAATTTAAAAAGGTTCTTCATGAAACGAGTCTCGCAAGTTTGCCCATTTGCATAAATGGCAATTTTAAGCGATATCATGAAAACCCTTTATATGTTCAAAATTCATATGCAAATAAATTTTTATTTATGTGTAGCTATAATCAGTGTTCCAACTCTTCACCACTAATAAGTAAGAAAGTTAAGTCGGTCAAGCCGATCTTATGATATCTACCCTACACCACGGTATATGGAGACACATTTTCGAAAGTGGACCGTATTTAGGACCCATGGGCATTCGTTGAGTTCCTTGTGCACATACATATATACAATTCAATAGATAGATCCCTACTTATCATTAGCCATAAATTTTTTTTGCCTCTCCGAAACTATCTTACAGATTTGAATGAAATTTCAAACAGAGAAATATACCTACGTTTATGGACACATTAGCTTTACATATTTAAAAAAAGGACCACAAGGGGAGGTCTAAGCAATTTAATAGTAATTTAAAACATATATAGATCCCTATTTAGATAAACAAATAAGCTATGAAATTTTTTCAAAAATGGGACTACGAGAAAGAGGAACGCAGTAGCACACGCTGGTATAATATACTTAGATGAATTCATCCAAATGAGATTTTTTTCCTTAACCCTCTAATACCTGAAATTTAAATATTTAGTTTGCAAATTTGTCTTTTCGCATCAAAGTTCGGACTAGAATGATTTCTTCTTTCACACTATCTCAATCATTCAATTCAATTGGTACAGTTATACTGAGAATTTTATACTCATTTAACATTTTTGCATCGTAACATCGTTAAGTAAATAGGTTTTGTTCAACACACATTTTTTCTGATGACCGTCTGAGGGCGGTTTTGGGTGTTTAAGGGTTAAGTAGTTTTAGAGAGGGGGTTTATATAGGATATACGACCCTACCAGTGCATTTCATGACATTTATAAGGAAGTTATGGTGATTTATGATGCAATAATATATCTTTGAGCCCAATTTCATCGAAATATCCACATAATAAGGGAGTTAATGAACACAATGACTATGCCGGGATAAAGTTTGTATGAGGGCTATGTGAAATTATGGACTAATTCTCACCATTTTTAAAAGGCTTCGTTCGTATGATAATCGACATGTATGTACTAAATTATCTTATATGGACAGACAATCAGCCAGCTGGACGGACGGACATCGTTAGATCGCTTCATAAAGTGAGTCTGAGTCGATCGGTATGCTAAAAGTGAGCTCTAGCACCAATCTTTTTTAGTGTTACACACAGCAGTTTGTGCTGCTATTGTGGTGTGGATGTAAATATGTTAATTTTTCTTAATAATATTTTGATTGAAAAAATAGGAGTTTGTGCTAGAAACACAACTGGGACGGACGACGAATTGTTCGCAACGATCGCTAAATCGAAATGCAGAACACCAAAAATGCTGAAGTAATCCACTTTAGAGTGGATTCGGATTCTAGAACACATTCGATTAATAGTTTTTTATGTTTATTTTTTGTTGAAATATGGTCAACCTATGATTTGATAAATGTTAACAAACAAAAAAATTACAAAGAAATTTTAATAAAATTTATTGCTAGTTAAAAAAGATGAAAATGGATGCAGTAAAATAATTAATGAAGTTAAGAATTATAAATGTTTATATAATCTAGCTTCCAAGGTATTTATTTTGATAAATTAAAAAAAAATTGTACGTCAAATTAATACCTGGAATTCACGCAATTATTGTGTCTCATTTGACGGATATATGCAACGAAACTATGCGAAGTTCGTCGTTCGTCCCAGTTGTGTCTATACCATAATTCTGAATCTGAATTTGTGTAAAAATGGCAAAAGTATTGGATATCTCTAATTATGAAAGATCGGTTTTGCTCCAAAAGTAAAATCGGCGTACGAAGTCCCTCGGCTTTAGTTCATGCTCTTAAATGAATTTTTTTTTTTTTTTTTTTTTTTTTTTTTTTATCAAAAATTTCTTTATTACATTTTCTTTATATACATTAAGGATCTTATATCTAAACCCGCGAAGCCAGTTGGCTTATCTGCAGGTTATAAAAATAAAATTATAATTTCAGTTTGTATATATTATTAATTATGTTAGTATATGATATTAAAATATTTATTATTATATATTATTTTTCATTGCGAATTAATAAAATGTTTTTTTAAATATGATTTTCTTTGATAAGGGCTTGAAATCTTTAGTAAGTATAGAGGTAATTTATTGAAAATATTTGGAAGTGTTGTATTCAATGAGTTTTTTCCATAGTTGTTCTTGTGCTGTTGGACTTTGTATCTTCCTTCTGTCCGAAGCCTTGTGTTGTATGAATGATCTATTGGTTTTAGAAACCTAGGATCGTTATAGAATTCATTGATTAGAATGTTGTGGTAGAGACTTTTTACGTTTAGTACTCCCAGATTACTGGCAATGTTGTTGGAGTTTTGTGTGTTTGTTGTGGTATTGGTGTTTATGTTGACGTTATTAGTATTACTGTTGTTGTTTGTTGTTTGCATGCTACTTGTAGTGTAGTTGTTTGTGTTGTTTATATTGATGATGTTGTTGTTGGTGATTGTGATGTTGTTATCTGTACTAACTTCGATTGTGCTGACTGTGCTGGTAGATACATAAGGTGTGTTATTGTTGTTTGTGTTGTTAGAATTGTTGGTAGTTGATAAGTTGTGATGTATGTTGTTTATGGTTTCATATACGTGTGCTGTTTGAAGTTGTTGGTTGTGTTGCTTATTTTTTAACAATATTTTTAAGATTTGGTTTTGTATTTGCTGTATAGATCTGCAATATGTTGCACTTCCCCATGCTGTGATCCCATGTCTAATATACGACTCACATAACGCAAAATATGCCTGCTTGAGTACATCAAAAGTTGAGCAATTGCCTAGATGGTAGAGACTATATGCGGCTTTACGAAGTTTTTTTGAAAGTTGCTGAATGTGGGTTAACCATTTAAAATTTTCGTCCAAGTATACACCTAGATATTTGTACGTTTTCACGAACTCTATTGTGCTATTGCAGGTATCCTTATAACCGGTGTTGTTCATATTGTGTAGACATTGATAATCATGGAATATTATATTTCTTTCCGTTTTGGTGAGATGAGGTGGCCTAATATGCATAATTTTTGTTTTGGAAGCGTTAATCACTAAGCCATTGTCATGGCACCATCTTGAAACATCATTTAATCGTTTCTGCATAATATCACATGCTATGTTAACGTTTTTGTGTGTAACTACAATAGCGGTATCATCAGCATAAGCGAATGTCGAACAGTCTTGTAGATTGTATAACATTTCGTTTGAATATATAAGATATAATATCGGACCCAGTTTTGAGCCTTGTGGAACACCATTTGTTGTATTAGTTTTGTAGCTTAACGTTTCACATATTTTTACTTGGTAGGTTCTAAGACTCAAGTAATTTTGAAACCATTCTAAGCATTTTCCTCTAATACCGTTTCTTTCCAATATACTTAATAAGTTGCCGTGAGATATTGTGTCAAAAGCTTTACTGAAGTCGATAAAGAGCGCTAGACAGTGTAATTGTTCACCTAAACATGTATTTATATGGTTTGAGAAGTTTCCTAATAACTTATTTATGTTTTTTCCCTTCTGAAATCCATATTGATTGGGATTTATTATTTTGAATTTATTAAGGAATTCGTTGAGCCTTCGTACTAATATTTCTTCTAGGACTTTCTCAATGACCGGTAGTATGGCAATGGGCCTATAATTATTCATATCGGTTTTAGAACCACTTTTATAAATTGGTCGTATTAACGAAGTTTTCAATATGTTAGGTATAGTAGCATCGTTTATACTTGAATTAATGAAAGTAGTAATTACTGGTGTCAATTGTATAGAATTTAATTTTAAGTCTTTTGGCCTTATTCCATCACATCCTGCGCCTTTATTTATTTTTAAATTTTTTAACACACCATATACCTCTTCTTCGCTTGTGGGATATAGAAACATTGAGTGTTGGGTTCTTGGTGGATGGTTTAATAAAGTTTTGATGTTACATGAGTGTAGGATTTTTTTGACATTATCATTAAAGTTAATCGCGAATTTATTTGCAATATGTTCAATACTATTGTTTTTAAACGTGTTTAATAATGAGTTATCAATATTTGTTATTTTTTTGCCAATAATTTCGTTAATGAGTTGCCAGGTACCTCTTATGTTGTTTTTATTTTCTATGAATTTAATTTTAAAATAATAGTTCTTAGCATAATTTAATTTTTTATTCAAACAATTTCTAAATTTTTTATAATCATATTCATAATTTTTATTACTTTTGCTATTCAACCATTTGGTATAAAGTTTATCCCGAACTTCACAATGTCTTAATAATTCTTCACTCATCCATGGATTTATTTTTCTTTGTTTTTTATTTGGTTTGTTTAATGTTTTAGATAAATCATAAATGTTTTTGAACGTTACATATATTTTATTAAATATTTCGTTTGTACTCATATTTTGATTTATTAATCCGTTCCATTCTATTGTTTTAATATATTTGTTTACTTTAAAACTGTTTAATTTTACACCCTGTCGTATATTTTCCGCACCCTGGTTTAAATTGTCTTTTTCAGTTTCTTCTTTTGTACAACAAAAAAGTGCATGGTGGTCAGAGATATTCGTTTTCACTATCGTTGCATGGGTCTGTGTGTTTGTCTCATTGTTTCTGATAAGAATGTGATCTATGCAAGAGCCTGTTCTCTTTGTTACGTTTTCTCTTGTAATCTCATTTACAATACATCTTAGGCCATTTGATGAGATCATGCTAGTGTATTTTGTTGTTGTGATGTTTTGTTTAAGAATATTAATATTTATATCGCCGATAACTATTATGTCTTGTTTTTTATTTATCATGTTTATTGTTTTGTCGAGTTCAATTATAAACTCATTTACATTATTTTTTGGCGGTCGATAAATTGTAAACAGAGAGAGTGTTTTTTGTTTGTTTGTAATATTTATTTGTATCGCTTCAAAAGAGATTGTGCTTAAACTTATCCGTGTGTGTATTAAATTTTCTCGAAAAAAGACAGCTACACCTCCTCCTCTACTATCTCTATTACAGAAGTATGAGCTAAAACCTTTAATGTTGTATATATGTTGTTCTTCGTTATTAATATTAGTTTCTACCAGGAGTATAAGATTAATGTTATTTATAATTTTATCCAGACTTGCTAAAAGTGGTGTGAAATTTAAACGTAACGAGCGAATATTCAAATAAATCATTGTGTTGGGATAACTTAAAAAGTTTGTATTAATTTGATTGAAACTTTCTACTATTGAGTTTGTCATTTTTTGCATTAAAAAAAGAGAAAAAATTTTGAAAAAGCGATTTTTGTTTTTGTATATATGTTTGTAGGGAATGTGTTTAGATTGCTGATGTTATAAACTCGATGTCTGCAGCGTTTGTTATTAAAATGGGATTAGAAATTTCATTCTTTTTTGCGTAAATTCTCCCATTACGTACCCAGACAAATCTCCAATTTGATTCCTTTGCCTTTGTCTTAGCCAACCAGAGCAAACGCCGATTATGTGGGGTTAGGTGTTCGTTGATGTATATGAACTTGTTGTTATTAGTGTCATCATTTATTACACTTGAATCTACTCTGTGCCGGTTAAGCTTAGTCAAAAGTTCTCTTTTTTTGTTATGAGAAGTAAATTCTACGACAACTTTTTGGGTTTTTTTTATGCTGTACGAAGCGCTTATATCGCTATCGTTAATTTCAACATTTAACGAATTAGCAATCATTTTAATAACATCATTAGGTTGTATGTTGTTGTTTGTAATATTTTTTATTTCAATGTTTTTGTTTAATAATTGTTGTTCTAAAACATTTATTCTTGTGCTCATCTCATTTATTTGTTTCTCCTTTTCCTTGTTGCTTTCGCAAAGTTCACTTACTTGAGTAGTTAGTGTAGTGAGAGATGTTGTTATAGTTGAGAGTGCTGTTTGAAGATTTGCATTTATTTGATTATTGCTTTGGTTTATGGTGTTAGCGAGTTCATGCATAGTATTTTTAATGTCTCCTATGTCATTTTTCATGGACGAGACATCTATTTTCAATTCTTTTACATCAGTTTTTACCATATGTAAGCTGCTATTAGCATCATTAGGCGACAAAGAGTCTTTGAAACGTTTTACGTTGTCGTTCTCTTCAAATTCATCCTCTCTTTGTTGTTTTTGGTTGCCTGGCTCTGAATTATTATCGATTATAATATGGTAGGAGTTGTTGCTGCTGGAAGATCCCTTGCGTGGCTTACACTTATGGCATCTCCAATCAGCTCTCCGTTCCGTATTCATCGTCGCATATGTTTTCTCAGAAAGAGGACAGCAAGTTGAGAAATGATACTGCGAGTTACATAAAAAGCACTTAACACATTTAGCTGGTAAATTGTTGTTGCACTGTCCACACAAACTCATTTTTGTTTTTTTTTTTTTTTGTTTCTTTTTAAGTTTTTTTCTCTTTAATATTTTCTGTTTTTTAAGTGTTTTATTTTAAGTTTTGTTTATTTTAATAATTTATTTATTTATGCGGATTTTTTTACGATACTATCACCAATTTAAAGGATATTTTTTGTATATCAAAATGATAAGGTTCTTAAATATTTTTGGCTACTTAAACACCACGAATTTGACAATATTGCTAGAGCACACTGTAAAGCCGACCATTCGCAATGAAAGTTAAAACATGACAGAATGCTTTTAAACAAAAGAAAACTGTATTTTTCCCCCGAGGGTTGTGCGTATATGCGTCTTAAGAAGAACCTTCATTCGAGTAACACTCTTAGAGAAAATAGATGCAGCCAATAGCTCAAGCTTGCCAGCGTGCTAAGAAAACATATTTAACAATATGGTCACCTCTTATAAAACTGTTCTTCAAAAAAAATATTGGAACATACACCATTTCATTCAACCGATTGGTTGATACGAGGAAATAAAGAATTTAAAAGCCGGGCAAAAACTTTTAACCCATTTTTCTAAAATAAACGTCAAACTAAATATTAAAAATGTGATATCTTAATACTACATTTCCTTACTAAATTTGACGTTTATCGTGATTTACATAATTTGTCACACATACACGCATATCTATTATAATAAGGTGCTAAAATATGTTCAAAAGTATGTGTAAAAAAGATAAATTAAGTCTGTTCGAGTCATTCGTTATTCGACATTGGCTATTTCAGTTATTCGATCAAATAATGTTGAAAATTCCTTAAAATCGTTGTACGATTAATAGAGTGGATACTCTACTACATACATACTTAATGGAAATCAATATCCGGCCGTACACTTAATATATATGAACATAAATATGAAAAACTCCAACGAAAACATGAACTTATTTCTCAATATCATTCAGTACGACCGCTATTTGTGGAATGCATGTACCGACTTAAAAGAATTGTCTATACTAGAGGAATTACAAGGAGGATACACAAAATATTTTGAATTCGCCTTTAGATTTTTTTCACCAAGAAATTGCGCACATGGAAAAAAATTTTAACGGCAAGTGATCCCCAACAACGTTAGCTGATTTCTTAAAACTTATAAAAGAAAGCGAACTACCACGTATTTAGTTGTTAATTTTTTATATTAAAGATATTGTTATAAAAATTCATTTAAGATTTTAATTTATTTAATAACAAAAATATTTATTATGGAAAAAGAAAAAAATATTTAATACGTATACGTATTAAATATTTCCATATAAGTATTTTATTTAAATATAAGAAAATCTAGACGTGAAAGATGCAATCTTTAAAACGATTTGGATTCAGAACGCTAAATTCAATTAAAATCACATAAGAAAGTTCTTGCTCCCGACTTTTTTTGCCGTCCAGTGTTATTTGTGCTTAACACATAAATAATTACGACAACCATAAAATGACAATGCTGAACATATAGGGGACTGACTTAGGGTGGGTTTTTAACATGGAGATTAGAGATTTAGGGCCAGTTTTTGACATAAAGATCAGCGATTAAATTAGAACTAATCTTTGAAATTCGTTTTTGGGTAGTCGATTATTTCATTTTGTGTCCAAGTTTAAACGCCCAAAGTTGGCGGTTTAAAATTGCGACAGAACTTTCAAAAGTACGAATAGCTTATAAAAGGAAATATTACTTATAAAAATACATAAGATAAAACTTTTGTATAAAATTAATAGAATTAACTTTTTAAATACTAAAAAAGACTTAAAAATATTTGAAAATCTAAACAACACAAATATTTTTAGACCAAGGGCAATAACAATAGGGCCAAATCTTTTTTTATTTATTTAATGACAATTTTTTTTTTATTTAGAGTTTTATTAAATATTCCACCTCGTAAGATAAAATATTGCTTGATTGTTTTGCTTCTTTTTCGATTTTATTTATTTATAAATATATAACATTATATAACTAAATACAAAATTCTTGCCTTTTCTTCTTCTTCTTCACGTTACGAACAGTAATTTGATGACAATTTTTGGCATTTGTTTTAAACTGCCATACTTATAAATAAAAGTATTGTAAATTCATATGGCAATGCTAAAAGCTTTAATCTTTCACTCAAAAACGCCAAAGAGGATTAAGGCTAGATTAATTTTATTATAAGATCAACAAATCTTACTATTGATCCTGGTTTAAACTCTTAGTAAAAAACCCGCTCTTAGTCATCTTTAATCTGTGTTTTTAGTTTTTAAGATGAGGATTAATTTCTTTTATTTGCCAGTTTAAGCGGCCAATGTTGGTGGATTAAACTTAATCATCAAATGTCAACACAAACACATGTTTAACAAAAGCAGCTGTTAAATTTTTTTTTTAGAAAACAAAAAAATGGATTATTCAAGTAAAGATGAACCCTTTAGTGATTCTGAAACATATGAAAACCTAAATAAAATAATTATAAGAATTAATTTTCTTTTTATAAGAATTAAAAGGGTGAAAATTCTTCTTCTTCTGTATAAAATGCTAAGTGGATTGACAAAAATTGGCCAATTTTAAATATGTTGCTGCCATTTGTTATAATTCAGTATGGCAATGCTGCGAGGCTTAAACTGCCTCTTAAAAACGGCAAACACAATAAGTACTCAATTAAATTTATTCTCAGATTTATTAATTATAGTTTGCCGCTAAGATTAAAATCGATATTAAAACCCCACTCTTTGTGGTTATCCGTGACCATATTTAAATATATTTTTCCTCTGTATTCATGCAAATAATGTATTAGAAATTTTATTGATGTAATGTTAATGTTATTATATTTTATATTATATTTCTATTGGAAAATCCTTTTGCGAGTTTTTATATCTCCATACTTTTTATATTTCTGTTCGATCCGACTTTTTATTTATTTTATTTTTTTTTTGTTACCATGTATTTTTGTCTATGTTTCTCATTTATCTTCATTGCCTTGGCTACAGCCACAGGTATTCCTTTTCAATGGATGAAAAACTATTTCTTCATGTTTTTGTATTTATATTTTTTTTAGTATTTTTAATTTAGTATAGTTTCTTTTATAAGAACAGTGCTTTAAAAAAAATTTTTGTTACTAATATAAAGTGTACAGAAATGTCAAAAGCATTCAATCCAAAATCTATAATCACCAGGGCAAGTTTTTATGGCATATGCCATTATTTCCAAAAAATGCCTTTTTTGTAACCTTGAAGAAATTTTAGGCCTGTTCATCGATTCGAACGAAGAATTGGTTCGCTTAACTAACTTGTAAAACGAAAACAATCTTTTATAATCTTTGTTAAAAAATCGACGAGCAGGCCATTATAAATCTTAAAATTACGCTGCACCACATATTGTGCTTGCTGTGCGATCGCTTAAAACATTATTTCCAAATAATTTACACATAACTTGCCTGGCACATGGATTGCACAGTCTAGTTGAGTTAATTCGTTTACATTTTGAAAATGTGAACACTTTAATATTAAACTAAAAAACCGCTATTTCTTAAGGTAAGTTAAAAACGTATGTACCTATGTACAAGGCCACTGTGTTATTTTGTGTTTTACAGGCCCCTTTTCGTAACAATCTTTTAAAATCAATGTTTCCGAACTTTAAAAAACCTCCATCTCCTTGTGTCACTCGATTGTGAACGTGGATTGAATCTGCAATATATTATTGCAACAATTTTAAAGAAATCTCCGAAATTTTAAATATGCTTAGCGAATATGAGGCAGAATCTATTCAAAATGCTAAATGAATGTTGCAAAAATCAGACGTAAAAAAATACTTAGTGTACACAAATGAGCACTTTCAATGCATCTGCTCCAGTCTCTTAAAATTACAAACAAAAGGGCTTTCTATAAATGAATGCTTAGACCGTGTTATGGAAAATATTACAGACTACAGTAAAAACACACTTTGTCGAAATGTTTAAAAGGCGTTAGATCGTAATAACGGATTACAAGCTTTAATGACAATAAGAAATGGCATATACATATTTAAATGAAAGTGAGACGGACGAATTTGTTGACAACCTTTCTCCATCTAAACTATTAGCGTTCAAATATGCTCCAGTTACATCTTGCGATGTTGAGAACAGCTGCTCATTTTTTTTTGACAATTTGAAGAAACATGTTATTTTACTTTGCAACAAAACTTAATAAAAAAAAATGTTTCTTAAATAACAACATGTTTTTTTGTTGCCAATTTTGCCATTTTGTGCCATTTTGGGTGCATTTTTTATACTTTTTCGTACCATTTTGCGAGCCATTTTTAACAATTTTTCGTGCCATTTTAAACTTGCCCTGATGATCACTAATATATACATATAAAAAAAATAACAGCTGGTAGATGATTTTTGCCATTAGGTGACTTTTATAATTCAAAATCAGTCTTGTTAACGCTTTTTGGCAACCACTCAAATGGAATGTGGAAATTAGCTTCAATCGTGGTAAAAATCGCTTATTGTTAAAGGCTTGAGATCCACACCACGCGTTTTCGCCACCGTGCATTGCATGTTTCCTTACTTGCGTTCCACGTTTTAAGTAACATGCAGCTCTTTTTATGAAGTATCTCCACAAGTAAAAATAAAATTGTATGTAACAAAATCAACGGATTTGTTCGAACGCTGCTTGTGAAGCTTAAAAAAAGTAGAAAGTAAAGCTACTTTTCGCATTTAACGCCTCAATGTTTCCTACGCTTTTGTGCATCGTGTAAATCATGGCTGTCAGATTTTTTTGAGCTCCAGCGCCAAACCGGATGCCAGAAATCGCCAAGCATCAATTTTGTTTCGTAATTTTTTTTTTTTTTTAAATTAAATTTTGCATACAAAAAAAGCTAGTATAATATTTTAGTCAAATCGCCGAAAACTGAGAAAAAATGTTATTTTTTTCAATAACATAAAATGGATATCACATATTCAGTTAAAAAAACTAAAATTAAGTACACAAGTCTGAAAGATCGTACCCATCTGCCTTATCGATTTCATTACTGGTGTTTTGGCCTGCATACATACTATTGGAATTAAATACCCTACAAGAAGACTACCGGTCATTTTACTAGTTATATGACCGGTAGTGTTGACCAATATATTGGTTAAAGTTTCTATTAGTTTATTAAGAGTAAAATGAAAAAACTAACCGGAACTCTTGTGTTCGTGTTATTTTGCCTCTCTTTCTAACTAACGAATTCCACTCGACTACGGAACATATATCTGTACTGCTTACTCCGCTGCTTTTTATTAGTCAATGATAACCAAACTAGTGGTTAATGCTAACTAGTTAGTCATAACGTAAATATTGGTTAGCACTAACTAGTTATTTATAACGTAAAAATTGGTTAGTACTAACCTTTCCAATAAATACTTTTTTCTAATTTTCATTTTAAATTAATTTTTTTATTAAAAAATTATAATGGAATTTCATTAATACAGGACAGTCAGGAAATTAGATTTCAGTAAAGTAAATATGTACCACGTACCACTATTTCTGTGGCTGCTCTTTAATGGCCAACTTCTTGCATGAGTCTGGAAATGTAGCTAAACATACGTGTTTCCAATCAATTAATCGTAGATCCTAAAAAGACATTTTATTTTGTTAACAATTTGTGGCAAAAAATTATATACATACTTGAAAAGCCATCAGGATTTTTAATAATTCTTTTTGTTCCATTATTATCATCACCAAATCTTGAACAACTAATCTAAAATTGTTGCAAGTGTGTTATGCTGGGTACACACAATGCAATGCATTTACGTAATCTAGCAAATTAAATTCATTTTCATTCATTTTTCATTCATTCCAGATTGCATCAACATCAAAACGTATTGATATTTTGAGATTGCATTGATGTAGATTGCATGTAGATTGCACTGTGTGTACCCAGCATTAGTAATTTTTTTAGTTTTGGTTATGCATTTCTTGTAGGGTAGTGACTGAATTTAAAATTCACTTAAAATTATAACAAAACAAAAACACGTGAAAAAAGTTGCCAGATTTTTTTTTTAATTAGTAATGATAACAAAAAATGACACTGTCATAGATCCCACATAGAGTCCACTCCTAAAATATTCTGACTGTCGTTGGAGCGTATCTTAACTTTGTAATAGATAAAGAAAATAATGAGCGATTTCGTCATGATAGATTTTAAAATTAATGAATATTAACTGCCTGTTTTTAGAATACGAGAAACTATATTGAAAAAAACAATAAAATACGAAAATTTGTTTTTGTTTTCAATATTATTTCTCAGATGAAATTTGGTTTTGATTATCTAAAAACAGGCAGTAAAAATTAATACCTACTAGTTCTGTAAATATCAAATGTACCAAAATGTTACATTTTTAATCCCACTGTATTCGTTTAAACTAATATTTCATTAATTTTTTTTATTTTCCATCTCGTTTCCTTGCATTTAATATTATTGTTATCTTTTCGTTTCTTTTGTCATATATTTATTATATTTTTATACCTTTTTCCTGATGTTATTCTTCTTCATTTTTCTTTTAATTTTTTTTACAACTTTTGTTTGTATAAATCTTTAGCAATTTTTATTTTATCTCTTCTTTACCTTTTTTTATAACAAACAATAAATTTTATGTTTTTTTTCCTATTTTTTTCATCGTCTTATTTCTGCTCATTTTTATTATGCGCTCATTTTTTTTGTTGGCAACCTCAAATGCACTGTTCCTCTTTTTTTCTTTCTTCCATTTTATATTCGTCTTCCACTTATTATATTTTTTTTTGCAAACTACAACATTTCCACAACGGCCATTACATTTTCTCAGGTTTATTTATCTGGTCAAGTTTTGTTATTTTTTAACTGTCTGTTTTTTTCTGGTTGTGTGAGTATGAGATTTTTTTGCCAGAGCAGCTTCATAATTTCTGCTTTACCTTATCACGGCCATCACAATTTATCCGATTGTAGATGTCTAGGAAGTGTATTTTATAACTGTAACGGACCTTGCTTTATTCCATCCACTCGTACCCCATGATCTGCAATTATTTTTCTTCCAAAACCAGCCACAATGTGTAGGTGAATAAAAAAATAAGGTACAAGCTTATATACATACAAATGTTTGTATATGTTTGAAAAAAAAAATAAATAAAATGGAAAAATATATAATGTGGTAATTTCTCAGAATTAAGTTTTGTTGCACGTATTTCATATTGTCCTGTAAGTTTTATAGTTTATATCCTTTACTCCCTTCCCTGTATTATTGTCCAACAACAGTTTTTAATTTTTTATATGGACATTATGAGGTATAAAAAGAATTGCGCGTTTTCTTGTACTTCATTTCGTTTAACTGTCATTAAGTATTGCTGACCAATACTTAAGCATACTTTTTGGCGTCCGTAATATTCGTATTCACTCATACAAATTTGCACAGAGTCTTAAAAGTCTTCATTCTTTTATTTAAAACCAAAGCTAAAACTTCGCACTATTAAAACTAAATTTTAGTTTGTTTTTTTTAAACCACATGTTTCCTATAAAAATTTTATTACTAATATTTAATAATTTTTTTTAGAAAGTAATAATTACACCAGGGTACAAGGTTTTTGTTGATTAAGAACTGAATGTTATTTTTAAGGTTGTTTGGGATGCAAAATTCAAATCTGCACTCAGTTTTTTTCTATCAGCTTGACTTTTCGAGATATACCGTTATTTCCAAAAATAAGACACTCACTACATATATTGCTATAACTTGAAAACGGTGCACCATATTGATTTAAAAAACAAACAAAATAAAATAAAAAAATACATTATTTTTAAATTTGCCCAGTTCGGAGATATCCTTAAAGTTTAAAAAAAAAGAACAGTTTAAACAAATTTTTAAAAACTCATAAAAACTTAAAAAATCAAAATCATAGTTTTGGTATAAAAACAGTTAGCTTAACATATTACGAATGAAACGAGAATCGGTGCACAACTTTTGATTTTATTCACAACTTACTGAGAAAACAGAATTGATAAAAATCGAGATTTCCATATAAAAATAAAAAATAAAATGTGTGTTTGCTGCTTTTCTATTTATGGAAGTTTTTTGCTTCACTTAAAAATGAGGTACCTTCACTTAATTATGAATAGAAGCAAAACGCGTTCATCGATTTTTATCATCTATGTCTCATTTAATTTATAGGTTATGTGACTTTAAAATTGATCTTTAAAAAAAGAAGAATTCTGAAAATCGCTTCATGAAGAGTGAAGTTATGATTTCTTAAACTTTTGGAAAAAAGTCAGAAGATCGATTAGTACCTGTAACTTAAAAATGAGAGCTGATAGAGATAAATGGAGATTAAATTTGAAATCAGCGACCTAAAATTAGAAAAATATTGCATCAAACTTCCAATCAACACACAAAAAGTTTAATTTTGTTCCGCTGTGTTATTTATGTGAAGTCAAAATAAATTATTTTTTCAGATTTTAGATACTTAGGGCCATTATTACAACTTGCGGATAGTTAAAGTAAGAATGTTATCGGGCAGATAATTCGTTTTTTATTATTAAAACTTTACCTTAAACTAAAAGTGAAGTTCATCTTAATTTTAACTTTTAAGCTTCGTTCACAATCAGAGAAACAATTTCGTTTTTTCTTCTATCTTTTTATACCCTTCACCTCAGGTGGAAAAGGGTATGTATAAGTTTGTCATTCCGTTTGTAATTTCTACAATATTGATCCAAGACCCTATAAAGTATATATATTCTAGGTCCTTATGAGGAGAGAACTTGATTTAACGATGTTCGTCTGTCCGTCTTACGTTTGATATGTGTTTTCCGGAGACTGCAGACATGATAGCGGCTAGGTTGTTTTACATTTATGTCACATATAGTCCACCATTTCTTGCTATTGAAATTCAGCCAGATCGGTCCAAAGATGGCTGAGATATGACCAAAAAACCACGACTGCCGCTAATTTTTTCCAAAATCCCTTGTTGTTGTATTTTTATTACTTTTTTCTGTATATCTTGAGAACGGCAAGAGCCAAAGTATTCAAATTAGGTACACACATTTAGGTTATCAATACACAGCATCCCACAAAATGTATGCGGGATCGGAGAAGTGGGCGTGGTACCTCCCGTACAAAAAATATAAAAAATTTTATAAAAACCTGATTTTTTGGACTGTTTTATGACCTATGGTTATACCTTGTACATCAAAAGATCGGAAATTTTTAGTAAAAAATATTTTCTGAAAAACTCGGAAAAATCGGTTGAGATACGAAAAAGGTATGACCAAAATAATATTTTTTTTTTAAATACCCACTTTCGGGAACCATAGATCTTCCCGAGTCCAACTAACTGGCAAATTTCTTCCTAAACATGTCGGTATATAAATTTGTCAAATCGGTTAAAAAATGGCTGAGTTATAATCAAAATAAAACAAATTTTTTTTTTAATTTTTATGCTTAAAAACGATTTTAAAAAAATATTTACCAGTTTTCGCTATTTAAATTTAAATTATAATGAAGTTTTTAGTATTGTAAATATGTATATAATCAAATATGAGTTATAATCAAAATAAAACAAATTTTTTTTTTAATTTTTATGCTTAAAAACGATTTTAAAAAAATATTTACCAGTTTTCGCTATTTAAATTTAAATTATAATGAAGTTTTTAGTATTGTAAATATGTATGTATATGTAAAAATTATTTTGTTTTTGTCTAGTTGCTCTGTATTCTGTTCGCAAAATGGTGAAGGATATATAAGATTCGGCACAGCCGAATATAGCACTCTTACTTGTTTCTTCCTAAAATATTTCATATATTTTCCTTTCATTTTTAAAACAAAAATGTAACTAAAATTTTTTTAAAAATGTAACTAAAGTTGAGTCAACTAGAACTTCAGCAACAATTTGTATGAAATTGTTTCTGACGTTTAAAATAATTTTATTTAGTTTTGAATGAAAATTTCAACAAAATGTTGTAAAAAATAATAATAGATGCATAATATTGTTGTGGCTAAAATTTGCAAACGGTTTCTTATTGCAAAATATGTGTGGTTGCAAAAGAAATTGTTGCTCTATTATGAACACCAAGTGAAAATGTTTTTTTGATTGTGAACGAAGCTTTAACGTTATGTTTATTCACTTAGAGTTGCCATATTAACACCAAAATGTGTTGAATGTCAAAAACATAAACAAATGCCAAAAGTATTCGATATTGCTATACACGGAAAAAGTTTATTTGCTAAAGTAATCAATTTCTTGATGTTAGCTTCTTTTGTTCGTATTTAGTAAAAATTTCTTTAATAAAGAAGTATTTTGCTTAACCAAGCCACACATATATATGTATATTAAAAATAAGAAATTTTTAGCTTGAACAAGAATCATGCACAATTTTCTTGATTCAAGCCATCAGGGGTGAGTTGGAAACCGAAAATGTAAAACGCAAGAATTTCAAAAGTCGGTTTTTATTAAGATTTCTGTAATTAAAGAATTTTATGATAAATATTATACAAATATTTCTCTAATGAGCAAAAAGTGTATTAAAAACAACTTCTAAAATCTTGCGTTTTACGTTTTCGATTTCCAGCACACCCCTGCATATTTAGTAAACATATTTTTCCGTGTAGTGTTGCCATATTTTAAACAATTTTGTTTTTATCTTACAGGAAAGTTATGATAACGAACATATTTAATGGTCACTTAATTCATTACCTTAGCTAAACCTTACTTGTAATAACATGAACCTTAAAGTCAAGCTGTAATGACGGGCCGTAGGGTAATTTTTTGCTTTCGTATTAAAATATTATAAATCTTTAAGTTCTTTTTAAATACAAAATTAACCCCCGTATTTTGCACACTTCACGGCAAATAAAATAAATATTTTTATACAAATTTTTGAAAACTCAAACAATTTCTCAACGCAAGGTGAAGGGATTTTCAAAATAACCCCATAAGCTTTCCAGTACTTTTAAAATAATACTTAAGCTATGTAAGTTTTCTTGGTGTATTAACTTGACAAGGTGGTGGTCTGTTTAACTGAGACCACCTTGTAAATAATTACAATTTACAATTTTCTTTTTTTTTGTAAACAGCTATTTTATGATTTTTTTTTCATATTTAGTAGTGCACCAATCAAACTGAGAGATTTTTTAAAGTTTCAAAAAGTATGGTGTTACTTTGATCCCACTTGCATATAACGGTTAATCTTAATTTTGGACTTTTTTTGTCTTCGTTTGACGTAAGGAAACATTTTTCTTCAGTTTAATAAAAATCGGCAAAAAATTTTACTATATTTCGCTGTCTGATATATAATATATTGAATAAGTTTAACTTAAAATTCCTAACAGTAAGAAGATTTGGATCATTCGCCAAAATATGGCCGAAAATTTAGTTTTTTACCGAAAATCGCCAAATTTAAATCGCAGGTACAGAAAAACGATGGGAGGTATTGACATATTTTTTCATATTTTTATTATTACCTCATTAATCCCAATGTGTTGATCAAAAAATTCTGAAATTCATTAAACAAAATTTTTAAAAATTAAAAAATTTAGTTTTGAAACTTTTGGCTTTTGGCTAATTCAGCTGTATTTTGGTCATAATTCAGCATTTTTCATCGATTCCGCAGGTTTGTATAACGTTGTGTTTCAGAAGAATTTTTATTTTATTGGACATAACTCTTCTGTATATGGACTGGTTTTTCATACATATTCGAGAAATATTTTCGGCTTTAAATACAATACTAAAGATAGATCCACAAGTCATAATTGAGCTCTAAACATTGAGTTATTTTAAGATTTATTCCTTTCTAGTACTGGATGTAACACGAAAGAAGCATTACATGCACACCAGTTGCCTTTACGTTTCATTACATGACTGGACTGGATGTCCCCCGTTTAGTGGTTGTTTATTTTAACTTTTCATAAAAATTTTTCATTTCTTCTTATGATTATGTAGCTTGCCTGTCCCTTGAACACAACCCCAATCAAGTCCTGTACTCATTTTAACTGTTAAAATATGATGTCATAGTTTTTATTAAAGTTATACATTTGTTGTTTATACATACATATGTACATATGGTCACACATACATATTTATCTACTTAGTTATATCTATGCATGTGGTCAAGTATATAATATTTTCTTGTGCGAGTATGAGTATATAAGTGTATATAAAATATTTCTGCCGTTGTACATGGACTGGGCTCTTCGACTCGTAGGTGTTTTGTTTTTTTTTCGATTCAGCAAAGTTGGGTGGTTGGGGAGTTGGGGGGGGGGGGGGTTATTTAATTTTTTCGTTACTTATTTTTGTTGCTCTCTAGTATTGAGTGTGATTTTGTGTGAATTGTGGCATGTGCAACAGAGTGTATAATTTTTATCGTGAATTTTTTCCTAACATGAGTTAGTGGGGGGATTATTTTTTATACTTAAAAGTATATGTATGTACATTCTGCCTTATAGTTTTTGTTTTCTTTTTACAGCCATTAGTTTAGTTTTTATATATTTCTTACTTTCTATTAATTCAATTACTTTGGAATTTATGGCCATATAATGATGGGTCATTTTATAAGATGAAAAATAACTGATGATGCATGATTTATATTTAAAGATAGTAGTCCTTTCTGACTAATTTTTCATTGAAAATGTAATTTAATGTCAGTAAGGACTATTAGGGCTGTAACATTGTTTAATGAAAATTTAAAAAATATGTTTCAATATATTTTGGCATTAAATAGGATATATCAAATATATTTCTATTGCTAGATTTAATTTGGTAGTTTCTTAAACGGCGAAACACAACAATACGAATTTGAAATTATTTCTGGACCGGCTACAACAAAGTTGCAGGGTATTATTTCTAGCCATATAAATATAAATTGGACCAAATATTTTCACAATATAATTATTCGTTACGGTTTTATATATAATATTAGTTTAAATAAACGTTTAAAGTTTTTTTTTAAAAAAAGAGCTTGAAAATTTATTAAAACTTATAACTTTAATCCATAAATTCCTATAAGGAACATAGGGCCTTACACCTGACTTCACTAAGGGACTGGAAAAAAGATTGTATCTTTTCATTTCACGCTCAGCCTGAGCTAGTTTGGTAGATTCCGATAAAGTACTTACGTATTATCCAAATTATTTCCTTGTTTTCATGCCAATAGTCGTTATCAGGGTTTTCGTTCGTGGTTAATTTATTTCGGTTTCATTAATCAGTGAGATTTTAGACGAACCATTGCATCCTCGACTGGTGCTGGACCTGCCAGCTGTAGTCTTCTCCTGTCAGACGTCCACGACACCTAGAGGTTATCATTGAGTTTCAGCGACTTTGTATTTTAGCTTGTCACTTAGTTACCTGTGACGCGCCGGTTTTAGCTTTTTTTTGTAATAGTCTTATTCCTTCAATTTTTCAGGAATGACTTTATACACTACCAGAAGGAATAAGACTATTATAAAAAAAAGCTTTATAAAATACATAACTGAAATTTAACTCATAGAATAAATTCGAAAAATAAAAAATGTTGAATAGATATAATGTAAAGTAACCTACGAAAGGAAATAATTCCCAGTTTCTACATATTTAATAGATTTCATAAAATGTAATTTGTTTTTTGTTCAAATAAATTAAATTTAATTATATTTTGCATTGGGCGGTGATTACCGCTTTCCTATGAAATGAAAAAGTCCGTGTAAAGAAAAACACTAGGCCTATCGCAAATTGTTAACCGATCTTCTCAAAATTGTGGTGTGATTTCTAGTCATATAAAAGGAAGTTTTGCAAAATTTAAGGAGAACTAAAAACAACTTTACACAAAAAATGTTCTTTTCTGTTGAATCCTTCTAAAGTGAACGGATTTTCAACAGACAGACATGGCTTAATCGACTTGGAGTTTCTCAAGAACCCAGAATATATTGCTCCTTTATTGTAACATAATCAAATCTCAAAAAAATCAAATTTGGCAAAATGCGATTAAAATTTTCAAAATGTACCTTTATATACAGATTTAGCAAAATATTTTTTGCTATAACTTCGGTTTGGTATGAGATATAATACTGATTTTTTACATATAATGTATGCATAAAGAAGGTATGAAGAAACACTTTTGTTTAAGTAACTTAAAATTTATAATTTTTTGAAATATGACTATGTTGCAATAAAGGAGCGATATATAAAGGGTGTTTTTTTAAGCTAGATAGAACTTTAAATTGTAAAAAGTAACACAAAAAATTAAATTTTGATGAAATATTTTTTTTTTATCGTTTCAGTATACTCTGACAAATCATCATGAATAGACTCACGCTTGAACAACGCTACGAAATTATCCAAATTTACTTTGAAAATCAGTCGTCGATTCGCGCAACTTATATTGCGCCTCATCGCTGAAATTGTGTTCAGCGATGAGGCGCATTTTTGGCTTAACGGGTTTGTTAATAAGCAAAATTGCCGCATATGGAGCGAGACCAATCCACAAGAGACCCTACAGACTCCATTACATCCAGAAAAATGCACCGTTTGGTGCGGTTTTCACGCTGGTGGCATCATCGGACCTTATTTCTTTAAAAATGAGGCCGGAGCTCGCGTTACGGTCAATGGAGATCGTTACCGCACCATGATCAATGATTTTTTGTTTGAAAATATGGATGACATTGATCCGGAGGAGATGTGGTTTCAACAGGATGGCGCTACGTGCCATACGGCGAACGCAACCATCGACTTATTGAAATCAAAATTTGGCGATAAGTTGATTTCGAGAAATGGACCTGTCAATTGGCCTCCAAGGTCGTGCGATTTGACACCTCTCGATTATTTCCTGTGGGGCTACGTGAAGTCACTGGTTTATGCTGATAAACCAGCAACAATTGACGCCTTGGAGGCCAGCATTGTTCGTGTTATTCGTGACATACGGCCAGCAGTGCTCGAAAAAGTGGCCCAAAATTGGACGTCCAGAATGCGCTTCGTCAAGAACAGCCGCGGTGCCCATATGCCCGAAATCATTTTCAAATGTTAATGTCACGTATTGATCTTTCGAATAAAAAAAAAATTTTTGGTTACAATTTAATTTTTTGTGTTATTTTTTACAATTTCAAGTTCTATCGGGCTTAAAAAAACTTTACTTTAAGGGGTCTAAGATGAACATTAAAACAATTTTCACACGCAGTGGTGATGGGTATGAGTATAAACAGAGATTTATATGCTAAACATTATAATGGTAATAAGCCACTTCTTCCTTAATACCAGCTAAATGTATAAAATCACGAAGGCATTTACACCGTCCCACGATCTTGGCTCGAGGTATTGGCTGCATCTGTTATATATATCCCTCGTATGTGCAACGCCAAGAGGAAGATGCTTTCAAAACGAGTATTTCCCATCACCGATGAAAAATAATTTGAATTCTTGTATTTTTATTGCTGGTCCATGAAATGCTAGTTTGCATTCAAAAGTAAAATTTACAAGGAACAAATTTTAAAAATCAAATTCAGTCGAATTATGAATACAAATTCCCCGGGAGTTTTTTCCCTTTTCCCATTCTTACAAATTTACATAGGAAACATGGGAGAAGGGAGAAACTCCTGGGGAGTTTTTATTCATAATTGGGCTGATTCTGTTTTTCAATTTTTCTTTTTTCAAGAATAATTGTCCACATAGAGATTCGCCATTTTCTACCCTCGTTATTATATAATTTCATAATTTCCATTATTACTCCCCAAATTCATAATCTCAATAAAAATTATTAACCACAAAAGCGCCTCACCCATACAGTCAACTGGCCAACCAACGTAAACCTTAATTCATGTGCTCTGGCAAGAAGTAGAGAAGATACTCATATTACCACGCCCTATTTAATAAAGTTATATAAAGTTATGCCATCATATCATAAACCATAAAAAATACATTTCATATCTCTTCCAAACACACCCGAAACATATTTTTATGCGCTCTTCAGACATCCAACGGTAATAATTGTATGTGTATGAGAAAAAAAGCATTATACAGTGTATAAACAGTTAAACTCATGGGAGAATACGTTGGAGATGGGAAAGAATGGAAGGAAACAGAAGAAAATTCGAATCAACGTGTATTGCACACATACATAACAACTTGTACTAATTCAAATGCAACGTAACCACGATGAGGGTGAAAATATTTTGAAGACGAAGAAAACTAAATAAAAAATAGCAACAAGAATAAACGAACGGACGAAAAAATGAGTAGGAAAAATATGAAATGGCAAGGGTGAATAAATGGAGGGGATAAGTCCAACGCACACACACACACAGACTTCATTATGTTATAACAACATTGAATACAGCTAAACAAACACATTGAGCCGGGGTGGTCTTTTCACATCAAAAGTTTTGACCCACAGCCACCCACAATTATAACGTTATATTTCCTTTAATATTAAAAAAGGTATATCGTACACACACTTACAAGTGTACATATGAATGTGTGTTTTGACTGTTTTTGTAAAAGAAAAGATATAAAATATGTGTGTACACATCGACGTGTGGTTATGTTATTGTTCAATTTTGTTGGATTTGAAGCTAAAATTTTTCCGTTTATATATTTTTTTTTTTTTAATTTTAACCACTTGTAATGTGTGTGTTGTATTTTTACTGCAAAGATTTTCCAGCATTTAGTAAAGGACTTGATATTGGAGAAGGGAAAAAGTTATAAGGAACACACAACAATGTAGGTTTAAAAATTGTTATCTAAATAAAATATTAAACTATAGATTTTTCATTAGTTTTTTTTACATAATTTTGTAACACAGAAAAAAATTTTTGCGCCAGTAAAAGAATTAATCAAAAATAAAATCAGTTTTAATTAAATATTTAATCAGGTAAATAAAACTTTTAATCAAGTGAATTAAACGTTTAATTGAAATATTATATATGATTAAAAGTTTTATTTACCTGATTAAATATTTAATTAAAACTGATTTTATTTTTGATTAATTCTTTTACTGGCGCAAAAATTTTTTTCTGTGAAGGGACGATTTATTACACTGTGCTAGTTAAACAAATAGACAAGCCGGGCACATGGCGTTTTAACATAATTCTTGTACGCTGAATCCAATGGTTCTAACCGTTTTTTTAGGTTAATTCTGGTTTTCGAGATATACCGTTTTTTCGAAAATGGAGGAGGTTGCACAACATGTGTTCGCGTAACTCAAAAACGATTTAGCTTATTGGAAAAACTAAAAAAAAACGAAACTTCGCAATAAAATTTCCTTTCAGAAAGGTAAAACTTTTTTCGCTTTAGAAACATATTTTTTTTTGGAAAAAAAAAATTATTTTTTAATCAAAAGTTCGAATTTTTTTTTTATATTCATAAAAACTTGGAAAATGCAGCTAGGCTTCTTAATAATTTTTTTCAGACGTATAAAAAACGAAATTGCAAACAAAACAAGCCATATATGATACAAATCTGTTACCACTGTTGATTTTATTCACAAAACTCGAACAATTTTAATTAATATAAGAATTTCATTAACCGCAATATTTGTATGGGAGCACTCCTAAGAAGTGGTGATAAGGTGCAAGTATGTCTCGAGAAAATGTTAAGGACAAAGAACTAATTGAGGTCGGTCATACATTTTATCTTACTAGGTGCGACTCCTGGGCATTTATGGGACTTTTTCTTCAATATATTTCTAGTCTGCATTAAACATTTTGTATGGGAGCCCCCTTAAGGAATGAAGATAACGGGTAGGTATGTTAGAAATAATTGATTTAGATGAAAAATAAAGTAGGGTTGGTCGTACATTTGACCCATATAGTGGCATTCTAGTCCTTAACATTTTCTCGAGACATACTTGCCTCTTATCAACACTTCTTAGGGAGGCTCCCACACAAATATTGCTGTTGTTTCCCAAAAAAAAATTATGTTTCTAAAACGACTGCGCATATTACCTGCGCGTTTATATATATATATATGTCCTTTATTTATTTAAATATGTACAGTACTTATACCTTAATATAACAAGTATATACTTAAATATAATGTTCCCGAGGAACATAGGGCGTTAAACCTGCGCGTTTAACCTTTCTTATAGAAAATTTTATTGCGGAATTTCAGTTTTTTTAGTTTTTTCAATAAGCTAAAGCATTTTTGACTTATGCGAACATATGTTGTGCAACCTTCTCCATTCTCGAAAAAACGGTATATCTCGAAAACCAGAGCTAACCTTAAAAAAAACGGCTAGCACCACTGGATTCAGTGTTTCCGCCCAGCTTGTCTAAAAAAGTGTCAATTTCTAGCACATTGTTATTAACCATAGGACGGAAAAAAAAATGTTAAATGTTCACACGGATATTATTATATATTCGCGTACTATTAACATTCCATCAGTTGTCAAACAATGTCTTAAGCGGCCAGTAGTTGAAATAATTTCTAACGGGTGCTGTAACACAGACGTTTATTTTTCGATCCAACCGTTGTATTACTTTGATATATTCTACGGGCTACTAAATAATGTTGATATCAACTTGATAACACAAATGGCCAATTTCACCAATTCTATTTAAATTCTATCAATTCAAATTTAAATATAGTTTTTCATATAATTGTTTTTTTATTTGACATGAAAAACGAATTTTAAGCATTAGTTAATTTATTTTATTTTTATTTATTTATTCCTATCTATAAATTAAAAATCCTTACAGACATAAGTGCTAAAATTATAGTACAATAAATAAAGAATTATTTTATTTATTAATTTAAATAAACAATAATTTTTCTTTTTAAAACGATGTATTATCAGAAAAGTCAATTAGATGATATACATAGATTATTAAATTTTACACAAATTTGACGAAAGGAGTCGTTGCTAGCATAAACAGAACGACAATACCTTAAATTTAACAGCTGAAAGTTTCGTGTAGGCCTAGCTGGAACATTTAAGCTAATTTAACTCACCAAGAAATCGAAATCGACATCACCGCGTATTAGACCCATTAAAAACGAAAAACTAAGCATTGTTCTTCGACTTTTAAACGTCGGTAACTTAATATTTTTGGTGAAATCGCCATAAGTGGAGCAATAAATAAATAATACAACTTATAACTCGTTATCTCGAATTGCCTAAAAATTGGAGCAATTTTTCTACAAATTTTCGCGAAAAAATAACTGTCATACTGAAAACGCCAAGTAAACCTGACAAGCGAGTGCATAGCGCTTTACAACAAGGAAACTGTAGTTTCTATTCCTACTCGAAAGACGGAAAAAGTAAGAGCATTTGCATCAAGTGATATCTATGTATGTTTTAAGCATACATTTATTAGTAATTTTTACTACTTTGGCACTAGGGGTAAAGGGTGTACTAAGTTTTTCATTTCGTGGCATAGTTTTTTAAAAATTCATCCCAGACCCCATAAAGTACATAATTGTATTCGGGGTCATTGTGTTATTCTAAGTAGATATCGCCATGTCCATCTGTCTGCTCGTATTTTAAAAACATGCTCACTTTCGAACAACTCCAAAGAAAAGAACAATGTTAGTTTCAAATTGCAAACTGCTAAGGATAAAGCAGTTAGGGATTAACACCCAGCATAAACGGTTCAGTATGATAAGAGTTATGAATCCGAATGTAAGACAACAACCCAAAAAAAAATTGATAATTTTGTTACAAAAACTAACATAAATGGTGGATTATACGGACTTATTATATGTTGCACATTTTATGTAATTAGAAACTACTAAATTTCGTGAAGATTGGCCCATATTATTCCATATGCCCCATATAAGACATACTCTCGGAAAACAGTTTAGTATGGTAAAACCGTAATAAATAAATGATAACGTGTTCAGATATACCTTTTTTATTGAGTCAATACTCGGTTTATTGACATAATTAACTTTCTGTTCACATATACACAATTTAGCTAACTCAATTAGCGTTTGCAACGTTAACAAAATTATACATGTATAAGCAAAATGTAAACAACTTTTGACATCTTTAAGGAATAAACATCTGGCTTTTGCGCAGACCTAATGGATGGGGTTTGCTTTGTTGTAATTTGAGTTGCCAAATGTCAAAACACTTTGCTTTGTAAGTTGGGCTATTTATAACAATTTCGTATTAATTGAGCAATAACTAAATTGCAATTTTATATGGATAATTGAGCTCAATAATGTCGGTTATTGCGTAAAACTCAATTAAGGTGCATATCTGAACACGGTATAATGCTACTGTAGCAAAATTTGGGGCGTCAGAGCTTTTAAGAGAAGAAATCACACTTTAAAATTTCGTGAAGATCGGTCCATAATATATCATCCGACCCATATACTTCTGAAAAGCACTTTAATAACACATGGCAACAAAATCGAAAAAATTTTAAAGGCTTGAAAAACCACTATACAATTTTGATGTATTGTGGTTCCAGTAGTACAAATATGGTCCAAATTTTAAATTCTAGGGAGAGGTTTTTTTTAAAAAAATTCTGTGTTGAGCAACATGTTTATTTTATGTTTGCAAAATGCTGCTCAACACAAATTTGCGATAAAAAAATATCAAAACTAGGTACCTTCACTTTATCGGGAATAAAACACGAATTTATCCATGGATTTTCATGAAACAAAATTTATTTTATTTCTATTATATGCAGCTTTATGAAAAAATAATTGAAGTAAAGGATTAAAAAAAATATTGTGTAATACAAAGGTAAAACTTTGTGAGTTTTAGCTCTGCACAAATTTGCGATAAAAAAGGTCAAAACTAGGTACTTTCAGTTAATCGGGAATAAAACAGGTATTTATCCATGGATTTTTATGAAATAAAATGTATTTTACTTCTAATGCATGCAGCTTTAAGCTGAAGTACTAAAACTGGTAAGTATTTGTTGATTTCAATTTTTTATGAATTTTTTGGAATCAAAAATTTTATAAAAAAACAAAAAAAGAATTTTTTTTTTGCCACTTCGGCCTTATAACTCCAAAACTAATGGCTAAATTAAAAAATGAAATTAGAAAAACTTAAATCAGGCGTAATTTAAAATTTTTTGACGATTTCATAACAAAATCGGGTACGTCGTTCCAACGTAACGATAAGATGTATGGAGCAGCCTCTTCAAAAACCTCAAATTTTAGAAAAAAATTTTTTTAAAAAAAACCTTACCATAGAATTTTAAAAAATTATGTTTTTTGCAGTTAGGTGACTATAGCGGATCAAAAAAATATAGCGGTTATTTAAGCCCTTTTTTGCTGTTGACCTGTGTAATTATTAAACGCTAAACCAAATTTTACTACCGTATTAAAATTTGGTCTCATTTAGGCTTTTTATTACCAGAAATTTCTCTTCAGAATTCTGTGATGATTGATCCATAATTTGGCATGGGTTAAAACGAATTTCCCTCCTCACTCACATTAGTACGGCTAAAACTGTTACGAATTATATCAAATTAAGTTTTAAATATATGACTAAAAATAAAAGCATAAAACTTTCTGATGGTCGGCCAATTATTTACATAGGTAAAACATATTTATTAGCCGCAACCAATCATTATACCGACGTCAGTTTTATATAAAGGATAATTTATATAAAGAGCCCACTCCTGAGATATTGTAACTGTCGGTGTTAGGTATAAAAGATTAGGCATAGACGAATACAGATATCTGACTTGTTTTCTTTAAAGTTCCTTTATAGTAAATAAGCAAGAAATTAATGACTGTTAAAAACGGCATCTTAAGAATTATTTTTGAAAATATTAACCATTAAAGTAGGAAGAATTAATGCAAAATAAGAACAAGGTTTAAGAGTTAAATTTATCTATTCAGAAGTTGGTAATATACAATAGAACTTGCTATCAAATTATTGATCATATGAAATTAGGCCTCACTTATAGGTACCTACCGATTTTATTAGTAGTTATCTTGACTATAGACGATTTCAATTACGTTTGCGGTCCTCCTTTTCCAAAAAATTTAATAGGATATAAAATAACATACTTTTTCCAGTGTGAAATTACTTTTTCCTTTAGCAACTAATTTTTCAGAAAACACACACTTATACATATAGATATATTTATAAAAGTATGAGTGAGAAGATGGAGCATGTTGTATTCTTATCATAAAAAGGACAAAACAATAACAATAAAAATCATGCTGACCAAAACTCTACTCCCTCACTTTGTTTTGACAGCACTCTCCCATTTACACTTATAAAGTTTACATGATTGTATATACAGATACAATATATAGCATTATAATATGCATACTTATATGTATATGTACATAAATATATAAATTTATATCTGTACATACATTCATACTAAATGGCATTTTATTTTGCACACATGTTTTAGCAAAAGATGATACAAAGTTATAGTTTATCTTTATTTCATTTATTTATTTTATTTTTTCCAAGGGATCCTTTTTATGTATTTGTTATTTTTCTTGTTCCGTTTATTTATTTTTTTTCTCATTTATTCCATAATAAATAATGAACATAAAAAGTATACAATAAATACGTTTATGAAATTCAATTTATGTATTTTTTTCTTTTTTATATCCTTCGTTTATTTATGTATTATTTTAGTTATTTATGTGTGAGAAATGACATAGTAATGTAAACAAACATATATGTACACTATATAAGGACCTCTTTTACTAATGTATGTTTGTATACATATGTATGAGTGTGTGCCAGGAGTTAAGAAAAGTTATAATAAAACATTAAAAGCAATTTTATATTAGTTTATTTATTTTTTTGTTTACTACTTTATGCATGTGTGTGTAAGGTATCCTTGTATATTTTTTTTTGCCCTCTCCCACCGCGAGTAGTGACTGAGGTTATATTAAGTTTGTCATTTCGTGTGTAACAGCAGAAAATGCTCATATAAGACCCTACAAAGTACACATTTTCTGGATCCTTATGAAATTTAAACTTTCACTTTCGAAGACTTAACAGTAGTGGTGGACGATAAACATCGATGTTTTAAAACAATTCGATTTAAGGTATCGGTACATCGAAACAATTCGATGTTTTTTACCCATCAACGTCGAATGAACATCGATGTTTTTTATTTGATAATTTGAAGCCACAAATATTTATACAAAAGAAGTCTGTAAAATGTTTTATCATCAACTATTTTTATACTTTGTGCTTTCTCATACAAAATTTTCAGATCGAAGCAAAGAAGAAATGATCCTTTTCTAAACAAACTAAAAATAAATATTTCCAGAAGTATGACTTTGATATTATTTGGGTTTTCTTTTATTAATATGAGTTGATGATTTTTACTTCAAAAAACGTTTATAAAAACAGAGACACAGGGAAAAATATGCCCTATTTTTTATTTAATACTATTTTAAAATTATTATTATACCCTTCACCTCAGGTGAAAAAGGGTATATATAAGTTTGTCATTCCGTTTGTAATTTCTACAATATTGATCTAAGACTCTATAAAGTATATATATTCTAGGTCCTTATGAGGAGAGAACTTGATTTAACAATGTCCGTCTGTCCGTCCGTCTTACTTTTGATATGTGTTTTCCGGTGACTGAAGACATGATAGCGGCTAGGTTGTTTTACATTTATGTCACATATAGTCCACCATTTCTTGCTATTGAAATTCAGCCAGATCGGTCCAACAATGGCTGAGATATGACCAAAAAACCACGACTGCCTCTAATTTTTTCCAAAAATCCCTTGTTGTTGTATTTTTATTACTTTTTTCTGTATATCTTGAGAACGGCAAGAGCCAAAGTTTTCAAATTAGGTACACACATTGAGGTTATCAATACACAGCATCCCACAAAATGTATGCGAGATCGGAGAAGTGGGCGTGGTACCTCCCGTACAAAAAATATAAAAAATTTTATAAAAACCTGATTTTTTGGACTGTTTTATGACCTATACCGTGTACATCAAAAGATCGGAAATTTTTAGTAAAAAATATTTTCTGAAAAACTCGGAAAAATCGATTGAGATACGAAAAAGGTATGACCAAAATAATATTTTTTTTTTTAAATACCCACTTTCGGGAACCATAGATCTTCCCGAGTCCAAGATTTTTAACCCAACTAACTGGCAAATTTCTTCTTAAACACGTCGGTATATAAATTTGTCAAATCGGTTAAAAAATGGCTGAGTTATAATCAAAATAAAACAAATTTTTTTTTTTAATTTTTATGTTTGAAAACGATTTAAAAAAAATATTTACCAGTTTTCGCTTTTTAAATTTAAATTATAATGAAGTTTTTAGTATTGTAAATATGTATGTATATTTAAAAATTATTTTGTTTTTGTCTAGTTGCTCTGTATTCTGCTCGCAAAATGGTGAAGGATATATAAGATTCGGCACAGCCGAATATAGCACTCTTACTTGTTTTATAAAGGGTTGTCAGAACTAAAACAATAAATTGTTGGTATTTTATTTTACGGGTTTTCACTAAAAGTGTCTGGCATAGTTTAACAGATCATTTTAATGTTGCCCCATATAAACTATTTTAAAGCTTATAAAGCATTGTTTTGCTCTACACGCTAATGTTTGGCGAATGCTGCAAACTCCTCATACAAAAACGTACAAAATAAATTTCACTCTTGCGTTACTTCATTGCCGTTAAAAAAGGTAGTTAAAGCAAAAGAAACATTAAATGTCAACAACTCAATATGCTGTGTATTAAGTATACATATGCAGCCCAAAAAGCTACTTATTTTAAATAAATTTAAAAAGTGGCGTATGCGGCACAAGGCAATAATTTTAACTTTCCATAAAATACTGTTAACTCCTTAGTTCGTTCACAAAAATTTAGATTTTTCTTAAAAAACATTTGCCGTTCACAAAATTTTAGATTTTTCTTAAAAACATATGCCGGAAGCAGTGGTTAAAATACAAAAAAAAATAATTATCGGGTATATTTTCAAAAAACTTCATGTAAACCTTCATTGTCGTTTTTCTCCACTACGACTTTTTGGCATATGCGCCAAACCAATAATGAGCTGACAAATATTAGACCATAGAAAAACAAAAAATTGCTGTTGATTGACGATTCACGTAAAACATAAAAAAATCAAGTATGTTTTATAATTGTAAACGTAATAGTGTTTTTTGTTAATAGATCCCTGATTTTTATAAACCACATTTTTAAGTATTATGTTACAAAAACAATCGATGTATTTGCCGATTAACCACTACTTAACAGCATAGTTGGGGGTAGTGCACTAAACATTGATTTAAATCAGCAGTGCACTATCACTAAATGAGACTGCAAAAAAAATAGTTTGCACTCTTTTTTACCAGCTTTAGTGATGATTGTTATGTTTTTAATTATCACTAAAAAAATTTTGTGATATTGCAAATTTTTTCACTATCACTAAACGCAGATTTTAATGCAAAAATCTGCACTCAAATCAAATAGTGCAAAATTTGGACATGCAATCAAAAAAGCTGCATACAAATACCGTCTCACTAAAAATTAAAAAATGTAACTTTGTATGTGCATGGTTTTTGATTTCTTTTGAGGATATGCATAAGTAAAGAACATAAAACAAAATGAAATTTTGTCAATAACGGTATAATTATTGGCTCTAATCATGAAAAAACAAGTTTTTAATTTTAAATTTAGTGCAACAATTTAAGTTGCACTCAAAAAGTTGCAATAAGCTGATGATTGCTTTTTTTTAAATCAAACTATTTTTTTTTGAGTGCAAAATTTTTTAACATCACTATCACTCATGTTTAGTGAGGCTGCAAATTTTCAATTCATCACTCAACATCAACAAAATGATTGCAATATTTTTGCACTATCCCTAAGTGTGAGTTGAAACTGCAAAATGAGTGCACTACCATCTATGCTTAACAGTAAATTATTGTTTTAATAAAAAATGGATTTTACTTATTCCAATCAGTTTGGAACTAAAATTTAGAAAAATCGGCACATTATACAAAAGTTATGAATATTTTTTATGAATTCTGGTAAAGTATTGTTTTGGCACACCCACTAAGGAGTGCGTTACATTACAAAAAGCTTTGTTTTATGTATTTACACGATGAAATACCAAAAACTATCATAAAATCAGTAGTTTAACATCAATGTTCTTACAAAATTTAGAACAAATTAGTGCTTTATGTAATGTTTGAAAATAAACTATAAAAATCGTTTTTTAGTGTTCGGTTCGGTAGGGAAAACAGAAACGCTTATAGTGTTTGTGTAGTAAATCATTAACCAAAACGTTTCTTTCTTGTGATCTTCGAACAGAAACATAAGACTGTACTTATACAACTCAACAACAGATGGGAACATTTAATTGCGTTTTGGTGTGTTTGGCTCAGGACATTACTGTTCGTTCGTTTCAGTTGTGCTAAGCATCCTTTTGGCTGGTAAAGAAATCAAAAATTTTTTATAAAAACAAAACATGTACACAATATACACACAAAATATTCCTGCTGTGGTCGTGGTTAAAATTTTTGGTTTGCTTAATCCTTTATCTATGTAAAAAAGAAACACTATAGAACATTAAAATATCATTTATGTCAGAACCACTACAATTGTTTTATTTTATAAGGAAGAACAGAACACTATATAATGTTCTTTACTTTCTTAAAAATTGTTACGAACGTTATTAATACACAAACACTAAAAAAATGAATATTGTTTCTGGAGTTGTGAGCCGTACGCTAAATAATGTTCTGTTTATTTTCGAACACTGGCTTTGTGACTTAAAATTACATACTAAATTTTTTACAGATTGTCCTGAAAAACACTTTAAAACGCATAAAATAGCAGGGAATAATGATATGGTCATAAATAGAAGTACTCGTATAATATTATTATTTATGACTAGAACTCGCACTGTCTTATTTTGTTAGAAGCGTTCCATATCCTTTTTCCTTTGATCATTTTTTTGGTACCCCTATAAAGCTTACTTGCGAAAAACAATAAAGAACTTATTAAGTCTTAACGAATAACAACATTGTTACGAAATTTCCCAGGATTTTTTTTCACTCTGAACAAATATGTTTTTAAACTTGGTTGGAGGGTATCAAAAATTCGGCACAGCCGAACAAAATAGCTTTTAATACTTGTTTTATAACTTTTTTTTTATTTTTATAATTAATAATATGTAGTTTTTTCGATTTTCATTAAATTTTAATTACTTATTTTAATGAATTTATTTAGTACGATGCTTTTATGGCAACAATTACTTGCGTTTATTTTGTTTGAAATTAATTGGGTTATGTCCGAAAGGTTTTAATGAATGTCCTTGATGGCTTTTCTTAAATATTAGTTATATGGTCGGTATATGTTAACTAAATTGTGTATGCTTATTAAAATGTTCTTTGCCTAAGCGAGATGACTGACTTTCGCATAAACTTGAAAACGTTGCTGCGTTGTAAGACGTCTCATAATTTATTTTATTAATGAATTTTATGATTGGTTTGAAAATCAACCTTGCTAAATGTAGAAATCAAAGAACAAAAATGCCAATAGATACTTTTAAGCTAATTAACATTCTCTTTATCCGTATGGAAATGTGTGAAACATGTATTACTTTAATTTAACTTGTCCCAATAAAAACAATTGAAATGTAAAACCGGACAAGCTTCACCTCATGACCCAAATTTATCACAAATTTTTTGGAGAAGTTGTTATGTAAAAACGTTTGTCTATTGTTCAAATGTTATTCAATATTTTAAAATTACACTGATCAACACGGATTCTGTATGCTAATTATTACTTATATAGTAAAGTAATTGCAAAACACAAGCTAATTTATTTGATTTGTTGTGACACCCACATATGATTCTTCCTTATTTTCCTTTAATACTACTGTACGTACGGCTTAATTGCATCCAGTTTTCATTTAAAAAAATGTAATACAGTGCACTTGGGAAAACGTCAACGATCGTTTACGTCAACCCAACCACAAAGCTCTAAAACGTCAACTCTGAATAAAACAAAATTTTGAATTAAGCAGCAGTTAAAATACACACATTTGTACACATACACACTTATTTTATAAAATAATATTAGAAATTGGGGATTCCCCTTATAAGTAGAGTAGAAAAGAACTTACAACTGTATGTACATACTTATGTATTGTCTTTTTATTTATGTTCAGTTGCTTTTTTGTTCTCGTAAGTATCACATTAACAAAATGAGCTCAAAACAACCGAAATTGCTTATGTGCTGTTTTCACAACACAAATGACTGAACGTGTAGTAAAATTTATATGAAAAGCACTCAGTTTTTTGAGTGTTTTCCATATAAACTTTACTACACGTTCAGTCAATTGTGTTGTGAAAACAGCACATTAATCTACAAGAAAAGGCAAATATTTTGGACTTATTAGAAAAGGGTACAAGTGCGGTAGCTTTAGCGAAGCAATATGGTGTAACAAAGTCAACCATTAGCAAGATAAGATTTTTTTTTAATTCATATGTGTGCATGTAAAATTAAAAATATGATCTCATTTAAAATGTATTCTTTTGGTTCTAATTGTCTTCTATGGTTCTAGTCGGGTTGAATGACTTTTTTTTTTCCTTTTTGAATTTGTTTATGTTTGGTTTTAGTTTATAATCAATAAAAACCTTTAAAAGCACATTATTGATATGTTTTTTATTTAAAAATTTTACATTCGTAAGCGTTAACAATTTGTTAAACGTCAACAACCGCGGTTTTAATTAGGTGACGTTTTCCCTGCACTGTATTTTGAGTTTAGAATACAAAAGCCACCACTGCATATTAAACTAGGTTTGATAAAAATTTTTGTCAATGCCATGGATCGCAACAGCTCAGATTTTACGTACTTGAGAGAAAAGTTTCCAAAAGTTAGTGACGCAAAAATAAAGGACGGAATTTTCGTCGGACCTCAGATCAAGGAATTGTTAAAGGATAACATATTCGAAGAAAAGTTAAGTATGTTAGAGAAATCTGCTTGAAAAAGTTTTAAAAATTTCGCACAAAATTTGTTGTGCAACCACAAAGCTAGTAAATACAAAGATCTGATAAGGAGAACTACTTTCGATGTATCAAGCATTGGGTTGTAATATATCACTCAAAATACACTTTCTACACTCTCACCTTGATTTCTTTCCCGAGAACCTAGGAGCCGTTAGCGACGAACACGGCGAAAGGTTCCATATTTCCAGCATGGAAAAATGATACCATGGCAAATGGAGTCCTCGAATGTTGGCAGATTATTGTTTGACACTTGCAAGAGACCAGCCTCAGGTCATATACTCCAGAAAATCATAGCTTTTAGTTTTAAAAAACATATTATCAAGTATAATTGTATGTAAAGAATCAGTATTTTTTATGAAATATAAAATTCCTGCCGAAAAAAAAATATGGGTGTCAAATTTTTTCTACCTCTGTTTGCCACCTTATAGTGGAAGGCCAATGAACGCGGCATGCGACTGCGGGCGGCGATCAGCTGCTTTGTTTTTCGCTTGAAATTTTTTTGATAGGCAAATGAAAGCGGCACATTTTAAAGCGGCAAATGTTGAATAAGGTGTTAAAAAAAATGTTCAATCTATAAAAAAAAAAGTTATTTGAACATTATAAGAATTTACTTATCAAATTAGTTTTTTTCCACTTCATTTGTAATGTTTTTTAAATTTATTTTGTTAAATGATAATGTTTGTGTGTGGCAACGTCTATTTCACGCGGCTTAAAACAAAAGTTGAAAAAATTCAACTTTGCCGCGCGGCATCTTTTTCAAGTAATACCAAGTCTTATTTTTTGTGATGTGCATTTTTTTTTATATGAACATTTTTGTAAACATTGCTAACATTTTCACAATGGCAATGCTATTGCCGCCCGCAGCCGCATGCCGCGTACATTGGCCTTCCACTATTAGGAAGTCAAAATAAAGTAAAAAAAAAAACAAAAAAGTTCATGTCGCTCATTTGCTGCAAGGCCGGCATAAATCAAAAAACACAGTTAGCGATGCAGAATTGTTCCCTATGTTCTTCTTTATATTGTGTATAAAATTCATCTTTATATCTTTTATACTTTTCCTTTTAAAGAGAATGTATTGTTATTTTTTCTAAGTGATTAGATTAATCAAAAACTTTAAGCGCGTTTATCTCGAAATTGATTTTTTTGAGTTATGTCGGTCTTGCAGAAAATGAGCGATGTGACAAATTAAACGTTAATTTTTGTCAATCAGTGTTATTGTAACAAACTCTAATATTAGCCTTAAAGTAACCTTGTTTTATTTTGCCTTGATACTAAATTGTAAAAACAAATTATGCTGCTTAAAGTGATTTCATTTGAAATACATTCCAAATGAATTTTATAGTAATTTATAGGACTCCCATACTAAACGAAGAAAATTACTTCTTTCCTGGATTTCTGATTACTCTCTCATATCTTAAACAAACAAACGAGGCCTCATAGATTTATGTGTTTATTGATATATTTAAAGTCCTATTAAAACGGAAAGACATCTCTAAATGCGAAATTATAAAATACCTGACTTTTAACATAATATTTTGCTTAATATTGAGACTAACCTTCCTAAAAGTGCCAAATATATCGATATAATTCCAGGCAACAATCCATGTTTAAGACTTACGTAGGTACCCACCAGGTTGGTCCTACATCATGGTGGTCATTTCAACTAATTTCGACTAATACCGAAAGATAGAAGCTCGAATGTCTTTTTTAGTTACTTTTCTTTATCTCTATAAAGATTTATTTCAAACAGCGCAAGCCACTCGGTTTCTGCTGATTATGTAAATATTATCGTGGAGACCAACCATTAATTCTCAATAAATGCGTAAGTCTAACATGCCGTGGTCATTCCGTTGGTACGTTCTACAATATATTTTGGATCTTTAGGAATAGCGGATTTTATTTACCGATTACACTGTGCAAAAAAAAAAAAATACCAGCTTCAATAGTTACAATGCGAAATGCACTAACTTTTGGTGTTAAAAGCAGAAAATATTCCTAGAACATTTTAACAGTACTGCCGTTTCAGTACTTAACTTATGTGTGGAAGTTGGAAAAAGGGACAAAAATTACTCCTTCAAATGAGAGTAGAGGGTTAATATATTTTTACGTTACTGCCCTTCAATAACGTTTTGGTTTATTTTCTTTATAATAAACCTCTTGAGTTCTTTTCTTGCAACCTTAATAAAATTAAATAAACACAACTATTTAATTTATAATACTTATTTATTAAGAACTTAGTCACTTTAACAACCGTAATTTACAGCTTTTATTCACAACTCACTATTGTGATCAACAGACTTCAATGTTTATTACTTTCTCCGCGTGATGCGTTCTTATCTTCACAAACTCTGAACTAATACTCTTTTTTGATGCTTTACTGTAATTCGGCCGTCTAAAACATTCAAAGTTTCGAGGCTTTACTATTAACGATTAATACATCAGCTATTTTATGAATTTTAAATTTATCGTCTATAGCACCATCTATGGTTACGTAGTCGCATCACTTATACTATAGCTTTTTAACGGACTTTTTAACTTTAAATTACTTTTATACTAGAGCATTCTGCACATTGGGGTTAAAGTATAATGATGTATAACAAATTTTTTAATAATAATGTTAACTAATTTTTATTAGATTATTAGACTACTAATCAATAACTAATAATTACAACTAGTGCTTAACTAAAGTTACTTTCGTTACAATATTCTAAAAAAATCGGCTTACAATTCTACTGAAGACATCTGAAATAATTTTTTAGCTACCAAGGAACCAAACGCCTTTTAAAAAATTTCAAAACTATAGGGCCCGAAATTTCTAAAACCCGTATTAACTTTTCAAAACCCTTTGGCAGATTTGCTCTCCCAATAGTCTTGTTTTGTTTCGCATTGCAAGTATTGAGGCTGGCGGCGATGACCCAAATTTTGTTGCGCTATGTTACCGTCTGTCAATGCGTAGGTTGAAATAGGGTTTTCGACGACACCAGATATGATGGGGACAAGGTTGTTATACTTATATTTATATCGTACACTTAGAGTTCCTAGAAGTATGCTATTCAAATTCGGTGTTCAAATATCTGAGATATAAGCAAAACAAATTTTACTTTAAAAATTTCACCTTTCAAACTTTTTTTTCCTTTTCAACGTAAATTAGCCTAGACGAATAATGAATGCGAAATCGGTTATAAAATTAAGATTCGAAAAAAAATTTTAAAAAATATTTTGGACATTACTCCTTTGTTTCTGGATCGATTTTTTCGAAAAATATGTTCTGCTCCATTTGTGTTTGTTGCTTAGTCATTTGTAAACCGATTTAGCCGATTTTAAATAGAAAATTCTCGAAAGCATTACAGATACATCATACGCCATTGGCGTTGGGTAGGGGATTTGCAAACATTATTTCAACCGAAAGACAGACGAACATAAGGACATCGTGACTTCGTAACTTCTCTTCTCATAAGGACCCAGAATATGTATTCTTTATAGGGTCTAAGATATATATTGTAGAAATTACCAACGGAATTAAAAACTTCTGAAAAGCTTTCTTTTTAATACTAAATATAAGGAAGGGTATACGTATAAGATGCGGAAAATATAGCACACTTACTGGTTTTTACTGACGTCCTTAGAAGATATTCCATGAACGTTCTCAGAAATGAAAAAAGACCGAAAAATTAGGTACCCAAGTAAAAAGACTAGTGAAATTGTGAATCTTTTGCTACCAATTTAAATAGGCTCCGATCGCGGTTTCATAAAAGAAAAATTAACATTTGAAATTAAATTTTAGATCATATGTTTGAATATGTATGTATAAAAATTAAAATGCTTCTTATTAACCATTTATTATTCGATAATCGTACACTGCACCTTTCTTATCTAAAGTTTTTCTGTTCGAGTTCTTTCATTTAAATCTTGTATTATTTAAGTAGAATTGATATGAATGTATGTTTGAATCTGTATGTGAGAGACTTTGTATTAAATACAAATTCAGAGGTCACGTTTTTCATAGTTGCTGGATTTATTTTTATTTTTCTAACTTTTCCTACGGGTGATTGTATTTGTGTAAGCACACATACAAACTTACAAGTTTTTCAAAAGTATTAAAATTAAGTTGCATGTGTTAGACTGGATATGTATGTGTGAAGTATTTCGAATGTGTTGGAAGACATCGCGTATAATAAATCTCACTTTTTCTTCCAACGGAAGTCTTAAGTAAATAAAAAATGTGCAAAACTAAAAGTATTTCAGAGACGAAAAAAAAAAACTAAAAATAAAAATGAAATGAGTAACGAGAATAAAGAATGGACTGAAAAATATCCGATAGTCTGTAATAGAAAAGGAGGAATGAATAAACAAAAAAAAATAAAATAAAATCCATATTAATACTATTTTGAAAACAATGTTGTTTGACCATGTGAAATAAAAAAAATAAGGACTGCTGCATGAGTTTGTGTGGGTGTCAATAAAAAAGATTAAAAAGGGTTGTAAGAGTTTTTTTCTTTTTTGTTTGTCCGACTGTTTTAAAATAAATAAAGGATTTATTTTTTTGTTGAGTGGTGTCATTTTATCGGTATCTAGAAAAGGTGTATAATTTATTAAAATTAAATTAATGGCATATAATAAAATTTAAAAAAAAAACTTTTAGGTGCTGCTAACAGCAACTTACAATAACTTGAAAATAAACTTTAAGGTAGGCAAAGCTAATAATCAGTTAGACACGAGTATATACTTAAGAACTTAAATGTACATCCCTGAACTTAATCTAATTCTTCTTTTAAATGAAAAAAGAAATTAATTTCAGTTCGACAGTTGCCAAGATTACTACCTTATTTAACCCACATTTTCAACACAATATTTACTACTCATATCTTTCCAAGTAGCTGGAAACATGCTAAGATTATTCCGATCCCTAAAAATAACTCGGAGTTTAGGCCTATTGCAATTCTGCCTTATCTTTCCAAAATAATGGAAAAACTTATGTATACACAAATAAATGAATTAATTGATCGGCATAATTTGCTCACGCCACACCAATCTGGCTTTCGAGCTAAGCATAGCTTTACCTCAAACTTAAAAAGCTATTTAGTCTATCAGGGACCTCAAATAATCTACTTAAATCATATCTTGGTAATCGTTACCAATCAGTATTTATTAACGGTAGTTACTCGTCTGCACTCCCACTCGTCTGGAACCACTTTTGTTTTCGTTGTATGTTAACGATCTTCCTCGAACTTTATCATATTCAAAGTTACACTTTTATGACGAGGATGTACAAATTTACATTGGCAGTTCTGTAGAAGATATTGCAGATAACGTACATAAATTAAATAAGGACTTAGATAGTGTTTATAGATGGACAACCGCTAATAGACTTCTAATAAATCCCCACAAATCAAAATGCATTATCACACACCGTAAAACGATCCGTTTCAATATCAACTTTGACATTATGCTTAATAATGAAAAAATTGAATGTGTACACTCGGCAAAAAATCTTGGTGTTATATTCAATAATAATTTAGATTGGTCTGACCATATTAATAAAACTGCATCAAACATTTACCTAAGGTTACGTGAACTTTGGCCTACCCAAAACTTTACGCCTTTAAAAATTAAAATACTAATCGCCAAAACATACTTAATGCCACGACTTTTATATGGTTGCGAGTTTTTCTCAAGTTGCGACTTTCGTAGCAAAAATGTGTTACAGAAAACATAAAAAACATAATCAGATATGTTTTTGCTTTAGGGAAATAAAATGGTATATCCCAGTTCACAAATAAACTTTATGGCATGACACTTAAAAACCTTTTAGAAATGAGGGTATTGCACATGCTACATAAAATAATATATACGAAGAATCCTCCATATCTGTACAACAGATTAACCTTTGCAAGATCTAATAGGGGAAATAAGATAATTCCCTTTACACACCGCAGCCTGATATCTGAATATCAATTTTTTATCCATTCTGTCCGTCTTTGGGACCTACTGCCCAATCATGTCCAAACAAACAACAATGAGAACAATTTTAGAAATCCATTAGTCAATTATTTCATAAGCTAAAACCCATAAAACTAATCCAATTAATTTTTGCCATCAAGGCTATTTATTTATTAAGTTTAGCTTATTTTTATAATTATAAGTGTTGATCGACCTTTTTTTGATTACTCTAAATAGTTTATATAGTTTCCTATATGCAGGCTTTCAAGGTCATTAATTTAATGTAAATAAAAGATTATTTATTTCATTCTCAATAAAATCCGACGTTTCGTTGGTATTCTTTCCAACTTCTTCAGGGATTGAGTTTTTATTAAAATCTGGCAACATTGTGAAAATACAAAGTAAAAAGTAGTCAATAATAACAATAATTATAATCTTAATTTTTGACAAATTAACTTACAATAATCTTTTTCGTCAGTTTACATTATTTATAAATTATATCACAGTATTTTGTAAATGTGGACAGAACAACACAAAACTTAAAATATTAAAATAGATGATGTAAATATAAAAATTATCACGGAAAATTTGTCCTTTTTTGATCACAGTTGTTATTATTACTAAAGTATTGCAATGGTTTAGTTTGCATTTGTATTGTCTTTGTCTTCTTTTGTGTTTATTGCACTTGTCGATTTTTGTTGTATTCTTAAGCTCTCCAACGTGTATCTTTTATTTTCCCTTTTCTCTTTATCTGAAATTCTCACTTTTTCAAAGTTTGGCTTGTGTCCGTTTTCAATGCAGTGCTGTGCAAGTGCAGTTGATTGTTTTCCTCTTTTTATATCAGCTTTATGTTCGTCTATTCTCACGCCTAAATTTCTCTTTGTTGTACCAATGTAGATTTTTCCACACTCCTCATTATCACCGCCGTCACATTCAATTTGATAAACAACATCACTTTGATCCCTACACTCAATCTTTGTTTTTGTTTGTGTAAATAAATTATGTATTGTCTAGCTTGATTTATGCGCGAATATTATTTGTTGGTCCTTTATTATCTCTCTTAGTTTGTTGTTCTCAGTTAATCTTGGAATAAACGGTAGACTATAGTATTTGGCGTTGCCAGATGTGTCATTTTTGTTTTTTTCCCCTGATGAAATATTATTTTTGACTTTAGTCAGTAATGAATTGATCAACCCCTTTGGAAAATTGTTTTTCATTAAAATATCCTTTAACTTGTCATATTCTTAAATTGAAATTTTACGTTGCTTATTTTTATAACTTTGTCAATTAGATTCATTGCTGTATTTATCTTCTGTTTCATGGGTTGTGTTGAGTGGAAATTCATCAAGCGTCCAGAAGCAATTGGTTTCATATACCAATCTGTTATTATTTTGCCATTTTGTCGGAATATCTTCATATCCAGATATGGTATTGCATTGTCCTTCTCCCTCTCTAGAGTAAATTTCAGTTTGCTATGATATGAGTTAAATGTTTTTAATATTATGTCTTCGTCTTTATATTTTATTATGGCAAACAAATCATCCACATACTTTGTGATCAGTCTTATTTGTATATTGTTCATTTGTAGTTCTTCGATACATTGTTCCATTAAGTGGTCCAATATAATGTCGGCTACAGTCGGTGATAATGGGTTGCCCATTGGCATCCCGTATGTCTGTTAGTATAATTTTCCATCATGCATAAAATAATTATTATCATTTAAGCAGAATTTAAGTATTTGTAGAAATTGTGTCCTTGGTATTTTAGTGTGATTTTGTAGCACATTCCATTTAGTCATGATATTACTTATCGCTAGGTGTATAGGTATGTTTGTAAATAACGATACCACGTCCAATGATACAACAATCTCATCTTCGTCCAATGTAAGTATATCCAGTTTTGTCTTTAGTTCTAACGAGTTTTTTATGTTAAATTTGTCGAGTATAATGTTTTTTAATATATTCCCAATATATTTTGATAACCCATAGCAGGGTACTCCTACCGATGATGATATTGGACGAAGTGGTTACTTATTTTTAATTTATAATTTATATGTTACACTCAGTCAATTTAAAATGTTATCTTTCTTTAACTTAAATGGTTAAGTCCTTTCGCTTTTTTTAAAATAATGTACTCTTTTCTGTTTTTTTCTTTCTTTTTCAAACTTTATCGTTGAATTGTGATAACCATTTATGTTTATGTTTATATCTTGTTGTGTAGGATAAGCAAGAAATTCACAAATAAATAAATAAAAATAAAAAATAAACGGCTGTCCGATTTGACGAATTATCTTCATTTGAAGGATTTCTTGTTCCAAAATAAGCAAAGTATCAATTAGCCGATTTTTTTTTAAAGTGACGATTTTATTAAATCCCTAAAAATGTATTTGAATTGCTACTAAATCAAAGAAATTTTAAATTAAAAAGGCGATTATTGAATTTTTTTCAAGAATTAAACTTTTTTCACAAAATTATCTGCCCTGGTAATACCAGGGCAGATATATAGTCTTCCGGACTATATTTATTTAAGGGGACGTTAAGAAAACATTTCTTTACCGGTAATACCGGTAAAATGGGTTGCCTGAATTGCTTATAGGCTTTTTACACTGCTCAATATCTAACATCAATTTGCGAAGTTTTTTTTTAGTAAATTTCTTTATTGAAAATACCATTTAATCCCTTAATATAATAAGTACATTTTGAGAATCAAGCTCGATTCAGCCATGCGTTCCGAACAATATTTTTTTCCGGACAAATTTTTTTTATATTGAGTTTGACGTCTTACTTCTTAGAGAGAGAGGGAGAGAAATTATTTTTTTCATTTTTTCAATTTGTACATAAAAATTTAAATAATTGTTTTTTGCTGAATAATTAATAAAAAAAAATAACAAACAAAAATAAAACAATCACTTTCCTTTTTTCGTCCATTTTTTTTAACACACTTTTAGATATTTTTGGAGAATTCAAAATAAGTGGCTTGCTGCCATTTTGTATAATTGTTTACATTTGTAAACCATATGGTAGCTTTGTTTTTCGGGACATAATTTCCGAAATAGGTGAATCGTTCTGCAGAACACTCTCAGTAAAAAACTTATTCTCCGTACAAAAATATTGTTCGGAACGCATGGATGAATCCACCTTTATACAAAACTAACTTAACCCGGTGCGCTTTGCTACCCCAATCGAAATAAAATCATTATTTTTTTTTAAACAGACCTCGTGTATTGATTACAAAGCTTCTTGTACTGAATTTAATTGCTTTTACAGTAACCGTTTTATAGATATACAGAAATTTCAAGTGTATTCGTATGGGAGGTGCAATTCGTACTTTTCACACTAAGCCTACTTTTTGAAAGATGTTGTGCTTATTATCTAAGCTATTTGAACAAAACTGGAATACTTTCACTTTTACAGTACTCCAAATATGTAGAAATATTTTATGCCAATCAGTGTTGCAAAATTAAAATTTTGAAATGGTACTGAAAAAAAATAAAAGGAAGAAAAAATATTTTATTGAGAAATGTATAGTTTTTTTTTTTATTTTTCAGCAAAGTTGAGAAATATGGAGAAAATTAGTAGTTGGTAAATAGCGATTTACCTAGACAAACACAAAGCAAACAGTACAATTTTTGTATATACTTTTCTCTATAAATAGATCTATCAATAGAATGACGATCCGTTGCCTAGTTTTCGAGATACTGCTTTTTAAAGCGGACCAAATTATCTAAAAATTGTCTATTTCTTTACACTGTAAATCAGTCAACTTTGAAGGGCTATATCTATCTATATACATATCTGAACTAAAAATCTGATTGTAAAAAGAGAAAAATATTAAAATCGTTGGACATTTTCCTTTCAAATAGGTTTATTCAATATTTTTGAGGAGCGCCTAAAATGTTTGATCATTGCAACTTTGCGTCGGCAATTATGTACTCAAAATTTGGGTCGGTAACTTAAGGTTAATAACAATGTATTGTACTATTAGTTTTCCCGGAAACAATATTTTCTAGAGTGAAGCTGCTTATTATTTTTAAAGTTTTATTTTTAATACAAAATTAAGTTCTGATTGATTTGCAAAATCTCTAATAAAATGGCTTTGCAGTTTCTTTCAATTTATAAACAATTTCCATGTTTCTATAAATATGTCAAATCAAGTTCCACAAAAAATTTCATTTAAAGGTTAATGATTTTCATTTAAATTCATATTTATCACAGTGCTCGTTGAATGCAGACGTGTTTTTTTTAACTCGGCATACGGTTTCTGTTTTCTTTTAACATACTTAAATAAGTTGTTATAAAATCATAATATTATTTATTAAATAAATAATATAATATCAGCGAATTGGACGCTTAAAAATAATTTTTAATTTGTGAACATAAACGTCAATAATTAAAATAATAAAAGTTATAATTTAATAAAAAAAATGTATGTATGAACATACATACATAAACATACAAACATACATTTTGAGCAAAAACATTTCTTGTTTTTGTTTATTCTTCTTTTTTATTATCGGGGTTTTTAACAACAAATAACAAGAAGAGCACAATTAAACAAACTGTAAAATAAAAAAAAAAAACTTATGAATGCGTACAATGCAAAAACAATTAAACATAATGAAAGAAATGCATATGTTACAGTGAGTGTTGACGAAACAAAAGTAGAAACAAAAAAAAGAATCGATGATAGCAATTACCTAACGGCTAAACCTATTACTCGAACGCGTTCCCTCTCACCTTCTTTGTTTACAAATACGGTCGATCGTATTACAATAACAAGTTTGTTAACTGCAGGCGCTGCCGCAGAGCCAAAAAAAACTTTAATAAGTGATGATACGGTTAACCCCAAAACAGCCGCTATGGACAACTCAGTAACTCAAGGAAAAATTTCTCAAAAGCCTACAGTACAAGTTGGTATGGACAGGTACATAACAGTGCTCAAACGGGGACGCAGCCCTACCTCTGCAGCAGTTGCTTCGGCCTCAAAAGTACCAACTTTTGATAAAATAAATACTCAAAATCGTTTTGCAATTCTGGAGGATGAATCCTCTGAAGCACCAAACGTCATAAAATCATCAAAGCCTCCCCCGATATATCTTAGGGAACAAAATTCAAATGAGCTCATAAAGAGTTTGATATCAGTGATAGGTGAAAATTCGTTTTACGTAGCGGCTATCAAGCGTGGTAGTATAAACGAGACTAAAATTCAAGTCAATCATGAGAATGACTTTCGCAAAGTAATAAACAACTTTGAAGCACTAAAAAAAAACTTTTATACATACCAACTGAAAAGCAGTAAAGGTCTTCAGGTAGTGATTAAGGGTATTGACTCATGTGTGGACCCAGAAGAGGTCAAAACATTCCTAGAAGAAAAAGGCTTCAAGGTAAAACATGTAGTAAACATAAAAAATAGAGAAAAAATTCCCCAACCACTTTTTCGAGTAGAGTTTGAACCCGGCGATGTTAAGCTTAAAAAAAATGAAACGCATCCCATCTATGATTTAAAATACATTCTGTACAGAAAGGTAACTATAGAGGAGCCGCACAAAAGAGGTGGTCCCGTTCAATGTTTGAACTGCCAAGAATTTGGCCATACTAAGGCATACTGCTATTTACCCCCTGTTTGCGTAGTATGTGGTGAGCTACACGGTACAGTTCTTTGCGATAAGTCTAAAACCGACCCCAACGTAAAAAAATGCAGCAACTGTGGTGGTAATCACACTGCCAATTATAGAGGATGCCCTGTATATACTATCGTCAAGCAGTCGGTTGGACCGAAAACTAATCCCCCTCAAATGCAGGTAACGAATCAAGTAAACAGTAATGATCTTCAGGCTCCGCAGCCTAGTAGTAACAGAACCTCTTATGCTAACGTTTTAAAATCAAACAATGTACCAATGCAAGGCGCTTCGTCAAGTAATGACGAAACTCCAGTTTCTAATCTAAGTCGTCTAGAAAAAACCATGGAAACATTAGTGCAAACAGTAAATAATTTTACAAACACAATGGGTAATATGATGCAGGAAATTCTTAGAATGCAATCGATGTTATTGCAAGCTATTCTTAACAAGCCATGAACTGTTTAAAAATTTGTTTTTGGAACGCAAACGGCATCCGCCAACATAAAAATGAATTAGAATACTTTCTTAAAAATAAACAAATTGATGTCATGATGGTTTCTGAAACTCATTTGACCTCAAGAAATACGTTTAAAATTAATGGTTATACTCTATATGATACCAAGGACCCTCGAGATAGAGCTTGTGGAGGTTCTGCTATATTAATAAAAAACCGAATTAAACACTACCCAATGTGTGATCATCGTGAAGATTATCTCCAAGCTACGAACATTTGTGTCGAAGAGCTAAATCGAAGCATAGTTATTTCATCTCTATATTCACCACCTAGATTTGCAATATCAGAAAGCCAATATTACAAATATTATAAGTCACTGGGGCCCTGTTTCCTGGCTGCTGGCGATTACAACGCAAAACATACCTTCTGGGGGTCACGACTTATAACACCAAAAGGTCGTGTTTTGTTTAATACAATCTCTAAAATGAATTTAAATGTTGTCGCGAGCGGCCAACCAACATATTGGCCTGCTGATCCGCAAAAAATTCCAGATGTCATCGATTTTGGCGTGGTTAAAAACATCCCCACAGAAACGATTTACGTTGAAGCTTCCATAGAATTATCCTCTGATCACACACCTACAATTGTTACTATAAGAAACACCAATAGAATTGAATCTCCCTCTGGTCACATAGCGACGTCAGCTACACATATAAATTGGATAAAATATAAAAAATATCTCAGTACCCATTGCACAGAAAATATTCCGCTTAGCACACCGGAGTATATAGATCGCTCTATTGTCAATTTTGACAGTTTTCTAAAACTAGCTGTTCAACATTCCAGCATTGCCCCCAAAAAAAACAAAAATAATAAAATATATTCCTCAGATGTCGAGCGTCTCTTGTCTGAAAAAAGGAGAGCTCGTAGAGAGTGGCAATTGCACAGATCCCCTCAACTTAAGAACTTACTAAAAGACTGTACAAAAAGGCTGAGAAAGTTACTGCAGACTCAGAAAACGGCTTCTCTGGAAAAATATCTTAAGGAACTTGATGCAACTCCACAATCAGACTACTCATTATGGCGTGCAGCTAGAAACCTCAAAAGGCCAGTTGTCGCTAATCCGCCATTAAGAAACTTGAATGGAAGTTGGGCAAGAAATGATGTTGAAAAAGGAAATCTGTTTGTTAATCATTTAAAACACGTATTTACCCCTAACATATCTCACGATATGGCGGTCGAGTTACCACCTGTTGCTGCTAGAGCAGCTGTTCCCCTAAGTTTTGAGATAAGAGAAATCGAAAAGGCTATTTGTGATTTAAACCCCAAGAAGGCTCCTGGTTTTGATAAGATCAGCAACAAAATGCTTTTGGAGCTACCCAGCATAGCAAGGAGAATTATTCTTTTAATTTTTAATGCTATTTTACGCCTGGAATACTATACTCAAAAGTGGAAGGTTTCCTTAGTCATCATGATACCTAAGCCAGGAAAGGATCACACAAAAGTTGAGTCATATAGGCCTATAAGTTTACTTTCAAATATATCAAAGCTGTTTGAGAAGCTGTTAGCGTCAAAATTAACCCCAATTCTAAATGAAAACAGATGTATTCCTAACCACCAATTCGGCTTTAGAAGAGAACACAGCACAATTGAGCAAACCCATCGTATAGTAAACGCAATAAGAAAAGCCTTTGAAGAAAGAAAATATTGTTCCGCTCTCTTCATCGATGTTTCTCAAGCTTTTGACAAAGTCTGGCATGAAGGCTTAATACATAAATTGAAGCTAAACTTACCAGTAAACACACACAAGCTGTTAGAAAGCTACTTAGTCGGTCGAAAGTTTATTATTAAAGAAGGTGATTATTTAAGCTCTCCTCAACCAATTGAAGCTGGAGTCCCTCAGGGAAGCATCCTAGGCCCACTTTTATACTTAATATATACTTCGGATATGCCAATAAACAACTACACCCAAACTTCAACATTTGCTGATGACACAGCTTTTCTAAGCGTGCACGAAAACAGTCAAGAAGCATCTCGATACCTACAGGATCATATATTTCAACTCGAACTGTGGCTGAAGCAATGGAGGATAAAGGTCAATGAGCAAAAATGCGTACATGTAACATTTACCTTGCGTCGGGAAACATGCCCCCCTAATAAAATCAATAATCATTTAGTGCCTCAAAATTCGCATGTAAAATACCTCGGTATTCATCTAGATCGCCGTTTAACGTGGAAAAGCCATATAGAGGCAAAATTATCTCAAATGAAACTAAAAGCCATCCAAATTCATTGGCTTATTGGAAGAAACTCTGTCCTAAGTCTCGACTGCAAACTTTTACTTTACAACTCCATCTTAAAGCCAATCTGGTGCTACGGTATTCAACTATGGGGCACAGCCTCGGCCTCTAATATCGAAAAAATTCAAAGGCGCCAAAATAAACTTCTTCGTATAATCACAGCTGCCCCTTGGTATGTTAAAAACTCAAATATTCACAAGGATCTCAATGTTCCTTTAGTAAAAACTATGATTACAAAATATGCAGTAAAATATTTAAAAAGGCTTGAACAACACCCAAATCCACTAGCTCGAAATATTTTAAACCATGGCGGCCACACTCGCTTAAGAAGAAGAGACACTGCAGCACTTACCCAATTAGATGAGCGATAAACACCTATATAAGTGAACAGAACCCGTGATGAAGAAAATTTTTGTCTGGCACTGGCAGGACGTAAAATAACGTATTAGGTTAAGATTTGATTAATTATTGTTAGTTCGTATTTAAAATATGAAGATTCAATAAAAATAATGAGAAAAAAAAAAAAAAAAAAAAAATTTAAATTTGGATTTTTCACAAACATTTTATGAAATGCATCCCTTTTTTTAAATTTTCTTGCAAGTTATAAGAACGAATATCCCATTCTGGATAGCAAAATATAAATCCTGGCGTCCTCGCTTTGCATTCAATATTAACGTCGTTAATTATTTTTTATACACAACAACACAAATTTTGGAACAAACACATGATTACCAAAGTCTGCTATCGAAATGATCACATCACAGTTAAAAGTCAAAAGGCGCCAAGGATAAAAAAGTACTAAAAACAACGCTGGGGTACTGCATTATTTTTAATAAGTAAAAGTACTGAAAAAAGTACTGAAGTGCTGAATTTTTCAACACTGATGCCAATGTATGGCCACGTCTACCTAAAAATTAAAAAAATATTAATAGCCTGTATGTCGGGTAATCACAAAATCACTGTGAAAATTTCAAGAAAATCGTTTCAGTAGCTTAGGAGTCTTCAGGGAACAAACAACAATACGCTTTTTCATTTAAACATTATTCATTTCATTTAAACATTATTAATTCCCCTGCACCTACCCCCTTTCTTTTTATTTTGAAAGGTGTAGTTTACCATAAGAGTGAATCCTACAAAGCCTGAAGACTTTTATCTTCAGATATTAGGTATTTAACATTTTCGTTCTTTGGGGGTACTACTCCTCCTTCGTCTACCCCGCCCATTTTTATTTTGAAATTTCTAGTGTACCATAATAGTGGCTTTAACAAAGTTTAAAGACTCTCGCTATAATAGTTCTTCAGCTAAGCGTTATTTAATATATGCATCCCATGGGGGTATTGCTCCTCCTGAGCCTAGCCTCTTTTTTATGTCTAAAGTTGTCGTTTACCATAAGAGTGACTCCTACCAAGTTTGAGCATTCTCACTACAAAAGTTCTTCAAATATGCGATATTTAACATTGGCGGCCTATGGGGGGTACCACTTCCCCTGCTGATATCCTATTTTAATTTCGGGTCTCAGAAGATCCTACTGCAAAATGTTCAAGAAAATGCGTGCAGCGGCTCTTAAGATATACGATACTTAACATTGGCATCCTATGGAGGGTACCACTTTCCCTGCCCCTTTCGAAAAAATAAGTAGCCTTTTTTTATTTTCGGGGCTCACATGCTATTACTGTAAAAATTTCAGGAAAATCGGTTCAGTAGCTTAGGAGTCTATAAGCCAACAAACAAACATACAAACAGACAAACATTTTTTATTTTTATATACATACATATATACTTAGATATATTAAAACAATGTAACGTTATATGTTTTTTATATAACAAAATAAACAGCTGACTGAAAGTTTTTTGTGTAACATACATACATATGAATAAAGAAATATGTAGGAATTTAAAAATTTCCATTTCCTATTATTTGAATCAACTAATTGCACATGACTGTCAAAATTGACAAAAACAGAAGGTTAATAATTTTAAAATCTGACCAGGGATGTGGAGTCGGAGTCGGAGTTGAGGTTTTGTGCCGGAGTCGGAGTCGTAGTACCCACAAAAACCCGCGACTCCGGCTCCAAAGATTTTTGGCATAAAAAATTAAAAAAAAAAAATTCTAAAATAAAAATTATTCGAAATTGACGAATTGAAATTTTTAAGAACCATTTTTATGCTATATTTAAAAATTTAAAAGCTAATGCATTAAAAAACTTTGAGTTATGGCCATTTTCTCAATGTATCGACAAACTGTCTGTTACTTAATGTCAACATAAATTTATTATACCGATAAACTGTCCGTTAACGATTTTGGGTTTCTCAATATACCGACAAAAAACATTGGTTTGAGTTGGCAATACTACTCAAAATACATGTAAAAGTTGAGAGTCGGCTGATTGAATTTATCTGTACGTCAAATAAAAGGAAAATAAATAATTGGCAGATGAGTGCCGGTTAGCACTGCGATAAAATAGAAGCAAATGAGACATTGAGAAAACCAAATTTCTTTAATGTGCAGTTTTTCGTTGGGAAAAAAGATAATCGCCTAATGAGAAAATGGCCATTAGATTATTAAATAATCTCTATAAAACGGACGTCAGTATACAAATTAGTTCCGGTTCAAACCAATTGTACGTCAAACAGAAAGTGTTATGCTTTTTTTCTAGCAATTAGAACTAACTTGAATTATATATCATGATTAGTGGCAGTTTATGCCGAACTAAAATGATTTTCAGGAGGGACATTTATATTATCCCATGGCAGCCTTGCCATTTATCAAGTTTTTCCTTTTTTTGCAAGTTTTTTGAGATGCAAAATTTGCAGTATGTTTTTAGATTCTGAAATATCTTTAGCACTAGATTCATATAAGTTGTCTAAAGTTAATGTAATAGATCTTGGAGTTTATTCTTTAAAGTTTTATGATGCACTTTTTAATGGTCTGTTAAAAAAGTCCGATTTTGATAACGACTTTCTTAAACACGTCAAAGATCTTGAACCTTTTTATGTAATTAGAGGTTACCAATTGAATATTTATTAATTATGTGCTATTGTGGCAAATTTAGTCTATTTGAGTGATATTAAAGAAGTTAATAATGAATAGCTTGAGCTTTAATTTTAAGGAACATAGTTAATAGAAAGAGCATACGCGGGGGGTATTCAAAATAAAAGCATTTTTAGATTTAATTTTTAAATATTTTTAAATAAAATTAATTCTATATACTTTTTTTCATTTAATTATTTAACAGTAATATAAAAAGCCTTACAATTTGTTTTTGTTTTTTCTTTTAAAAATGTTGGCACTTTTGTAAAAAAAAGTTTTTTTTCAGAATTAAGAGGTTTTTTTTTTAAATAAATTTTGGACTGATCATCACGAAATCCGAAATCCAGACAGACAACCATATCTAAATCGACTTAGAAATACTCAAGAAACCAGGGGTATTAGATGCGTAATAAAAAAGTTTCACATGGAATGCCAAAATTAGTATACCCTCATTCCGTTCGGTAATGACCCTTTTTTAGGGTAATTTTGGGCCGCAAAATGTAGCAAGGTAATTTTATTTAAAAAACGTTTATTTATAGAAATTTGGATTTTTAGTATACATATACATGCTAACATATGTATGAATGTTTAATAATTTTAACGTTTGAGAGGTGATTTTAAATTAAAAATAGATAAATTTTATAACAAAAAATTAAGAACATAATGTTTTTGCAAATGTTTGCGTAACAGCGATAAGTCCAATTAAGAGAATTGAAATTATGCTTGTATAGTTATTATTAATTTTTTGTATTAAACTTTTTGTTTGTCTAAAAATCAACAATATTTAAACATACTTACATATCAAATAGCCGTGAGCTAATAAATTTTACTATAGTTTTTGGATTATTTTAAGTACGGATCAGGCATTCTGTACTTGATTTAAGAAAATCTGTAATTACCGTACTATTGACACAACTTTGCGTTGGTTAAGTACGGATGAATAGATTTTTCTTGTGACTGTAACAATTCAAAAATTATTATAGTACATAACTTTTTTAATTTTATTATTACATGAATTAAACAAAACATTATTTTTTTTAATGTTTATCATATACATATGCATGTTAAGCGTATTAAATAAAAATATTTTGAGTTGAATGAATATGCATATTTGAATGTATGTACCTATTTTATTCAAAATTATTTTGCTGCCATATTCATAAAAATACAATAATTTTGCTTAAAAATTTATTTTAAACAAAAATTACTAATCAAATTTTTTCTTAAAACCCATTTAAAATTTTAATAAATGGTTTATGAATACTTCCATTGTGTGCTGTTTCCAAATGACAGGCGATGGACTGAGTGCTTTTCATATAAATTTTACTACATAATCAATCGCCTGTCATTTGGAAACAGCACATTAATGTTTGCGTACGGTAATTTCTTCTCAAAAACAGTAATTTTTAGTAGGCCGTACGGTTATGAAAAAATAAAAGTTAACATCACTGAGTCGCAAATACATTTATATTCAAGAATATAGTAGGAGTCGGAGTCGAGAGTCGGAGTCGCACTTAAAAAATTTCAGCGTTTGGAGTCGGAGTCGGAGTTAGTACTTTTTTCGGACGACTCCACAGCCCTGAATCTGACGTAACCTAAAATCGTACACAACAGCAAATTATATACTTAATTGTATTTCAGTTTATAAAAAATTTTGTTTCTTTTAGGAATATGTGTAAATAAAAAGATTTAAGTGTATATATGCCGCCACAAACAAAAGACTTGCAACAAAGCTGCTGTCAGATGGTTTGCCAGTTCAAAATAGAACACACTCTAAATGAAAATTTTTACACTGCAAATTCGAGCTGATATTTACAGAAGCAAAGTTGTTTGCATTTCACAGTAGAAAATTTGGCAAGCACACTGCTAAATATCTAGTATCGAAGTGGATTTTGTTTTGTATGGAAAATCTAGTCAAAAACATATAGACTTTGTTCAATATCTCGTAAGACTAAAATTTCGTGGCAGTGTAAATGGGCTCTAAGCCGAAAGTTCTGCTATTATAGACTTTTTGTTACAGGTTCAGAATGCGCCTTGCGAATTAGCTACCCCATAAGCTTTCAAGTAAAATTTGTGTTGTTGTAAATACAAAATCAAATTTTTATGAAGTCATGTAAAGGATTATCATTTTTTTTTTATCCAATGCTCAAAAATCTTATTATTTAAAATATAACTATTTTAATATAAGACGGACCGGAGAACATGTCTAAATCAGTATACTAAAAGGTCAAAACTTATCTTCAGATGTACAAGCAACTCGATAAACGCATACAAGCTCACAAACCTGATATAAATCTCTTAACTCTGAATAATTATTTCTTAATGGTTTGTCATAATTGAAAAAGTTAAACTAAAAGGCAGACTTATTTTGATTAATATTTAAATTGTCTTTCAAAGACAAACAATAATGCCAAAATATCACATTATATTCAAATTAAAAAAAAAGAAGATTAAAAATGCTTAGTACCAACTTGAGCTTTCTTTGGCAGACTTTTGTCAATATATAAAAAGAAATTTGTTCTTTTTTAACACCCTCTTTTTCCGCCATTAAAAAAACTCTTCCTTGAAATACAGCAATTTAAAATGATAATTTCAAGGTGGAAAACCATAAGAAAAATGTCATTCATCTGTATCAACATCATCATTTTTATCCCCATCATCTTTGTCCCGCCATGTCATGTCAAAGGCATCAACAATTCCTAAGAAAGAAAAGGTGTCGTCTTCCAAAAAGAAAGGAGTCCTTCGTTCACAAACTTTATCACACTTCTTAATCAAAATTGAAATTTATTTGTTTTTCCTCATTTCTTTATGGAAAATTGTATGGAAAATTGTTCTTATAATTATTTTTGCATGAAATGAACAAAAGTCTATATTAAGCAGTTTAAGACAGATAAAAGGGTTGTTGGCTTTAATTCACTCTTTCACTCATTCATTCCGTCAGTCATTTGTGTTTATTCTTTGCCAGTTGCTTGGTGTCAACCAGCCAGCCAGCCAACCAACCATCTAGACAGTTCGTCGTCATTCAGTCATTCAAATGAAATCTTTATTTTGATAAAATGTGAGTATAATTGAGGATTTAAGAGCTGAACAAGTTAGAGAGCGGGGGAATTATGAAGACGAATGGTTGGAGGAGGGTGTTAAGAAGTTTGAAATTAAAATTTTCACATGAAGTACATAATTTAATAGAAGTGTTTTATTCTTCGTTTCATTATTTTCTTATCCAGATAGGAGTGGTAGAATTGTTGAATAAATGAAAAAAAGACAAGTTTATGAATTAAAATTAAGATGCTTGTAGATTATGAAGACAATGTTGTCTATTAAAAAAAAAAAAAAAATTAAAAAGAACGTTAAATGTTTTTAGAAGGAAGGTTTACTTAGGTTTAAGATTTAAGAATAGTACATCGTTATAAAATATGTATCAGACAAAACATTTTGTTTATATATGACACTTTTAATGAGTCGCCAAAGGAGACCTGCTCCTACTTGCGACTTCCTTTCCAGGATCTCTGCCGTTTTCATTACCAATAATATCTACATGGTCGCCTTCGGCATCCTAAAGAACTATCAGGTTGGCGGGCAGAATCTTTGATGCAAAACGCGTAATATGGGCTGTATGTAAATTTAGTCCATTTAAATCACCTGTAATGGATGGAATCATTCCATGCTGCCTTCAGCAATGGGAGAGGGCTCTCACTTCCAAAATGGCTAGAATCTTCATATCCAGTTTACTGGCGTGTCACGTGCCGGAGCCATCAAGGGAGGTTAAAGTGGTCTTTATACCTAAGGCAGGGAGCAAATCTGAACAATTGCGCAAATCTTTCAGACCAATAAGCCTTAGCTCGTTTTTTTTTTTGAAGACAATGGAACAACTCATAAATAGATTCATAAGATATGAATATCTATCGGAGACTCCGATAAATCGCTTTCAGTTTGCCTATCAATCGGGCAGGTCTACGGTGACTGCCATTCATTTCGGTGTGGGTACGGTTCAGAAAACACTGTACGCAAGACAAACAGCTCTGTCTACATTCATCGACATCCAGGCAGCCTTTGAAAACACTTCCTATGATGCAATTAACTTTGCTCTAACAAGGAACGGTGTTCCAGTTCTCATAAGAAACTGGATAGGAAAGATGCTAGCATTCAGGGTGATCAAGTTGGATCTATGTGGCTCATCGAGGACCACTGAAACAACCATAGGTTGCCCACAGGGTGGCGTCCTATCGCCTTTTGTATTACCATATAAATAAAAAGGTGCTTGTAAGTCTCTTAAAACACATTCTTTGTTGAATGCATTATAGTTAAATACTCGTTTTTTTTTAAATATTTTCTTATAATTAAAACATTTTTTGTTTTAAGAAATGCATATGCATTTTTTAATATTTATGGCCATTTGCTTATATTGAGCTCTTGCTAATTGCGAGCTCTTAACGCTTTTTTAGGTGACCTTTCTGCTTACAGGTCTATGATTATTCTATTAATTGCTTTATTCTTCTTCGGCGACGTTCGTCGCACTATAACATTGAATAGCCTGTCGAACTACTAAATTGTTTGTAGAACCAGGTCGACTTACTACTTTTTCGCCCAAGTCCAGATGCCACCACAAAGGAAGATATATCTTCACTTTTCTCTTGATTCTGATTATAAAAAAATGATTTCAAATTACTTTCTTATTGTTTCTTATTCCATGTTCCTCAACAAATTCTTTGGGCTCTCTTTAGCACAAGTCCCGACAAGAAAGGCTCCCGACGACCTCATTTTAATCCATTAAATAAGTATTGTTAGTATACCTACCAAGCAAGATAAAACTACTGTCTAAATAATCCTATTCAAAGTCCTGTCATTTGATCATCGCAGAATAAAAAATGTTTCTTTTTTTGTTTTAATTATACCTACACAATAATAGTGGAAGGGTATTATTCATTTGTGCTGATGTTTGTCATGTTTGTCCACCTTAAAATATTGTTTATATAGAGTCTTTATGCCTATAAACCATCTTATTATCTTGGCATTTCGATACAATTAGGGTTCAAAACTAATTTATTGCAATCTAAATTTTTTAACAAACTTTTATTGGTATATGTCCATATTTGACATATATACTTCTCCCGAAAATAGCTTTTAATGTCATAACTTCCTTATGAATATTGGTATTGACACAAAAATTGGCGACAGTAGCTACTATGTCATGAGAAAATGTTGTGCTGGTGGGTCCTAAATAAACCATAATGTGCCATATAAACCTCTTTCCTAAAATCACTTTAAGGCACACAAATTCATGTATAGATGAAGATATCTAAATAATTATTGGCGTAAAGAACTTTTATATGAGTCTTAACCTCAGAACATATTTTGTTATGGCAGGTCCATGATTGCCCATGGTTCCCAACTAGAATACACTCTCGAATTTTTTTTTTAACACTGTGATGTAGATTATCACATGGTCGGGCTTGACCGACTATACCCCGCTTGAAAAGAAGGAGTACGGAGGCCTTATAGAAGGCCCTTACTTTTGGATGTACAAGGCCTGATTGCTCCAAACTCATATCTTTTTTACACACTTTGTCATTGCGGAGTAGGCCTTCTGCTCTCGCTTCTTTCGAAGCTACATAAGAATGGTAACGGGATCAAAAAATATTAATTTTGCTTTTGTTTGTGCAAAAAGCATACAAATAATGTTACTCATTTTCTACTCCTTTCTCATAAAAGCGAGTGTGGCAGGTGCATCTTATCTTTTATATCAAAGAGCCGAGGCCTTCTATGAGGCATTCTTTAGCAGTTAGATAAGAAAAGTAATTCAATCAAACAAATTTTTAAGCAGGCCTGAAGTAAAAAGTTCTTTTGAGTTTGACCGCTATGAACTTTCTTGCTTGTTGTACATCCACACAATTATACTTGTATTTGTAAATATACATAACTTTAATGGAGTTTCCATTGGGAATATAATAACATAGGAAAAAGGAAAAAATGAACATAAAGAACATTTTAAAAGAAAACTTTTTCTTACACTTGTTTTCAAAAACACATTAATAGTTAAAAGTAACTTAAACATTATTAAAAGGAAAACTTATGAAAACTAAATGATAAAAGTTAACATATGGTCGGTCAATATCAAAAACTCATACATGCCAATGTATAAGTATGTATGTATACGTATTTGAATTATAGATATGTACCTTTATCTAATGTCACTGCAGTTGATAAAATATAAGCACCCTTAGGATATGCTATGACAAAAAAATGGTAAAACATGTTAAAATAAAATTGATTTTTTGTTGCTATAAAAAATGGACTTTGTCGAAGTAGCAGAAGAAACTACAGCAAAAAAAAAAACATTTTAAGCATGATTTTGATTTTTTTTCTTAGATATCAGGCAGGAACAATCTTTGTTTTATTTTTTAGTAATATCACTTATAAATAAATTAAATCGTTTCTAGTAAATATAAATAGAAAAAGCCTATTCCATAACAGTGAAAAGTGTGTTAAGCGTTTTGCTGATGTTGGTAACACCTTAAAAAATTGGTGCCACCTTTAAGCCTAGCGATCCACTCTGAAGCGTTATAACGATGTCTGTCCGTGCGGCTGTCCATGTAAACTTTGTGCGTAAAGTATAGGGTATTTAATTAATCGATGTTTTGTATTAATCGATTAATCGCGCGAATAATTATTCGAGGTAAAAAAAAAAAATTATTAAATTATTCGAATTATTCGTTAATCGAAAATAAGCAATTTTAAATAATTCGAACTGCTATTCGCCCAAAATTAATCGATTAATCAAACAACGTTTAATCGTTTGAATCCCTAGTAAAGTACAACCCCCAATTTTGAAGAAAATTTTATGAAATTTGTTGCATACGTCTTAATTGTCATAAGGCCTATTGAAAATGTTAAGAGTCAGTCCTTAATTTCACATAGCTCCCATACAAGCCTCTTTCCGCAGTAGAATCTTTATGCTTATAAACCAACTTATTTTTTTTAATTTATGCGAGGGTTTTTTGGACATTTAAGCAGAGAAAACATATAAGTAAACAAAAAACTGAAAGGAAAATTCAAAAATATTTACAGCCTGTTCATCGATTTCGAACGTCATCGTTCGCATAGAAAATTACATTTAAAACAAAAACAAAATTCGAACATTGTACGAACTTTGTTTTTGTTTTAAATGTAATTTTCTATGCGAACGATGACGTTCGAAATCGTTAAACAGGCAGTTAATATGCGAAAAAGTTCTTGGGCGCAATCCATACATATATAAAAATGAAAAAACGTGTGTTTATATGTTTGCTTGTTAACTATAAACTCCTTAAATACCGAACTGATTTTTCTGAACTACTTAACGGATTTTCCAGAATTTCTTAATAACCCGGCGCTTAACACAGGCTTTAAATATTTGGAAATGGACGTGGCACCTCCCATACAAAGACAATATCAATAACCTTATATCTGGAGAACGGTTACATATAAAGTAATCAATTTTTAAACAAATAACATAAAAACACAACATGAGCCAAAAAGTGGGCTGGATTGAACAAGTGGGCGTGGCACTTCCCATATAGAGACAATATAGTTTTCTTTTTATCGTAAATGTCCAGAGCCAAATTTTGCAAATTAGGTACATGCATCTTGGTTATCAACATTCAACAAAATGTAGGCGGGATTTAAGAACTGGAAGTGTTATCTCCCATACAAATACAAAATAGATTTCCGTATATCTAGCAAAATCATCTTGCAAGTGGGCTGTATTGGAGAAGTGGGCGTGGCAAAGAAGTTGTCCAAATTTGTTACACATAGCTCGGTTGTAAATGCACAAATGCCGTCGAAAAAAGGTGTTTTTCAACAAATGAGCGTAGCACCTCCCGGAACGGTAGCAGCTAAAGTTTTTAAGTTTCTTGAATATTAATACACAGCATCTGTCAAAAAGTGTAAAAAAATGTTTGATAACTTGAGGGCGGCAATAGGTAAAGTTTTAAACTTTTATGCAAATAGCTTGGTTATAAATGCACAACACTTGCCAATAATAAGACGGGATTGGTGAGGTGGGCGTGGCAAAAAATTAATTTTTGTATATCTGGAGAACTATAAGAGTAACATTTTCCAAATTTGTTACTAACAAGTTAGTACAAATATACAACATCTGTCCAAAAGTATCCAGTCCAAAGACTCATTTCTGTTTATCTGTAGTACAAATTGCTTTGTTATCAATACACGCCACGCCATGAAAAGTTCTTGATTTGTAGTTTTTAAAATCAAAAAGATTTATAAAACCTGAACAATTTTTTACCCACGAAGTTTTGCATTTTAACAACTAGTAAAACATTGCTTTTCTAATCCTGAGTGTCTGGAATTACTTTATACAAAACGATTAGGTCCGTAGTTACAAACTACTGTTAAGGGTTAATAAAATATAATTGGTGCCCTGGTTGGCTAGATGCTATTCTAGATGGTGTTTTTCTAGATGGTGAAGATTATTGAGAACCATAGCCTATGTAATTAAATTCTGCACGTTTATTAAAAATAAAGTAAGGAGAAATGAACTAGCCAAAGAACTTACCCAAGAGGAACTTAAAACGGCGGAAATCGTGATACTAAAACAAACTAAGTCCGAATATGTTGTAGATGAAATCAAACGTTATGAACAGGGAATGGATATAATGAAGTCAAGTTCGCTGTACAAATTATCACCAATTTTAGATGAAAATCAGATTTTACGAATAAATGGTCGCATTGATAATGCTGATGTACCGCGTGAACTAAAAAATCCGGTCATCATGCCAAAAGATAGTTGAGTAACTGAACTCATAATTTTGCATTATCATAGCAAATGTTATCACGTCAATAAAGAAACTGCAATAAATGAAATACGTCAAAAGTACTATATTTCTCAACTTAGAACAGTCTTAAAAAAAGTTGTAAAGCGATGCCAAATGTGCAAAATAAGGAATGCTGCACCACGGGTTCCCCAAATGGCGAAATTGCCACGAGCACGACTTTCTGCGTATGTAGCTCCATTTACCTTTACTGGTCTCGATTTCTTCGGGCCCATGTTTGTGACGGTTAATAGACATAAAGAAAAGAGATATGGTGCACTTTTTACTTGTTTAACTATTAGAAATAGTGCACTCCCTCAACACGAGTTCTTGCATCATGGCAATTAGAAATTTTACCTCCAGGAGAGGAACACCAAGAGAATTTTTTAGCGATAACGGCACAAACTTTGTTGGCGCAGATCGTGAGTTACGACAGGTCTTACAAGAAGTCGACAAAAACCAATTAGTTCGAAATTTAACAACCTCAACTACAAAGTGGATTTTTAACCCACCAGCCTCACCTCATATGGGAGGAGCATGGGGACGAATGGTAAAATCTGTTAAAACTGTTCTGTACAAAATATCAAATGAAAGGTGTCCAAATGATGAAGTTTTGAGAAGCATGATGGCAGAGGTGGAAAACATAGTCAATTCTTGTCCACTTACATATGTTCCCATTGAGAAAGAGGATACGGAGTCTCTCACTCCAAACCACTTTTTAGTTGGAAGCTCTGGTGGTCTAAAGCCGTAAGCAATTTATGACGATACAGGCGTTGTATTACGACAATGTTATTTAGCTTCCCAACTGTTTGCAGAAAAATTTTGGAAAAGGTGGGTGGCCGAATATTTGCCAATACTGACATGTCGATCTAAGTGGCACGATAAGGTAAAACCGTTGGAGGTTGGCGACCTTGTAATTGTGGTTGACCCTATGCATCCCAGGAATGTTTGGCCAAGAGGGAAAATTATTGATGTATGCACTGCCGATGATGGTCAAGTAAGAAGAGCTAAAAAGATGACAACATGTGGGGTTTTAGAAAGACCGGCCGCTTTTAGATGTGGCTCAGGAATTGGAGTAAGCCATCGAAAAATTCTTGTCATACTGCGGGGAAGTGTTACCGCCACTGCCAAGCCGTACCTCGTTATTTAACTTTTGTTGAAGTGGCACCACTTATATTGTCAAAATAGTAATATGTCAAATATTGATTTTCCAAGCGGGAAAAGTAATTATTGCTTAAGAAGACATATTTTTTTCTGTAGTTTCAATTTCAATTTGTATTCACATTTGTACTGCATATTGTATGTTTAACCTATTTTAATAAGAAAAGGAAGTTAAGAAGCTTGCTCCGAGGCCAAACTAAAAAAGCTTGTAATTTTGAATTTAAGAAACCCATATTTGTAAAATTTGATTTGTGTTATATTTATCTAGGAATTTCAACGCCATTTATAAAAATAAAAGTACATATAATTGATCATTCTTAAACTTAGCTTGGTGTTAACAATCTTTATTGGTACCGGGAGCTGGGGTTGCTGCGCCCAACAGCGCTAAAATAAACTTCTTCGAATAATCACAGCCGCTCCCTGGTATGTTAAAAACTCAAACATTCATAAGGATCTCAATGTGCAATTAGTAAAAACTATGATAACAAAAAATGCAGTAAAATATTTAAAAAGGCTTGAATAACATCCAAATCCACTAGCTCGAAATATTTTAAATCATGGCGGCCACACTCGCTTAAAAAGAAGAGACACTGCAGCACTTACCCAATAAGATGAGCGATAAACACCTATATATGTGAAAAGAACCCGTGATGAAGAAAATTTGTGTATGGCACTGGCAGGACATAAATAAAGTATTAGAATAAGATTTGATTAATTATTGTTAGTTCATATTTAATATATGAAGATTCAATAAATAAATAATGATAAAAAAAATACTAAGTTACTTTTCCTGGGCTTAATTGCTTCGAATATAATATGTAATTGTATTTTTACCTTTAAGGGCCAATTTCACAAAGTTCAGTTCAAGCAAACGTTTACTTTAACTTCCAGTTAAAAATATGTTTCTGCCCAATAAAATTTTGAGCTTCAAACGAAGCAGGTTTGCAAGGGAGAAATGTAAGAGTTTCGCTTACCAGCTCGCTTACGGAAAGCATGAATTTGATTGGGTGAGTGCCCACTTTGAAGCAAATACATTTTTGATACATAAAGTGCTTTATTCAGCGCATACAAAAACTGGTAAATGAAGCTGTCAGCTTTACACACTGAATGTTTTCTTTACAGTTAATTATAATTATGTTCTTTTACAAACGTTTCGTAGTAGGGGAATGCCGTGGCACTTGAAATGTTATTTTTTCTCTTATAAAACTTGTTGAAAGTTTCTTCACTTACTTTACTGCATCTCTGTATGTCTTATTGCGTATCGCATAATTTTGGGCTTTTATGTACCATTAGTGCTTCGCAAAATGATAAAATTTTTTATTGGGATAGTTAATTATAACTGAACTTGGTGAATATTGAATAATATTAACACGTGACTTTATGCCTTCAAGTTACTTCCAGAAATTAACCTTATAGGTGAATAAAGTTTTCACTGACGTGAATGTTATTTGCATGAACTATTGTTGATATAAATATTTTGATAAAACTTTTAACAGAAATAATGCTTTTTTCCTTCTTTGTTGCAATTTTGTAACTTTCATAAAAGCTTCTTGAGCCAAATTTTCTCTCGAAATCTCGATTTTTGTCAGATAGCTCGAGATTATCTGTAGTGAAAGTAATTTTCGAGATAAAGTCTATAATTTTGCTACCACATGTACTACACTGAATAAAGGCGTATGTATTTTGACATCAGAACTATGACAGGTGTCTTAGTTTTTGACCCCGTGACACTTTTCATAATTGTGAGTCAGCCTTTACAACTCTTGGCCAAATTGTAACCAGGTGAAATTATGTCATCAATGGGATGACACATCGGCATCATCGAAATTATGAATCGGAGTGAGTTTAATAAAAATTGTCATCAGTGCGATGACTCAGTAACATCGGAGAATGGACTCATTAGACACTTTGCAGTTTGTCATTAAATTGAGTCATTGGAATTGCCTTAAGTCAAAGTGAGAGAATATTATTATTTACTTACCCGTTACACATGTTTCTTTCAATTTTAGTGTATTCCGCCCTTTGTTTGCAAAAGAACCCTCAATTAGAACACTCAGTTAGACACCGGCTGCATGCCCGATATGGCTTTCGTAAACATTCTACTTTGAAAATTTTATTTAAACAAATAGAATATGGAAATTTTGACTTCTTATTTTACATTTTAAACATGAAAATAATGAGAATAATACACAAAATGTGGCATCGAATTAATCTCACTGTAGACATAACATAGATGGCGCCTAAAATATGACAAAATTTTATGATGACGTTCGTCACTGGATTGATGTCACTTTTTGTAATAACATTGATGTCACAATTCTGATGTGAAGGCATCTCAATATGAAGATGCGTTTTCCTATGAGTGTATATTAGTTTTACTTTGCAAGACCGCATTTTAACTTTATTGGTACTGGTTTTTTATTACATCCGGTGATTAAAAATGGATAATTATAATCGGCCCCTATATGCCTGTGTGATATCACAGCTCTGGTTAACTTTATTACTTTTTTGGCAATATGAATGTGTCATTTTCTCATAAAACATTAAAAAACTTGCAAACATATTAAAAAATTCTTAAACACCCTTCTAAGAATTTTGCTAAAAAAAGAAATCATCAAGAAGTAAAAAATCTTTTACCCAAAAACTTTTATTGACTTGTTCTTATGTATACATGTTAATTTTTTGTATGGACTTTTATGGTTTTTTTTACGTTTACTTAAATAAAAATTTTGTCATGCCAGGAGTTTATCTATTGGTGTACTTAAATTCGATCGGTGTGTGCGTGTGTAAATGTTAGAAGGATGCATTCATAAGTGTATGTGTGTCCTTATTTTACTCATGTTTATTGGTCAAGTAAGACATGATTCAAAAAAACAATTTTAGTTACAGACTCCCCAGTGTATTTTCTTCATGCAATTTTGTTTTTTTGTTTGTTCATTCTTAACTTGTTATTGATTCATGTTTCCATATGAAACATGGTTACTGGAAACGTGTACCGTTTTTTCTTTTCATTTCTTGGACAAATTCTCTTTCCTTTTTGGAATAAATAAATAAACATCGTTTTTCATAAAAATTGCTTGGTCATTTTATATTGCAATTTAGTGTATAAAAAATTTCTGTTTTCTTTTAATACTTTTTAGAACGTGCAAGCTGAGAATGAAGATGATGAAGTGAATAATGTTGCTCTTGACGTCATAAGCAGTCAAGCGTTTAGGGTTGGCTACTTCTTTCCGTTGACCGGAAACAGGAAGATAGTTGTGCAACAATAAAATAAAAGAGAATATTAAACTCAACTAACGAAACAAAAAATTTATTGAATTTTCAAATTTCGATTTCTTTCGAACGAGTAAGCACTGAAGCTTTTAATAAAATTTATATTTACTTTAGTTAATAAAATATTAAAAATGTCTATTTATTTGTTTGGTGTAGTGCATGTGTATGTATGCATGTAAACATACATGTGTATGCATATAAATCTAAGTAGTTTTTTTTAAGTATATTAGAGTTGTAGTTCCTATATTAAATGACCACTCAAAAATTTATTTAAAATAAACTTTGCTTAGTAAAAAGTATTTGTGTTTGATTTCTTTTTTTATTTTACATGTTGTGTTTGTTGTATACGTGTTTGCTGTAAGTTACTAGTATGATTGTATTTGTTTGCTCTGACAGTTTTTTTTTTTTGGTATATTTTAATGCTAAAATGGACAATTTTGTTATATTCTAAATAATTCCCAATTCAATTTCCTATAAACAAATAAAATCAAAGCCATTTTATGTAAACTTTTTGTTATAATGCTCATACATAAGCGAGTGTGTATCTACATGTGTGTAACATTACAAGCAAACTACATTTATGTAGTTTGTTATGTGTGGATATGTATTTGTATTTAAGTAGAAACATTTTTTTGAAAATCTCAATACAAAACATTTTAAACAAACAAAATGGTCAACTTCAACAATATCAACAATTCATATTATTAAATATTAAAGTGGTAAAATGTAATTTTTTTTTATAAATCCCCTCAATAGTTCTTTGTTTGATTAAAATGAAGGGAAGTTATTCCAGCTAACAAAGCAATATTATTACTTTTATACTAGTCATCTCTCAATAATTTCCATAGTAGTACACTCAAAAGAAAAATCAATCCGAAGCGGTATTAATACTACGGTGAGTACGGATTTTCTTGAATCAAGTACAAAAAGATTGATTCAAGTACGGATTTTCAATCGCAAAATACTTAAATTATCCATATTCAATCCCGTTTCGTATTTAAAATAATCCGAAAGTGAGATTGAGTTAAGTAAAACTAAGATTAACTCAATCCAAAAATACGCTTGATTAAGATTAATAAAATTGTTTTAATCCGAATTCGTACTTAAAATAATCCGAAAATTAGATTGATTTATGTAAAACTAAGATTGAATCAATCTCATTATTCGCTTGATTAAGATTAATAAAATTGTTTTGAGTTAAGTAAAACTAAGATTGAATCAATCTCAAAATACGCTTGATTAATGCCCAATTTTCAGGGTAGTAATTAAATCTTAACTAAGTTAATTTTCATAAAAACTTAAAGCGTATTTAAATACAGATTGATTTTTTGATTTTTATTTGAAGACGTGGGTAAAGATTATTTAACGAGTCTTTCATGTCAAGAATCGTAGGAAACTCATGTAGATATTATTTTATATACAACTCGTGAAATGTTCGCCGTATAATTGTTGAAAATATGATTTTTACAGAGAGTCGTAAAAGGTTCATTCGACGATGGCTTGACGAAAGATAAACAAAGTGTTAAATTTTTGTTTTTGTACTCTGAAAAAAATCATTTAAAGATTTTCTTAAGACTTGCATATTACAGCCGTAACTAAACAAAAGCGGCACGCGTTTTCTAGTTTTTGAATAGAGCGGCCTCAAAGCGTTGAGGCTCGTTTAATAGTGAAGTTTGCCGCTATTGTTAATTAACAATGGCAATTTAGCTATTTTTTGGCCAATCTAGCGCTTTAATCTCTATTTTTATTTTTAATTTGTGGATTTTATTAAACAAGAAAGCTATTACTTATGTTCGTTGAAAAAAAGTTGACGCTCTTACTTAGATATGGCATATCAGCGTAAAAGCTATGCGCAAGAAAATGTTCCGCCTTCCGCTCTTGTTAAGGTACGGCTGTTCCAAGATTCCAAGATTAAAAAACGAACGTTTTAGAAAATTTAATGTTTTATTCAGACTTTGAAAAATAAAAAAAATCGTCATTTTTTAGAAAAAAATCAGCAAATCGGCACTTTGCTAATTTCGGAACAAAAAATCGTCAAAATGACGATAAATCGTCAAATCTGGCAGCCCTGAGTGTACCACATCGATGAATTTAGTTTGATTTAAGTATTTAGTGAAGAAGAGAATTTTGTATTTAAAACGATTTTAAACATAAATGTGTTTTAATATCAATCCTGAAAATTGGCCATACCCGTATTACACCTTACAGAATAATAAAACACCAATATCATGCCGGATATGGTTTTTATTTTAGAAATCTTATGTACATTTTAACTTAAAATATAAACTAAATGAGAATCAAGAGTTCAAAATTGCTTTTTATCCATTAGTGGTGTACATGAGTCTCGCCAAACCTTTTTTCAATGTGTATAGAAAATTAAAACATGCGTAGGCCGGAGGGTTAAACACAACAACAAGTTTAATCTTTTTTTTACTTGATTTAAGTATTTCATACTTATTTCAAGAAATTCCGGGATTGATTTTCGAAAGTAATCCCATTTAGGATTATTTTGAGTACGTTTTAGTGTTATTCGTACTTGAATTTTTGAATACGACTCGTACTTAAAGTAATCATATAAAACTTGATTTATCCCGAGTGTTTTTCTTTCTGTGTAGTTATTGTGACCTTTCAAGTAATGTAACCTTTACTGCAAAAAAGCATGAGCTGGTTGTTTCTTATTCTTATGAATAATGCGAAAAATTTAAAAAAGGGAAAATGTTTTAAAATAAATACTTAATTAAAAATATTTTAATAATCGCTGCTTCTTTTGTGAGATAAGGATAATAATATTTCAGGACTAAATTGAAATTATTCAAAAACTGTTTTTAGTAAATTGGAAACGGACTTAGTAAAGCGATGAACGATATTCAACCTGAGTTTTCTCAAAAGTACTGTTTGTGCAACGTCACGAAATAGCTTTGATATATAAGATAATAAGCTAATAGGCCTGTATAACCTAAACATGTACCCATTGGTATTAATAATTCAATTGACTCTAATTCAGATGCCAATTGCTAGCAATAGCTTTTCTTTATGAAAAAATAGTCATAAGTTCTATCTCTGCAATAGCATAAAGGTTTAACAGCCAATCATACCAATCATTATGCACAGGTATCCTGTAAATATCAGCAGTTGCGTTTTTTATCTGTTAACCACTTAATCGAACTCCAAATTTGGTCAAATATGCAGTTTGAAAAAATTCAAATATTTTATTTTTCAAAAGTTGCGAATATGATGTTTATGGCTGAGATTTTTAGGACACAATATCCAGGCTTTACTGCCAACGTACGGATCTGATTTAAGCACATTTTAATATGTCTGGTAGCCCATTCTACATTTTAGTATTTTAGTGTAAAAGTTCGACTCCCTGAATGGCCAGATTAAATTACCCATTTTTAAAAGCGTCCATTTCTACTATCTTTGTTTCGCATACTTCCCTATAACTACTTATAAATAAAATAGCTGCCAAAAGAGGATTTTAAAATCCATATAAAATCCTTTTGGTATAGAATTCTAAATAAAATAAATTTTAACAAATTTGTTATACACACATACTTTTTTTTAGTTGGTCTTGTGGACTGGACGAAAAAAGAAATACTTTTTATTGTACTTTTCGAAACATTCAAATACAAATACTAACAAATATAAATGGCAAATGTTGTTTGTACTTGTACAAGGATGTAACGCAAGGTTGTTTTTAATGTTCATCTGATTGTAACTTTCAAAAATTCAACTGGACTGAACAACTGGCCCAGTACATAAGCTGAAGAGGAAAAAAAAAATGTTAAATTCTGGTTGTGTATGCTTCATTTTACAAAACGCATAAATATTTCTCTTTGTTTATCATCATTTTAGACCCAAAGCACAATACAAATACAAACATCACAAATGTATTTGAATTTTGTACCCTTTTTTTTCTAAATCAAATCCATAAAGCATGTATTCGACTTTGGAGTGGAATGGTTGTCTGATGAGTTGACCGGACGGTTGGTTGGGTCGTTGGTTGATTGGTCAGTTCGTGTGTTATAAAAAGTTGTTTAGTGTTTTAGTGTGAGCTCAAGATGTTTGTGAATGCTTTTATTATTGCGATGTCATGAAAAATGTTTCATTTTCTTTACAATGTTTGTAGACACTTAAAACATTTTTTATGTCAGCTTATTTTTCCTAAATTACACTTGTTTACTCTAGAAGTAAAGGAACACAAGGGAAGTAAGTTTAAGCTACAGTTTTTCTATGGAAACCGAAAAATGTTGTCATGTTTTTATGTCATCTTTATCTTTGCGTCAATCTTTCCGTTTTTGAAAATAATGAAATTTTAATAACAAAAAGAAAACCAATTGATGTATTTTAACATGGCTTATACATTTATTAATAGGGTGGGAAGTACTATTGCCAATTTCATAATTGCATTATATTTGAGTAAGAGAGGACAAACTATCTGAAACAGTTGGTTAACCCTCCGGAATAAGTTTGCCGTTTCCTTTACCTAATGATATTTTTGGCACTCCCAGGAGTTTAGGAGCTGAACTCAGGGGATGACCCCTACTAATGAATTGCTTTGTGTTGGAGCTAGGAAAATAGGTTATGGGAATTAGGATAGAGGGAAAAACGAATTTTCCCTGTAATGCCTCGTACGGTTCACCTGTCAATCGAGCACATAAGGATATGCTCTTGAGGAAGAACATGTATTACGAACAAACGTACGGGTTTCGGAAACCAGATCCCCGATTTCATCAGAACACATCCCATTGTAGTTACGATAGAACCGGAAAATACAACCCATATTGCGACGGTGCTAAATGGAGTCAATAGAATTGGATACCCTTCTGTCACCAATGGGAACCTTCGCCCTCTCCTGCACTCGTTCGAGAAGCTCCAAAATAGTTTGAAGCACCGACCCACATATGAGAATTGTATTCCATACGCGGTCGGATACAGGTCGTATAAATAGTAAGAAGATCAGATGGAGTGAAGTATATCTTACACCGTTTCAAAAACCGAGAATGCTTCTTTCGACACTTTGAATATATGTTCTGTCCATCGGACATCACATTGTATCTTTATGCCTAGAACAACAAGAGATTCTAATTCCTCAATAATTATACCACCCATACATACAGATGAGGCACCTTCATTCGTCGCGCGTTTTTGCGTCAGCACGCAGCATTGGGTTTTCAGGCATTTTAAAATCGACCCTACTCGCACGACCCCATTCCGAGACTATGTCAAGGTCTCGGCCAAGCGTATCGTTCGTATTCTGCGTCATAGCACCGACATCGCATATGCTTGGTCTTTAATCAAATGAGTACGAATGGCAAAGGTTGCTGTTTAAAAATCACCAAGATGGTGATTTACCATACTCTCCATAACTTTGTAAAGTGTCGAACAAAATGCAATTGGGCGGTTGTTTTCAGGGTTAGCCTATCCTTTTTTGGAAGTGGCGTTACATTAGCAACTTTCCAACAGACGAGCTAAAGAGATTTGCTAGGGGACGAGCTTGCATCGAAAAGCACTGCTTCAAGACCAGTGCTGGTATACCATCCTGTCCAGGAGACTTGTTTAATTCGTGATCCGAAAGAATTTTTTTAGTTGCTCGTTATTATGTTTAATTTAACCATATTATTGTCACCGACAACCATATTATAGTCAAATTAGTCCTTCATCCAGAAGCGGCAACCATATTATGGTTGCCTCCGAACATGTTATGTGTCCAACAATTATAATCGCGTGGTTGTTTTTCAACCATAGCATGTTGCTTTAGAAAAGAGGAAAATATTACTCTGGTCTACAAATTTGGAAAAAAAATTTACTGCAGAAACGAAGCATGCTTTTTAACTAATCTGGGTGCGCTAAATTCGAATCTGGCATAAAAATTGAGCTATCACGTTTTGGTTTTCAGTCAGAAACTTGGACAAACCGTGGAGACCGACAATACTTTGCAAGTTCTTCAATCGCATTTAGATTTTTTTCAAAAAAAAAAAAAAACTAGGTGTAGTGAGCGCGAACAAGGGGAGCGTGCTCACCAAGATTTAATGAAAACTAAAAGAATTCATCAAGGATTTTCAGACAAAAGCATGCTGGGAGACTATTGCTGGACTCTAATACGTGAGACCGAACCAACAAAAGACGTTCAAAAAACGCCATTCACTAGTGATATTTTTTTTTGTTAGAAACGAAAACATAGGAAAATTGCAATAACGTCGATATTGCATTAGAGTTGCGACATGTATTTGGGCTATATTTATAAAGAAAGCCTAATAGTACAAATACTTAAATTACGTGAATATTTTCAACAAAAGTACGAAAAATTTAAATTAATTACACATGAAATTTATTGTTGATGGGATAAGCTATTCCTATGCGCATTTCACTGGTTGCTTAGGCCAGATCATCAGGAAACTTCATCCATAACGTTTTAAAAAAACTAAAGATATTAAACCAAATAAAACTGTTAAGCGTATAAGACTTATAGCAACAGTTCTACTTGTAATAATATCAAAGCTTAAACAAAACACATCAACAATAAACAGTGGGTTTATCTCATCTTACATTCCCCACTTAATTGTCAACATCTTTTGTAAAGTTGTTGTTGTTGTTTTTATTTTGTTTTTCTTAACCTACTTACAACTACAATTAATGTTGAGAGAATTTCAACTAATTGTAGTGGGGAATGTAAGATGAGATAAACCCACTGTTTATTGTTGATGTGTTTTGTTTAAGCTTTGATATTATTACAAGTAGAACTGTTGCTATAAGTCTTATACGCTTAACAGTTTTATTTGGTTTAATATCTTTAGTTTTTCTAAAACGTTATGGATGAAGTTTCCTGATGATCTGGCCTAAGCAACCAGTGAAATGCGCATAGGAATAGCTTATCCCATCAACAATAAATTTCAAGTGTTTTTATCAGTAATAAAAACTGGGAATTAAGCACGAATAACAAAATCTTTTGAAATTAAAAAAAATTTTGTATTCCCAAAAATTGAAATTACTTTTTGATAATTAATTACACATTTTTAAAATAACCGGTTAATTATTACGAAATAACTGGTTTATTCGGTATTCGAAAACCGGCAAAACAATTACCGTTCGGTCTCCCTACAACTAGCCAGCCTACCCGTTTTTGGAAAGAAACTGGATACACTCGAAAGTTTATTTCTACATTTCTAAACATGGCAGGCCTATTTTATTATTAAGAATTTCATATTACTAGTTTAGGCACTCACGCTGACACTGATGCTGTATCTATCGATCAGTACTTAAATAGTTTTCACTAGAACCAAATGTTGCCATATGTTAAAAGAAAACTTAAAGGTAAACCACGTAGGCAAACTTAACGTGGAAATTGCCAAAACAGTTTTACCGGATAGATAAAGATAACTGTTTATTTTATCAAAGGACTTTATTTCTATAAAAATAAGTTAATTTTAAGAAATGGGCCTATTAATAAGCCTCCTACATCTTGCGATTTCACAACATTCGATTATTTCCTGATAGGCTCCGGTTTATGCTGATAAACTAGCAACAATTGATTAACAGGGTGGAGGGGGCAACATTGTTCGTGTTATTTGTGACATATGGCCAAAGTAGAAAAAAATTGTATGCAATGTTAAGTGTTGCGTCGATAAACATGTGCGTCTTTTTTGTGACTTTTTCCTAGAAAATAGATTTTTTGCTACCATTTAAAATCCCAATTTTCAAAATCACGGATAATAACCGAGATTTTTTGGATTAAAAATAAAAAAAGAACATCGTTATATATAGAACAATTAATGCGTGCATGTTTATTTGTTTTTTTGTACCTTATATCCGCCTTAACCGCTGAACCGATCTTTATGAAACTTTAAAAGGAGCTACAGGCTATATATTTTTGGAAATTTCAAATGGACGTACAACATAAATGCAAACACAACATAAATTTCTGTATAAGGTACAAATATTGGAGAAGTGGGCGTGGCAACGGCCATACTAAGATAATATAGATTTCTGTATATCTGGAGAATGGAAGAGCCAAAGTTTCCAAATTAGGTACAAGCTACTTGGCTATCAAAACATAGCAACCGACAAAGTGTGGACGCTATTGGAGAAGTGGAACTGGAATCTCCCATACAAAGAGATTGTAGATTTCTGTATATCTGAAAAACGGCAAGAGCAAAAGCTTCCAAATAAATTAAAAACATCTTGGTTATCAATACACAACAACAACAACAACAAATGTGGGCGGCATTAAAGAAGTAGGTGTTGCACAAAATAGATTAATTTATATCTAATGAACGTTAAGAGAAGTAGTGTCCAAATTTGGTACACATAGCAGGGTTATCAATACAAAACCGCTTTAAAAAATAAGCAGGGTGGTAGAAGAGGGCGTGGCATCTCATATACAAAGACATTTTAGATTTCTGCATATCTAGAGAACGGAAAGGCCAAAGATTTCAAGTTAGCTACAAGTATCTTGGTTATCAATAAACAACATCCGACAAAATCTGGACGGGATTGGAGAAGTGGGCGTGGCATACAATAGATTTATTTATATCTAAAGAACGGTAAGAGAAAATGTGCCCGAATTTGATACGCATAGCTGGGTTATAAAAACACAACATCTGTCAAAAAGTGGGTGGGAGTGGGCGTGGGCGTGGCGACTCCCATACAGAGGCAAAATAGATTTCTGTATATCGAGAGAACGGTACCTGCAAAAATTTTGAAAATTATAACAAATAGCTTGGTAACCAATACGCAACATCAGTCAAAAAGTGGGGGGTATTAGATAAGTGGGCGTGGTTCAAAATAGAATTCTGTATATCTGAAGAACGATAACTGCAAAATTTTCCAAATTTATTACAGATCAATACATATTATCAATACACAGCATCTGTCAAAAATTTTCGGAACTGTAGGAGTGGGCGTGGCACAAACAAGAAATCTGTATATCATGACAACAATTTACAAACTTGATCTGTATTTAAAAAAATTTAATAATATTATTTTAATGAGGGTAGCGAAGCGCACTGAGTTATGCTAGTAGATATTTCAAGGAAGTAAATTACATTTTGGCAGCTTTTATCAAGAAGGAAATTTAAGCTTATTTTAGCAAATTTTTTGCAGGACCGTCCCCTATGGCAAATAGCTTTTTAGAGTAAAGGAAATGTAAAAACTACAAAATATAAACAATAATAACAGCATCAATAAATAATCGTAAGACGCCCTTAATTAATTTGACTGTTGTCTAAATATTTTCTTCGTTAATTCTATTTTTATAAAACTTCTCGAAATTTTCTTATTAAAACATGGCCATTATATTCTCAATATTGTGTATAAGCTATTGAATGAGTATAATTAAATGCTAATCAAAAATTCGTTTAGATGCGTAGATTTTTTCATTCTCCTTTTCCTCTATCTCCTCCTCCTTTTATGATATTAAATAAATAAACACTAATATAAAAGGACAAATATTTGATTGGAAATAGGAAAGTGTGTAACGATAATTAATAGAATTTGTGCACTGAATAGACAATAAGCCAAAAGAAGAAAAATCCTTAGAACAAATAAAAAGGACAATAACATTAACTAAAAAAAAACGAGCACAATGTGGACGTGGTAGTAGCCTCACTCTGCTAAGACCAGCCGCATCAGCAGAACTTGCCAGGACATCATCAATGAGGCAGAATAAATTCATAAGTTTTTCACGTATCGAAAACTGTGGGAGTTCCAAAGAAAACGAAAGTATGTTTGTTTTCTTGTAATAAACAATTTTGCATACATTTTTTTTATTTCTTGAAGTAATTTATTTTAATTTTAAAGCGTCGGAATAGAAAATTCTTCTAAGAATTTTCAATTACATTTATACACACAGTAAATATAGAATCTATGAGTTCAATATTGTTAATTATATTCCCAACACAACCGTGAAGACGGTATTATGCATTTATGCTATTGTGTGTATTACAAAAAGCTATCGGTTCTAGACCCACGTTTTAGTAAACTGATGTTCTCAGAATCACTTTTTGTATCGGACTGACGATGTTTATTTGTCCGTCCGTGTGGTAGGATATCCATGTAAAGGTTGGCGCAAAGAACTGGTCTTAGATTTGCAGATATTTTTTTGAAAATTACAAGCTGGTACAGAATTTGACATCCCATATTAAGCCCCTCCTAAACATTATTTTAAGTCGAAAAAAATCCTATAAAGATCAGGGTTTAAAAAACTGCAGTCGAAACCAAAAACTGTCGAACAAAAAACGAAAATTTTTGTACAATTTTTTGCATTTTTGAGTTGGTTTGACAGCGTCGGCTTACATGAAAAAAACAACAGTTTTTTTTTGGCCAATGACAATTAAAGAAGAGGAAGAAATGGCAGTTTTTCTACTTAGACTGCAGTTTTTTAAACGCTGATGAAGATTTAGATATTTAGTTAAAATTCGACACAAAGAACTCTTTAACTCAAAACATACTTTTGTTTTGCCGGGTTCAAAAATGGTACACTATAGAGGATTTTGTGCACAAACTGTGATGTAGGGTATCAAATGGTCCAGCTTGACGGACTATACTTCCTTGTTTTTGTTTTAAGAATATCTTTCGAAAAAATAATACAATTTTTTTTTTATTAAGTCCATAAATGGCCTTTAAAGCAAATTAAGCGCTACATGAAAATATTTCTTATAGTTAAATCCGCTTTGAAATGTGTTGTTTTTTAAACTCCAATAAGAACATTTTCGCTGTTAATGTGTTTTTTTTGTCTCAACTACATAAATTTAGATGTTATCCTAAATATACAAAAAGTACAATAATACAAAAAAAAAAAAAAAAAAAAAAATCGCATAACAAAATTAAAAAAAAAAATATATTTTCTCAAAGTCTGTTCACGAAATAATTTTTAAATGTATTTATCGTAAGAGTAGGAAAAAATTTAAAGGAACATAATAAACAAATAACAATTTAACATTTAGTATCACTTGTAAATCGTTAAAGTGCCTCAAAAGTGTTCGTCAATTATATAGGGTTTTCAAAAAACATTAAGTTTTGTTCGTTAACGTTATAGCCAATCGTGGTTTTTTCTCCTATCTCAGCCATTTATAGACTCTGACTATTTCTGACTATATTTTATATAAATATATAACAATGTAGGTTCCATCGTATCTCGGCTATTCGGCAAGTTAATTTCAACTTATACACACGGACAGATGTACGGGCTGGAGTCAGTAAATCAACTGCCCTTCACTCAGAGAAAAAACATTTCAAACGAAAAATTGTAAACATGTTTGGATTAAACAAGTAAGAGTGCTATATTCGGCTATGACGAATCTTATATACCCTTCACCAAGATGAGATAAGAACAAAAAGTTATATACATAAATAACGTTCTTTAGATAGGTATAAATAAATATTAATTGAGCCACGACATTTTTTCATTTCGCCATGCCGAAGAATATAAAAAAAAAACAAAAATATAAAGGGTGGTTAAATTGTAAGGGCCGATGTTGAATGTGAACCACACCTAAATGCCAAGTTTTTTTCCGAATTTAATTTGACATTTCTCTATTTCAGACTTACTCAATTTGAACCATGGAGAGATACACAATCCAACAACGTGTTAAAAATATCCAGACTTATTATGAAAATGGGCGTTCAAATCAAAATGCATATCGTGCACTTCGTGATTTTTGATGAGGCACATTTTCACCTCATTGGACTCGTCACTAAGCAGAATTGCCGCATTTGGGCGAATGCGAATCCAAGAGTGATTATCAAAAAACCATTGCACCCACAAAGAGTGACTCTTTGGTGCGGTTTATGGGCTGGCGGCATCATCGGGCCGTATTTTTTCCAAAATGAGGCCGGTCAGGCAGTTACTGTGAATGGTGTTCGCTATCGTGAGATGATAACGAACTTTTTATGGCCCGAATTGGAAGATATGGATGTGGACGATATGTGGTTTCAGCAGGACGGTGCCACTTGCCACACAGCTAACGAAACAATGGCTCTTTTGCGCAACAAATTCAATGGCCGTGTTATCTCACGTAATGGCGATGTCAATTGGCCGCCAAGATCATGTGATTTGACCAGTTGGACTTTTTTCTTTGGGGTTATTTGAAAGAAAAGGTGTACGTCGATAAGCCAGCAACAATTCAAGAGCTAAAGGATGAGATAATTCGGCACATTAACGGCATAGAACCTCCATTATGCCTCAGGGTCATCGAAAATTTGGACCATCGGATGGAGGTGTGCCGCCGTGGTCGCGTCGCCCATTTGGCCGATATTTTATTCCATACATAATTGAGTAATACCAATATATCATAATAAAATAAAATTTCAATAATTTCCTAAATAGTTTGTGTTTTATTCAAAATCAACATCGGCCCTTGAAATTTAACCACCCTTTATGTACCTAAGCCCGTTTCCTCTTTTGCCAAAGTTGATGTTTGAAATTCGTTTTATAATCTAAAAATCGTGTTTTATAACATAAAAAAATTAAATAAAAAAAATGAAAAAAAATTCTTTTTGGGATTCGAACTGGCAATATCATCAGTCTTAAGGCTCAGTTAGCCGGGAGTAACAGTAACGTTGCAAATCAGCTGATTCATTTTGTTTTATGTAAAGCAATTAGAACGATTATAGTTAGCAGTAAGATGTTACGTCTCAATCTGTAAGAAAGAGATTGGTCTTACTTTTTTACGGTAAGGTTACTGTTACTGTTACTCCCGGCTAACTGAGCCTTTAGGAGAGAACTTAACAACTCGGCTACGAATGCTTTTACTGAAGAAGTGTTAAATTAAAATATATTTAGTCTATGATTTTGTTTCTTTATTTTAGCGGCATATCATGTGCATGCATTAATGTGTATGTGGATGCGTAAAATTAAACACATTACAAATAAAATCCACCACTTGTAGTGAAGGGTATAAAAAAACCACAACAAAACCACATTACCAACACTGTATTACCATAGACTGTATGACCGTAGAAACCAAAATTTAATTGGTTTTTATGGTATGTTTATGTCGTTTTGGTGATACAGTGTTGGTATGGCAATGTCACGTCTAATTGGACCTTTAAAGGAAAAAATTTGAGGCAGTAGTGGTTTTTTACTCATATGTCAGCCATTTGTGGACCGATCTTGCTGAATTTCAATAGCAAACAATTCCGGACCATATGTGACATAAATGTATAATAACCTGGTCCCTATCATATATGGGGTCTTCGGAAAATCCATTTAAACGGACAGACGGACATCGTTAAATCAACTTCGCTCCTCATAAGGACCCAGAATATATATACTTTATAGGGTCTAACATCAATATTATATAAATTACAAACGGAATGACAAACTTATGTAAATTAAATCCTGTATAGAATTTTTTAATAAAAAAATTAATTGTTGTGCGCGGATGGCGACACAACAATGTTCTTTATTTGGTATAAAAACTAAAAGTAACAATATTCTTAAAAACTACCCTACTTATTAACAGGTTTTGCTGATCACGCCATTCGAGTATTTGGTATCAGCAGACGGCGCGTGCAATGTTGTTGCTATCGTTGTGCAATGTTGTTGATGGGAATTTGTTGAGTTGCAGTATTCCTGGCTGTTGGCAGTCACCCCATGTGGGTATCGGATATCAACCATTGGCATGTGCAATGGAATTATTGTGAAATAAGCTGCGTTGTTGTATTGCAAAATACGCAACGTCAGCTTGTGAACTTATTTTGTGTCTTATTTAGTTATTTCCAAAAAAATAGATTTTAAACATAATTTGTGTTAACTTGTAAACCCTATTCACCACCTGTGGTGAAGGGTATAACAATAGTATAGTTGTGGTTTTTAGATAATAATATGGTTAAAGCAAAAGTAATATGTTAAAAAGGTTCGTTTAAAATAGTTTTAATGTGACATTTTGTTTAGCGAAATTCGAACTTTTAAAACTGAACTTTCTGCCGAAAAAAATAGCATAGGCTGCCCCTACCAAATCCACATTTAAATTTTGTTTTAGTCGGTTAAAGAAAATTTGGCGATGTTCGTAAGTCCTCATTTTGTCTGAAATCAACTTTATGAAGATCCCAGTAATCTGAAAAATGTATGGCATTAAAATTCATAAAGAAAAAGAAAAACACACAACTCAAAATCATTGAATCATCTTTAAGTTGTTATTAGACTAAAATGTAATGGTACTGTAAGTCGGCTGTCCTCCCGAGCGAAGTCCTTTTCCAAAGAAATTATGTTAACCAAAAGTTGTAAAACCAAAGTATGTGTTTTAAATATGTTCAAGAAGATTTGTTTTCGATGCTGTTAAAAACTTATCTTCAAAACATATATTCTATAGCTTTATGTAAAACCTTTTTCGTGTGCCATCTTTTTTTTTACCATTATGAAAAAATTCTAAATGACTAACACTATAAAAACACAATTAAAAATGTATTTTTTTCTTTTGCGAGTGTTTGTTTTTATTTTTTCCTGTTGTCAAAGAAATTTTTTCTTTTTGCTCTACATTCTTTGGTCTACTGCTTCTCCAGTCAGTCACTCACGCACACACTGTTACTCACACCTCGAAATGATAGAAATTACTACTGTGCGTTTCAAATTGGAATACGTTTGTGTGTTTGTTATTTTATTTAGTTATCTGACTCTATGTCTGTCTGTCCGTCCATCCGTTTGTCTATTTGCTATGTTTGTCTGTCTGTCCGTCCATCCGTTTGTCTATTTGTTTGTTAAGCGTGTCTCATTATAAACGCTTAATTACATTTACATTTTCTTCTATATGAATAACAATGAAATTAAATAAATAGATATAAAAAAATAGCAAAAAAAAAATATTTTACATACTAATTTTTTATGGAAGTAACAAAAAATGCCTGTTTTTAATTCCGTTTCTTTTAATTTTTCCTTTTTGCGTTTCTTTTTTTAAATGACATTTTAAGACGACTGTAAATTACAAGTAAAATACCGAAAGATTTAAATCTTAATTTTTGTATTATTAAAATGTTTAAAAAAGGAAATAATGGCCAAAAAGGAAATAGCAAAGAAAATGCAAATAAAATGTTTAAAAAATAGGAACTGTTCTTAAAGTTTACTTTTAATTAAATAAATAATGCGTATACGTAATATTATTTCATTTAAAAACATCAGTTATACGTTCATTAATGACATGCATTAACACAGGGCTGCCAGACTTGGGGATTTATCCCCAAAGTTGGGGATTACATGCGAGCAAAAAGGACAAAGAAAGTCATTTGGGGATTGGGGATATTTTTGGGGATTTAAAAAAAATCGGGGATTTTTTTTGGGATTTTACACATTTTTAATATATTCCCTTTTTTTTATTATTTACGCATATTTTTCTTTGTTTCGTATATAAAATATTAAAAAAGGAGCAAAACTTTTATTTTGATTGGTCTCACTCCAAATACGACAAGCCGATAAAGTATAAAATTAGCCTTATCGCTGAACACGATTTTGCGAGAAAACATCGATGACTGATTTTAAAGTAGATTTGGATTATTTGGTAGCGTTAGCCAAGCGGGAATCTATTTATAATAATTTGCCAGAGTATATTGATTATAAATGCTTAAAAGTGAAAGCAGTAGAAATTTCGTTTGACAGCTTACGCTTTCGTTAGTGCTATCGGGCTTAAAAATCACCCTTAACTTACCTACGGTGCGATCGCGCCTGGTCGCTAGGTGTAGAAATGCTCTTAGGGAACTCATGGAGGCATTCAATGTAAGGCTGTGTTGGGTACCCGGACACTGCATGGTTGATGGAAATGAGGTGGCGGACGAACTGGCGAGGGCGGGTTCGAATATGGACTTAGTGGTAAGGGACAGGGGGGTAAAGCCTCCTCTATGTTACTACTTTGGTGTGATAAGGGAAAAGTTCCGTGATGACGTTAACCGATCCTGGGGGGACAGAGTGGATTGCAGGGTGTCTAGGGCACTATGGCCCAGATTGGACGCGGGGGCAACCAGGGTTCTACTGGGATTGGATAAAGGTGGTCTTAGAACGCTTATAGGGTTCTTGACGGGTCATTGTCCTGTTAGGGCCTTTACGGGAAAATGGGACAGCACCATACCGGACTTCTGCAGATTATGCGATGAATCAGAGGAGCTGGAGACAGTCGAGCATGTACTATACTGTCCTAGGATGCAGGGTCTCAGACAGAAGTGGCTGGGAGAAAGGTTTCACGACGAACTGGGGTGCATCGCTGGATGTAATCCGGCTGATCTACTAGGGTTTGTCAGGGAAATAGTGCGGTTGTTTCTGTTGAGGGGACTGTAGAGAGGGAAATTGTTTTTCACAGCACCTACTAATTTTCTAGTTTTCTGGTTTTCTATCATCCTATACTTCTTTTCTTTACTACTCTCTTTTCTACATTCTTTCTTTTTATCGAAGGGATTCATAATGGACCGTACCGGTCTCCGGGTGGAAGTGTGCCCTTGGGCACATAACCCTTCTTAACCTAACCTAACATAACCTACCTCGGCTCCTATAATAATGAAAGTGTGTAGTTGGATTAACCCGTCCGTGCCTAATTTTTATTTTAAAAATTTTTGAAAAACATAATCTTATTAATTCAATTTATTCAATTATTTGTTCATGTTCCCAAATGGGATCATTGGGCGCTAATTAGTTATGGAAACTTTAAGAAATACAGATCAAAAAGGGTGACGGGGCAATTACGGAGCTAAAGTTAAAAAATTTTGTGGTTGCAAACATATTTGGCTGTAAAAGTGGCCTATATGACAGCCTTTTTCCTTAATTGATTTACGAACTCCAAAACTTTGTGAAAAGATTTGGTCATCTTCAAAAGTAATTGATAAAATTTTTAGATTGCAAAATTGTTTAAATGTTAAATTGTTTCTAAAGAAAAAGTTTAGCTAGCTAAAAATTAATATTAAAGCGTAATATAAAAACCGTTCAAAAATAAATATTCACCAGCATACCAACTGTTGCTATTTTAGCTCTAAGTCCATTGAATGTATCTTTGAGGCTGTAGTAAAACAGATACTTTTCAATGGTTCATAATATTATGGCTGCTTGAGACAGTTGATAGGGTAGTTGCTTTGATGATCACAGAATCGCTGTGAATAGCTTGTTCTGAACTTTGCGGTTAGTCTAGATGCTTTGGTCTACGTGGAGCTATGACAATTCTAGGATTACAGGTGACCTTGCAGGACTGGGCTATTGTATTCAGAAGCCCTTTTTCAGAGCACTATTTACGGCACATTCTGGTAATGGTGGTGGGCTGTCTATCGGTACGCATTCTTTAAAATGGAAACTTTGGGTTTATACGGATGGTTCTAAGATGGATTGTAAGTCAGGCGGACGATTTTAAGTTTGCCTTTTAGTCTGCCTGATGACAGCTGTGCCTTGCACGCGCTACTTTGTTAATCGCTGCCTACCATAAGGCGAATTCAATACGTTATTATCGTACATTGAGAGATACAAATATGCATATAGCGGGTGTCTTTACGAGATCAAAGTTAACTGCCGGATATCTTTGAACGAGATTGCAAAACATTCTAAAGTACTCAGTGGTTGCCTGGAAAAACACACTGCAGGCAGAATGGCCTTACAAGGTTTTCTTTTGCCGACATGTTCGTCGATGGCTTAGCTGGCTCGCTGCAGGATTCGCATTAAACGTGAGTACTACAGAAAGGCTCAGTCGAGATTGCAGGGTGGGGACACCTGCTCAAAGGCCAGAATTCTATGGCTTGATTATGACGTGGGGAAAACCCGCATACTACTTAAGTTTGATAGGGATCAGATTACGACAGTAATATCGGTCATACCTGGCAACTGGCTTGTATAAACACATCCGATAAGGATGAACCTGGATTAAAAATAATACTGTAAAACTTCTTAGGACTAGGAGGATAAGACGGGGTTTCACTATCTCTCTCAATGCCCTGCAGTGTTGCCAAAACTTATTGAGAAAAAAATGCTAGATTGTGTTAAAAAAATGCAAAATAAATATTCCAGCATTTTTTAGAAAAATTTTCATTAGAGTAAGGGCCAAGCTGATTTTTTTATAATATGCTGCATTTTGTCCTTCAGCTTTCGCGACCAGGTGTCAAATTGGATTTTACAAAGGTTCGTCAGATGATCGACAGTTGCAATTAAACTGTGCATAGCACATAAACTTAATACCGCCTCTGCTGTACGTTGTAACAAATTCTTTTAATAGGGATTGGTCGGTTTTTAGTTATGCCCGCATCATTTTTTTGCTTCCTTGTTTCTGCATTTTGTTCCACGCCACTAAATTAAGAAACAATGTCGCATTTACAGTAATTTCTAAAGGTTTTTTCATCTGTTTCATTCACTGATTCTTTTAACTTTAGGTGCATTAGCCAATTCTTGTGAAACTTTTTTGAATAGGTATAAAACCTCAGTTCAGTTTATTTATATCTACATTAATGAGCATTTTTTTTAGATCTAATACAATGTAAGAATATTTCGTTTTTTCCTTTAATATTTGTATTAAAATTAAACAATAATCCAAAATATTAAAAATTCCACAACAACTTAAAAATGCTAGAAAATATGCTAGATGCTTTATCAGTTTTTTTCATGCCAAATGACTTTAAAAAATGCTCGATCTAGCATGAAAAATGCTAAATTGGCAACACTGATGCCCTGTTTGGATGATCTATCTAAAATGACACAAAGTTCGACCTTTATTTTCAGGAAGGAATCGAAATGGCTGGAGGCTTCAGTAAAGTCTGCGAGGTAATCTAGTGAACACTGGCATAACACTGGCCCAAGTAAGCCGTCCTCGTGTCAGCTGCGCTCTTACTTGTTATTCTGCCATTCAACCTATAACACTATTAAAAAAATTACTTTTGCCACATTTATAAGAAACTAATGTCAGTGATATTTTTAAGTTTTATTTGTGTGTGAGTTATGGTTAAATGTGGGACTATTTCTGTAAAATTTAATAGCCTGATTATGATTGAAACAAAAAATTTTTGTTCCGGTAGGCTAGTTGGTAGTGCGCTAGTCCATCAGTACGGTGGTTGCGGGTTTGATTCCCGCCGGAGACTCTTGTCTCCTGCAAACAAGCGTAGAGCTTTGCGGGTTTATTAAAGGGAAAAAATTTAAAAAACAACATAACATAAAATTTAATTGATACTGGCAGGATATTTTCAATTGGCTTCGTTCCTATGACATAAGTAAAAGTTTTAAGTACTCTTAAGAATTTATACGTGATCCTAAAGGCTTTATCCTCATGAAAATAACATTGCATGTACCAGTTTTAATCAAATAATTTGAAATATCGCACAAGATTTATGAGACAGACCAGCAGCCAGTCAAATGGTAGGACGAACAAAGTTAGGTCCGTTATCATATTGCTGTATGTTACACATCAGCACAAACGATGGTGGTGCATTGTTTAAAAATAGTAAAAAGTTTAAATTCTTTAATTTAAGCTATTAAAAAATAAATTTAAGGACATTTATTTAATTTTTTTGGTATAAGAATTTAATCATAGTTCAATAATAATCTAATAAATAGTTGTTATTTTGCTAGCTGAATACATAATTTTGTAAGAGAGCTGAATTTTTGTTAAAAGCGGGGTTTCGATTTGACGAGGTTAAAACAAATACGAATTAACGGGGTTTTTCAATTTATGTACTAAAACGATAAAAAAAAACATAAGACAATTGTTAAAAATAAAATATATAAAAATTATATAATCAAAAATTATTCATGTAACAAGCTGATCTTAAAAAAATAAACACACATACAAGCAAAAACTCACGCAAAAAAAGAAGCGGAAAACAAAAAATCACTCTTTCCATGTTTCTGTTGTTTATATTACGAATTATAAGTGGTAGTAAGCAAACAATTACGATTTATAAGAGGAAAAGAAGATTTTATTTGAAAAAAAAAAAATAAATTACGAATTATCGAGGGGACCAAAATGTATGGAAATTTTACGAATTAACGAGATTTTTTCAAGGGACCGACAGTTTATAACGAATTATCGGGAATTACGATTTATCGGGATACGAATTATCGGGATTTGACTGTTAAGTTATTTGCTTAAATAAGTTTCGATTCTTTAAACTGAGTTTGATATAGATTGACCCATATTCATAGTCAAGCGCTAAAGTCGGTTCTTTTTAAAAACAACTTTAAAATAAAAACATTTTTTTAATTATTTTGCTTCTATAGTCGAAATTAAAGTATGTATGTTTTAAATTGAACCATACCGAAATGTAAGCAAGGGCCAACTCTAAGCAGCTGACATTGAAAATTAAAATATAAAAAAAACGCTGCATATCTTGTGGAGTTGAAACATTTTTAACACGCAGTATGAATTTATGTAGAAAGCAACAACAAAATTACAAAATATTTTGGCTTCGTTTTTGCATTTAATGTAATTTCTGGCCTTGCGTTTTACACAATTAGGGCCTATACATATATATTTTGTGTTTCTTTCCATAAAAGTTTTCCTCCAAATCATTAATAATTGCAAAATATCGGCCAATATCTTGTAACATAAGGGGGGGTGCAAATGGTCTTGCATCGTAGCATTTGCAAAACGGTATAGTAAATACTGTAGTATACTTTTGATTGGCTTGGTTCACTGAGTGTTAGCTGTTGATTTGCAATCAAGTGTTGCAAAAGTCGAGTAAATATAAACTATTGGTTTAAGGCGTTGCATATTTGCAAAAGAGTAGCAAGTGCATTGCTGTATATTTTGTTGGTGTAGAGTAGAAATATACTATACCATTTTGCAAATGCTCCCAAAAGTATGCTATAGTATTTACTATACCATTTTGCAAATGCTACGATGCAAACTTTTGCAAGCTTAACACTGAACCCCGCTAATCATTTTTAGCTTTTTGCAAGTACTTTTTTTTTTGACGAAAAACAGCTGATGCTGTTGTTAAATGAGTTAAAAACAACTTCAGCTGGTTTTAAAATTAACATCGGTTTTAACGTGTAAAGTATGTTTTTGCTTGTCTATAGTAGATCAAAAGCATATTTTTAATAAAAGTTTACTTTAGAACTCTTAAAGTATGCTTTTAGGTGTTTTTATAAAATAAATTAATATTTTTATATTAAAAAGACCTTAAAGCTTGAAAAATTAATCTAAATTTAAGATAGAATTTAAATTAATAATAAAAACGTCTTTAATAGAATAAATGCCTTCGCTAAACGTAATATAGCGTCTAAGACCATTCACCTACTAACACACATTAAACAACACAACTTAGAAAAACAATATTTTATCATCGTAGTTTTTTGCTCATATTTCAGTCATTTATGGAACGATCTGTCTAAACTTCAATACCAAATTTGGCAGAAACAAATAACAACCTTGTTTCCAGGGCCTCCGATAAACCCATTTTAACAGGCAGACGGATGTTGTAAGTAATTTTCGCTACTCATAAGGATCCAGAATATTGCAGAAATTCCAAACGGAATGAGCAACTTTTATAAAACCTTCCACCTTTCCAAATTTTTTACCAACATCAATCTTCGTTTGAAAACTCTAAGAACGCCTTTGCTATGCTTTTTTTTATTATATTTCCTAACAAAAAAACTTTCTTTTTTTTAACTTTACAATTCCATGTTCTTTTATTTTCAAAAGTCAATTAAAAAAATGAGTTTATTTTTTCATTCAATGTTTTGTTAATAAGACACAATAAAAAACACAACAACGATATTTAAAGCGTTCTAAAATTTTAATCAGAATTTTTGTATATGAAAACAAAAAAATGGAAGGCAATTTTTTATGAAAAAAAGCAAAGGGAATTCCTTTTATTTTTTGAAACACAGAAAAAGGAGAAGAGACGGTTATGTTTATTGTTTTGCAAAGATAAACAGACAAATAAGAAAAGAAATACTGAAAAGGGTCTTTATTATGAAAATAAATAAAGAAAAAAACGGCTAGTTATTTGTTTATTTTTTTACATTTTTTTGTAAAAATTTTATAAAATTTACTTCAACGTCGATATCATATGAGTTGATTATACTGTTTGTAGGCATTACAATTTTGTATAAAAATTCTTGAGTGACTGTTATTTTGGTCCCTTATTAATGATCACTATGATTTTCCCAAATTTTAGGAACCTGTTAATCTGCTAAAAATTGCAAAACTTTGAGAGGACTTTGTAAAGATCAACGATGATCACGCTGAACACGCAGGGGCCAAGCACTTTTCGTGATTTTCAAACGCACAACACACGAATGTTATCGAAACTCACTTCAAAGATTGGAAAAAAAACTACAATTTCATTCAGTTGTATGCTAGCTTTAAAACAAAACACATGTGGGGGATTACCAAGGTAGTCATCAAGTCAAATGTCTTCAAATAATAACAAGAAAAAAATATGAGTGCTGTGAGCAACACTCATAATTTAGATTTTTACTGAGCAGTTATGAGAAAACAATAAACACAGCATAACAAGTCTTAATATTTTAGGACTTTTATACAACACAACAATTTTTATTTTTTAAATTATTGTAAAATTTTACGATATTATAACAATATAACACCTTGTGAATCCCCCAATAGTAAATATCTCAATTAAGTAGTTTTATTTATATCTCTTATTCTGAATTATTGTGAGTGTTTATTTAAATGTGGAAAATAGAGTGGGGAAAAAAATTTTTATTTTCATCTAATTAAAATTAATAATTAAAAAACTTAAGCCTTGTATGCAATTAGAAATTAAAAAAGAAAATAAGTGCTTTCATGCATTTATATAAAAAAAATTTTGTTTAACACAAAAATATTTTTTTTTTGACATATGTAGCTCAAAATTTCGTTCAGTGCACTTACCACTGCCAACACATTTTTAAATGCCTCTCTTTGTGATCAACACGGATATAGATACATATTTTAGCATCTTAAAGTATGTTAAGAAAAATAATGAAGTGTGTTTAAAATTCTCCTTAATCTATGCAATTAATTTTACACCAACACTAAACATAAGAGGAAATTATATGCAATAAAGAGTTTTAAATATTCAGAAGGAAAAAAGTCTTTTTTTTTTTTTTTTTTTTTTTTTTTCTCATTATTTATTTATTGAATCTTCATATATTAAATATGAACTAACAATAATTAATCAAATCTTATCCTAATTCTTTATTTTATGTCCTGCCAGTGCAAGACAAAAATTTTCTTCATCACGGGTTCTGTATCACATTAATATATGTGTTTATCGCTCATCTTAATGGGTAAGTGCTGCAGTGTCTCTTCTCCTTAAGCGAGTGTGGCCGCTATCATTTAAAATATTTCGAGCTAGTGGATTTGGGTGCAACTCTAGCCTTTTTAAATATTTTACCGCATACTTCGTAATAATAGTCCTTACCAGTGGCACATTGAGATCCTTGTGGATATTTGAGTTTTTAACATACCAAGGGGCAGCTGTGATTATTCGAAGAAGTTTATTTTGGCGCCTTTGAATTTTTTCGATATTTGAGGCCGAGGCAGTGCCCCATAGTTGAATACCGTAGCACCAGATTGGCTTTAAAATAGAGTTGTAAAGTAGTAGTTTGCAATCGAGACTAAGAACAGAATTTCTTCCAATAAGCCAGTTAATTTGAATTGCTTTTAGTTTCATTTGGGTTAATTTTGCTTCTATATGGCATTTCCATGTTAAACGCCGATCTAGATGAATACCGAGATATTTGACATGCGATTGTTGAGGCACTAGTTGATTATTGATTTTAATAGGGGGGCATGTTTCCCGACGCAAGGTAAATGTAATATGTACGCATTTTTGCTCATTGACCTTTATTCTCCATTGTTTTAACCACAGTTCTAGTTGAAATATATGATCCTGCAGGTATCGAGATGCTTCACGACTGTTCTCGTGTACGCTTAGGAAAGCTGTATCATCAGCAAAAGTTGAGGTTAGGGTGTAATTGTTTGTCGGCATGTCCGAGGTATATATAAGATAAAAAAGTGGGCCCAGGATACTTCCCTGAGGGACTCCAGCTTCAATTGTCTGAGGAGAACTTAAAAAATCACCTTCTTTAATAATAAATTTTCGACCGACCAAGTAGCTTTCTAACAGCTTGTGTGTGTTAACCGGTAGGTTCAGCTTTAATTTATGTAACAAACCTACATGCCAGACTTTATCAAAAGCTTGAGAGACATCGATGAAGAGAGCGGAGCAATATTTTCTTTCTTCAAAGGCTTTTCTTATGGCGTTTACTATCCGATGGGTTTGTTCAATTGTGCTATGTTCTCGTCTGAAACCGAATTGATGGTTAGGTATACACCCATTGTCATTTAAAATTGGGGTTAATTTGGACGCTAAGAGCTTCTCAAACAGCTTTGATATATTAGATAATAAGCTGATAGGCCTATATGACTCAACTTTGGAGTGATCTTTTCCTGGCTTTGGTATCATCGTAACTAATGAGACCTTCCATTTTTGAGGGTAGTATTCAAGTCGTAAAATAGCATTAAAAATTAAAAGAATAATTTTCTTTGCTATGCTGGGTAGCTCCAGAAGCATTTTGTTGCTGATCTTATCAAAACCAGGAGCCTTCTTGGGGTTTAAATCACAAATAGCTTTTTCGATTTCTCTTATCTCAAATCTTAGGGGAACAGCTGCTCTAGCAACAACAGGTGGTAACTCGGCCGCAATATCGTGAGATATGTTTGGGGTAAATACGTTTTTTAAATGATTAACAAACAGATTTCCTTTTTCAACATCATTTCTTGCCCAACTACCATTCAAGTCTCTTAATGGTGGTTTAGAGACAACTGGCCTTTTGAGATTTCTAGCTGCACGCCATAATGAGTAGTCTGATTGTGGGGTTGCATCAAGTTCCTTAAGATATTTTTCCAGAGAAGCCGTTTTCTGAGTCTGCAGTAACTTTCCAAGCTTTTTTGTACACTCTTTTAGTAAGTTCTTAAGTAACGGGGATCTGTGCAATTGCCACTCTCTTCGAGCCCTCCTTTTTTCAGACAAGAGACGCTCGACATCTGTGGAATATATTTTAATATTTTTTGTTTTTTTGGGGGCAATACTGGAATGTTGAACAGCTAGTTTCAGAAAACTGTCAAAATTGGCAATAGAGCGATCTACATACTCCGGTGTACTAAGCGGAATATTTTCTGTGCAATGGGTGCTGAGGTATTTTCTATATTTTAACCAGTTAATTTGCGTAGCTGTCGTCGCTAAGTGACCAGTCGGAGATACAATTCTATTGGGGTTCATTATAGTAACAATTGTAGGTGTATGGTCAGAAGATAATTCTAAGGAAGCTTCAACATGGATCGTTTCTATGGGGATGTTTTTAACCACGCCGAAATCGATAACATCTGGAATTTTTTGATGATCAGTAGGCCAATATGTTGGTTGTCCGCTCGCTACCACATTTAAATCCATTTTAGAAATTGTGTTAAATAAGACACGACCCTTTGGTGTTATAAGTCGTGACCCCCAGAAGGTATGTTTAGCGTTATAATCGCCAGCAGCTAGGAAACAGGGTCCTAATGATTTAAAATATTTACAGTATTGGCTTTCTGATATTGAAAATCTAGGCGGTGAGTATAACGATGAAATTACTAGGTTTCTATTTAATTCCTCAACGCAAATGGTCGTTGCTTGGAGATAATCTTCGCGGTGATCAAACATTAGGTAGTGTTTGACTCGGGTTTTAATTAAAATGGCTGAACCTCCACAAGCTCTATCTCGAGGGTCCTTGGTATCATATAGTGTATAACCATTGATTTTAAACGTATTTCTTGAGGTCAAATGAGTTTCAGAAACCATCATGACATCAATTTGTTTATTTTTTAGAAAGTATTCTAATTCATTTTTATGTTGGCGGATGCCGTTTGCGTTCCAAAAACAGATTTTTAAACAGTTCATGGCTTGTTAAGTACAGCTTGCAATAACATCGATTGCATTCTTAGAATTTCCTGCATCATATTACCCATTGTGTTCGTAAAATTATTAACTGTTTGCACTAATGTTTCCATGGTTTTTTCAAGACGACTTAAATTAGAAACTGGAGTTTCATCATTACTTGGCGAAGCGCCTTGCATTGGCACATGGTTTGATTTAAGAACGTTAGCATACGAGGTTCTGTTATTACTAGGCTGCGGAGCTTGAATGCCATTAGTGTTTACTTGATTTGGTACCTGCATTTGTGGGGGATTAGTTTTCGGTCCAGCCGACTGCTTGACGATAGTATATACAGGGCATCCTCTATAATTGGCAGTGTGATTTCCGCCACAGTTGCTACATTTTTTTACATTGGGGTCATTTTTAGACTTATCGCACTGGACTGTACAATGTAATTCTCCACATACGACGCAAACAGGGGGTAAATAGCAGTATGCCTTAGTATGGCCAAATTCTTGGCAATTAAGACATTGAACGGGACCATTTCTTTTGTGCGGCTCCTCTATAGTTATTCTTCTGTAGAGAATATATTTTAAATTATAAATAGGATGCGTTTCATTTTTTTTAAGCTTAATGTCGCCAGGTTCTAATTCTACCCGAAATAATGGTTGGGGATTTTTTTCCCTGTTTTTAATATTTGTAACGTTTTTTATTTTAAACCCCTTCTCTTCCAAAAAAGTTTTAATTTCATCTGGGTCCACGCATGAGTCTATGCCCTTGATCACTACCTGAAGACCTTTGCTGCTCTTTAGTTGGTATGTGTAAAAGCTTTTTTTAAGGGCTTCGAATTTGTTAGTTAATTTACGAAAATCATTCTCATGATTTACCTGTATTTTTGTCTCATTTATATTTCCACGCTTGATTGCAGCTACGTAAAACGAATTTTCACCTATTACCGAGATCACGCTCTTTATTAACTCACTTGAGTTTTGCTCCCTTAGATATATCGGGGGTGGCTTAGAAGATTTTATAACGTTTGGTGCTTCCGAGGATTCATCCTCCAGAATTGCAAAACGATTTTGAGAGTTTATTTTAACAAAAGATGGTACTTTTGAAGCCGAAGCAACTGCTGCAGAGGTAGGGCTGCGACCCCGTTTAAGCACTGTTATGTACCTGTCCATACCAACTTGTACTTGAGGCTTTTGACCACTTTTTACTTGAGATGTTTGCATTGCATCTGTGTTAGAGTTCATGGTACCATTTGTTAATAAGATTGTGTTTGCCGTTGTGGCAACACTTGCAAGTGTGAGGTTTATATTTTTTAACGTATCACCATCAACCGTCTTTGTAAAAAGAGAGGGCGAAAGGGATCGTGTTCTAAAAATTGGTTTAGCCGTTAGGTAGTTACTATTGTTTTCTTTTGTTTTATTTATTACAGCACTGTCTTCGTTAGCATGCACTGTCACATAAACATTTCTATCATTCAGTTTTATTGTTGTTTCATTGTTTTTATTCATGCAATAAATTGTTTTTGTTTTTCACCGTTTAACTGTGCTTTTAATATTTTTGTTATTTATTGTATTTTACAACAACAAAAAAATAAGAACTTTAAACTAAAATGTTTTTGCTCAGAATATGTATGTATACATACACATGTATGAACATTAGTACGTTTATATTTTTACTATTTTTCTTTATTTAATATTTTTTTCGTATTAATTGTTCACTTTATGTTAAATAATTAAAATAACAAAATATATCATTTAATTTCAAGCGTCCATTCGCTGTTTATATAACAAAATCAAATGTGATTAATTAAAAATTCAAATTGTATGCGGAGTTAAGAATACACGTCTGTATCACAACAAAGCACGAACCGAACTGGAAAAAAGTCTTGATGAATTTTTTAAATTATATTTTCAGATAAAAACCCCTGAAAAGAAGAAAACTAAACATTATTTTTATTTAACAAAAAATGTTGTTGTTTGTTGGGTAATTTGTTGTATTTGTTGGTTTGGGTTCCATTTGGGTTTTTTTTCTCTTAATTACTGACTTAGTTTATGAGTTTTTATATTAAAAAATATTTTCTGACAATTGTAGGAAAATTATCCTGAGAAAAAAAATATTTAAATAAATGTTTCTATAACTTTAACACATGAAATGACAACATTATGTATGAAAGGAATATACATCTGCATATATCTGTATATTTAACTATATTATCATACTTATATTTCTAGCATACATAAATATATAATAGCATAACAAATTTTAAAAGCCTTAATTTAGTTATACTCATATAACCAATACTAATGGGACCAGCAATTCTACACATGAACCTCCATATAAATGTAGATGAATAAACAGAACTTTACCATGGATGCCCAAAAAAAGTGTACGTACACATTGGAATAGTTTATGATGGATTGAAAAAAGGTAAGATTAGATTCTTGTGTGCAAGAAGAAAAAAATAGAAAGGGGGCAACTAGGGATGAAGCGATACCTCTAAGGTATCGATACTTTTACACAATGTGGTACCGCACGTAAAGTATCAAAACAAAAAGTATCGATATTTACTTGTATCGGTTTGTATGATAAAAAAAATATAAAGTTAAATTTTTTAACGTTTTTAGTATTGCAGGTAAGCGAGTTTTAACACAATACAATACAATAAGAACAATAAGAACAGCGAACATTAAACAGTTAAAATTGTGCCAAAAATAAACGCTACACTGAAAAACAAAGAAGTCAATTCGTAATTAAGTCAACCCAAACGTTGTCAATAATACGGTAAGTACGGAATGCTTGATTCAAGTACGGATTATTCAAGTGCCCCGTACTTAAAATACTTACTTACTTAAAATAATTCAAGAACAGGATTGACTTAATTAAAAGTAAGATAAAATTAATCTCAAACTGTGCTTGATTCAAGAATTTCTAAGATGGAATAATCTCGATTCGTACTTGAAATAATCCAAAAGTGAGATAAGATTGATTCTAACCAAAAAAACTAACCCCACAGAACCAGAGAGAATATTATTATTTTACTTACCAGTTACACATGTTTATTTCACTTTTGTTAACAGAAGAGTTCTCAATTCATTTTACTTTGAAATTTTGTTGTATTTAACTCAATAATTTTAACAAATAATATAGGAATTATTGATTCTTTTTTTACTTTTTAAACATGAGAATAATCTAAATTAACAATTAACTCGTTTTTAGCTTCTTTTTATGTGTTGTTGTTGTTTCTACAACAAACTTTTACAGACACACGCGTATGCACGCATATTGGTTTTCGGAAGTTATCCCATTTGGAATTGTTTAAAGTACTTTAAAGTTTTAACTGTACTTTAATTTTTGAAGACGACTCTTACTTAAGTAATATGAAAACTATTATTAAATTAATTTTTGGGAATACAAAATTTTTAATTAAAAAGTGAAACATTTTACAGTGAATGAGAATTGCAAACACTCAAAAAGTCTTGTCTGCAAGGATATCAAAGCTTTAACCAAATACCAACAATAAATAGTGAGTTTTTTTCTTACATTCCCCTCTACAATTGGTTGGAATTCTCCCAACATTACTTGTAGTTGTAAGAGGGTTTGGAAAAAACAAATTGCTTTATTGTTTTCGCAAGAAAATCAAAATAAAGCAACTTGCCAGCTTAGTTTTTATGCCGTGCACTTGCAAACTTATTATCGACGTAAGATTAATTCCCAATTTTTGTTCTCGATAAAAACACTGAAATTTATTGTTGGAGGATAAGCTAGTTTCTAGTTTCTATATGGGAAATTTAAGAAAGATAAACTGACTGTTTATTGTTGTTATTTTGTTTAAGCTTTGATATCGTTGCAAACAGACTTTTTTTTGTGTTTGTAGTTCTCATTCACTCTCCAGTTTTATTTGCTAATATGCTTTGCTTTTATGTAATTTTTTGGGAAAATGTTTCCTGATGATCTGGCCCAAGCAATCAGTGAAATGCGCACATAAACTAGCTTATCCTCAAACAAGAAATTCCAGTGTATTTATCAGAAATAAAAATTGAGAATTTAGCACGACAAACTAAATCTTATTAAGTAAGTAGAAAATACTTAAATTTAGTACGAGTTTTTTCTTTCTGTGTATGATAGAAAGTTAGAGGGTTAATGTGTTTCAAAAAATTATTTGCCGTAAAATGTTCAAAAAAGTTGCTGAACATACCTTTTACCTCGGATGTAAAGAACACAAAGTTTTATATACTGATATGCTACACAAACAGGCCAAAAGGGTTAAACTTAAGCCCCCCCGCCCCAAAACACCGATGTACACATTTTTTATTTTTGTCTCCTCTACCAGAATCCATTGTTAGAACCCCGTTATGTTGGTAAAAATTCGGAATTGTTGTACAGTAATATGAGTTAACATAAACACATTTTCCCATAACCTTAACATAAGCTGAGCAATAAGGAATATTATTCTGTTAATCTGCAGACGTTATTGCCAAATTGCTGTGATATTTATGTTTGGTGTAGACCAGGGTACCGTTTCTCAAAACTAAAAGTAACAAATCTACAATTAAAAAAAAGCAACAATTTTACAATTTTTGTTTTTGTTTCAAATGTATTTTACTTGTAGATTTGTAACTTGTAGTTATGAGAAACAGGGCTGTTTTTATACCCACACCACAATAGTGGAGAGGGTATTATGCATTTGTGCTGATGTGTGTAACACCTTAAAATATTGGTCCTAGACCCACCTTAAAGTATGCCGATCGAATCGAAATAACAATGTCCGTCCGGCTGGCTGGGTGGCTGTCCATGTAACCTTGTACGTAAAGTACAGGTCGCAATTTTGGAGATAATTTAAAAAAAGTTTGGGACATTTGTTCTTATTGGCACAAGAACCAAGCCTATTGAAAATGGGACGAATCGTAGGACCACGAGGGAAGATAGGGGGAAATTTCTTCCTCTCAGAAACTATTAAGCCGATTTTAATAAAATTTTAAACATTGATGTTTCCATATCTATATGGACACATAAGAGTGATGTGTTTTTAAATACTGTGGTGTAGGGTATCATATGGTCGGGCTTGACCGACTATACTTTCTTACTTGTTTTTATTTTAACCAACAAACAACTCTCCAAACTGTAAAGGCTGCTAGTTATTCGTCGCTATTGTGCTTCATACAACGAATTTACTTAGCGAATTAACCGAAAAAATCTTCTTGTTAAGCAAATTTCCTCGTTTGTCCCAGTTGCGTCAAGTTGTAGCTTGTGATCTGCAACAAAAAACGTCACGTCTAAACTTGTACGAGTTTTGGAAGGGACATGAAACGAATTATCTATATTATTGCAGGGTAATTTCGCACAGCCTAAAACAGGGCAACCAGAAATATACTCTAAAATATGTGTTATGCACATAAAATATGTTAATAAAATTGATAATCAATTACAGCTGATTTCAATCCACCAATTTAATGGTTAAAGATTGATTGATGTTTGACCATAGACTGGCAGCCGCCGCAGTGGCGCAAACGGTAAAACGGCAAAAAAAAAATTTAACTAATTTAATGTTGTAAATTCCTTCCTTTACTAAAAATAATTTAATGAAAATTTAATTTGATTTACTTAATCCTAATTTAAATATCAAAACTTTAATTTTAAACAAAAAGTTTAAAGAAAAATCACATTTGTAAATAATTTTTAACTTAATTAGTCAGTGTAGTGAGCGTGCCAAATCTAAGCGGGCTATAGTTCGATTAACTATGAATTTCATACCGATTTTCATCTTCTTATCATTCTTAAACTATCTGTTCTTTAATATGTCACCAACTGTATGACAGTACAACTGTATAAGTACATAAATTCAATTTCATTACGCCATATTATGAAATTTATATGACAGGCTTAACTCACACAATCAGCCTAGATTAGTTTGTAATGCTCCGGTCCTGTTCTTCTTCTTCTCCTCAAAGTCCCTCATTTGCAAATGTTCATCATAGAAAGTGCCATGCATGTATGGGATGTTTGAATTTGTATAAATGAGTATGTGTGTGTGTGAGTGAGTTTTTAATTTTTGTTAGATATGAATGTAGTTGTTACACATAAAAGCCACATTTTGTTTGTTTTACTTAAAACATGGTTGGGGATTAATTATGATATGACTGTGTTTTAAACACAAACACTGTGTATGAATTTATTTTAACATAATGCCATTTCAAGGATATGTGTACTCTGTGTTGGTATGCGTAGGAATTAAAATGAAATGTAATAATTTTACGAGTAGAATTTTAATATTAAAATTTTGGAATTTGTTATAAATTTAAAATTTTTTCTTTAGTTCCCAAAATAAAGTGGTTTTATTCATGCTGCATGCGTTTGAGTTGCTTTTAATATAAAAAAGGCTTGTTATATAAATTTACATAAGTACAGTAAAAGAAAAATATTTGTATACACAAGACGAGATAATAACATATCTTACTTTTTCTATTACGAAATCGTTTGAATTGCACTTACTCTCAGGAACTGTTCTTAATAATAATATAAATTGATGTGAAAAAACTGACTTCATTTCTTTCTGACTTTATTTCTTTCTGATTAAAATTACCCGCACTCTTATTGTTTTTTTTCAATGTTTTTGTTCTATTAATTACTTAGAATCTTATAACGTTATAATCTTCAACATAGATCAAATGGAATGCGCGCAAAAAATGTGTTAATGGCTGCTAAAACTTTTTAAATCTTGTTAACATTTTCACTGATTTAAATACATGTTTTCAACTAACTTTTTTAATATCGAGAAATATTCTTTTACCATTCGTTTACAAATTAAAATGCAAAACTGTGTACGATCTCATTTATTTCTTTCAACAACTTGGTTGCATAAGAGTACTTTTGAGATTTACTATACATACTCATTTAATACTTTTATTTAATTTACTTCCAATTTTGGTTGACAAAAAAAAAAAAAAAAAAATTATTAAAGTTGCAAACACTGTACAACATATCTAATATTTTTTAACATTCTTGTTATATTTTTAATTTTTTACTGAAATAGACCATTATATTACATTTGAAACTTTTATACTACAGCTCTTAAAAATCTTTTAAGTTGAAGAAAAAGTAACACAGCTTTAAATCAAAAATTATTAAATCCCTAAACAACCCACAAAAAAAAACTTTTATTAGTTACCATTGAGTCCGGTCTTTCACACGTTTGGAATATCTATTGGGCTATTCACAAGGTGTGCTATCAAGTCATATCGTCATATTGTCCTAAATAATATTTTTCAATGGTTAAATAAAAATATTGTTGTGTTTGAAACAAAATCAAAATTTTAATGCGGTGTTCATTATTTCGTCGTAACTGTACATTAGAAATCTAAATTATAAGCGCTTGCCTACAGCAGTCATATATAATTCTTGTAATTATTTTAAGACATATGACTTTACAACTTTATGACTACCTTGTGAATAGCCTATATCTATTTTGCTGTTGCAACATATTTTTTTTTGCAATCAAAGTCATGATTTACAAAGCACAAATGAATATCAATATCTAGCCTGCAGGTATTGCTATGTGTTATTTTCAGAATTTTTTTTATTGCACCATTGTGAACCTCTATTGGACAGACACCCTTCTACTTAGCGGTTTTGCGATACCTTAATGAGTTTAGAAGTTATATACAAAATATTCCTGCAACAATTGCTATGTGTTGAGTCATACAATGTAATGTTTTGTTTTTTTTTATTCAAAACTTAATAATAAACTTTCTCCTATAAACGAAAAGTGTTATGTGTTCAAGCCGGTATGAACATATTTTGAAAAAGGCTGCGTCAAAAAGAGTTATGTTTAGTTTTTCTTAAAAATCACGCACCGCTCTGTAACAGATATTTAACAGATATTTTAAGGCAGTATTTTAGTAAATATACCCGCGAATCATTGTGGCCTTTGATATCAATAAAGTATCACAAGAGGATAGTATATACATATTAGTTATTTCGCTCTTCTGAATACCTGTTTAAAAACACAGCCCTTCTTGCAGGCCATACGACGATATATGTTGTCTTTAGCCTGAGACTATCATACCGTCTTTGTAAATCAAGAAAATTCCAGTAAAATGGCATCGATTTGTTAGTGAATATTTTTGCATATTTTGCTTTGAATGCATATGTTTGCATATATTGCTGATATAGCATATTTTGATAAACAAAATTTGTTTTAATTGCCTTATTTTGCCATGTACCATGTTGTAAAAAAATAAGAGACAATTTCGATGATCTTTATCTATTGATTTTTTATGGGGAAAAATATTTTGTAAAGTACTTTCGCGTGTTTCCGCATGCAAAGAGTAGTTAAGAAGTAAAGAGAAGAAAAGTATCACTGAAATTGGTTAATAATTTGTTTCATACATGATTGGTTCTAGACCCTAATTTAAGTATAGCGATCGCCTCAGAATCAATTTCTGATTTGAATTAAAATTAAAGCTGTGCATTATTTCCGGGATAGAGTAATTGTGGCCATAAATCATCATATTATGTTGGTATTTAGATTAAATTTGGTCCAAACTTATTTTATTGCAATCAACATCAACTTGCCAAAATTTATTGGAATCGGTCCATATTTGACCATATACTATTCCCGAAAACAGCTTTTGATGCCATAACTTCCTTATAAATGTTGGTATTAACATAAAATAAAATAATTACAATAATTAGTATTGTGGTTATTTTGTCAAACTATTTATGGTTTTAATCAAAATTTTAATATTTTTTTAATCAGGCTTAATTAAGTTCATCAAATTTAATTTTCCATTAAATTATTTCTATGAAGAAAGGAATTTTACAGCATGAAAATTAATTAAAATTATTATTGATAATTTTTTTTTTTTTTGACTGACCTGAGATTCGAACACAGGCGGCTGGCCTGAGATTCGAACCCAGGCGGCTGGTTACCCTGACATGTTTCGATCACAACCACTTGATATCCTCAGAGGGATTTGCCGTCTTACACTCGCAGCCATCGATGACTGCTGACGTCAATAGTCAAACATCAATCCTTAAACCAAGTTGTGCTGAAAAAGGTCAGCAAGAAAAAGAAAGACAAACATGGAAAAACAAAAATGTACTTTGGACTTCAAGAAAAATTCTTAATAAAAAGTACGAACAAAACAGAATTAGGGGGAAAAAAACATGTAAAATCAATTAAAAATGGATAATCTTTCGAAAAAAGCAAATTTCGATCTACCAAAGGTTAAAATACAATTTGGTTTAAGGATTGATATTTGACTATTTACGTCAGCAGTCATCGATGGCTGCGAGTGTAAAACGGCAAATCCATCTGAGGAGATCGAGTGGTTGCGATCGAAACATGTCATGGTAACCTGCCGGCCCGGATTCGAGCCCCGGCCACGGTCAAGAATGAAAGATTATCAATACCAATTTTAATTAATGTTCATGTTGTAAAATTCCTTTCTTCATAAATATATATAATTTAATGAAAATTAAATTTGATAAACTTAAGCCTAATTAAAATATTAAAAATTTGAATTAAAAAAGATTATCAAAAACAATTTTAATTAATTTTTATGTTGTAAAATTCCTTTCTTCATAAAAATAATTTAATGGAAAATTAAATTTGATAAACTTAAGACTGATTAAAAAAATATTAAAATTTGGAATAAAATAATTAATTTTATAGCTACAATGCCATAAAAAAGGTCCAAAATTAACCAAATATCCCATATAAACCCCCATCCTAAGATCTCATATAGGCGATGATATCTGAATAATATTCGGCACAAAGAACTTTTACATGAATTTTAATCCATAATATAATGTTGTTTAGGTGGATTCATAATTGCCCATGGATCCCAGATAGGGTGGACTAGCAAAAATTGTTTTGTGTGTAGGGTATCATATGATCGGGATTTACCGAATAAACTTCCTTACTTGTTGTATATTGAACATTTAACAATCACGCGTCTTTTTTCTTTCGGGTAATCAGAATATTCTTGAATTAAGTTCAACACTTTTAATATAAAAACTAATATTTCTGAAGCAGACTCAATAAGATAATCTGACTCTGTGAGGTAAGGTTGTTGCTATTCGAAAAAAACAGGAAAAATATTTATAAACTATTAAAGAGCGACAAAAGACTTTGTCTTCGATTAAATATCTTGAGATTTTTAATGTAAGTAACTGCCAGTGAATCCATGATCAATATAAGAGTAATTTAAATTTTTAGCAAATCATTAATCATATATGAAGACATTAAGCATATGAGAAGGCAGAAATATTATAAAAATTGTACTATAATGAATAGGTACGACATTATTTTGAAATATTATCAAAAGTTTTTTGAGGTATAAAAAATCTCCTTATTAAGATACACTTTAAATGAAAATTTCGATCGATATCGAATGCCGTAATTTTCGTTATTTCTTTCACGAGTTTCTTTATAAATGTCGGATGACGCAACCAACCGGTACACATTTATCAAGATGAGAGCGGCGTCTCTTAGACTCCACTGTTCAAAACAGATCTCAATAATAGAATTCAACTTTTTAAGATTTAGTAGATTTAACTGAATCGAACTAGCATTATTTCTCAATAATCGTAATATTATACTTTACAAAAAGTTTCAGGGAAGCCCCTTTAGACACATAATCCGCTTTATAAAAAGTTACTCTAATGTTCCCTTAAGCTATTTAATATTGGACAGCAGCGTGCCTCAAAAAGCATGCCTTTAGGAGATACAGCCTTTGCAAATATTTAGATAAAAATAGCGCAATTGTTTTCCCTCTTTACCACATTTTCTTCAACATTTAACTATTAATAGAAAAAAAATATAGCAATGGCTTATAAATTAATTAAAAATTTAAACTACTTTTTTATTTGAATTTCAGTAATTACTTCCTAATTACCGATTGTATGAACATTACATTATTTTCCTTCTATGACCCCGGACTTATGTATAAATTGAAGAAACAATTCAAACCAGAAAAATAATTATATTTTTTCTTCACTGTTCACGATAAAAAACAAACGTACTATAAAAAGAAAAAAAATATAAAGAGGATTTTTAATTGAAAATTGCATTTTAATTTCATTTTCATAAGCATCATTCTTGTTTCTATTTATTTAGTTTTTTTTTGCTCTCCTTTTTTCGTGTCTTCTTTGGTTTTTCTTTATTTTTTTTAAACAAATGTGTTTAATTAATTAAGCATGCCTTAGCGTGCAAAATATTTGTTACGGCTCTTATACTGATACGTTTGTAGAAAAATACAAATTAGACCTTCATAATTTCTAAAATTTATGTAGGGTGAGGGGAAATTGGTGTGTGGTTCACATTTTTAAAATAATTTTAAGAACAAGATGCAAATTGACACATATTCTACGAAAAGGCAAAAATGTCATGGAATTTTTAAAATGGGAAAGTCAAAAAGAAAAAAAAGCTTTAACCCATTGGTAACCTTTTGGTGTAAAAAAATCTATTTTTGTTATTAGAATGAGCAAAATATGTATTATTGCTTCAAATATTGTCATCAATTGTACTGGAGTACGTACATACATATTTATGAACTAGCTGAGTTGCCTAAATAAGAGCGGCAAGCGTTTTTCTTATGGAAAATCTTTTCACTTTTATACAGTTTATGCAACGCAAACACCACTCGGCTGGAAAATCTTATATGATAGATCGGTTTTTTATTGAAAATGTACCTATTGGCAATAGAATTTTTATGATAATAAAACGCTTGACGCTATTGTTTTGCTAGCTCAGTACTAGTGACTAAGTGAATTAGAAATTGATTAAAGAAAGTTCTGGACTTAATAAAGTTTATTTATAATATTTAATTTCGCTTAATTAATGTTTAACATAATATTTTCCAACAATCTCTCATTTTACGCCAGCTAAACTAGACTCGTGTGTAAAAAGCCATTAGGAGTAACACCGTAGTTTAAAAGAAGGTCAAGAGTCATTGAACGCATTAAGATTCATTCAAAAAAAAGAAAATTTTGTGCAACATAATCTAAAGCCGAGAGTCAGCAAACGGTTATTTTGCTTGCCTGAATTGCTGCTTTAGCACGTGATGAAAAACTTCAAAATATGTAATATCATGTTAAGACAGGTGTTTTATTAATTACACTATGCGACAGTCAAAATCGTGATGGGATGAAACCAACGGGAAATGTTATATCGGTAAAAAAGAAGTTATACGTGTTCCGGCGTTTCGCTGGGTCACGTCTAGGAATCGAGATATATCGATTTGAAGTTAGTAACTATCATATAGGGGAAATTGTCACATTTGGTGGTCTTTTTGGACATAACTCGAGAACCACTAGTCCGATTTTGCTGAAACAAATTTAAACAAATTAGGAATTACAATTCCTTTAATCTGCTCAACATAAGTAACAGTTTCGCAGTTATAAATAAATGTATGAAGAAAAAAACTATTTTTTGCCTAAAAAATTTAATTTTTTTATTTTTAATTCATAAAAAATCCAAAACGGTAAAAAAAGTGTCAAGTCCTATTACTTTCACATAAAGTCACATAACCTTTAAACAAAATGAGACAGAGATCATGAAAATCGATGGACGCGTTTCGGGCTTATTCACAATTAAGTGAAGGTATGAATTTCAACAATTTGCTCGAGATATTCTCAAAATTCCTTGGAAAAAACATTGATGACTTTTTTTCTGATTGTCAGAATTTAAAAAAAAGTAATTAACAAAAGGTTATTTGATTTTTATGGTAGCGGTAACAAACTAAAAAACGGTCATAAATGTGCGTGGACAATTAAAAGGAAAAAAGGAAAGTGCACTTTTTTAATTATTTGGGTTTTTTCCGTACCTGCATGATTTTTTTACACAAATTTATGAGTGGTCATGTTTTAGAACGTTTCGAAAAATTTAAAACGCACACGAATCAGGTATATAGCCACCCTTAAAAGATGCGCGAATTCATAAGTAGCTCTCAGTAAAATATTGAAACTTACGTAGTATTTATAGGTGTTCACTGATCGATTTTTGTCATTCAACAAGTGTCTCCGAACGCGTAAAGTACGGTTTTTTTTAAAGTGAGGAAAAAGTAATAAAAGTATAAAACCGAAATGAGTGAAAATTGTCCAGAAAATATCAATTTATTTTGTTACGTTTGTGGCAAAAGAGCTTTTTCAACAAATGCTGCATTACTCACTGAGCAAGTGGAGCGCGCTTTTAAACTTTATTTTTATTGCGAAATAATTCGCGGCGTTTCGTGGGTCCCAGACAAAATTTGTAAAACGTGCTACAATGGTCTTAACATGTGGATCCAAGGGAAACGCAGTTCACTTCGTTTTGGTGTACCAATGACTTGGACTGATCGAGGAGAGCACAATTCCGACAATTGTTACGCTTGCGCAAACAAAATATGTGGAGTAAATCGTAAAGGCCTTAAACGAAGAGTTTACATATCTGTTAAAAGTGCACAAATACCTCTACCGCATTCGGATGAAATACCAATTCCACCGCTTCCAAGTCCTGACAGAGAAACTTCATTTTCTATTGAAACAATGGATCAATCGGATTTCACCTATAAACCAACACCAGAAGCCGGCCCAACGAACAAAATAATTCCAATATCACAAGCAAGAATGGACAAGATTGTTGCAGAATTAAACCTTTCTCAACGTGAAGCAGAAAAACTTGCCCAGCTTTTGAAAGAAGGCAACAATTTGGAGCCTAATGTTAAAGTCACCGGATATCGAAGACGACAATTGCTATTCCAACGGTACTACACACTCAACGAAGGGAACACATTTGTTTACTGCCACGATATAAAGGGACTGATGGAGGCGATGGCCAATAATTATGTCGCAGCTGATTGGCGAATGTTCTTCGATTCTTGATGAAAGTCGTGGCGATGCTAAGAGGTCTCCAAATAGGCTATACGAAAAACATGTGTTTCTTGTGTCTCTACCAAACTCTACCAAATTTCCTGAAATAGATCAGAATTAACGGCAGCCCCGTATAGGGTCCATTTTCAAAAACCGCTTTTACCCTTAAAACATCTCCATTAAAGGCTCTAAGTATCTAAGCAAATCTATAAAAAAAATTGGGATTGTACATAAAAGTTCCACCAGAAAAATTTTTTAAACCTATAAACCGCTAAAAAAGTACATGGACAAAATTTGGCACTCCTAACTTTCTTAACTATCAAAATAAATAGTTCAACCGACTTTGTTTTAAACAGGGTTTATAATTCATCAAATAATTCATAAAAATTCACAAAAATCCCTTAAACCATTCAAATCTCGTTCAAATATTTGTATTACGGCAAAAATAACTGCCTTATAAATGCTGACATTGACATACAAATATGTCATGACAAAATGCTGAACTGGTACACTGATAGTAAAGGCATCATAAACGCTAATGTATTTTGACATCAGTACTATGACAAGTGTCTTCATTTTTGAACCCCAGGACACTTTAACTCATAGTTATGTCAACCTTAACATCACTTGGACCAATTTTCATCGGGGTCAAAAATTTAAATTATGTTATCAATGGGATGACACATCTGCATTACAGAAATGACTAATCGGAGTCAGTTTAATAAAACATGTCATCAGTGCGATAACTCAGTATTAGGATTGACTTAAGTCAAAGTGATTGAATATTATTATTTACTAACCCGTTACAAATGTTTGTTTCACTTTTGTTGTATTCCACCCTTAGTTTACAGAAGAACTCTCAATTAAGCTGGGATCACACGATTGCCGCAAATGCACCAATATGACACAATTTTTATTGTGCTTTATTGACGCACAATAATGAAATTGGACCAATAAAATATTCTGAAATCACACGATTGCCCTGTTTTAAACAAATTTCATTGCCGCTAGTTGGTACAAAGCGAAATGGTTACAACAATTGCCACATCACAGTCACACGATTGTTCTTACTTGACAACTGCGAAAACAGCTGTTGTGGTAGCTTTTTTATTTGTTTGAAAATTCTTGTTGGTTTGTAAATTAAATAAAATTAAATATGTATCATATATGTATGTACTTAAACAATTTTTTGTTGAATATTTTTATTTAAATTTTTTAAGAAATTCCAAAAATTAAGTCTGTTCAACAATTTCGTATGTTAAGGTTCGCTCAGAAACTTAAATAAAAATATTCGCACTGAACAGCTAAATATGCTTGTGAACATACATACATATTTTGGTAATAGCAATAATTAAAAAAAACTTGAAATGCATAATAAATAAATAAATATTTATCTTCATTACCTACTAAAAGAAACACAAAAAAATAAATTTGTTAAAAAAAGGCAAATATTGGTGCGTATTGTGTTGTTTGATTGCCGCACAAGAACACAATAAATATTGGTGCATTTTTGTTATTTTTATTGACGCGCGGTTGCATAGAAAACAGTCACACGATTGCCGCACCAGGGTTGCATTTGATTGGTAAAAGTAAGTACAATATTGTCCTTGATTGGTACATGAGCCAATTGGTTGTGCAGTCACACGATTGGGGTATTAAAAAGTATGAAAATTGGTGCATTGCGGCAATCGTGTGATCCCAGCTTTAGAAAACACCAGCATAGTTGGGGGTAGTGCACTAAATATTGATTTAAAGCAGCAGTGCACTATCACTAAATAAAACTTCAAAACAATTAGTTGCACTCTGTTTTACCAGTTTAGTGATGATTGTTATTTTTTTTACTACCACTAAAAAAATGTATTGATATTGGACATTTTTTCACTATTTTTCACAATAAAACTTTGTTTTGCAGCATTTACGTGTAATATGTCTGCACTACTGCACACATGTGGTCTCCTTAAACAGAAAGCATATTACAAACAGAGTTTGGACTCGACAATAGTAAAATTGTGCTGTCAACAATAGACAATGGATCTTTCTTTTGCAAGGCTTATAAAGATTTTGGCATATCAAGTTAAACATATACCTATTATTTACTGTTTTTTTTTTGTTTTTTCTTATGAAGTTTAGTCTTGAGACTTAAATTAGTGCACAAAAATAAACACATCAATTTAAACTTAAAATTGAATGCAAAATTTTAAGTTATACTCAAATGAAGAAAGAATAAGAAAGTTGCAAAAAACTGATGATTGCTTTTTATACCCTCCACCACAATTAGTTGTGAAGGGTGTATACTAAGTTTGTCATTCCGTGTGAAACTTTTTTTGTATTCATCTCAGACCCCATAAAGTATACATATATTCTGGCTCCTTAAGTAATTCTAAGTCGATTTAGCCAAGTCCGTCTGTCTGTCCGTCTGTGCGTCTGTTTAAAACAAACACGCTCACTTTCAAAAAACTCAAAAGAAATTAACAAACTTGGTGTCAAATTGCTTGAAGTTATCCTAAGCAGTTTGGGATTGAAATCCAGCAAAATCGGCTTAGTAGGATCAGAGCTAGGAATCAAAATGTGGAACCACCACCGTTAAAAATGGATAATTTTGTTACAAAAACTAACATAAATGGTGGAAAAATGCCTGAATGATATAAGATTTTTTAAAAATTTGTTTTATTCGACTGGAAATTATACTGTAAAATTTCGTAACGATCGGTTCACAATTTACTATAGGCCCCATATAAACCCTACTCCCGGACAACAGTTTAGTTTAGTACGCCTAAAACCGTAATTAATAATGCTACCAGAATATAATTTAATACATCACAGTTTTATAGGACTAGAAATAGCACTAAATAATTTCGTGATGATCGGTCCATAAGTTACTAAAGGCCCCATTTAAAGCCCAATCTGGTAAATTAATTAAATACGCCTAACACCATAGCAGATATAGATATTGCGGTAAAATTTCTTCCAACTTAGCTTCATATGGCTAGAAAAAATGTCATGCAATTTTGTGATGTGCGGTCCATAATTTACCTTAGATCCCATATTTAGCAGCCTTCTAAAATTCACTGTAAACCCTAAAACTAATTTCACTGCTGTTCTCAAATTTATGTTTTTTTAATACCGGAAATCGCTCTGCAGAATTTTGGGATGATTTGTTCATAGCTTACCATGGCTTCAATATAAATTCCCCTCCTGAAATTTTTTAACATCACTATCACTCATCAACAAAGTGATTGCACTACCACTAAGTGTGCGTTGAAACTGCAAAATGAGTGCACTACCGCCATCTATTGACACCATCAGCATGCCCGATATGGTTTTCGTAATCATTCTACTTTGAAAATTTTTTGTATTTAACTAAAAAATTTAATCAAATAGAAAATGGGAATTTTTACTTCTAATTTTACATTTTCACATGAAAATAATGTCACTAATACACAAAATGTGGCATCGAATTGATGTCATAGAATAAATGACGCATCCAATATGACATAATTTTATGATGACGTTCGTTATTTTATTGATGTCACTTTCTGCTTCGTTGTTGCCATTCGTAATGCCATTGATGTCAAAATTCTGATGTAGTGGCATCCTTAATATGAAGATGTAGTTTTGAATGAGTTTATGTTAAATATTTACAGCCGTATTCATAATCTTAATTCAGGTTTTTGATACATTTTAGTTAAAAAACATTTTAAGCCTAAAAAAGCTTTTTTAAAAATTTATATTCATAATCAGCATTTTAACTAATAAACGTTTTACCCTATTTTTTGATTGCAAGGTGGCAACACTATCTCTTTTATTGGTCACTTGAATCATAATGATGCAAAACAGTGGTTATTAATTCATACTCGTACTCGTATCTACAATTTTTTTTGTCGTGTGTGAGAAAAAAAATTGCTTTTTATAAATAAATAATAGTACGATAGTTTCTCTTTTATTAAACAAAATAAAAAGAGTTCAAAAAGTTTTTGTAAAAGTGCAATTTAGATGATGATTTAATTGCTGACAAGAAAAGTATTTAAATAACGAGTTTTATTTTATTTGTTTTGATCATTTACACATCACTAGTTCATTCTGTACAATTAATAATTTGTTGAGCTTTAATTTGTGAAATTGAAAAATATATTAATAATATACATACAAACTTACATATTTTTGAATTTCATTTTATTATTAATGTATATATAAATATTGAATAAAAATTTCTCGCAAAAATGTTCAAAATGACCATAAACACACAGAAAAAAGCAAAAATGTCACTTTAAAATAGGCTTAAACAAGGGTCGAACCAATTTTAAAATTCGTTTATTTACACAAGGTTTAAAATAGGATTTTTAAGGTAATATTCGCTTATGAATACAATTTTAACCATTTTTGCTTAAAACAGGTTTGAAATGATGTTTAAAATGTTTATGAAAACGGCTGTTAAAGTGCGATATTAATGAAAATTCGCCATTAAAGGCAAACTCTAGTTTCAAACTTCTCCTCCAATAAAATCAGATTTTAATTTTTATCTAAAAGAGGGTTAAGTCGACTTGACGGTTCAGCATATAATTATTGTTATTAGAACTTTTGTATTATTTTTTAAGATATTTGTTTTCTTTTTTTTTCTAAAAAAAAGTAGCCATTTGTAAGCTGTCGCTCACGTAGTCAGTGTCCGTGCAATTAAATTAAAATGAAAATATCCTGTGGATTAAATTAATTTTCATTTGCATAAGTTTTACTTTATTTTTATTTTTTACGCCACTCACACTCCACTTCTGCCTACTAGTCACACACACACACACATACACAAATTGTGAGTATTGTTTTGTCCTTTTTTCTTTCCCTTTGCTGTTTTGCTTCTTTATGTTTGAGTAGAAATTATTTCTATTTTGTTTATTATTATTTTTTATACAAGAAAAAGAATTGTTTTAATATCATTGTGTATTTTTTTTTTAGAAAATTTCTGGCTGTATTGCAACAAAAAATGTTAATTGTCATTGTGCCTAATTATTATTTTTTCTCTTTCCCACTCCCTTTAATTTTTTTTCTTTTTTGGGTACAAGCATTTTACTATGTCTTTTTCTCATGTTCTCTACAATTTGCTTTAGCAATGAACAAGAGGAGGCCATAACGGCAGCCCCAACTGGGGGAAAAAAGGAAAAAAAAAACAAAAAAAAAACAATCAAATTAAAAATAAAGTTTATGTGACATTTTTAATAATGGTCATCCTTAAAAAAAAACAAAATTTTTACATTCTCATTTCGTAATAAACATTAGTCTTATTGTCATTTTGTACTTTACATTCCTTTCCTTCCTTGCTTATTTTTGTTTCTTTTTTAACTTTTTTCCTTCATCATCATCTTCTGCTGAGTACATTTATGTACAAGTGCTTTTTAGTTAGTTAGTAGCGGGAGTTGGCCATCTCTCCATCTCTCTTTAATAAAACGTTCATACATCTTTTTTTAAGTGACCATACTACGCCATACTCCCTGCTATTGCCAATAAATAGATTGTGTCCATTTGTCATGTGTTCTATTGTGACGCCATATTTGTTCATACAAATATTCTGAGTTTTATAATTTTTTTATTTTTCCTTTTTTTTTTTTTTTGCTGTCATGGCGTTTATGAATGTATACCCAGAAAAATATTGTACATACTCATATTGCTGTCAAATACAAACTCACACGCATGCAAGTGTGCTTGTGTGTTTTATATCCTTTTTTCCGAACAGTCACTATGATGTCTGTACTCTTTTATTTGTTTCTGCTTTTAGTAAATATTTTGCTGAAACAGCATCCATATTTGTCCCCAAAAATTTATGAACCACATACCCACACACATACACACACTCATTCACTTACACATATACATCCATAAATGTATTGCAAAGCTTGTTAAAAAGGTTATATTTACTGCCCCCATTCAATCTCCCACTTAGTTACTCAACCACTTGTGCAATGCTGTCTATTTAAAAACCTAAAACCCCCCAATGGTCAGCCAGTTCGACGGCAGTCATTCAGCCAACCCTTATTATTTAGTAGTAGTCCATAATAAAAGGGTCGCAAAATTTTACAAAGTGATACAATTATGATTGTAAAAGTTAAAACCACAATAAAATCTGAATTTATTTAAAACTGAGATGGGGTTTTATAAAGTTCATTTTTGTTCTGTTCGACTTGTTTCCATTTGACACAGATGGTTTCCATAAAATATTTAGCATTAAAATTGCATAATAAAGTTGATTATTGTAAATTTTACGATTTTAAGGTCTGATTTAAAAAGTTGGCACTTTGATAAAAGTATAATACAGAAATTAATTTAACGAAGTTGGGTGCCCTGATGGGGTACTTGGTAGCTAGCAGTGCAAGGGTTTGGAGTACGAGTCCCGCAAGAGATTCTAGTCTTTATCTCTACAACAGACTGAAGGTAAATTTAGTTGGAATATAATTTGAATTTGTAACCTTAAATTAATGATTATGTATAATTAATCGTTGGAGTTTAAACAATGATCAATAATAATTTATATTTAAGAAATATGTAAATAGTTGCAAAAAAATTAAAAAAACCTTTTTTTAAGCTTTGTAAGTTTAAACCTTTTGTTAATACCCAACTTTATCAACGTGTTTAGCACCCGGGATACCCGGGTACCACTGTTGCCCATTTGACTGTTTTACTGCGACTGTAGCGGTTTTTATGTGACCATCGCGGCAAAATTTCCGTTTTGACGGTTAGCGGGAAATCTAGTGGTTTTTTTAATATCAATAGAATATCAAATTGTTGTTCTAGGTATTTGAATATATAAAATTTTTTCATAAAATAAAAGATTTCAAGTATATATATTTTTTTTTAATTAAAATTACAAAGTAAGAAGAAAAAAAATTTTTTTGTTCGAAATTGAATTCGCTTCCACTGGAATTCTGTGAAATTATGTTCAGTTAACAAAAATAATTTGTAGTTTTATATTTAGTTGATTATGCTAATATCACTGGTCTGAAAAAAAGGCGGGAGCAAGAACCTTTTTTTGTGATTTTAATTGACTTAAGCGTGCTGAATTCAAATCTGTTAACATATAGATTCTATTACGTCTAGTTTTTTATAGGCTTGACTAATATTTCGTCCGAAATAAGGTGGCAATGCTTTGAAGGGAATTTTAAATTTTGTTCTCAATCATTGGATCAAAATCGGAGAAATCATTTTCCAGTTATGATGAAATATATTAGCATACCAGCCCATAATAAAAAACCAGACGTGATAGAAAAAGACTTAAAACGGGTTCGAATTTAAAACCTTTTTATCAAAGTTATTTACGGGAATACAAAATTTATCATTAATACGATTTCTGTATGACGTGCTAAATTCCCAATTTTTTATATTTGATAAATACACTGAAATTTATTGTTGAGGAAAGCTATTATTCAACATATTTTACAAGCTTTAAGGCACTTTTTTAAAAGAAACATTCTTATACGTTCACGGGACTAAAATAGTCAGGGAAATTAAGAACCTTACTATATAATTTTAATAAAAAGTCGTATACCTTTAAAAAAGCACCCTTTATCTTGATATGTATATACATTTTGCAAAATATTGAGATTTTAGCGATATTTTCAAACATTTTACGCTAAATAAAAAATTTAACGGCTTCTAGCGGTTTTTGAAGTACGATTTAACGGTAAGTCTTAAAAAAAAGTTGGCAACAATGCCGGCTACCCATATGCTATTATGTATTAATAACCAATATTTTTATGTAATAAAATTAAATTTTTAAAATTTTTACAAGCGTATTAAATTATATAAACATATGTTAAAATATGATTTTTTAACTTTGTACTGCATAACGGCTAAAATTTTAAATTGTTTATACAGGACAGTATTTTTTAGTATAACAGTTGAACATTTTTGGTCATACATGATACGTAAATGAAACTTCCCCGTAATTTAATACTAACGCTTTGAAAACTAAACCTATGTAATTGTATGATACAGAATTTAGTTTATTGAATTTTTTTGAGCAGTTAAAACGTGTTTGTGTTATCCCATAAAGTGTATTGTATTGGGTACCGGGGTACCCGGATGCGCATGTTGCGATGGTTAAATTTTAAGCAAATTCTTTTGAGTATTAAAGGAGCATAAAAATAAATTTAGAATCTGAATTCGCTTTCTTTTAAGTTAAATAACGACATAATATGTATTTTGTTCGACCTTTAATATTTCAAATATTACTAAATTTTCGAGCTTAAGGGGTTTTTGTTATAAAAAACTTTAAACGTTTATTTAAAAACCAATATTTCGGCACTTCCTTGAGTGCCTTCTTCAGGGTTTTTTCTTAATATATACATTTTTAACAAATTATAACAAATTTAACAACAACTGACAAATTAAAAAATTTTTAATTCAAAAACAAAAAAATATTTTTCAAATCAAACGATCCAGAAGTTTGCTTAAACATTTGAATTCATCATACATTTTTTTCATGTAAATATACCTAGATGGGTACCCCGGTACCCAGGTATTAACACAAGGGTTAATATTGCAAATTAACAAAAAATTAATTAAAATAAAAAAATCTGTTAAAAAACTCTCAAAGGTCTAAAGTCGAGGAAATAAAACATATATTACAATACAATACATACATACATATATATTTTTTCATTATTTCTTCCTTGTGAAAACATATAACAATAACAATATATTTGTTTACATCACAATTTTTAGGCGCTACAAAGTTTTCAACGAACTAAGTCCCGAAAGCTAAAATTTACAAATTCTTAATTATTTATACAACGAATTACTACAACGTCTTCTATGAAATTTGTTCATTTTGATTGCAATAATTATGAATTTTGTGAATTTTGTGAAAATTCCGAACTCCAAAAACCCCAATTTAAAAATCCCGAATTAATAACTGAAGCTTCTCGGAATAGACGGTCTTCGGCCGGGCGGACTGTTTCTATATGGTATAAAAATCTTCGGCTTCGCTAACTTAAGCTTCCCTGCATAGCCGATCTTCGCGCAGGCGCACGGATTTTCTCCTCTACGATATAACAAACACCGGCTTCGCAAACATAAGCTTCTCAGCATTGTGGGCTTTCGGCCGGGCGCACGGAGAGAGGGCTTCACACCCTTTTTTCCAAAAAAAAAGATGTTGTCCTAGAAGTTGGATTGGAAGTTGCCACTATGCATTATATTGACTAAATTAAGAAAAAAAAATGTAATTACCCACCAATAATACAATCCACATAAATTCTTTTAAGCAAAGGTCTTTGCTCTAGTATTGTTTGTCTAGTCTAGTCTTATGTCAAAGTTTTGTTTATGTTTACAAAAAGTTCACGTTTTGTACTAAGATTATTGTATTGCATTAAAGTTTGTGATTATTTGAATTAAAATTAAATAAGATAGTAACCATAGTGCTATGTGTTGTAAAAATTGACTAAAAATTTATTTATTTTATCGCAAAATTTGATTTTAGCTTAAAATAATTTTTGACGTACCTATACGGAGACTTATTTTTCATTTTTGTTTTAATGTTGTATTTGTTGCCTTAGTGCTGCCACCTGTATTATTTCACCATGTTTCTACCTGCAAAAGTAAGAAAATGGTAGTATTTACACGAACTACTAGGATAAGTGTCTCAAGTTCGGCATGTACCAGTAGTCGGCATTTTTTTAACATAAAAAAATATGAAATACGGTTTCTACATACTAAAATAGCATCAAGCTAGTCAAGAAAATGTACTCATCCCTCCATTTGTAATAATTGAATTGAACTGCATAAACTCCTGCGGTAATCCTTGTTTTTCAAAAAATAGCAAAAATATTTTTAACACTTTTTTTCAACCATAGCATGTTTTTTTTGGAAAAATACTAGTGTTTATTTATAATCAAACAAATTATTGTCATAATAACCATAACATCAAAATATGGTTGCGGCGACAACAATATGGTTAAATTAACCATAGTGGCCATTTTTTTCTCCGCATATAATGCCTACATAAACGTACAAATGTACATTTTAAGCATTTTAGAAAGTTCGGTTATTTCAATTAAATTCCTGCACGAATTGGTTTTTTCTTAAAAAAAGCCATGCCGACATGCCGAGGATTGGTAGAACGTATGCCGACTACTGGCAAATGCGGTGTATTTTAGAAAAAAGTAAAATTGCTCAAATTTAATACCTATACATGAATCGAAAATATAAATATTACTGAACTGCAGTTTCTAGTTGCCAACCCAGTATCACGTTTATTACGAAAGGGCACCAGTTAAAAAAAAAAAAAAAAATTAACTGCCGACTACTACTATATTACAAAGCTTCTTAAAAGATGAAATTCATGTTTAAATACGTAAAAATACTACAAAGGCTTAGTAAGCCGGGTGTAACAGTAACGTTGCAAATCAGCTGATTCAATTTGTTGTATGTAAAGCAACTTGAACGATTACAGTTAGGATAAGATGTTACGTCTCAATCTGTAAGAAATAGATTGTTCTTACTTTTTTACGGTAAGGTTAAGCTACTGTTGCTCCCGGCTAACTGAGCTTTAAGTTTAAATCGTATTAATACAGTAAGTAACTTAACAGTAATGTTTTCTTAAACTATCATATAAATTTATAAATCCCATTACCTATAATTAAATTAACCTGATACTACAAAGTAATTAATTTCTATGCTCTAGCGTTAGCTTACTCCCTAAATATGTCCTCTTAGATTTGTATGCTTTTGCAAAAAACCATAAAGACGCAATTAATCAATTTCTTATAATTATAATAAATCAAATTATATGTTCAGATCAAGTAACGCCCATTCACTGTTACAAACAAAAGTTCAGCAGCAAAAACAAACGTTGAAACATTAATAATTTCAAAGAGTTATTTAACCCCCTCTTAAGCAAACAATACATCCATCCCTCTACAAAAACTCCTCTTGCTAAACATAAAATACAAATATGACAATAAAATCCTGTTTTATAGAAGGTCTAGAAGTGAAGGGAAGGGCTTTTATGATACAAGTAATAAAAAATATGAAATTTAAAAAAGCGAATAAACATCAAAACAGATGTATGCTTTGATACAGCAAATCAAATAAAAAAAGGACACCTTAACTAATGAGGTGACAACAAATTTAACGCAACTGGTAACAAAAGAAAACGAGAATGAAAACAATCTGAAATCCTAACAAGTGTACAAGTAAAACACTGTGCACCAACTACACGAAGAGGGTTACAATCGAAAAGCCAAATCGGAAAAATGATAAACTATGTCTGTATCTCTAAATTCACTTAACATTTTATACTGTTTAATATGCGAACATTGTTTAACATTTTATGACAACAACAATTTGACAAAGAAAATCATATGTCATCATTATTAACACCAAAATGATTTCAAAAAACAAAGAACAAAAAAAAAACATCGACTAGAAAATTTCATCCATATGTCAGTTTATTGTTAAAGCGGATAATTTTAAAATAATATCATAATCATAACATTAATATTGAATTGTAAGCAAACGGTAAAATGAGTGTACAGAACTCATACACAAACACACAGCCGCAGGACATAGACAGGATTCTTGTCGAGCAACAGGGTTGTTTGTCAAGCAACTTCCAAAAGCTACCCTCATGGATTTTGCTACTTGTATGCAGATGGATGACAGGTTTTTTTTACTTTATCTCTACAATTTTACACTTTTCATAAGCCGCATTATTTGCCAAAGATGTTAACACTTTAACGTAAATCAAATTATAAAATAAAAATTATTTAAATATTAAAACGACAGAACAGTGATGGAAATGCGATAAAGGGCAGTATTAGCAAAGGGCAGTATTAGCAATGCAAAAGAAATAGGAAAAAGAAGTGCGAACATAAAATACTATAACGCCTTTTTGACTACATATAAATATCTTTTGTAAAATATAATCAGATTGACCCTTTCGTCTGTGACTCATACCCAATGTTGCCAGAAGTAGGGGAAAATCCCTACATGTAGGTATTTTTGATACTAATATAAAAGCGTAGGGAAAATCGGACAGATTTTTTATAATTTCCAAAATGTAGGCATTTTTCGTCATATCGCATTAATTTTGAAATAAATGCAGAAATTCACTTTTTTTAGTGATAGTTTCATGTCCAAAAACATTTCGTTTTCCTAAAATCGCTTAAAAATATATTTCCAGAATTGTTAATGGTTCAAAAAGTTGACGACACTAATATGTATATATATGTTTTTCTAAGATGTCATTCAATGTTGAAAGATTTAATTGAATTAAATTAAGAGTACATACATATGGAGATTTCATGTCAAGTGAAACAACTTTTGAAATTGATGTTTTCCGATTTGGATGAAATTTGCACCAATCATTAATGCACTATCCTATTGGATAGTAGCTTAGATACAAATTTTCAACAAGATCGGTCAAAAAGATTCTGAGTTAGAGGTGCGCTCAAAACTACTTATAGGATTAAATGCTTGTTAGGTATGTTACATACCGTCGGAAAGTTTAATTTTCTCAGCATTAGTTTTATTGTTTAGGTTTTAGAAACACTTACGCACAAATATGAAAAAATTCAAAATGGTGCATATGCTAAAAATTGGTTTTATAATCGTATTGAGTTAGAAATAATTTGTTTATACATATTCCACTCGCAGCCCACTAAGCAACCAAAACTACCTTCAAGGAAAATACATTTAAATAAAAAATTTTTCGAAAGATTGAAGAAGAAGCTATCTAATTTGTTCGGGACAAATTTTGCTAACACCAATAGGTAATAAGTTATGGGGATGAAAAAGAACACGTTTGGCCAAAATGTCAAATTTTGCACCCTCTAACTCAGAAACTTTTTCACCGATCTTGTTGAAAATTTGTGTCTAAACTACTATCCAATAGGACTAACCTTGGTGCAAATTTTTACCAAACCAGAAGATATCGATTTCAAAAGTTGCGTCACCTGTCATGAAATCCCCCATATATGTATTATTATTTTTAAGTTTTGCACTTATTTTTTTGCCAAAGCTTTAATATACATATTCGAATAAAATTTATTTTTTATAACTTATGTTTTTCTTCTATATTAATGACAATTATGCGTACGGATTATTGTAGGGGAAATTTTTCCAACGTGTAGGGAAAAATCGGATTTTTTTTTCATGTGTAGGTATTTTTTTGAAAAATCCACTGGCAACACTGCTCATAACACTTTTTTAACTTTTTAAAAGTTTTTTAATGATTCCAACTAGTATATATGTTTTTTAATTTGCCGAAGCCGAATATGAACTCAGTTTTATCCCATCACAGGACAAATATGATCAGACAGCGGTCAATTTGGCTTGGTAAGGAAAACAGTACAGCTGATCCGCAACGTATATATTTACGTAAGAGTAACAAAGCCTTTAGATTTGGTTTCCCTCAAAACGTGTCTCCGGCTCGTAAGCCTCATTTCCCCACACCAAAAACATCATACTACGGCCTAAGTCCCCAGTTCCTACTTTTATAGAATCTGCAACAATAGTAGACATTTTGACCCCAGTTGTCACTATTAACATAAATATCTATTCCAGGGAGAAAGTTATGAGCAACCATTCCTTTCTCCGGCACTGTTCTTAGAAAAGCATACAATTTAAAAGTTAACCCTAAGTGGGGTCTACTATATCATTAACAACCCCCTTTCAAAAAAGACTTCTTTACAAAAATTATACAAAATATTTTTTACAAAATACGGGAAATCTATTATTAAAATAATGAATGAAATTTTAAAATGCCTTTTTCCGTATTACCATCACCACCATCATTCCATCTATCTACGTACATTATAATCATAATCTCCACTCTATACAATTTGAGGTGGAATTTATAAGATGCATAAAAAAGGATGTCGTTTTTGTTTTATGAAGCCCACTTCTGCACAAGGAAGGGTGGTGGTCGGTCTTTAAAGTACCATTTGGGTGTGTATTTGAGCATGCATGCTGCTCTCATACTCTGGATTCTCAAAAAACAATTGGAAAATTATACACTTGTGTCAGTTTGTTATTGTTGTTGTGAGGGTTATAATAATAATAATAACAGCAACAAAAAATTTAAATGTCAACTTCCACAATATTTTTTATTGTTTAAAATAAATTTTGCATATTAATGCACTTGTTCTTTTTATGAAAAAAAAAAACGAATTTTTTTCTAAAACTTAAAAAGGGGGTGTTAGAAGCTTTTGTCTTTTGAATTTGAATCAGAAGACCGAAAGGGAATTTTTAAGAGTAGATTGAGGAAATTGTTTTTATTATGTTGTCATTTAAATTTTTGATTGTTTTTTTTTCTATACTATATTTATATTTTTATATAAACAGCTGTGTTGTTTTACAATTTTATTACTTTTTTTTGGTCTTTTAAAAAGTCATATTTAACATTGAAAAAAAAATGAAGACTAATTTCCATAATAAAAAAAACGCCCACTTTTTATTCTTATTGTGATATAAAGTTTATGAAACTGTTTTGGAAGGTGTGTTTATTACCGATTTAAAAAAAAAAATGTAGACATGTGCTTAATCCACATCTATTACTTAATTTAAAACCAAATTATAACCATCGTTTTAAAAAATTAATTTAAACATCGTTTTTATGGAAACATAAATATATCTTAAAAGAAATATTATAAAGTCAATAATTTTAAAAAAAATCAAAAAACTGACTGCAAAAATTAAAATTTTTAATATTTGAAATGAATACAGGGTGGCGCATTAGTAACGTTATAATTCAATAGTTGAACACATTTTTTGTTTCCGTTTTTTTTTCAGATTTAACTTTGAAAGACTTGTGAAATTTATGATGGAAAAATTTGGCACAGAACAAAGAACCACAGTTGTTCAATTTTATTTTGAAAGTGAGCATTTTATTGTTCAGACACCAAGATCAATCATATCGAATAATGAGCAAAATTGCAGAATATGGGGCACTCGAAATCCAAAAATAGTTCTTAAACATCAAATGCACGCACTTAGATGCACAGTGTGGTTTGGAATAACTTCAGAAAATATCATTAGACCCCATTATTTTTCCTAATCGATGAACAAGTTGCGCTTAATGTGAATAGCATTCAATACCGGGCAATGATTGAAACATTTTTAAGGCCCGATGTAGAAAACAATCCAGAATCGTGGTTCCAACCTGATGGAGTTGTGTCGTTTGTTTTATATATGCCTATCGAATTATTTGTAAGTGAGTGGTTAAACAATTAAAAAAACATAAATTAAAAAAACAATTTTAAAAAAATATTATTAACATAAAAAAAAATTGTAAAGTGCCACAAAATAAAAAATCGTTGCAAAAATATTTAATTTTTTTTTATTGTTGTGACAGCACCTCTGTATCATAATATGATAACTTCCAAATTTGTTATGATTAACATGACAATAATATGATAACTTCTTTTCTTATTATGATTAACAGGATACTAATATGATTAGGGGAAAAATATTATGATGTAATATTACGAATATATTTGGTCATAATATGATTCAATAATAACATTGTGCATTGACACCTTTTTTGAGACAAGCCGGGCACATGGCGTTTTAACATAATTCGGGTACGCCAAAAAAAAATTATGTTTCTAAAACGACTGCTCATATTACAAAAAAAGGTTTACTTTTCTTAAAGGGAATTTTATTTTAAACTAAACCGTTTTTGAGTTACGCGAATATATGTTGTGCAACCTCCTCCATTTTCGAAATAATGGTATATCTCAAAAACCAGAGCCAATTTAAAAAAAAACGGCGAGCACCACTGGATTCAGCGTACCCGAATTTTGTTGAAACGCCATGTGCCCGGCTTGTCTGTTTTTTCAACTAACATAGTGTAATCGTAATATGGTGACTACAATTATGAATCTTATCATAATATGATGCTCTTAAGCTACGTTCAGACTTATGAAATATTTGACGAAAAAAAACGGGACCAACAACCAAACTAAAAAATCATTTTGCTTAATATCAATATTTATTTTTATTAAAATACCACATCTTACAAAAAACAGTTTTTTGCTACGTCTAGTAGTATAATTAGTTTATTTTGTAATATTAAGACCATTTTAAATCTCACTTACTATTAACAAAAGTAGGGGTAACGCTTATTTGATCAAATATTTAATAAGTGTGACCGTAGCTTTAGATTATGTTTACCATAACCATGTTTTTTCTTTGCGTGTACCTTTTATATTTAAATAACGTTTTGGATTAAGCAGGAAATAAGTTTGTTGAGTGGCCTTTCAGACAAAAATCGGAGAAAACTCTTTGTTAGTGAAAATTTTGTGACAAAATCTTTAGTTTTCTAGTTGTCTTATAAAGGAGCTATCACCGATTTTGGACCGAATATAATCCTTAACGATTTTGGAATATTTCTTACGAATTTGTTTTATATCGCAGCATAATTTTAAGACATTTCAAATTAAGTTCCGGAAAATTGCACAGTAAATGTTATTCGTTACGACTTGGTGAATGTTAAAGTTATTTACAGTACAAACCTATAGAGGATATTCCAACTCTTGGTGTTAATTACCCTGGGGAAATCAGGTATAGTTTATACCTGGAATTTGGAAGAGTTAAAAATTGATAGATCTTTGGAGATCGCGGCTGACCAAAGATGCTATCCTGTATCACGAGACTAAGTAGCCCCTCGGACCTCGATCCGAGTTGAATATTGGTTGAGGATGCTTCGGGGATCACGTGGTGGTGGTTGGTGGTAGCTGATTTTCGACTACTTGTGGGGAAGTTGTGCTATTGTTACTCAACAGATGATGCTCGCATATTTTGAAAAACAATAGGGGTTAGACAGCTCCAGCTCCTAAAAAAAGGAGCGAGTGTTATATTCATTATTCTTTGCCCAGTGGTTAAGACCACCATGAGATTAGGACTACCCGGTAGGTGATCATGTAAATATTTTCCACATCTGTGTAAAAGCCACTCGGAGGCATGTAGGGATACATTCTAAGGATATTTCACTTTTTGTTATAACATCCTGTGGGGAAATCACATGCAGTCAATACCTGAAATTTGGCAAAGTTCAAAATTCACAGATCTCTTGAGATCGGGGTTGACTAGAGATCCTATCTATTAACGAAGGAGTCAGAAGCCTCTGAAAGCGCAGTTTCAGACTGACTTTTGGTTGAGTCCCTTCGTGGATTACTTGGAAGCTGTGGTTTAGGCCCAAAGTCGTGGGAAGGGAGATCTAAAACTGGTGACAGACCTCCCGATGTGCTGCTGCTGTTCAACAGATGCTACTTGCTTTAAAGCCGCAGCCGAAGTTAGATATCTGCATCTCCAATCAAATTCCTAACTGTGCATATTAGTTGCGGTCAGACACCTGTGCGGTAGTGGGCGCACATTCTCACCGAGTGCGCAGAGCACCGTGGGGTAAGCCCATTGATTCGAATTATTGTGTATATTTTGCTTATAATAATATAATAATTTGCTTTAGTTTTATTAAATTTCTAATGCATTCATGCATTTCTGATGCAAGTAAAATAGTTTTTATCGGAGTACCGAAACGCTTTAAAATTTAGTTTCTTCGATATTTATAGTTTTTTTAATACAAGCGAAAAAATTATGAAAAACGCTTATAATTCATACTGTTAATGGCATCGCAATAATATGTACCATTTTTTTCATTTTATTTCATGCACAAAATAAAAAGATATTTTCATGGCAACTTAAATCATCAGTACATTAACAAAATAAAATCCTATTTAAAAATTTCGTTTACTTAAGGACTCAGTGCCAAACCGTGACTTTTATATAAAGAAGAAAATAACTCTCATCCCTCTGTATTTATTTAGACTTTCTATCTCTGTATGTAAAGAATTTATGTAAACAATGTTAAATAAATTTTGTAATTTTGTATTGGTTTACAAAAATGTCAAAGCTACCCCCTGCACTGGCCTTGGCTTTGTATAAAATTTGCCAACATTTGATTATTCACGACTGTATCCCGCTGTGGTGGGGGTTAATTTGGTTTGTCTTATTCGATCATCCCACCTGCTGTTGTGAAATTAATCGTTATTGGTTATTTGTCTGGAATCTATAGTGTTTCTAAGTAAATCGTGCACCCTACAGCAAGACTTTGACTTTGTAAAATCTTTATCTTTAAGAATAAAATATATATATATACGTAGATTTTCCTTAAGGTTTTTTGTAACTTTAATTTGCTGAATCCACACGTCGTAGTGCCTTAAAATGTCGACGTTGAAGAACACAAGCGACATTTTTAATAAATAAAAAATTAAGAAAATCGTTTCGTGAAAATCTAAATGCGAACATTGTTCTCTTATAGACTAATATTTTGTTTGTTATTATTTAGAGAACATTCAAAACTTGTAAGTCGTTTTTGGACAGGGGTGGAAAATTCTTTTGTGTAAATGTTAAGTAAATAAACCTCATCTTACAATACACGTTTTAAAAGTTTGAGTTGCTAAATTCGGATCTATCTTTAGATTCTTTATCTTTTATAATCCAACAAGTGCCAATAAGTGGTTATTCGTTTACTCACGGACAACGAAATACCCTGAAACTTTAAACAGAAAGTCCGCCTAGAAACTATTTGAAAAAAGAACTCACAGATGGTAATTAAGAAATTTTTTTAGCAATGAGCTTAAATATTCTCTTTAAAGAAGCAAAAAACTAATCATTTAGTTTTAAATTGGACACTCTCTTCAAACTTCTATTTTGGCTAAAATCAAGATACATATTTCACTTTAATGTGAATTAAATTAACATTTTTGCATCGATTTTTATGAAATAAAGTTTGTTTTACTTAGATTTGAGAGAATCTTATAAAAACTAAAAAAATAAAAATTTTCATTTTATCAAAAAAAAAAAAATTTTTTTTAATCAATGCGAAATTATTCCAAAACCGTTGAGAACATAAAAAAATAATATTAGCACGATTTAAAGACAACTTGATTTCAAGCTTTTTAAAAAAATTAAACCATACAATTTTTAAATTGGACTGTTTTTGTAGTTAGGGGACCATAATACATTAAAAAAAAATCTAGTTTTAATCCTTTTAATTTTTCTTTTTGCGTTATTGGCAATCAATTTATGCATTAACCCATTAGAGGTCAAACCAAAACTAGCCATAATTTTAAAATTTCAACTTTATTTATTGATTAAAATAAGTATTAAAAAAACATAAAATGGAACAAATGAAAAAAAAAATTTTTTTTAACTGAGTTTTTGGGGTGTACTCAACTGAGTACACTGACCTCTTACGTATGAAAATTTTCAAAAAATTGTTTTTAGTGCAAAGTGTTTTTAAGCACTTCTTATTCTGCCAACAAACTCTTAAATATCAAAAAATGTACCGCAAATGGTTTTGTAGTTTATTAGGATAGTGTCCAGCCCAAACTTGAGATTCATCTGCAAACATTGACCCAGACGGTACTCTAAATATCAAAGATCAACATAAAGATTGTATCTAGTAAAAAGCTATAAAAAACAACAACAAATGCTTAACAACACATGAAGCAAACGGATAAGAAGATTTCAAATGCGATTTTCCGGAGTACAAATCTAACTGGCAGCAAAAGCTTATAGCAATAGCCGCAACCCAGCTTTTGAAGCCGAATCGAACGGGCTTTCCTCGAATGAATTGCTTAGCGGGATGGTATCCAGAATATTTAAGTATTGACCTGTCTTTAGGAATATTTTGGCCACCGCTAAGCATTTCATTCGAAGAAAGCCAGTTCGATTCGACTTCAACAATTGAAGGCTATAAGATCAAAGACATTGGGATCAAAGATTTTTTAAATATTTCTTCACATACACTATTTCATCTTTTACAAATTTCCGAGTTCTGCTGAGGGGTTGAGCTCTGCGATGAAAAGTATTTGCGCCAATTATGAATTATTTGCTTTGCAAAGTCTTGCCGAGTTTTCTTTGGTGCCAACTGTTCATTATCACTATCGTCACTGACGTCGTTGTCGATAATTTCAACATTTACGAAAACTTTAATAGTACCAGGTTTGTCTTTTGATAGGCTTGAAACCGTTATATTTTCCTAAACACCTCTTCACCACATGATATGCTATCAACAGCTTCTTGAAGGCTTTTGAATCACTTTTGGAATGTAAAATGTTATCCACTCATAGTTAAAATCTAACAAAAAAAAAAACATTTTTTTTACCTATGCATGTTGTCAGTGTACTCAAACGAGTACAGTCAAATTTATACTGCTCTAAGTTTATTGTTTTTTAATGTAAGTAATTTTTTTTTGTCTGTGAGTTATTTTAATACGATTTTCATTATAATAATTCAAAATTACCAAAAAAAATTCAATATTGTTTTCAATATTATTAAAATAGTTTTCATACCTTCACACTGCTTATGTAATACAAATCAGACTTATTCTTTTGTACAGAAAAATTAAAAAGAAACACAAATTCTTTTTTAGCTGCTGTTGGTATTATTGTTGTGAACAGAAATAATGGTACATTGATTAAAAATTCTTTGTTGTTGCTTAGAAACTTGTAAAATGCCAGCTGTACTCATTTAAGTACAGAGACTTCTAATGGGTTAAAACGTGTTTAATCATGAGGAAAAAGATCAAAAATAATTAATATTTGTTGTTTTTTTAGCTGTATGAAAAAGTTCGATATTCATAACTGTAGTTTGACAGCTGAGAATGTCAAACTGTGTTGAAATTTCTGTTCAGTAAGGTTTGACAAGTCATCATGAATCGTTTAACGCTATAACAAAGCTTCCAAATTGAGTAAATAATAAAAAGTAATATAAATAAAAAAATAAATCTCAAGTTCATAACCATCGTCCATTTTAAGAATTCCTCATTTCTGGTTAAATAACTGCGTCAGTAAGCAATATGGCCGTATTTGGAGCGAAAAAAATTCTCAAGCCGTTAACGAATAACCATTACATATATTTAAATTGGCTGCTTGTTGCGGTTTACATGTTGGCGGCGTCATCGGTCTTTATTTCTTTTGAAATAAGCAAGGAGCCGCCGTTACGATGAATGGCAAGCGCTATCAAACCATACTGACTGAATTTTTGTTTCCAAAAATTAATCAGCTAAATATTAACATCAACCAGCAATTCTTGAAGCATTGGAGGCCATATCATAAAAAAAGTTCTAACAAAATTTTTAAATACACAAAAAAAACTTCCAAAAAAAAATTTTAAGATCAATAAAAAAATTCCTTTGGAGCTTTGCTATAAAAACAAGATTTTTCAAGGGGTCTAAAATATTTTATCCAAAACTATTAAAAGTTACTTTCTTGTCACATGGGTTATAACGCGTTGCAAAGGAAATTAGAAGTCAATTAGATAATATTGCAATTTTAAATAAAATTTATCCTAGACGATTCAGAATTCTATTAGAAGAGCTTGTTGACATCGATGATCATGCAATTAAAAATGTAAAAGAAATATTAAATTTAAATAACATCAGCGTCAATTAGCATTTGTATTTTCCAATTACGGATTTATTGGTGAAACAATCACTAATTTGGTGGGATTTTTTAGTTCACTTAATACTCAAGTCAAATTAACTGATATTGCAAAAAGTCGAATTAACAATGTGGAAAGAAAAAAAGCCCGAAGAATTTTGTAAATCCAAAACTTTTTGCCAAAAAAATTAAGGATTTTAAAAAATTTTAATAAGTTATTAAAGTTTTTTTTAAAGATATTTGTATAACAATAGACTGAATTTTTTATATTTTTGTTTTTAGTAAAATTAAAAAACGATTTTTTGTGCAAAGTTTTTATTTTTTTTTAGTGAATACTTTTGATTTTTTAGTGCATGAGAATCTCATCCCAACTAATAAGTAACATTAACGTTTAGGATTTTTCTAGTGATGCTGAAAACTATATATTTTCTTCTACTCCTCAAATTGCGAAAAGGATCTTTGTTATTTGCTTCGTTTGAACAATATGTATATATGCATATCGTTACTTTAATATATAAAAGCCCTAACTAACGTTTTCCTTACTTAACAGGAGAAGGAAAAAACTTAATAAAAATTATAGTCTTGTAGTCGCGATTTTCTTAAAATGCAGTTTTTTATTTAATTCTCTAAGCAATTTAATACAAAAATTGCGCTTAACAAAAATCGCGACTACAAGACTATAATTTTTATTAAGTTTTTTCCTTCTCCTGTAAAGTAAGGAAAACGTTAGTTAGGGCTTTTATATATTAAAGTAACGATATGTATATATGTATATGTATATATATATTCCCGTAGTCTTTTTTAGGAGAACAGGTTTTCTTTTGGGTTTGTCGTTTGGAATGTTTTAAACTTCGCTCCAGAATACACCAGCCTCTGTTGCTTCCGTTTTTACTAATCTACGATAGTTTTTGAGTAGGTGGCTCCTCGTTCGACTTCCTTGGGTTGGTTGTAAAATCATTTCCATTTACGTCGTTTTATTTTTTTTAAGAATCGGTGTCTGCCGCTTCTTTGCCCACAACTTATTACTTGTGATAATGTTGGGCCAGATTATTTAAAGAATTCTTAGCAGACAACGATTCACAAGCACTTTCATTGTTTGCAATTCGCGGTTGGAAGGGTTCCACATATAACATTGGATGAATTCCACGTTTCAATGGCTATACGTTGGCACTTATTTTATTTGTATTTATTTGGATTGCCACACCGAAGGCAGTTTAAGCCTTACACAAACTAGACTTTATATCATACTGATTCAATTTCTGCTTCGTATAGAGCAAAAGCCCTATTCATCGAAATTTTGACGTTGATTGTTTTTATTTTGCCAACATTAATCTTTATCCCGAAATCGGCTGCCATATTTCACAAATTTAGACAACATATGGGAACTCGTATGAGCAAAAAGATGACCGTAGGCATTATCAAAGTCATCATGTAGACCCCATGTAGTGCTAGTTTTTGTTGAGATCGTGTTGCTCAATAAATTGTCCAATAATATATTGAGTAAAAAGGGCGAGAGGACACATCCTTGCCTAACACCGTTAATCACGATAACCTTGTAGCTTAGGATCCAGCCGTAGTTAATGCGACATCTTACAACGTGATACATTGGGCTTATAAACTTTTTGATTTTGTGCGGCACTTAAACTTTTTCGATTTTTAAAAACTGGAATTGCCCATCCAATTTGAACGAAGATTTTGTTCGCTTAACCTACATGCAAAAAACAATTTTTTATAACTTGTTTTTGTTTACAATGTAAGTTAAGCGAACAAAGTCTTCGCATGAAAAAAAAATAGAAAACAGTAAGTACTTAAGTGCGATTTATGTCGAAAATTTGAAGATGAAATACCTTAAATTTTCAGGGAATATTAAAAATATTTTTCCGTGAATTTTCTGGAATACTAAAAGATTTTAGTAAATGATCAGTGTGAAGCTGGCCTTAAGTAATTAACTTATTCAAACAAAATTTTGAGGATACAGTTATGGGTACTTAAAACTCGTTTAAGCTTAATTTTGTCCCAAAACAAACTTTTATGGAGATATATATGTTGAAGAATAATCTTGTCCAGAATCAAACATTTTAAGAAGATATATCTTTTACAGATCCTTTTTATGGGACTAGATCTTAAAGTGAATTGAGTATCGCTAATCTCAGTATACTATGGCTTTTAGGCTTCGTGCCAAATAACCGATCTTTTAATCGACTTAGAAAGTGACTTTGAGTCGGACGGTATGATAAAAGTCGATCAAGGTTAACTCTTTATACACGTTACAAACATTTAAACAAACACGTGATACTACCTCATCTGTAGTGGTAAAGGGTAGAAAAAGTAAAACATCAGTTTAACCAATAAAGCATATTCGGGTATTGAATATTTTTCTAATTTAAATTTGTGTTCCTGAGCCAAATTTCCGAATGTAAATTTTTTCCTAGCGGTTTCTTTAGATCTGAATTAATGTACAATTTTTGTATCGATTCTTTGAAGACAGCCCTTTTCATGAGTCAGCTAAGAACAGCGAATAATTTTTGTTTTTGTTTTATTGCAAACGCTTACATTTATAAATAGCCGCTCATTTTTCATATGTAAAAACTGTCTCGGAAAAGGAAACTCTTTTATTTTCTCTTACCCATTCGATTTTTTTTTTTTTAATTTTTTCTTGTTGTGTACATGTACCATATAAAAAATGTAGAATCTAACAACACCACACGAATGTTTAGCAATAATATAGAAAAATGTCTTTAAAGGATGGTAACTGATTTTAGGAACACTAATGGGATAACTAAAATTTATGAGATTTTTTCCCGCTGTCTGATATAAAATTCAGGCCAATATTTGCTAATATGTAGTAGCAATTTTTTAGAGACTCGTTTAAGTTCTAGAAGAACGAGTGCATTAGGGTTACTTCCCTTTTTCTAAGTATTTTAAAATTTATAAAAAAAAAACAAAGTGTAAAAATTATAAAAATAAAAATGTTTTGCTTTATGTGTTAAAAGAATATCCAGGCGATTTTATTTAAAAATGTATTCTTTCTCTTACACAACTAAGTCAGAGTGGACAGCGATATCAACAAGCCTTTAGCACGGTCAATTGCTGTTTGAGGTCAACCCTTTTGACCATTTTTTTTCAAGATATATATGATAAAAAAGAAAATGTTAATGTAAGGATAACTCCTTCTCACTGTATACAACCAATATACACACGTTCCTTGGCTCAGAAAGTGGAAAACACATGTGTTCATAATAAACCAATACGACTCACACATATAAAAATATACTTAAACATAAATATCTGTTGGAACATTTTTCAAAAATAAAATAACAATGCAGAAAATTTATATGAGAAGAGATAGCAAAACATGTCCCTTTTCATTTTTATATTTTATTTTTTTATTTCTCTTGTTTTTTTCTTTTTGCACATTTAAAAAGATTAAAATAACGTTTCTAAAGTATTATGGCGTAAATTATCTTAGACCCCCTTTTTATACTCACACAAATACGCTACAATCCATCCAAATCAGACACACAACCCCACTAAATGACCAAGGGATATAAAACCAATACCAACACGTGTATATAAAATGTCATTTTATATGAGTGTATCCTTTTTTAATTTTTTTTTGCACACGGGCATTTTATAGTGTTGTCCTTATTATGCATTAACCGCTATAAGAGTGAGAGTTTATGTGTTACGCAGTTTATATCGTTTTTTTTTTCTTAGCCATTTGCGATTTAACGTTCTTTATTTAAAAGTCATTCAGAAGTTTTGAATTTATCTTCCTTTAAATGTTGTGTAATTTAATTGGGGATAAATATCCATCCGTCTAATCTCTATGAGTACATGTAAACCTTGGTATCGAACTTGAAAGAGAATTAAAGTAAATTTGATATACAAGCTTTTTAGATTATAAAAATAGAGTAATATTTTAATATTTGTTTTAAATTTTACAGAGCCTTCTCTTTTATTAAGTACCGAGTTTGCTAGATAATATTAGATACTTTTATTAAAAAAGATTATTTAAAGTATGTATTGTAACGTAGATTTCAAGCCCCTCAAATCTTCCTTATATATATTGTACATTTTAGTTACTTAATATTAAATATATATATGTAACCTGGTAATTGCATAATAAAATTTTTCCATTTATACAAAATAAAACATTGTCTGATAAAATTCCCATTTAGTTTATATTTTATTTCGTATGAATATTATAAGTTTAGATGTTGTAGTGGCGATCCAATTGCACTACGAATTTGTCTTTCTTAAGGCATTTGATATGGCCCGATCAGCCACTGTCCCTCTGATACTCGGTTAAAAATCCGAGCAACAGAGTGATACTTTGCACAGCAATAATAATTGACTGTTTCGGACACAGTGGCCTTTGGCCGACTCAGGGATGATAAATGAGAAAACCAATATCGTTCCAACGAACTTTTAAAATCGTACTTTTTCGACCCCAATAGTACTAAATTATTTTTTTATAGTTTTTTTTTTTATTTTTTTTATAAACAAAAATTTAATACAACAAAAACAAAAGGCACTTTAAATACATTTGTACATCTATAGATAGCAAAAAAATAAATTAATACATGTTCATTAATTATACATAATAATAGGGTGGGTAAATTTTTTTCGCGTCAAAAGCACATCGCGATTCTTGTTCTATAAGTCATTCCAAGAAACTTTGCCGGATTTTTCAAAATAGGAAGTTTTCCAAAATATTCAAGAATAGAGGCAAAAAAATTGTTTATGCTCTAGCCAAACCTGCATGATGCTGTTTTTAGGGTCGAGGAATCCATTTATTTTTATTTTTGATTGCCGCCAGAGAGCGCTTTCTTACAATTTCTAGAATTTATCGTCTTTTTTGTGGAAAATCAACGAAATTGTTGTTAAAATGGACGAATATTTCTCAAAATGCAATCTTAAACGAAAATAACAGTTTTGAGCGTTTTAAAAATATGTCGTACGAGCATCTTCTTGCATTTCCAAATTAATTGTGTTTAAAATTTTCAATATGTTCTGCAGAAACAGGAAAGACATTTTATAAGCTGGAGTAGAAAAATCGGATATAATTAAATTAAATTTAGCGCTTGTAAAATCTCCTTCAAAATAATTCGGAGTAAACTAATAATGGAGTGGGCTCCCACTGTTCCAAAATGCTGTTGATTATTTCTTGACGTGACAACCATCTTGTTGACGAACATTTCAAAATATTATGAGTTCGTTCCAAAATAATCTCGAAATGAGGGGTGTTACGCGCCGGCAAGATAATTTAAAATAATAAAAATTGTATTTAATTGTCTCTATATACAAATATCAAGCCACTAAACAACATCTGTTAAGGGGTATGGTAAAGATGTTATCCCGCTAGCCCTACAGTAGGCAAAGTTGGTTCTCAACCCGTGTTGTAACGCGTAAACACATAACATACTCGTCATACCCTTAGAGTATGTAAAACATTGAAAGAATGAAGAAAGAAAACAAAACAAACCTACTATGGTGGTTAGGTGGAATACCACGTAGGGTACAATGCTCCCTCCCAACTGCATTAGCAGACTCCTATGACAGACCTAATACCCTATATTTGTATCTGTCCCTACAATAGACATGTTATTTTACTTACATTAAATCACCTTCTATGGTTATCTTTCCCTTAACAAAAATTAGTTTTCCATTTTTAAAGTTTACAAATAAAATTCAAAATATTTATTGCTAAACGTAAAATTATTGTAAATTATAAATTTATGCATTCTTTTTTTTCTATATGTATGAGTTCTAATCTTTACATACTAATTGTAGAGATCATACTAAATTAATAATTATTACAATTTCTGCTTTTACTCGTGTTTTCATTTCTTTCGGACTATGGGACAAAATGGGAACGGACAGACTCTTATAAGGAAAATATAACAAAATAAAATTAAACAAAAATCATCACTTACAAAATCGATGAATGAAATTACTCCAAATCCATTGATGTGTTGGGCCCAGCAGTCAATGAGAGTAGATGTATTTTGTTGTTGTTTTACTTCTTTTTAAAACCTGCTTTGTAAATGAAGATCATGAATGGAAATAATTTTACTCATTTTTTTTTTCCTTTTAATAATATTGAAATAAACTACTTTAGAAAGCAAAAGATAAAAATACGCATTAATTCTACTAAGAAAAATTTTAGTAAATTCTAATCTTACTTTATCATTACTATGCAATTAATAGCATAGCTGGGAGCACTTATGCACTAATTATAATTTTTTTTATTTTTTTATTTTTTTTTTTTTTTGATTAATTCAGGCGCGTATATAATAAATTCTTTAAATAATAATGATTTCCGAAGTGGTTAAAAAAAAAAAAATGTATTCTTTTTCCCTTTTTTTTTATAATCTATTTTTAGTAAATAATTAAATTTTATTCATTTTTTATAGATGTTTTGTTAGGTTTTAATAATAAAAAAAATATACATACTAGTCTATACGATTGGTTGTTATGTTATATAATTTAGGTTAGAATAAAATCGTCTTTCTCTTTGAGATTTATATTACAAGTAAGTAGATTTTAATAATGTTAATTTTAGTTAAATATAGGTGATTTTTTTTTTAAACGTTCGAGAAAAAAAATCAGACAATGCCAGCTCTAATAGGCAATGTCTGACAAATTAGCTTTTGGGTAAATGAAAGGAAAATTTACATGCCCTTTAGGAGGATGAGGTTAAGTTGATTATTTGAAAAAAATTAATTTGATATTACGTAACTGAAGAACGTTTTAGACCACGTGTGTACATTAATTTGGACCTGGTAGCCCTTTACTTTGTTTATCCATCATACACGGACGTGCCCGTACGTTGCCAAAAGAAAAATTGAATTCCAATGCGTTATTGGTTAGATCCGTCCGACTGGACCACGTGATTGAATTCTTAAATCTCCAATAAAACTAATGCAAGGAACCGTTGGACTATCCCCTAGCAAGGATAAAAGTCTTCCGTTCTAATGGTCACAATTTCCCAAAAAAAAATTATTCTTTTATAGGATAACTAACACAAATCACTAGTTTTCACAAAAAATATAATAAATTAACTTTTGCGCTTCTAAATGCCAGGTCACTTCTTTATGTTAATGCGCTCAATACAAGAATGATTTTAAAATGACAAAAATTAAGTTAAGGTAGAGGTTGAGAAAAAAAGAAATTACGCAGTTAATTAAGTTATTCGGTTAAAATGATTTACATAGAGATCAAGATTTTAAATATTTTAATTGACTGGCTAAGATGAAAAGGGACAAAATGTTTTCGCCTATATGAGGTTTTGATTGTAATTCTTAGTCATATACAATTATATACATACATCTTTGCATGTAGCAGTACTTATATACTCTCTTTCAATTCCCTATCATAATGATGGGAAAAGGTATGTAATAAAAATATGCATTTGTTTTGACTCAAGATACAAGCGAGCAACATGAATGTTTCAGAATCATTCTGTAATGTAATAGAAGTTATAGCAGAAAATGTTAATATAAAAATTAATATTTTTTCTTTTTTTTTTTTTCATATGTTCATAACATTATGGTTCCAGGTTAAATTTCTCCCTTCTTGTGATTGCCACCATTTTAACCTTTTGTACACGTTCTGAACTTACATTACAAAAATCGCAACAAAACCGCTTCGTTGGTAAATTTGCCAAGTTAAGAACGAACGGGAAGGATTTTTGCTTTAGAATTAAAAAAAATACAATCTTTATAATTGATATCATTTATTATTATCCCAATTCCAACATTTTTGGTAATTGTAAAGTGTGGCACGACCCACGAGCCGGGCAAGGTCCTAATTTTTCAGATCGTGTGAATGATATTTCCCCACGTATTTTCCCTTAAGGTCTTCTACACCATACAGATTATTGCCAAATTTTTCCCTTATTCTGCATTTTATGAATTTTGGCATGAATTTTTTGTTAATGCGTTTGCACACGTTGCTAAGAACATGATTTTTCCTATAAACATATTGTCCAACTCGATAATCTATTGGCCTGCTTCTTAAATTGTAGATTTTTGTTGCCCTTTCGTGCGCAATATCCAAATTTTTTCTAATTTTCTCCCGTAATTTTGTCAATTTATCCACATTATTTTCTATATTTGTATCTTCGCCGTTTATACATTGAAGTTTTTCTAATATTCCATAAGATGAACCATGTAAAATCATATTTTGACCGAATGCCGCAAAATATGGAGAACATTTAATTGATGAGTGATAATCACTTCTTAATATGGACAATATTTGGGGAATATATCTATCCCAGTCTCCGTGTTCTTTGTTGTCTTTCAAAAAACATCTTATTTTAGTGATAATTTCGCGATTAGCTCGCTCAGATGCGTTTGAATGGGGGGCATAAAACCCAGTTGTAACATGGTTTATTTCAAACAATTTAAAGAAATCGATCATTTCTTTTGAAATGAATTGTTTTCCATTATCGCTATGGATGTATCTTGGGACCCCAAAAGTTGGAAATATTTCGGTTTGAAGAAACAAAATAACATTTGCAGATGTTGCGGCTTTAAGTGGTTTAAGAAATAAGAATTTCGTCATATGATCTAAACAAATAAAAATCATAGAATTTTTTGCTTTTGTTACAGGGTAAGGACCAAGAAAGTCACAATAAAATCTTTCGAATGGTCTATTAGTCAAAACCTGATTACCCATTAGAGGCCTTGAGATTTTATTTGATGACTTGCTACATTTACAAATATCACAATTGCTTACATATGACTTTACATCCTGCACCATTGTTGGCCAAAAATACTTCTGACGGATTCTATATAACGTTTTGAGAAAACCTCCATGACAAGCTAAGTCCGAGTCATGAGCAGATTTTATTATAAGTTGAGAAATAGACTTTGGTATCCAAAGTCGCCACAAATTTTCTTCATCGTCTTCGGCACTTTGTCTAAACTTTACCCGTTTATATACGAGGTTATCAGAAATACATACGTCTGGCAACAAGTCGCTCTTTTCTGCAACTATTCTCCTAAGCTCCCGGTATTCCTCCGAATTGAATTCCGGACAACATAAATCGACATCATATGCTACTCCTGAGGAAACTATTTCCTCAATGTCAAGACGAGAAAGACAGTCCGGAACCACATTTAAATGACCTTTTCTGTGTTCAATGACAAAATCAAACCTTTGTAATTGAAGACTCCATCGAGCCAGACGTCCACTAAGATCTTTTTGTGACATAAGCCACTTTAGGGAGGAATGATCCGTTATGATGCGGAACGGGAGACCCTCAATGTATGGTCGAAATTTTTTCACACATACTATAGCTGCGAGACATTCCAATTCAGTAACGGTATAGTTACTTTGTGATTTGTTCAGTTTCTTAGAGACGTATGAAATAGGGTGTTCCCTTTCGTTCTCGTCGAGCTGAAATAAGACACCCCCAACACCAACTTTCGATGCATCGCATTGAATAACGAACTCTTTTCGAAAGTCAGGCTGCGCAAGTACTGGCGCGGAGGAAAGAGCAAGTTTTAGTTGTTCAAAAGAGGACTTAGCAGCGTCTGTCAAATAAAATGGCCTTTGTGATTTTTTCAAACAATCCGTAAGGGGACCGGCAAGGTCTGAAAAATTGGAAATAAACGACCTATACCAGTTTGTCATGCCTATGAACCTACGAACTTGCTTTGGAGTCTTCGGTAACGGGAATTCCCTAATAGATATGACTTTCCCAGGATCTACCTTTAGGCAGCCGTTCCCAACTATGTAACCTAAATATTTTATTTCCCTTTGACAAAATTTGCTTTTGCCAACATTTATAGTCAATTTGGCCATCTTTAAACAAGACGCAACTTGGGACAAAAGTTTCATATGAGACTCAAAATCTGGGCTACATACAAGTAAGTCGTCCAGATATATGAAAACATTTTCCCTCAGACGAGATGGAATGACTTTATCCATGAGGCGGCTCATCGTCTGAGGTCCATTACAAAGTCCGAATGGCATATATTTATAGTGGTATAGCGGTTTCCCCGGAATTGCAAAGGCCGTTTTTTCCTTAGAGGATTCGGTGAGCTTAACTTGCAGAAAAGCATCCTTTAAATCTAGGCCACTTATGAAATGCGTGTCCTTTAGCCTACTCAACAATCCATTTATATGTGGTAAAGGGTAAGAATCCTTTTTCGTAACTGAATTCAATTTTCGGCAATCTATACATAGCCTTACCTTGCCAGGTTTTCTTACCAAAACGGCCGGAGAACACCAAGGCGAATTAGATTCCTCTATAACCCCCATCCCCAACAACCTTTCAATTTCTCTATAAGCTTCCTCTTGTCTAGGTGGTGATAAAGGGTAATGCCGACTCTTGATTGGAACTGCATCGCCGGTATCGATGTGATGCTCCAACAGGTCCGTGCATCCCAAGCCAAGTTTTTCAAACGACGGAAATTCTTGAATAGTTTTTTCAAATATAAATTTTTCCTCCGGAGAGAGTTTGTGAAGATTATTTGCTTCCCCTAAATCATACGACAATTCAGCTATATGGTCTGAAATCGTTGGGACAATTTCATGTGCCAAGGCAAATTCACGCCAGAAATCAATGCCGAAATAAGCCTCTTGGCCCAGAGATGGAACTAAATAAAAATTTATGTTTCTTGTAACCCCTTTGAAAAATATCGGTAGTGAGCAGTAGCCAATAACATTTTGTTTAGCATTGCTAGCTGTTTTGATAAAACTCTTGAGGGGTTTAAATGGTATGTTTAATTTACCAAGGAAATCCAAACAAGATTTTCCCAACACGGATACGTTGGCTCCAGAATCAAGTAATCCAATTAATGGTTCATTAAGGACTTTCACCTTAGCAAAGGGTCTGTCGTCAGATCCATTGATAAGAGTGGATTCTAAAATCCTTTTAAAATATTTTCGCTTTTTATAGCGAACTCTACATTTAAAGATTTTTAAATTGGGGTTTTTACGTTTTGTCGAAAAATTATTAAATTTCGAAGGAAAAAAATCAGTCTGGGTAGAAATAGAATTGGTAGCTATTATGTTACATCTATTAGGGAGATTATGATCATAATTAAAAATATTCGAATTTAATTTAGACTCGGGGTTTTGTGGGATGGACGAGTGTCCCCGGTAGCCAGTTCGCCCATTTTCTTGTTTCCCTGATTGTGATTACTTGGACATTTTGGTGTTAAAACGCCCTTATTACCACATTTGAAACAAAAGGGTTTTTTAATCTCCTCTGAGCAATATATGTAGGAATGCCCATATGAAGAACAATTCCAACATTGTATATTAGAATAATCATACCTTGGTTTTCTGGTAGTATAAGATATTGCCTCAATTTGCGGATCTGAAATTTCTAAGTCGTTTGATTCAGGCAGTGTGACCTCAATTTCATTGACAATCCGAGATGGGGTTGTGGGATTTTGAGATTTAGTATCCCTTATCACATTTTCAGCTTTACGAGCTGTGTCACGAAATTGATTAATGTCCCTTGACTCTGCACTGAAAAGTAAAAATCGTAAATTGGGATTAAGGTTCTTCTTTATGATGTCTATCAAAGTAACGTCAGGTAGAGGGTTTTGAAGTCTAAGATTCATTGAGATGATTGTTGAATGAAAATCATCATAGGACTCCTTGAGTTGTTGTTTTCTTGAAGTCATTTTTAACAATATCTCATGGTCCGATTCAAGATGGCCAAACTCTTTTGTAAGCGCGTGCCGCAGCAAGGGATAGGTGACGTTCCTATTTTGCTTTGTAAAAAGCCAATACCAGTTCTCAGCTTTCCCCTCTAAAAGAACATGAAAGTTTGACAAAAGGTGTTCGTCGGAGCACCTATTTCTTGAGCAAAGGGTTTCCACCTTGAACAGAAAATCAGAAACTGATCCTAAACCATCAAAGGAGATTTTCCACCTCTCCAATTTAACGTTATTATCTACATATGAATTGGTTTGGTTAGTAGTCGATCGATTTGTGTTTGAATTGATTGTATTCGTATGGGCGTAGTCATTTAATAAGTCATGGGACCTAAATGTATTAGATTGGGGTGTGGAACCAATTTGAGAAATACTATTTCTTATAGAACTGAGCTCTTTTCGGAACTCCTCCCGAGTAGTTCTCATTGATTCTTCCATAAGAGCAATTAATGAGTCGAATGGTGTATTCGTGCCAGGGTTTAAATTGTTGTTCGAACCCGTTGGAATGCTATCAACTTTATTCGTAGGAAATTTTTCCTGTGGGATTGTCAATGTATTTAAAGTGTTCGAAATTCCTCCACTAGTCGGAACGAAATTTGCCGATAGCTCTTGATTGTCCATTATATCTATATCACAAAATAGAGAGGATGTAGGTAAACTACTTGAACTAGAACTTTTATCGGCAAGATTCGAGGTAATTGAAATAGTGGGTAAGTTTAAACTATTTGATCTTGCAGGTTTTTCATCAGTTTTGGCCTGTTTTGAAATATTGTCCGTGGGAGAATGCACCACTCTCGCTCCCGTTTTAGTAACTTGGTTCTGAAAACCAGGTGAATTGTTTCGAGAAGTTGATGAACTTGTCGTACCGCGCCCTCTAAAACTAGAATTTCCAATATTTCCTCGCGAAGAATTTCTAGTATTCATTGCAGAATAACAACTGTAATGTAAGATATGTGGAAAGCCCTAAATTGAGTCTATTTATATTCTTTTATTTTTTTCCAGGTCAGATAATTTCAGAAAGCAGGGGCTTGTTTATTAAAACTCCGAGAAAAGTATGAACGAAAAATGTAAAGTACAAAAGATTGGGAAAGTTTTACTTTCAAAGCGTGTCTAGAATAAGTTTATGAAATACTGGGAAAGATAAACCATAAAAAGGATAAGCTAATAAAGCAAAATACACATGCCTTAGATAGAAAGTATAGCACATCTCGTTTTCTCTATTTTCCTATAATGTAAAATGTCAGTATGCTACGATAAAAGCCTTAAAGTAAGCTACCCTATGGACACTACTTACATCTACTGTATAACATACTTGTGTAATCTAAATGCAACAAGACCTAAAATTCGGTTTCAGAGCTCGGACTCTCTAAACACAAGTATACAATTGAACTGGTTATATTTTCCAATGCCTAATGCCTATTGTTGCAGATACATTTAGAGTTTCGTTGAACACACAAACTATGACTAACAAATAAACTAAGCATTGTAGTTGAAATTTATAATTTATATAATCGTTAACCAATGCATCAAAATTTATAAAAAAATATAGTTTAACTTCAAACTTTAAAGCCTTGCATTCTTAGCATGGCCTTTACGTTGGGCGCCAGATATGTTACGCGCCGGCAAGATAATTTAAAATAATAAAAATTGTATTTAATTGTCTCTATATACAAATATCAAGCCACTAAACAACATCTGTTAAGGGGTATGGTAAAGATGTTATCCCGCTAGCCCTACAGTAGGCAAAGTTGGTTCTCAACCCGTGTTGTAACGCGTAAACACATAACATACTCGTCATACCCTTAGAGTATGTAAAACATTGAAAGAATGAAGAAAGAAAACAAAACAAACCTACTATGGTGGTTAGGTGGAATACCACGTAGGGTACAATGCTCCCTCCCAACTGCATTAGCAGACTCCTATGACAGACCTAATACCCTATATTTGTATCTGTCCCTACAATAGACATGTTATTTTACTTACATTAAATCACCTTCTATGGTTATCTTTCCCTTAACAAAAATTAGTTTTCCATTTTTAAAGTTTACAAATAAAATTCAAAATATTTATTGCTAAACGTAAAATTATTGTAAATTATAAATTTATGCATTCTTTTTTTTCTATATGTATGAGTTCTAATCTTTACATACTAATTGTAGAGATCATACTAAATTAATAATTATTACAATTTCTGCTTTTACTCGTGTTTTCATTTCTTTCGGACTATGGGACAAAATGGGAACGGACAGACTCTTATAAGGAAAATATAACAAAATAAAATTAAACAAAAATCATCACTTACAAAATCGATGAATGAAATTACTCCAAATCCATTGATGTGTTGGGCCCAGCAGTCAATGAGAGTAGATGTATTTTGTTGTTGTTTTACTTCTTTTTAAAACCTGCTTTGTAAATGAAGATCATGAATGGAAATAATTTTACTCATTTTTTTTTTCCTTTTAATAATATTGAAATAAACTACTTTAGAAAGCAAAAGATAAAAATACGCATTAATTCTACTAAGAAAAATTTTAGTAAATTCTAATCTTACTTTATCATTACTATGCAATTAATAGCATAGCTGGGAGCACTTATGCACTAATTATAATTTTTTTTATTTTTTTATTTTTTTTTTTTTTTGATTAATTCAGGCGCGTATATAATAAATTCTTTAAATAATAATGATTTCCGAAGTGGTTAAAAAAAAAAAAATGTATTCTTTTTCCCTTTTTTTTTTATAATCTATTTTTAGTAAATAATTAAATTTTATTCATTTTTTATAGATGTTTTGTTAGGTTTTAATAATAAAAAAAATATACATACTAGTCTATACGATTGGTTGTTATGTTATATAATTTAGGTTAGAATAAAATCGTCTTTCTCTTTGAGATTTATATTACAAGTAAGTAGATTTTAATAATGTTAATTTTAGTTAAATATAGGTGATTTTTTTTTTAAACGTTCGAGAAAAAAAATCAGACAATGCCAGCTCTAATAGGCAATGTCTGACAAATTAGCTTTTGGGTAAATGAAAGGAAAATTTACATGCCCTTTAGGAGGATGAGGTTAAGTTGATTATTTGAAAAAAATTAATTTGATATTACGTAACTGAAGAACGTTTTAGACCACGTGTGTACATTAATTTGGACCTGGTAGCCCTTTACTTTGTTTATCCATCATACACGGACGTGCCCGTACGTTGCCAAAAGAAAAATTGAATTCCAATGCGTTATTGGTTAGATCCGTCCGACTGGACCACGTGATTGAATTCTTAAATCTCCAATAAAACTAATGCAAGGAACCGTTGGACTATCCCCTAGCAAGGATAAAAGTCTTCCGTTCTAATGGTCACAATTTCCCAAAAAAAAATTATTCTTTTATAGGATAACTAACACAAATCACTAGTTTTCACAAAAAATATAATAAATTAACTTTTGCGCTTCTAAATGCCAGGTCACTTCTTTATGTTAATGCGCTCAATACAAGAATGATTTTAAAATGACAAAAATTAAGTTAAGGTAGAGGTTGAGAAAAAAAGAAATTACGCAGTTAATTAAGTTATTCGGTTAAAATGATTTACATAGAGATCAAGATTTTAAATATTTTAATTGACTGGCTAAGATGAAAAGGGACAAAATGTTTTCGCCTATATGAGGTTTTGATTGTAATTCTTAGTCATATACAATTATATACATACATCTTTGCATGTAGCAGTACTTATATACTCTCTTTCAATTCCCTATCATAATGATGGGAAAAGGTATGTAATAAAAATATGCATTTGTTTTGACTCAAGATACAAGCGAGCAACATGAATGTTTCAGAATCATTCTGTAATGTAATAGAAGTTATAGCAGAAAATGTTAATATAAAAATTAATATTTTTTCTTTTTTTTTTTTTCATATGTTCATAACATTATGGTTCCAGGTTAAATTTCTCCCTTCTTGTGATTGCCACCATTTTAACCTTTTGTACACGTTCTGAACTTACATTACAAAAATCGCAACAGGGGAAGTCGTTTCTTCTTGTAAAACTTTTGGAAAAATCTATTCACAATAGCGAAGTTCAGTGTTTGGTGCAAATGCAAAATATCGTAGCTGTTTTGTTAAATGCAACAAAAAAAAAAAAAAAAATTTCGTTCGATTTCATAAAAACGCTACGAAATTTGAATTTTCGCCAGACCATTTGCACCAAACACTTAACTCCGCTTATATTCATTGGACTGTAAATACGAGTTGCCATTTTATATCAATTAAGAATAGGTTTGAATAATTTAGAAATAGTACCAAATAAGTCACGGGGGTACCAGCGTACTTTTTAGTTTTGAATTGTACCAAAAAAAAGTACCAACTTTATCAACCGTGGGCCGACTGTTTTGGCACAGCTATCTCGGTTATCAGTTCAACTCACGACCTCAGTTGACTATTTTGGCACAGCGTCTTCTGACGACTGTTTCGCCACAGCAATTTCGGTTGACTGTCTTGGCACAGCAGCTTCAGTTGACTGTTTCGGCACAGTAGCTTCGGCTGCCTGTTTTGCTACAGCGTCTTCGGACGACAGTTTTCTTAGTTTAAGTCAGTAGTAAGCAAAGCTTTTTGTAATTGTAATATTTTATTAAGAACGATTATTATTAAGAACGACCCAGTCCCAACACGACTACTGCCGAGGGAACCGAGCCCGCTCCACCACCGCTTAGTACCCGCCCGTACCATCCGAGGAGAACCCGCCTAAATCCCTATTTGTTATCGTGCTGCTAGTAATTCCAGAGAACGAGTAATTAAATTTATTGTAAAATAAACTTATATTGTCGATCCAAGAAGGATAAATCACTCGTTTGTTTTCTTAAGGTTCGTGGATTCCGTAAGTCGTCCCTGGACGTAGCTAAACTACCTCGGCCGAAGACAAAACTACGTTACAGTATTCTTGACAAATGTTAAGACCTTAAAAAAGGACAAAAGATAAAAAATTCAAGCACGCACTTTGACTTTGTTTTGTCTCTAGATTAAAGGATGTATAGTAGGGTTTCTGCCAAAAATAAAACATTAAAATTTTTTTAATAAATGTTTTATCCTAATTACAAAATGTTTACAAAATATTTGTTTGCCTGATGCTAAAAACAATAAATTTTAAACGTAGGGAAAAGTGTAGGAAAAATTTTTTTGGTTGTCGGGGAAAAAAGGTTTTTTTAAAAAAACACGTAGAGATTTTTTAATTTCTACTAGCATCACCGACATTTACCACTCGTGTGGGCGAAGGGTATTACAAAAGTTATTACAGATGTTTCTTTTTAATTAATTGTCCAAAAACTTACATAAATTTTTCAGACTTTCGAACGGACTCTAACTTCTAAGTTCATGAAAATAACGTGTATCCACAAAAAATTTTGCAGTACTCCTGGATGTTTTTTTGCAGCCACTGTACTTTTTTGGGAAAATAATGAAAATTGGGAATTTAATTAATAAAATCTTATTAATTAAATTGAATACTTTAAGTTTTTAATAATTTAAGGGGTGCAGAAAAGATATTCGTATATTATTTAAACCAATGTCTATAATATTTGCAATCAGTTGTGGTAATTCAGCACAGCGTAGAGCAGTTGATTGAAAAAACGCTTCGCTAAGTAACCTTAGTAATTTCCATACAAAGAATGTGCTAACACTTATGAAATATTTTAATACTAGTATATAGGCAACTATACGAAGCACAATTAGCCATTATAGGTAATTTTACACTGCTTGTTGGGACTTAGAAATTTTTTTGAGTTACTTTACAAAATGATCAAATCTTTGAAATTTTAAAATGAACACTTATTTTATGCTTTAAACGATTTTTTTTTTGGGAATAACTCGTGAGCCCATTTTATGTGTATAAAAACATATATTTCAGGAATTTTAAAAAATCATGATTTTACAAAAGTGGCTTTTATTAAAGCACTCGTTATTTTAATTAAAATAGCAGTTTTCACAAAACTCCTTGTATCGATTGTATATTGTATTAAAATACATAGTTGACCATGGTTTTTTTATACAACATACAATCGATACCATGATACAAGGGGTTTTGTGAATACGGCAAATACATTTCTGTTATTTATTATCTCCTACCAACGTTTTATTTGTAAAGCAACAATTATTCAAAATTTTCATGTTTTTCATTTATTCACCTTTAAATTAATTTTCAACAAATTCCTGCTATAAAGTATTTTAATTAAATAAAATACATGAATTGCAAAATTTCATAATTATTTCAAATACTTTAGATAATTAAATTATTTCAATAATCGTTTTTCCTCTTCTCCCACTACTACCAAAAACTCATTACAAATAATTTCAAAAAATTTAATTAAAAAATCACTTAATTACTAAACAAAAAGACAGACACAAAAGCAAAGAAGCTTTTCATCAATAAAGTGACAATTTTAGCACTCAACTGAAGCCAACACCAGCCGCATCAGGCTTTTAATAAAGAAAAAACACCCTAAAAATATTTTTTTTAAACATTCCATAAAATATAACTTTTTGCGCCCCCGCTCTTTCCTTTTCGCTCTACGCATACCATTAATAGTGCTTTAAATAACTTTGTAACAATTCATATCCTTACAAACACATACGCGCACACACCAGGGCGTTATGAAAGTATTCAAATACAACATGAATTAGATTATTATGTGTATGAGTATGAATGTATGTTTCCGTATGATTTTATGTGTTGTATGAATAAATTACTTCCCGCTTAACATCATTTGACATTATAAAAAGAAATTTTTAACTTTGTCAAAAAGTTTCTGTTTTTTGTATGTTTAATTTAAATAGCAAACGTGTGTGACCCAACTAACGACCGTTCATCATCAAAAGAGTCGACAAAAAAGTGTCGTATTGCCTGAGTGGCTGATAGACTGACTAGATGGCTGTGTGGCATAAAAACCCACAATTTGTCAAATTCAAAAATTCATCAATATATTTTATACACACACACACACACACAGAATGATGTACGCAGCATGTACTTTTAAATTGCCCTTTCTACCATTTATTAAATTTTCCATATCAAAGGCCCACGACAAATGATGGTCGTTTACAACCCCTTTGTAGTAACAGAAATATTAAAATCATCATCATCATCCACGTCATTAGCATATTCACGAACTTGTTCACTTTAGATTATATAGTGCACAGTGGGGCACTATTGATATTTTTGGGAAACAAATCTGCCACATCTAAAAGATAACAGAGGTGTCATATATTTTTTTTTCTAAATTTTAAAACTGTGAGATGATTGCAGAAACCCTTTCATATTATCAACAAACTGTAAAAGAACTTCTCCAGTCCTGTCCAAAATGTACACAGAAAAAAATAAAAATTGATTTCAATTAAAAAATTTGTGATATTAATTAAAATATTAATTAAATTTGCACCAGTAAACAAATTTATAGTATCAATTAAACCAGTTAATAATATTAATTAAACGTTTAATTCACTTGATTAAATTTTTTAATTAAAACTGATTATTTTTTTGATTAATACTTTAATTGGTAAAAAATTTTGGATAATTTTTTCTGTGTAGACTCTATAGGCAACAAAGCAAAAACTCCCATTTTTAAGATTTTTATTATTTTGTTTTTTATTTGAGTTTCAGATTACTTTGCACTTTCTTAATTCGGATCCAAAGATCTAACAATGTGAGAAATTTGATTTCAATATGGTCATTTCTATGGCATCATACGTGACATTTGTACGCTTTCAGAGAGATAGAGATTTTGCAAAAATAGTAGTAGCTGGAATAAATTTGTATCATTATATTTCATTTAGAGGGAACTGTGTATATATGAAAACAAAAATTATATCACACTGTCCAATATAGGTGCATTTTGCACGTGACATAAAAAGGAAGTAGTTTTGGGGTGAATGTAAAAAATGCGAAAATTTGTGAATTGTGGGAGGTATTTTTTTTTTTTAATTTTTTAACATTAAACCAAATATTTTTTCTTTATAATCCGTAATTGGAAAAACAAAATTTTGTTTTAAGTTTCATAATGAACATAATGTAATATAGTTCGTGACAGATTTTTCTCTTATACACTCAAACGAAAAATCAATCCATCCGTACTCAAATTAATTCGAAGTTGTATTAATAGTACGGTGAGTACGGATTTTTTTGAATCAAGTACAGAAAGATTGATTTAAGTACGGATTTTCAATCGCAAAATCAGGCTTGCCAGTTTAGCACTTTAAGTGGTAGATTTAGCACATTTTTTCTGAATTGGCCCTAAGAATTTCGAAAAAAGTGCTAAGTGCTAGTTTAGCACATTTTAAAAATTATTTAGCATTTTAGCACTTTTTTTTAGATCCCAAACCACTTAAAAACTCACATAATCAATTCAAGTAAATTAACAATTCTTTAAGTGTATCAAGAAAAATACATACATATAGCTATAACTTTTTACAATTTTTGCAAATAGGAAAAATGCGAAGCATAGTCGAATAGAGCATATTTTTTTTTTAGATCACATAAAAGTTTTCGCATCAAATGCAATTATCAATTAGCAGTGCCGGCACTCAGAAATGCTCGTTGGAATCCTGGCACTTTAGTATTTTATACTTATTCCGAAATATCAATTGGAATTATTTTCTATTTGTAAATTTGTATGTGCTGCTTAGACAAAAAACCATCAGCTATTCAGAAAGTTCAGCGAGGCAACCTCCTATTGGACCAAAGATCTATTGGATGGACCTTGCTTAGAACTAGAATGAAAACAGAACTGTTATGTTCAGTTATACGCATAAGAGAAGGTGCAAAATTTGACAACGTTTATTGGCACACTTTAAACACATCGGACGATATTTAAAAAAAAAATCGGTTCATATTAGAGTACCAAAATAAGTTGTTATATGAGGAATATTAAAATCATATAATTGAAATTTTAAACAGTTGTAACAACTTTATTAGATGGCGATTTATTTTCTGAGAAAAAAATGTTACAGTACACAGTACAACACATGATTTCGGGACTCAATTCTGATAATTGGTAATAAAAGTAGACCCAAAAAGAAGAACTTCTGCATCATTAGTTTGGTCATGGTACATCAAATACTAATTTAAAAATTAATTTGAAGTTAGTAAGTATTGTATAGGGGGATTTGTCACGTTTTAGGCTCTTTTGTTTGTCATAACTCGAGAACCACTAGTCCGAATAAGCTGAAACAAATTGAAAAAAATTAAGAATTACAATTCCTTTAATCTGTTCATACAACGTTTCGCTACATAAGCAACAGTTTTGCAGTTATAAATAAATGTATGAAGAAAAAAAATATTTTTTGCCCAAAAAATTGAAATTTTTTATTTTTAATTCATAAAAAATCCAAAACGGTAAAAAAGTGGCATAACCTGTGAACAAAATGAGACATAAATCATGTAAATCGATAAACGCGTTTCGCTTTTATTCACAGTTAAGTAAAGGTATGAATTTCAAAAATTTGCTAGAGATATCCACAAAATTCTGTGGAAAAAACATTGATGACTTCTTTTATGATTGTCATAATTAAAAAAAAAGTAATTGGGATTCACGATACACAGGAAATCAATATCAATGTAAAGATTGGAAAGCAAGAACTCCTGAGCTTGAGAAACAATTCAAATTACGGAATCAACCTTTGATAAAGGATCTAGATGATATTTTGTTGCCATCGCTCCACGTGAAATTAGGAATAGCAGGGAAATTCGTCGAAGTGGTAGTCAAAGATATTGATGACGCCTATGACTGTTTGAAATCCATCTTTCCAAAACTCAGTGGAGCTTAAATTAGAAAAGGTACGTATCGTTGTCAGTATTTTAATATTGTCATATCTAAATTTGTTCACTTCGATATATTCGCATTACCAATAATTTTTTCGTAAATGTTTTTTTTTCAAACAGGTATTCTCAATGGACCGGATATACGAAAATTAATGAAAAGCGAATCTTTCACAAATATGCTTTCGAACCATTTGGCACAATTACCTCAGGAATCGGACGAACAAGGAGAGAGGTTTCACCAGGTGACCATGCCAACTGAAAAGCGATTCAAAGGCAAAAAATTGGATGCATTGCTTGCGGAGGTTTGTTGGTGGAGTTCTAAAATTATGCAGTTTGAAATTTGTGGACACACTGAACAAAACATGCCCTTGAATATTACGTCCATCTCGGATGATGATGCAGACTCAGAACATGAATATGAACAACCTCGTGGTCATCAGAACCACAAGCGTAAACTTCAACGAGGATGGATAGTGACAATAATTGAAAATGTTCTAAATTTTGTTTCCATGCATAGATAAGATATAAAAATCGCATATTTTCTGTGTAAGAAAAGCTGTAATATGAATCGGAATGTATATTTTCATGCAAAATAAAGAATCAATAAAAAAGTCATCAATGTTTTTTCCAAAGGATTTTTTATGAATTAAAAATAAAAAATTTCAATTTTTTGGGCAAAAAATATTTTTTTTTTCATACATTTATTTATAACTGCGAAACTGTTGCTTATGTAGCGAAACGTTGTATGAACAGATTAAAGGAATTGTAATTCTTAATTTTTTTAATTTGTTTCAGCTTATTCGGACTAGTGGTTCTCGAGTTATGACAAACAAAAGAGCCTAAAACGTGACAAATTCCCCTATACAATAATTACTAACTTCAAATTAATTTTTAAATTATTATTTGATGTACCATGACCAAACTAATGATGCAGAAGTTCTTCTTTTTGGGTCTACTTTCATAACCAATTATCAGAATTGAGTCCCGAATCAATCACCTGAAAAATGTTGTACTGTGGTATACATGTACATGTAATACTTTCTTTACATTGGTTCTACAAACAAAGTAAGTACCAAAGTTGTATAACAGGGTAGTATGCATAAAAGTAAGGGTAAAATATGCAACATGTTTTGCATGTTATTCATCAACTTATTGAAAAAAGAACTTGATAATTTGTTTCACAGTTGTATTTTGTATACAAACGAACACAAAAATGTAGAACATGCTACATTAATGCAACATATTTCTTAGAAAAGAAATCATCATTAAATATTTTATAATGTAACATTATAATAAGTGTTTATATTAAACAAAGTGAATATGTAAAACCAATTTCTATTGTAAATTTTTTAGTATGTTCATAAAAATCAATGTTACATAACCAACACTTTTATTTTTTACTGTAGAACAATTTAGCACTTCTTTTTGTCGATTTACCATTTTTAATTTGAATTCTTCTGGCAAGCCTGCGCAAAATACTTAAATTATCCATAGTCAATACCGATTTCGTACTTGAAATATTCCGAAAATGAGATTGATTAAAGTAAAATTAAGATTGAATTAATCTTAAAATGCGATTCCAGATTGTAAAGTTGATTTTATCCTGAACTCGTGCTTGAAAAAACCAAAAAAGAAATTAGAAAGAAAAAAATATAATGATTGATTTACTTACCCGTGTTACACCTTACAGCATGAAAAAACACTAACATCATGCCCGATATGGTTTTTACTTTTAAAATCTTATGTACATATTTAACCAAAATTTTAAACTAAATGAGAAGCAAGAGTTCAAAGTTACCGTTTAGCCCTTCGTGGTACACATGAGTCTGGCCAGACCTTTTTTCAATGTGTTTAGAAAATAAAACATGCGTAAGCCGGAGAGTTAAACACAACGAAAAGTTTAACCTTTTTTTACTTGATTAAGGAATTTTATACTTATTTTAAGAAATTACGGGACTGATTTTCGAAAGTAATCCCATTTAGGATTCTTTTGAGTACGTTTGAGTGTTATTTGTACGTGAATTTTTTAGTACGACTTGTACTTAAAGTAATCATAAAAAACTTAATTTATCCCGAGTGTTTTTCTTTTTATATAGTATTTACAATGTATAAATTGTTAATATTGTATACAAAAACTTACAACGAACAGGTAGCAAAGTATAGTCGTTTAAAATAATATTTTAAAAACCGTTTTTGGGGGTGTTCCGTATTTGAGACCCACGGCCACCAGAACCGAATTATGCTTTGGGGTTAATAATTATATATATATTATATATTTTGCGCCAAATTTTGTTCAGATATCTTTATCTATATAAGATTTATTTGCCTCTAACCCACTTAAGGAAGGGGGTTCATAATGGGACCTTTTAAATTTCGACCTACCAGCACAACATTTTGTCATGAAAGAGAATCGTAAAAGTTTTATTTTTATGTGGCATTAAAAGCAAGTATTGACCAATTCCAATTAAATTCGGGAAGATGATTTAGATTGCAGTAAAATAAACTTGAACCAAATTTAATCTAAATACCAACATAGTAAGATGGTTTATGGGCACAAAGTGTGAAATTATGGACCGACTCTCACCTTTTTCAATGGGCTTGGTTCTTGTGACAATTGGAATTTATGTACTAAATTATATCCAATATTGTGCCCTGGGCCCTGTTTCTCAAAACTACAAGCTACAAATCAACACGAAAAATATATTGGAAACAAAAACAATAATTGCAAAATTGTTGTTTTTTTAACGTATTTTACTTGTAGACTTGTAAGTTGTAGTTTTGAGAAACAGGGCCCTGTGCTTTACAAGCGCATAATACCCTCTCCACTATTGTGGTGTGATTATAAAAAAGACGAGTATTTTCATAGTTTTCCATGTTTAAGGTGTTCTAAATACTTAAAATACATAATTAAAATTTGGCATGAAGTTAGCAAAAAGTTTATTCATAATACACTCACCCAACTCTGACTAACGATTTGCTAAACTCTGTCACACGTTTGCCAACTTGTGAAAAACAGTCGTTTAATGTCAAACAATTTTGTTGGTTTTTTTAAATAACTGATTTTTTAAATTTACTTACTTTATTTTAATTTTAAAAACTTTTTAAAATTTTTTTTTATGTGAAGCAAAAAACACAAAAAAACTACTAATTCAGCGATGATTAATGCAAAACGTGTTGAATTTTTGAGTAATACAATGTGGCATCATAAAAATTCAGAGTTGATTTATTAAAAGATGGAAAAAAGTTCGTCATGAATTAACTCTGTGCCAACAAGCTGCTAAGCTTAATCGGCATTCTAGTTAGCAGCTCGTTATGCGTAGTGTACAAACTGTGGCTAACTTTTTTTATGAATACAGCTGTTAGAGTAGCCGCAGCGCAGTTTCTAAGGTCTCTGTAGGGCCATTATCAAAAACTTAACTCAAATACTCCTTTGTTATCTATGTACAGTACTTTTCGTTTATAGTCACAACGCTTATAGTCACATTAGCGATATAGTCCATTTTATCTGGTTATTTTGACGCTATAAGTTAATTTAATATAAATTATTAACGTTATAGTCCATTAAGCGATATAAGCACATTTGCCATATATGCCATCTATCAACAGTCATCAAATGGAAAAGTAAAGCAAATTAATGGCGTTATAGTCACATTAGCAATATTTACTAAGTTCTATTTAGTTTTCGAAACCACAACTCATCCAAAGAAAAAAAGAATTAAATTGTTTAATTTTTGTCATCAAGGCTCTACTAGTAAAAAATTAGTTTATGCCTTTGGTATCAGTTATGAAATATCTTGGTATTATTTTAGCTATTTTTTATACATTATGCAACTCTGTTGCAAAACCATAAGCCTGATGTCGGTGCTATTTATATGATTTTTTTATTTTCTATATTCACAGAACTTGATTACATTCGAATTCAGTTATATGCCTCATAGTGGCATATATGTGAATTAGCCTTATAGTCACATTAGCGATATAGTCCACGTTTTGTCTGCAACTAAAGGATGTGACTATAAGCGAAAAGTACTGTATAAGTAAATTTTTATATTAACAGTTACATCCGCTATTCGTAAAATTTGGAAGAACAATAAAATATTGCAGCATACGAGTATTGTTTACAGTTTTTAAAAATTTTTTTAGAATCTGTAAGTCTATTTCGTTTTTTTCAACATCCCCACGTTGCACTGCTTTTTTTCTATCAGTCTTACTTTTTGAAATATGTTTTGCTTATGTTTCATATTGGTTTTGCTTTCATCCCACTGTTAATCATTATAAACTATTTGTTTGTAATTTTTTGGTGTGAGGTTTTCCTCCGTTCGCCAGGACAATGAAGAAATATTAACCTTTCGCGCATATATCCGCTTCCGCAATTTTGGCTTTTAACTCAAATACTTTTGTACGTTTAAATTCTTTATATTTTGGTAAACAATTTTACCTTCCTCCTGTTTTTTCGATGTCTTTTATTGTTTATGTTTATAGAAACTAAATAAAATGATTAAAAACACCCCTAACAAACCGAATAAATGCAGACGGGTGTCTAGATATAAAAGTGGAAGTGAAGTTATAAAAAACTTGTCCGTAGAAATAACGACTTGACTATACGAGTATGTGTTGATTGTACTACGAGTATTTGCAACATAATGAAGGGTTGAAATCATTAAATTGTTAAATTATCAAATTGTTTTGCAACTTGCACAATAAGCATAACTATTTGAAAAATATGAAAAAGGACAATACGATTAAGGCTGGATTCACCTATTTGCTCCAAACAATATTTATGTCCGAAGATTTTCTTCACCGAGAGTGTTCTGCAGATCGATTTACCTATTTCCGAAAAACAAGGCTGGCTTCTCTCTAGCACTGCGTGCCCAGGCTCATCAGCTTTCCTTTCCTTTCTTGTGCCTTTAGCGGTGGCTAAATATTTCTTGTAGGGAGAAATTTATGTATTTTTTTATTTATGCGATGTTAAGGGCTTTTTTAAGTTTTTTTAACAGTAGTGAACTGCCTCTGTTATGTAAGTGATCTACTTTGTTACCACTCTCTTCTGAGATGTCTCCTTTAAAGACCAACCCTATAGGTAAGCGAACTGACACCAAAGTTGTCCCGTGATAGGTCTTTGGTGGTAGATACCGGTTCTAGTTCTAACACTTTAAATGAATATGACCTTTCACTTTTACATGGTGTTGTCATTGGAGGAGGTCAATTGTCACCATTTCACCACTCACACATCTATTCTCAATGAACGTGTGTAGTGTCAGTTACTACAATGTAGTATTATTTCTATACAATGTAGTATTATTTCAATAAAACAAGTCCTAAAATTAAATTCAAGAACCAAATTTAAGAAAGTCCCAAAAAATGTGTCACACCACCGGTAAAGACTGTACTGTAATTCATTACTTTTTCTACCCTTTTGTTCTTCATATACCAGTTAAAATATTGGTTCTCCTTTTACTTGTCATGAGTTCTTTCTTTTTGTACTTGTTCTATTTTCACAAATTCCGGACTAGTCTGTTGGACCAATTGACAAAAATTTCCCAAAGAGAAGTTTCTCAATGTTGGAATAAGAAACAAATAATCATAATCCTAATAATTTACAATAATACACCCAGAGAAACAACATGTTTAAATATGGTCACCTTTAACAACACTATTTTTAAAGAAAATTTTCAACTTATTATGTTTAATTCAACCATATTATTGTCACCGACAATCATATTATGGTTAAAATAGTCCTTCATCAAGACGCCACTACCATATTGCTTTCGAATATGTTTTGGTTAATCATTACTAAAATATGTTTAGCACTTATAATTTTCAACAATAACATGTTGCTCTTGGAAAAGAGAAAAATAGTATTATTAATTTAAAAACAAATTATTGTTATATTTGACCGTAACAGGTCTAGATGCAACCATAATATGGTTGTGGCTTCTTGGTGGAGGACTATTTTAACGAAAACATGGTTGTCGGTGACAATAAGATGGTAGAATTAAACATAATATGGCTTAAATTTTCTTTAAAAATAGTGTTGTTGGAGGTGACCATATTTAAACATGTTTTTTCTCTGCGTGTAGGCGGCATTTACACCATGATCTTTAAGACATGTGTTTAAGACACATTTTTTAGAGAAGAAAGAAAAAAGAAATGATATCTGTTCTTCGTGTCATTTTCTAATTTTCTCTAACTTCATTTAAACTGTTGATATTATGTTTTACTTTCAATAATGTTTTCGATATTTTAAAACAACAAAGAAAAAAAGGACTGTTTCAAAAGTCGTCATGTAAATGTAGAAAGAGTGTTTCAGAGCGTAAACCATTTGTGTGGATGTGACTGCTGATGTATTTTCTATATTTAATCTAGTTAGTTTTAGTAAATACTGACGTTAGTTTCCTCAATCTCCGGAAATAGTTGCACATAAGTTTGTTCTAAAAATACTGCGAATACTCTACGCCTTTGTAAGCAGTCTAGCTAAAACTGCATTCCTTGAGAAAAGCTTAAACTTATTCTTTATATAAACTAATCCAAATAAAATCTTATACAGTAGTTTTGACTTAACTCCCTTTTGTTTAAGTGCACTTTTGACTTAACTGCACAAAATGAATAATTTTTGTCATTATTCTTTAAAATGCTATACAAATTCCTTTTTTAACTGCACTCTCTATACCTGCACATTTAAGATAAATGCCCAAAGTCTTGGGCCTTTTAAAATTATTTTCATACAAAAAATTAAAGTTTGCTGCACTTTGACTTAACTGCCCAAAATACATATTTTCTGTAATTATTTTTAAAAATCCTTGTTTACGTCCATTTTGTATACTTGCATATTTATCATAGTTTTGGGCATCTTTAAAATATTTTTATATAAAACATCAAAGTTAGCTGCACACATAAAAAATATATCGTCGCCACTTTTTCGTATAAATATCCAATTTTATGAAATTTTAATATAATATCAATTTATTAATAAAAAACGTTTTTATTCTTCTTTTAAACACTTTACTTTAGCTGCACCTTTATGCAGGTAACCACAATTGTTTACCTGCACATTAAGCAGATAAGTACATTTAAGATAGCAGCACTTTTGATTTATCTGCACAAAAAATCGTGCAAAGGAGATTGTGTAGCTAAATCAAAATTACTGTAGTAAAATTCTATCGTTTTGTGAGGAAATCCTTATATTATTTGTTATCAAAATTTCCTGAAGTTATACCCAAATACAAAAATTAATCCTAAAATTTCATTTCCATAATAATGTTTGTTTGAATTCTAAAAAATTTTTGGATTTCTCGTAAAATTGAAAAAAATATTGTATATATTAAATTAGTTTTTATTTACTTTTTAACAAATCATTACCAAAGTGCTGCAGCCTGCTCAATGTAGCACGCTTACAATAATTAGAGTTATTCAAATGAAACAATAAAAAAAGATTTTAATATTATTTGGAAATAAAAAAAATTTAAGCAATTGCTGGAAATAATAAAAATTAACTTAACTCCCTAATGGAATATTAAATCATTTCTTGAGAAACCGCATTTTTTGGAGACCGTGACCAAAAGTGTCACATTAAAAAAGTATTAAAGGCACGCGTGTTTATGTTTTTATTTTAATGTTTTTAAAATTTATTAAAAATTTCTTTTTAATATTTCTTTATAACTTTTACACCACTTTTCTTCTATTACTTCACCTGTGATTAACGTTTTATGATAAGACAGACGGATAGTTAGACATACACCATATAAAATGGCTTGAAACCATTAAAAAGTCATAATTTTATGGCTTTTTGTTTCAAGAGAAGCAATTGTGTGTCTTTCAGATGGGACTAAGTGACTGCACGACTGATACAACAGTTGCGTTGTATCACGTGTCAGTTACAGTGTGTAACTGTGTCGATTTGGTTTGGATTTTTTTCGGGAATGTGATTTGAACTGAAAAATGCCTTTTTAAAACGTGCTTTACATCACCAGACTGATGTCTGTCGCATATTTATTTTATTATTGTTTATATAACATGCTTTTCTATTTGTTTATGTTTCTGGTATGGAAAAAAAATTTCATTTTTAATAAAATGTGATCTAAGTTATGATATCCAGTTCATAATTTTTTTTAACATGTTTCTTGTTCACAGGTATTTTATATGATCTGCTGTTATAAATGAGTGATAAATTTAAACTATTATTACCAGAGAAGACAAAAAAAAAGCAATATTCAATAATTTTACAGCAAAAAGAAATTTTAAAAAAAGCAACAGAAAATTGATAAAACAGCAAAAAAAAAAGCACTAAAAAATGTTTTATTCTAATTCTTCCTCATCATCAAAATTATTACAATATACTATCATGTGGGCTTTTATGTTTTCAAATTTTAATTTTCTACGTCGATCTGTTAAAAGCGTTTTGTATAAAGAGAAGCTTCTTTCTACATCAACGGAGGTTGACGGTGCATATTTAAATTTGAGAATTTCATTAGAGGACAAACTTTTTATTCATCTTTTGGAACAGTACCAGACTCTAAAATATATTTTATTTCCAAAAACTGCTGATATCCGGGATTTCTTTTTAATATTTTCTCAAATTTCTTTTTATTGTTGGTCCTCGATCTTGCATAGCCCGTCAAAAACTGCCGATAAAGCATTAGTGCTCTCTGAAACTGCGGGTTTGCAATTTTTTTATAGCAACCAAAATGTTTGCAAAATTGTATTTTAGAAATGCAAGTTGAGAACTTAGTTCGGAGTTTTCAAATATTTTTTTGGATTGCACAATTGAGTCGGCATCTTGACTGTCAAGTTCTAAAACAACGGCTTTAACTTCTTCAAGATGTTCAGCGTAGTACATTGCCGCTTCTAACCAAGTACCCCAACGAGTTGGGCATGGAGACGGTGGAAGTGCAACATTAGGATTCATTTTTAGAAAGAGTTGTTTTCTTCGCGGTGCCTGTAAAAATTTTGTTTTTGTAACATATATTTTTAACATACATATGTATGTTTATATTAAAAAAACGCAAGAACTTTCAAGTTCTTTTTAATACACTCTTATTCCATTTTATATAATTTTCTTATAGAATTCTGTTTAATAGAGAAATATTTGTCATAAAATTCTTTTACTACAAAAATCACATTAAAAAAAACGACTTTTAAATTCTTGCGTTTTCGATTTCCAGAACACCTCTGATTAATAGTTATATTTACCTTTAAGAAAATATTTTTAACATTGGAAATCAATTTATTGACATTTTCAAAGTTTGTTCGAATGAATTCAGCTAATCGATGGATACCATGTGCAAAACATGTTTAATGAAGCATTTTCGGATACATTGCCTTTAGAGAATATATTCCACTTAGCATATATGCAGCTGCATCCGTTACTACAAGTAACACTTTGTTATATTTTATGCCTAAATACAGAAAATTAATATCAATTCTAAACTCGATTTCTTTTCTACTTTACCATCTGGCCACAATATTTGTAACGAATTAATACAAAATGCTGCAATAGATGCGCCATTTGCCGTTTCAAGTACTTGCATGTTCAATAAATAAGATTTATTGTCTTTCAATTCTTCTAAGACTCCAAAAATAAAATTTGCAACATATCTCTGTTCGCTGTCCATAGTTTCATCTACAGAAATCCAAATATATTTGTCTTTGGCTGCTTGACGCATTTTTTCTATAGATTCCCTATACAATTTTGGTATGTATTTCTGGCGGATGCAAGTTTCAGAATATTTCTCAATGAAATTTTTGAAACTGGGAGAACTAACTTTTTTTATTGGTATATTGGATTCTAACAATGCTTTACAAAGATCCTTTTGAAATGTTGTGGCAGTTGGAGTCACTGGATATTCCGTAATTAGTTTTTGTGGATGGTTCTCTTGCTTAGAAGACGCCAATTGGTGTTTCCCACATCTTATATGTTGATCCACATTAGACTTTTTCGAACAATTTATTTTGCAGCAGCATATATTGCAAAAGAGCCAATTTTCTTCAATTTTAAAGACACCTTCATATGTTTTTACCATTTTTAATAATAAATTAATATTACTTTTCTCTTTCGGCATTTTTTAAACTTTTTTATTTATTTCTATTTTTAACAGCCTACTATGATTTCAGTTGATTGTTTTTAAAACAGAGTTGCAAAAAGGTAGTAACGAAGGCGAATTCACTTTTATAGAGGAATTCGCCTTGGTAGTAACATATGAAGTTTTTAATACAAAAATGGGAAGTTTAAACAAAAAAAGCAACACCATTGTAAAAGAAGCAAAAAACAGCAGGTTTTATAAAAAACAGCTAAAAAAAAAAGGAAAAAAGCATTTTAGTCTTCTCTGATTATTACAATAAACCTTAAAAATAGATTTTCATTCAAATGTTGCACAACAGAACTAAGTCTTATAATTACAGTTCCGGATTTTGCATGTGTACAAATTAGTTTCTAAATGGCCCGATTATAGATTTTTTTTTTTTTTTTTTTTTTTTTTTTCTCATTATTTATTTATTGAATCTTCATATATTAAATATGAACTAACAATAATTAATCAAATCTTAACCTCATACGTTATTTTTTGTCCTGCCAGTGCCAGACAAAAATTTTCTTCATCACGGGTTCTGTTCACTTATATAGGTGTTTATCGCTCATCTAATTGGATAAGTGCTGCAGTGTCTCTTCTTCTTAAGCGAGTGTGGCCGCCATGATTTAAAATATTTCGAGCTAGTGGATTTGGATGTTGTTCAAGCCTTTTTAAATATTTTACTGCATTTTTTGTTATAGTAGTTTTGACTAATGGAACATTGAGATCCTTGTGAATATTTGAGTTTTTTACATACCAAGGGGCAGCTGTGATTATTCGAAGAATTTTATTTTGGCGTCTTTGAATTTTTTCTATATTAGAGGCCGAGGCAGTGCCCCATAACTGAATACCATAGCACCAGATTGGCTTTAAGATGGAGTTGTAAAGAAGAAGTTTGCAGTCGAGACTAAGGACAGAGTTTCTACCAATAAGCCAATGAATTTGAATGGCTTTTAGTTTCATTTGAGTTAATTTTGCCTCTATATGGCATTTCCACGTTAATCGCCGATCCAGATGTATACCGAGATATTTTACATGCGAATGTTGAGGAATTATTTTATTATTGATTGTAATATGGGGGCAAGATTCCCGGCGCAAGGTGAATGTTATATGCACGCATTTTTGCTCATTGACCATTATCCTCCATTGTCTTAACCATATTTCTAGTTGAAATATATGATGCTGTAAGTAACGAGATGCTTCATAACGGTTTTCGTGGACGCTTAGAAAAGCTGTATCGTCTGCAAATGTTGAAGTTTGGGTGTAGTTGCTTGTTGGCATGTCCGAAGTATAAATTAAGTATAATAGAGGGCCCAGGATGCTGCCTTGCGGGACTCCAGCACCAATGGGCTGAGGTGAACTTAAGAAATTTCCTTCTTTAATAATAAATTGACGACCGACTAAGTAGCTTTCTAGCAGCTTGTGTGTGTTTGCTGGTAAATTTTTCTTCAATTTATGTAATAAGCCTTCATGCCAGACTTTATCAAAAGCTTGCGAAACATCGATGAAGAGTGCTGAGCAATATTTTTTTTCTTCAAATGCTTTTCTTATGACATTAACTATTCGATGAGTCTGTTCGATTGTGCTGTGTTTTCTTCTAAATCCGAACTGATGGTTTGGAATACATCTATTTTCACTTAAAATCGGTGTTAATTTTGAAACTAATAATTTCTCAAACAGCTTTGACATATTTGATAATAAGCTAATAGGCCTATATGACTCAACTTTTGTATGATCTTTACCTGGCTTTGGTATCATGGTAACTAAGGAAACCTTCCATTTTTGAGGATAGTATTCAAGGCGTAAAATAGCATTAAAAATAAAAAAAAAATAAAAATAAAAAGAATAATTTTCTTTGCTGTGCGAGGTAGCTCTAAAAGCATTTTATTACTGATTTTATCAATACCAGGTGCCTTCTTAGTGTTTAAGTCACAAATAGCCTGTTCGATTTCTCTTATCTCAAATCTGAGGGGAATAGCTGCTCTAGCAGCAACAGGTGGTAACTCGACCGCAATATTGTGAGATATATTTGGTGTAAATACGTTTTTTAAGTGGCTAACAAACAGATTTCCTTTTTCAATATCGTTTCTTGCCCAACTACCATTCAAGTTTCTTAATGGTGGCTTAGATATAACTGGCCTTTTTAGATTTCTAGCTGCACGCCATAATGAGTAGTCAGATTGTGGAGTTGCACACTGTTGCCAATTTAGAGATTTTCCAGCTAAATCTAGAGTTTTTTAAGTTGCAATCGCGGGTAAAAATGCGTTTTAGCGGTTAGCGGGAAATCTAGCGATTTTTAAACAGCTCACATCGATACAATGTATTTTTTTTTCTTTGTATGTGCAACATTGATTAGTTGGTTTTTTTCGTATGTAGTATTGTTTATTGTAATCGTAACATAAAATACAACCAAATAGGTAAATTCATACTTATAAGCATACATACATAAGTATGTAAATACATAATTTATTCGAGAGTCGAATAACGGTAAAATACAATATAAAAAAACTAAATAAAAATAAAGTGAAACAATTTGTGTTTTTCTGCAAAGAATAAATATAGCAAGCAAAACTAAAGTTCGTGGTATTATTTGAGTGGTTTATAAACTACGTATGTATGTGCATATAACAAAATTTTTATAAACAAATTTTTTAAAAAGGCTATGGCGCCAAAATATAATCAAAAGTTTCGTCAGGAATGGCTAGAACATATCAGACTGAAGAGCTGGTTAATTCAATGCGAAAATGACGCGAGCAAAGGTTTTTGCAAGTTCTGCAAGAGTACTTTAAATGGTAAACTTTGTGATTTAATTAACCACGGGGAAACACAGAAACACAAATCTGCTGCTTCTCTTAGATAGATAGATAGATAGATAGAAGATAGATTTTTAAACGATATGGATGCTGTTATTTATTTTCTTAAACAGTTTGTTTTAAACCCAACAATTGAAGTTGACGTTTTTTCTACAGAATTTGAAAACCATATTTGCTTTAACAATTATTTGGGTTTTTTATTTGAAACTCGTTTAAACGAACTTAGAAATGATATTGACAACGATATTGAAACTCATTTAAGGAAAGATTGTGTAAATTTCGTCGTACACTTGATATTGCAGTTAAAAAAAAGGTCGGTATTAAGTAAATTGTTCAAAACTTTTGTTAATTTTTTTTTTATTAAGGTTACCAGAAAACTTCAAAATACTAAAAATGGTCCATCTTCTTTCTGTTGATAATGTTCTCAAGCAAAACAAGGAAAACATAATTACGCTTTTAACAACATTTTCAAAATCAAAACACTTAATTGATGTAATAAATTCTCAATATAATAATATTTGTTACGTTAAATGGACTGAAAAAACGTCAACAACATTATTTTGGTCAGAAGTTTATAATTACAACGATGCAGGTGGTAATAATCCGTTTAAAGAATTGGTGGAATTTTCGTTAGAAGTTTTATCCCTACCATGGTCTAATGCAGATGTAGAAAGAGTATTTAGCCAACTAAATATTGTTAAAACGAAACTCCGAAATCGACTTCTAACTACCACTGTAAATGCTGTTCTTCATGTCAGGTAAGAAAACTTATTACTTTGTTAATTTTAATTTTATATAAAGAAAATTGCGCACATAATTTCCTTACATGACTATTATTTTTTTTTATTTCAATTACAGATATGGACTTAAGCTAAGTAACAGATGCTGCTATGAATATGAAATTTCAGATTCTCTTCTGAAAGAAGTAGGAACAATGGTTTCATATAGGCAAAATACAGAAGACTGGCTCTTTGTTTTTGATGATATATAAATCAACAGAACAAAGCAAATAGTACCCATGTGGTACAAAAAGTTTATTTTATTTTATAACAAATAAGTAGATATCTGTCATTTGAAATGTTTTTTTATATTTTTTTTTAATTATATTTACTACTATATATGTACATATGTGCATACAACTTTATAATATGAATTAATTAATTATATTTTTTTTTTTATAATAAAATTGTACCATCATATTTATTGTATGTATAAATATGTATGCAACACAAACTCATTTACATACATAAATAACAAACAGTTTTAATTTTTATTAGGTATTAGTGAAGCGCGGGGTCTATTTCAAAACTTTTAGCTTTTTTTAAATATTTTTCCCCGCTAAATAAAAACTTTAGCGGTTTCTAGCGGTTTTTAACAGCGATTTAGCGGGAATGGTCTGAAAAAAGTTGGCAACAGTGGAGTTGCATCAAGTTCCTTAAGATATTTTTCTAGAGAAGCCGTTTTCTGAGTCTGCAGTAACTTTCTTAGCCTTTTTGTGCACTCTTTTAATAAATTCTTAAGTTGCGGGGATCTGTACAGTTGCCACTCTCTTCGAACTCTCCTTTTTTCAGTCAAGAGCCGCTCGACATCTGAAGAATATATTTTATTATTTTTAATTTTTTTGGGGGTAACGCTGGAATGTTGAACAGCTAGTTTAAGATAACTGTCAAAGTTAACAATAGAGACATCCACATTCTCCGGTGTACTAAGCGAAATATTTTCTAGGCAATGGGCACTGAGAAATTTTTTATATTTTAACCAATTTATTTGTGTGGCTGACGTCGTTAAGTAACATGACGGAGATACAATTCTATTTGGGTTCGATATAGTAACAATTGTAGGTGTGTGGTCGGATGATAATTCTAAGGAAGCTTCAACATGAACCGTTTCTGTGGGGATGTTTTTAACTACGCCAAAGTCGATAACGTCTGGAATTTTTTGCTGATCAGTAGGCCAATATGTTGGTTGTCCGCTCGCGAGCACGTTTAAACCCATTTTAGAGATTGTGTTAAACAAAACACGACCTTTTGGTGTTATAAGTCGTGACCCCCAGAAGGTATGTTTAGCGTTATAATCGCCAGCGGCGAGGAAACAGGGTCCTAATGATTTAAAATATTTATAATATTGGCCTTCTGATATGGCAAATCTAGGTGGAGAGTATAAAGAAGAAATTACTAAGTTTCGATTAAGCTCTTCAACACAAATAGTCGTTGCTTGCAGATAATCTTCACAATGATCAAACATTAAGTAGTGTTTGATTCGGGCTTTTATCAAAATGGCAGAGCCTCCACAAGCTCTATCTCGAGGGTCCTTAGTATCATATAGTATATAACCATTGATTTTAAACGTATTTCTTGAGGTCAAGTGAGTTTCAGAAACCAACATGACATCAATTTGTTTATTTTTTAGAAAGTATTCTAATTCATTTTTATGTTGGCGGATGCCGTTTGCGTTCCAAAAACAGATTTTTAAACAGTTCATGGCTTGTTAAGTACAGCTTGCAATAACATCGATTGCATTCTTAGAATTTCCTGCATCATATTACCCATTGTGTTCGTAAAATTATTAACTGTTTGCACTAATGTTTCCATGGTTTTTTCAAGACGACTTAAATTAGAAACTGGAGTTTCTTCATTAATTGGCGAAGAACCTTGCATTGGCACATGGTTTGATTTTAGAATGTTAGCGTAGGAGGTTCTGTTATTACTAGGCTGTGGAGCCTGAATGTCATTAGTGTTTAGCTGATTTGTTACCTGCATTTGAGGGGAATTAGTTTTCGGTCCAACCGACTGCTTTACGATAGTGTATACAGGGCATCCTCTATAATTGGCTGTGTGATTACCGCCACAATTGCTACATTTTTTAACGTTGGGGTCATTTTTAGATTTATCGCAAAGAACTGTACCGTGTAGCTCACCACATACTACGCAAACAGGGGGTAAGTAGCAGTATGCCTTAGTATGGCCAAATTCTTGGCAGTTCAAACATTGAACGGGACCACCTCTCTTGTGCGGCTCCTCTATAGTTACTTTTCTGTACAGAATGTATTTTAAATCATAGATGGGATGCGTTTCATTTTTTTTAAGCTTTACGTCGCCGGGTTCAAACTCCACTCGAAAAAGTGGTTGGGGAATTTTTTCTCTATTTTTTATGTTTGCTACATGTTTTACCTTGAAGCCTTTTTCTTCTAGGAATGTTTTTACCTCTTCTGGGTCCACACATGAGTCAATACCCTTAATCACTACCTGAAGACCTTTACTGCTTTTCAGTTGGTATGTATAAAAGTTTTTTTTTAGTGCCTCAAAGTTGTTTATTATTTTTCGAAAATCATTCTCATGATTGACTTGAATTTTTGTCTCGTTTATACTACCACGCTTGATAGCCGCTACGTAAAACGAATTTTCACCTATCACTGATATCAAACTCTTTATGAGCTCATTTGAATTTTGTTCCCTAAGATATATCGGGGGAGGCTTGGACGATTTAATGACGTTTGGTGCTTCAGAGGATTCATCCTCCAGAATCGCAAAACGATTTTGAGAATTTATTTTATCAAAAGTTGGTACTTTTGAGGCCGAAGCAACTGCTGCAGAGGTAGGGCTGCGTCCCCGTTTGAGCACTGTTATGTATCTGTCCATACCAACTTGTACTGTAGGCTTTTGAGAAGTTTTTACTTGAGTTACTGAGTTGTCCATAGCGGCCGTTTTGGGGTTAACCGTATCATCACTTATTAAAGTTTTTTTTGGCTCTGCGGCAGCGCTTGCAGTTAACAAACTTGTTATTGTATTACGATCGACCGTATTTGTAAATAAAGAGGGTGAGAGCGAACGCGTTCGAGTAATAGGTTTACCCGTTAAAGCCCTTATGACACTACATTTTTTATTCATTAATTGATATAGAATTGATAGAAAGAAACAGTAAATGTTAGAAAGAGCAAACTGGAGCAAACTATAAAAAATGTAAACAAAGTTTTGTAGTTTTTTTTTTCTCTTGTTATGGTTTTGTTTCAGGGATGGCGTTGAGAATTTTTAAAATTGTACCAACAACCTTTAAAAATTGTACTTTTTTACCCTAATTGTACTAAAAGATTTTTTTAGTTGAAATTAATTTTATTTATGTTCATAAAAAATACCACAAAAAGGTATTATACATCTTTGTTCAAAAAGTATGAACAAAAAAGTACAATTGAAACAACTTAGCCATCCCTGTTTTGTTTATTTTATTAAATGTTGCCAACTTTTTGTTTATGAGAAACCTAAAAACAAAAAGCGGTAAATCGCTGAATTTGCCCATAAACCGCTGATTCAGCAACACTTTTAATATTTCAAGCTTGAAATGTCAATTTTAAGTTAAACAATTTTACATTTTTTTTGACATAACTTCATTTTTTATCGATAACTTTATAAAAATTGTTGACAGTTTGCCATTTATCTTAATACAGCTGAACTCTTTGCACTTGGTAAATTTTTCTATTACATTATATTTGTACTGTTCACCAAAACTTGAACAATGCATTAAAAATGTAGTGTCATATGGGCTTAAGTAATTGCTATCATCGATTCTTTTTTTTGTTTCTACTTTTGTTTCGTCAACACTCACTGTAACATATGCATTTCTTTCATTATGTTTTATTGTTTTTGCATTATTAGCATTCATAAGCGTTTTTTTTATATATTACTGTTTGTTTAATTGTGCTCTTCTTTTTATTTGTTGTTTAAAAACCCCGAGAATAAAAAAAAAGAATAAAGAAAAACAAGAAATGTTTTTGCTTAAAATGTATGTATGTATATGTATGTGTGTACATACATATATTTTTGTTATTTGTAATTTTTAATATTTGTATTATAAATATTATGTTCACTAATTTAAAAATTATTTTAAAGCGTCCATTCATTCGCTGATCTTATATTATTTTTTAAAAAAATAATATGATATTATAAATATACAATTATTTATGTTAAAAAAAAAAAACCGTATGCCGAGTTAAAAGAGAAAGACACGTCTGCATTCAACGAGCACGCAAGCAAAACATATAAATGAAAATCATCGAATTGCGTAACTTATAGATGTCCATCTGAGTTAGACATCCGTCGAACTGTGTATAGATTTCACACCACGTACTCATTAAATGATGCAACAACACTAACACGTCCAAGGAATATGTATAATAAGAGAAAGTCGCCGCTGTAACCCAAAGTGTAGAAGAAGGTCCAAATTTATCGATTCGTCTGTCTGTCACAGGAACTTAGCCTCTGTCTGTCCACTACGTAGAACATTTTACGCAGAGATCTTGGCCTAAATACGTAGAAGATCCAGCTGGTCCAAGAATTATTACCACGAGATCGTTATATGCGTCGTTCTTTTGGCGATTGTCCTTTAGAGCAGTTGAAAACTGACCCGATGTTTAATTGAAAAATTGCCTTCAGCGATAAGGCTCTTTTATCCACAACATACTCCATTTTGTTCACAAAAATGCAATAGAGATCGTTACCGCAATATGATCAATGATTAATATGGATGAAGTTAATGTGGTTTCAGGATGGCGCTACATTTCATAAGGCACCCGCAATCATCGTCTTATTGAAATTGATTTCGAGAAATGTACCTGGCAATTGGCTTCCAAAGTCGTGCAACCTGACAGCCCTCGAATATTTCTTGTGGGGCTACTTGAAGTCACTGGCTTGTGCTGATAAGCCAGCAACAATTGACGCCTTGGAGGCCAACATTAATCGTGTTATTCGTGACATACGACAGTTCTGAAAAAAGTGGCATAAAATTGGGGTCAAGAACAGCCGTAATGCCCACATGAGCGAAATAATTTTCAAATGTTAATGTCATATACTGATATTTCGAATATATCGGGTTTTCCAACAAGAATATTGTTTTCTAAAATAAAATAAAACAACAAATTTAGATGAAGATTATTCAAATTTTTATTGTATTACGAAGAGAAAATTTCGGCAGTCGATTCTTTCATCAAAGTTTTTAATCACTTTTGGCAAAATGGCGGGTCAATTTCGTTATTCACATCACGGATTTTGAGTTTTAAGGCTGCAATTGATTCGATTGGCTCCGTTTAGACTCTGTCCTTAACATAGCCCCACAAAAACTTATCCAGTGGCGTTAAGTCACACGCTCTAGCTGGCCACTTAACAGCTGATGTTCGTGAAATTATGCGATCGGGAAATTTGGTTTGCAATAATTTGATCGTTTCATTGGTTGAACGACCCGGTCGAACACGCGTTGGTGTTGGCACATTTTGTATCGAGCCTGTCTACTAAAATTTAACGGCCAAATTCTTAAAGCGGTCTCAAAAAGACGATTATGTTGTACGAAAAAATCACTAATTTTACGAAATGTAACTTAAACAGAACCACAATTTGCATAGTGGATTTTAGTTATTTTAATGTGTTTTTCGAGCGAAATTGAATTCATTGCAAGAATTGCTAATGCATCGAATACGTCAAAAAACTAAATGTCAAAACTATCATGTTGTTGATGTTGACACAATGAAAAAACAAAGTTCTTTAAAAAAAACCCGATATTATGTCTTAAAAATATGATTGCAAAAATAATGTAATTGTGCATTAAAGTGAACATATACAAATTCAATACTTCTAATTGCCATGTTTCTATTTAATTGTATTAAAAAATAACAAATAAAATAAAACGCCAACATGTGCTTCATACACTTGCTTTCGTGACAATTAAATTACAAAGTTTTAACACAACGCAAATGATCGCAAAATAAAAAGCAAATAAAGTGATTTTTTAAATCGAAATTAGTTTTGCATATTCCTTTCAACAAACTTGCTGCTTATGAAAAGTAATTGTAGGCGTTGGGAAAAAACAAACAACATGAACATCGACCAACATCAGTGCTGATGAGGCTGACAAGACCAAACGATTTTACACTGAACAACACTAGCTTTTTTTTATTTTTTCCAGTGTAAAACATCTTGTTTTGCGAAGAAAGAACATCGGCAATAATTGCAATCAATACAAGTTAATTCAGTTAAACAATAAAACAAACTTTAACAACATCATTGTAAAATGAGTTAAATAAATTTTAGAAATTATTTTTATTGCATTTATTTGTTGTAAATACAAGTAAATGGCGCACAGCAACTTACGCCTCATTGTTGCAGCATTGCAATAATAGCCAACAGCAATTATTGGAATTGCGGTTCAAGACTACACAGTCGAGTGAAAAAATATTTGTTTTGACACTAATTTACAAAATACTCGTACCATACCGTCACATTGTATTAAACCACTTATACGAGAACAAACTTACATATTAAGCATAATATGATAAATACAAACAATTTTTTAAAAATATTTCAAATTTTATTTTTTATGGTCATGTCATTGCCAATCAAAAATGAAAACAAAAAAAATAAATGAAAATATTATGCTCGTTTTTATGAGCTGTGCCAACTCATGCACAATTTAATTTGCAAAAAATTGGAACAGCTCTACAGAGGTGGATTTTGCAATTAATAGACAACAGGTAGTACAATTTTCATTACACTGTGCGACAGCCTAAATTGTCGGCGGTTCTGCTTTGCGGGAAAAGTCTATTTCGTTATTCACATCACAGGTACGTGTCCCAGTGTTTCATTGGGTCAGGTGTAGGAATCGAGCTGTATCGATTTGAAGTTACTACACTCAAAAGAAAAATCAATCCATCCGTACTCAAATCAGCCCGAAGCGGTATTAATAGTACGGTGATTACGGATTCTCTTGAATCAAGTAAAGTAAGATTGATTCAAGTACGGATTTTCAATCGCGAAATACGTACTTGAAATAATCCGAAAATGAGATTGAATTAGTTAAAACTAAGATTGAACCAATCACAAGATGCGCTTAATTCAAGTATTATAAATTGATTTAATTCCGAATTCTTACTTGAAATAAACTAAAAGTGAAATTAAAAGGAAAATTTTATTATGATTGATTTACTTACCCGTTTGGCACTTTCAAAAATTTCAATAAAAAAAAACAACAGCATCATTCCCGATATGGTTTTTAGTTTAAAAATTAAATGAACATATATAACCAAAAATTATAAACTATTTGAAAAGCAAGAGTTCTTAATTTTACTTTTTAACCAAAAAATAATGTGTGTTCGTGTTGTTCAGTTGTTTTTGTTGTTTCTACACGCAACAAGCAAATTGTTTTTTAACTACTTATGTGGTGTTGTTGTAGTAGTCTGCAAGAAACTTCGATGAGGTTAAAACGCTCACTTTGTACTTTTACTCTCAGAGTGGCACTACCAACGAAAGGTTTAATCTTTTTTTACTTGGTTTAAGAACTTTGTACTTATTTTAAGAAATTCCGGGATTGATTTTCGAAAGCGATCCCATTTTGGATTGTTTTAAGTACGTTTTAGTGTTATTCGTACTTGAATTTTTGAGTACAACTCGTACTTAAAGTAAGTATAAAAACTTAACTTATCCCGAGTGTTTTTCTTTCTGCGTAAGTATCGTATAGGAGAAATTGTGATTTTTGTGCCTTTTTCATTTATTTTGACCATCACTTGACTAGTAAATTTTATATGAAAATCGAGTATAAACAAGGAAATATCACCATTTTGAAGTAAGGTAATTTCCGCTGTTGCTTTATTTGAAAACCTTGTGGGTCATCTTTGTTACATATATTTTCTCAAAATTGAAATATTTGAATAACCCAGCTCTACTTTACAACTACTCCATGTTCATACATACTCCCAGTGGATCAGTTTTGAAACTACGGCATGGTATACTCCAGTTAGTAAGTTTTGAAATCGTTTAAAAGCGAAAACATGTCGTTTAACTATAAACTCTTTTTTAACAATAACATAGTCCATGATTGCATTACATTGGACTACACGCAGAGAAAAAATATGGCTGGGCATGGTTACGGCAACAACACTATGTTTAATGTAACAATATATTGTTGTCGTACACAAATAATTGTTATTTTTATTTAATATCAACAATATTATAGTTACTGTAAACATATCAATGTTTATCGCAATTATGAATTTGAGTTTTGTTGACCGAAAAATAATTATTTTTCTAACAACTTAATGATGATAAGTTTCTAAACATATTATATTTCTCACAACCATATCATGATATTTAATAGCCATAACATGATAACTTTCTATACATTTATCATATTATGTTAAAGATGCAATCAAACTATTGTTACTCTAATCATATTATGTTAGCGCCATTTGTAAAATAATTTTGAAGAAGTTGTGTCGCTTTTTTTATTTGTGAGCGGTTAAACAATTAAAAGATAAAATTCCATAAAAAAAAATAAGTTTAAAGAAATCAAAAAATTAAAATATTAGCGGAGTTCATTCAAGTATTAGTGATGCAATAGTGCAAATGCAAAATATCATAGTTTTTTGTAAAATCCAACAACAAAACACACAGAGATTTCGTTATATTTTATAAAAGTGCTACGATATTTCTGTGGTTTTCATGGGCAACCGCGTATGTCTTAAAACAAATTGTTCAGGAAAGCCGAAAACCCATTCTAGATCAAACTATGGGCTAGGTATTGCACATTTTAAACTTTGTCATTACGTTACAAAATGGAATTGATCCATCTTTTTTCAAAAAAATATAAAGAGCGTTCAAAATTAGGCAATATGGCATCAACATCTTAAAATCAAAAAACTGGACACACGCGGTTGCCCATGAAAACCACAGATTTTTGATTTGCTCTTTTGCAAGCCTTATATTGAAATCCGCTATTTGATAAACATTAAGAAAAATTGTAAAAAGCCACAAAATAAAAAATCGACTCAAAAATATTTAAATTTATTTTGTATTTTTATGACAGCTATGAAAGGTGCTGTATCATAATATGATTGCTTCTAAATTTGTTATGATTAACATGATGATAATATGATTACTTCTTAGCTTATTATGATTAACATGACAATAATATGATTAATTTCTTAGCTTATTATGATTAACATGACAATAATTTGATTACTTCTTAACTTAGTATGATTAACAGAATAATAATATGATTAAGGGAAAAATATTATGATGACATATTACGAGTATATTGAGTCATAATATGTTTCAATAATAATCTTAATATGGTGACTACAATCATAATTCTTATCATAATATGTTGCTCTTAGAATATGTTTACCACAACCATGTTTTTTCTTTGCGTGTATGATGTAAGTAGTCCGTGTTATCTAAAATGGATCAAGTGGTCCAATATTATTTGCAGCGAATGGAAGGTGAGGACCGACTCACAACCAACAAAATGTTGCAGTTTTTTTTTTACTTAATTAGAAATCACGGTAAAAATCATTTTCCAGAGACTCAAAGTAGAAAATGGATTTTATATTAAAAATCCAAATTTGATTTTACCATCACCGAAGGGTCTTCTAATTTTTTTATTTGTGCCGAACCTTTATGGACCCACCATCATAAATATGGGTGCTTTTACTTGCATTAAATAAATTTTGTCTCGATGCTAACGTTTACATAAATGTTCTGGCAGTTAGTAGGGCTTTTGTGAAAGCTATTATGAATTTTTTCATTTGGACACAGTTACCAATATTATTACTTAATTTGATGGACCATGTACTATATCTACGGTGACCATCCGTTCTGTTTTATATAGAACAACTGTTCTGTATTTCAAAACTTTGTTCTGTGTGAATTATTCTTTGGCGAAAAGCCTTTAATTGTTCAGTATTAAAATTTTTTGCAGGGGTTTAATTTTAAAACATCTCGTTATAAGATCGGTTATGTGCATTTTCGATTAACGAATCTATCCTTGAAACTTCTTTTTATAAATTCAAGTTGCAATTTTCGAAAGTTTTTAGAAATAATTTTGGTTATAAAACGGCACAAATTTGAAAAATAAACTCGTAATTTCACTATTTAGCGTAATATCCTATGGGGAAATCAGGTGCAGTCAATACCTGGAAATCGGCAGAGTTCAAAGTTGACAGATCTCTTAAGATTGCGACTGACCTGAGATCCTATCAGGTGCTACGGGAGTCAGCAGCCCCTGGGACTTCAATCACTGCTGACTATTAGTAGAGGGCGCTTATGGGTTCAAGTATGGCCTGTGGCTTGTACTGAATATCGCGGGAAGAAAGAATTAAAAAGTCAGTTTTAAGGGCTGATTTTTGGTAACACTGTCTGTCAATTAACCCCTTAAGATAACTTTTGTGTACTTTTATGAGAAAGTGTCGAATGAGACTAATGCTCGATTCACCCATGCGTTCCGAATAATATTCTTGTCAGTACAAATTTTTTTTTATAGTGAGTTTGACGTCTTACTTTTGAGAGAGCTCGCAAAATACTTCAGTTCAAAATGAACTGAACTACCACTTTTTTTTTAATTAGTACATAAAATTTGAAATAATAGTTTTTTTGCTAAATAATTATATAAAATAAAATAATAAAATCACTTTCCTATTTTCGTTAATTTTCCTTAACACACCTTTCGAAAACAATTTAAAATAAGTGGTTTGCAAGCTGTTCTGCTACTTTGTATAATTCTTTACATCTGTAAACTATATGGTAGCTTTGTTTTTCCGGACAAATTTTCCGAAATAGGTGAATTGTTCTGCAGTAAAAAAAAATTATTCTTCGGACAAAAATATTGTTCGGAACGCATGAATGAATCCACCTTTATACCGTGTAGAGTAATAGCATTATAATGTTCCCTTAAAAATGTTTGAACTTTTGAATTTATAAATAAATTAATTTTATTAATTCTGATTTAGCTTGTTTTAGGAACGGACACTTGAACTTAATATTTTTATATTAATTACAGTACAGTAATCCCCGCTCAAGTGCGTATGTTAAATTGCGCAGCTTTTTACGAATTAAAGCTAGTAATCACATAGAATAAATCTCGAATAAATGCGCAATTGGCGCATCTACAAAATCCCGGATAAATGCTCAAATGATGCATTTTGAGAATCTCGTATAAAAGCACAAATGATTCATTTAGAAAATTCCCAAACAAGAAATTAACAAAGCAAATTAAATAGATCACATAGTTAGGTGTAAATTTTAACTGCCGAACTATCTTCATTATGATACGCTTTAACTTGTGGGAGTCAAAAAAGAAGTTTATTTTATTATTAAAATACTTCAGTAAATATTTGCTATCCTAAGAGACTACAAGCAGTGCAATTATCCAATACCGTTGTCATTCATTTCTAGGCATGATTGTTTGCCCTCCTCTGCTTTAAGGCATGCTGAAGCGCAATGCATTGTAATTAATAATTGTTTATTTGTGTTGCTGCTATTTAGCTTTTTTATGATTTTAGCGGTTTTTATTAAAAGACCATTTATAGCGACATAATTTTAAGACTTATATTATTGGCCCACAAAAATATTAAAGGCAAAAAAAAAAAAAACATCTAAAATATCACAAAAATAATCAAGCGTAATAAAAAGTAACAACAATGCAATGATTCCCTTGAGACTGGCAACATGCAAGCATACAGACAGACAGGTAGACGGACAAGTAAACAAGCAACATGCAGTGAGCGGTATGCCGCCATAAAGCTTTTTCTTCTGCATTAGTTTGAAATATGAACGAACGAATCGAGTGAAACAACTAAACGAACGAAAGTATTATTAAACAATATAAAGCATACAACAAAATGCTTCAATACTTATGACTGATACTTTTATGGTCAGTATATTAAACGCAGCAATGCTGTTGTTGCAGCAGTTATTACTGCTGCCAACGGTGTTGCTGCAACTGATGCCGGCTGCTGTTGCTACAGGTATGAGTATATTGCACAAAAATTTATATTAATGCATTTCAGATCATAACTGGCGGACTGTATAAATGATTATTAACAGCAATAACGATTGTTGCAGCAGCAACAGTCGCTCAGCATCGATATCCGCCACCGATCGGTATGTTTGGTTGTATCGTTTTCTACTACGCGTACCCGACTCGTACTACAATATGATTCTCCTCCACTCATAAACACATGGTGTAATAAATTTTTTTTTTTTTTTTTTTTGAATTTTTCTTCTGTTTTGTTTATTTGTGTTGTGATTTTATTTTCGGAATTGAATGTTGTTATATTTTATAGAATGAAATATTTTTATGCGTCAATTTATGGCACGCTTCAGATAAAAAAAAAAAAAAAATACAAAAGAAAAAAAATACCTATAGTGCACAGCATCGCTAAATAATGCGAACAAATCAGAATTTCCAAGTTATTTAAACACCGTTTCCAATAAATGAGCTTGCAAACTGTCCTACATGTCCAAGCAAAAGGACTGGTTCTAAAATAGACGTACTTTTTATGGGTTGAAGTCTGGCTCCTTTCATTGAAAGTGTTAAATACTGTCTGTTCGCAATAATATTAATGGAATATTTTTAACGAATTACTTGTCTTTCTTGTGGTTTTAGTTGGTAAATAATAAACCTACCACGTGATAAGGGATTTTAACTCTGCAGATTTTGGCCTCCCTAGTTAGCTCCATGCTTTCACTGTCGCCTTAAATAAGGTTACACATTTATACTGATGATACATACTTCTCTAAAAGAACAAACCGATTTAACCCATTTTCTGTATTAGTAGGATAAATACTTTCGTTAAATGTTGTCTTCTTAGATCGGGGTTTTGAGATGTGGATTAAGTTAAAACTTAGTTTAACGGTAAACTAAGTGAAACTCGAATTTTTCCGGTGAAATGTGATTTTATTTTATTATTTCATTAAAGGCGAACATTTAAAGCAAAACTAAGCTGTTCCTTTAAAATGTTGTACACAAACTTGGTAATGGCGGCACAAATTTGTTTTCGAATTTACTAAACCTAGTTTAACTGAGATCTCAAAAACCCGTCTTTAGTCTATTTCGAACAGAATTGTATATCCGATGTAGTATTATGTAAAGGGTAGCCCAACCATAATACACGATGTAAAATGTGAGTCAGTATGCTTATTTTGCAATATATAGGCTTATGCTACCATGCCTAAAAATTTACCTGTTCCCTGCATACATTAAGGATTCAGGCTGAATAATGCAATTTTGATATTATGCACGTGTCCAAATAAGATTTGTGCCTACCTGTAGGGACCATAATGAGAGTCAATGAGTAGTTTTTTTCAAACTATTAGATCAAACTACTGTCAGTCAAAACATATAAGGGATGGACGCCATACAATTTCTGCAACCATGTCTTTTTAACCTTTTTTACCTCTAGAAGCCAAACGGGCACGTACGGGCAGATAAAATTTTTGAATTATGTAAAGAAATAATCAAAGAACAGGTTCTGCAAATATGGCAAATATAGAAAAATATAGATTTTTTTATTTTCCGTCAAAGTTGAAAAATAGTGAAAAAACGGATAGTTTTTAAAAAGTGATTTACCAGGAGAAACACAAAGCAAACAGTTAATTTTTTTTTATCATTATATATTTAATAAATACATCAATCAATACAAACAAAAAATAAGGCGATTCGTTACCTATTTTTCGTGATATTACACCTGAAATCGCAACAAATTTACTCAAAATTGTGTGTTTTTTTGAAAACCGAAAGTCGCTCAACTTTGAACGGTTATATCTTCTAAACTAAAAATGTGATATTATTAAGAGTGGCAGATTTGAAATCGTTGAAAAGTTTCCTATAACATGGGCTTATTCAAAACTCGTCGGCGCTCATGAAAATTTTGATTTTTGCAACCTCGTTTGCTCTACGGGCGCTACTGTGCGTCGTCAATACGCCGAATGGTTAATTGAACCGACAGAAGTGAATGGTGACTTTTAATATGCCGCCACTTTTATGTGATTCGATATCGTTGGTTTTCTTTCTTTGGGGATGTTTAAAAGAAAAAGTGTACGTCAATAAGTCAAGAACAATTCAAGAGCTGAAGGATGAGGTCATTCGGAACATTAACGACATTGAACCTCAATTATGTCTGAGAGTCATTGAAAATATGAACCATTGGATAAATTTATGCGACCGATGGCGTGACCAAACAAATTTTATTTAATTTACAATTTAAATCATGCTTTTTGCTTGGATCACCCTTTAGAATACGAAGCGGTCGCAAAATAAGCCGATTTGACGTTAAGATGGCGGCAGAAGTTTTTCAAAATTACCTGGTAAGGGCGCCACGTTGTTTTGTGCTTTGGTAAAATAAACGATCATTCGGAACATGTCATCCACGAATACGTTTTTCCAAGTTTTGTCGCTCTAAGTCCTAAAACCTTACATTATAATTAAAAGCCCCTCTTTTTCCCCGCTTTATTTCTTCCTCAGATATACTTAAAATACCACAAGGATTGAGAAATTTAAAATTTTTTTTCAATGTGGTGCAAACTGAATAACATTTTAAACGTCGAGAATCAGGTAGTTACTTTTAACTTCACCTGGTCCAATTGTTTCGGGTAGCATTATTTGTAAAAATGTGTTTCGAAATAGTGTAGTTTGCATTACGAATCAGTATGTAGTGCATTGGTTACATATGATTGACAAGAATTTGGTTCAAACTTGTTGACGTTTACTGTTTAACTCAATATTTACTGCTGTTTGGCTGCTGTTGTCGCTGCATTATGACCATAACTGTCAACAGCAGTCATATAGCAAAAAAAAAAATCACTGACTAAAACAAAAGAAACTGAAACAAGAAAAAAGCACAAAAATACTGTCAAAGTACTCTTTGACGAACTAACTAAGTGACTGACAAAGTAGCCGACTAAGTGACTGACTGCATTGACTTAACTAAAAATATTGATGTTAAGCTGTGTGTTTGACTAAATTAATACTTGACTTACCTCAAAATCTTTTAATATTTTATGTTGCTGTTTGTTCATTTAAGAAATACACAGAAAAAATGTCATCTTCAACCATAAGTGTCGCTTTGTATGTGGCTTGTAGTGCCTCCAGTACGTGATCAACTGACTGACTAACTGACGGACCTGTCTCAGTTTCTACTGACCAACAACTGATTGACTGTCTGGTCTTGACGATTTTACTTTGAGAGGTTTCAACAAAAATTATATCATACTTTTCGAGTTGATTTACTCTTATGCGTTTTCATACTTTTCCATTTATATTTCAACATTCATTTTAATGTATTTACGAATTTTTTTAAGGTTGGTTGATCTGTGTGTTCAGCCTTTTTTTTATAAAGTGTTGCATTGATATTTCAACTGACGTTTAGTTGACATTTTTAAATACGAATACGAGTGTATGATGCGTTTTGATGTGTAATAAACGACAATTTCGTTGTTGTTTTTATGTGGGGTAAAATGATAAAATCTCTCCCTCTCTCTCGCTTTGCTAAACGGTTAGCCGGTAACAAAAATACTTTTGAAAATTTTGAAACATATGAATTTTTAATAAAGTTATCTTTTTTTGCGAAAAACTCTCGTCCAATCCAAAAACTATAACATAGTAAAATGTTTGATTAACGAAAAGATTATTATAAAATAAATTAAATTTCTGTTACTATTTTTTAAATTGATTTCGAAGAAGTGATAAACTAACTCACTGTTTATTGTTGATGTTTTTGTTTAAACTTTGATATTGTTACAAGCAGAACTGTTGCTAATAATTCTTATAAGCTTAACAATTTTATTTGGTTTAATATCTTTAGTTTTTCTAAAATCTTTTTGGATGAAGTTTCCTGACGATCTGGCCTAAGCTACCTGTGAAATGCGCATAGGAATAGCTTATCCCATCAACAATAAATTTCAGTGTTTTTATCAAGAATAAAAATTGGGAATTAAGCGCGAATAACAAAATCTTTTAAATTAAGATTACGAAGTACTCTAAGAGTTGAAAGCTCTTTGATGTAAGGCAACGATTTAAAGTAATTTCGAATTTATGTGGAATATCCTAAAAATTAACATAATAGTTAGACATTTATCGCAAAATTCGTTTGAAATCAGTGTGTAATCGGTTTAGTAGGAAATGACTTATAAACCCAAATGTGAAACAACCACCTTAAAAAAATGATGTTTGTTACAAAAATTTAAAATAAATGGTGGCGAAATGCACTGATTGTTAAAAAATTGTAAAATTTTGCACAAACCTGCTTTATATGACTAGCATTTTACTACTTAATGTCGTGCAGCTCGAATAAAGCTTTTGTAGAAAAATTTGGTCAGTTATAGTTTCATAAGACTGAAAACACTAAAAAATTTTGTAAAAGGCCATCTACACTCATAGATAAATTCATCTTCATGTGATGCACTTACATCAAAATTGTGACATTAATGGCATCAATGAGGCAAAAAGTGAAATCATCCCATATTCGTGCGTTGATTTACTGAATTGATTTATATTAGGTGTGTTCCACAAGATCTCGGGCAAGTTTGGACTAATGAGAGTAAAATGAAAATTACTTTCTAAATTTGCCGAAACTACCCAAAATTGCTGGAACGCAAAAAACCATTTTTGCACTTCTTCAAATAATGATGCTGCTTACTTTTAAAATTAAGATCTATTTAAGTGATTTTAAAAGTCATAACATTATAAAACCAAAACATTTGCATCATTGTAATTTTTTATATATTGTTTTTTTTTTATATTAAAGATGAAGGGAAATATGTATGCAATAACATTTTTACCACTTTAATTTTTTTACAAAAACCTAACATTTTGCTTTTTAATATGTTTTTTGTTTAAAACTAAACTTTTTCTTTTGCTTGTAAATTTGCTGAATTATTTATCAGTTTCATAAGTAAACCAAAACAGCTGATTGTTTTTTCTTGTCCGAACTTACCCAAAGAAAAAGTTCGTGCAAATTTGTACAGGAAATGAAAAAAATTACTCTCTCAATTAGTCTCTTAATTGCACAAAAATTGTTATGTGGAACGCTTTTGGGTAACTTTGTGCAAGTTCGGACTGTTTCGTTATGCATGTGGAACAGAGTTATTGTCACCATGTGGCTTTATTTTTGCAGCGAATACTCTAAAGCATAAAATAAAGCAATCATACCGTTCTCTGGCTCACATATATGACGTACTTTTGGAATAGACTTTAATACAGCTAAAACCGAAAAGAATCATAATAGCAATCATTTTTAGGTCCTATATAAAGCCCACTGCTTAAATACGTTTAAGATTCAGCATAGCTGAATATAAGATATCTTTTTTACTGATATTTTTAGTTTTTCTATGAAAGCCAAAGGACTTTCCAACCAAAATACAACACTTGGTAGGAACACTTTTGGTCTTTTCTACCACATACCAGTGCAAAAAATTCTATGAGTTAGTGTGTACAATAAAAGCTATTTTCGCCAAATTTTAAATCAATACCCTTAGCTTACCTAAATAAGAAAGTTATGGAATTGAAAGCTATTTTTTAAGTAGCATTCGTATTGGAACTATTGCTAAATATAAACCAATTCCGATAAAATTTGCTAAGATTGTTCAAGTTGCAAAAAAATATTTTTGGGCAAAATTATCATCAAAAACCCAGTATAATTTTATGGATTATGGATTATTTTGTATGGGCGCTATGTAAAGTTATGGTCCGATTCGTGCCATTTTAGAACTTGTACCAAATTTTATCAAATTATCTCAAAACCTGTAGTACATTAGGGTTGGTCAAATAAACTTTTTTTTCTCGTATCGACTTCTAATAGCATAAATATGTTGTATTTTTGTCTGAATTAGACCCCTGTAAAATATTATTAATTTATTTTTAGTGTAATGGCCCGCGCTTTGACCTTTAATTTTGTAAAATTTGGAATATAACAACATAGCATTGTATGGCAGAAAAGCACGACTTTAAAGTTCGTGAAAATAGTATTAGAAGCATCCATGACTCTATGCAATACAAAAAACAAGAGAAGGCTTAATAAATACATGCGAAACTTGAATCGAGACGAGAGATACCCAGATTTGACAGTTAACAGGATTTTATGACCAAAAAATGATTTTATTGTTCTATGTTGTATTAGAACCAAAGTTTTATTTTTTTTAAGTTTAATTAAAAAAGTTTTCAGTTCTTATTAATAATAATTGATAGTAAATAAAATATTAAAATTTAAAAAATGGCTTTTTTCAAAAATATCTAATTCTTAGGAGCTCCGGCGCCGGCCAAAGATGTGACTTACTTAACTTTTTCTTTAGCAATTTTTTCGAGAGCTTTTATTTTTTGTTATACATCAGTGACCCACCCTACTGTACATTCTTGGCGCGCAAGATTAAGATGGACAAAAAACCAGCTAGCTGGATGTACGGATGGAAGGACGTTTTTTACAACGATTTAGAAAGTGGTTTAGAGTCGATCCGTAAACACAGAGAACAAATATGGCTAGGCATGGTAACGGCAACTACACTATGTTTGTTTAAAGAACATATCGTTGTCGTACCTATAAAATTTTTATATTTATTTAATATCAGCCATATTTGAGGTACAATAAAAACTTCAATGTTTATCGCAATTATAAATTTTAGTATTGTTGACTGAAATATAATAATTTTTCTAACAACTAAATAATGATAACTTTGAAAACATATCATATTACTCACAAGCATGATATTTAATAGCCATAACATGATAACTTTCTTTACTCATATTATGTTTTAATTGCAAACAAAATATCTTTACTCTTATAATATTTTGTTATCACCATTTGTAAAAAAGTTGTGTCGTATGTATTACATATACCTATCGAATTATTTGTTACTGAGTGCTTTAACAATAAAAAAATACCCATTAAAAATAAAGTCAAAACTACCAGTTTAACCGTAGGAACACCATTGCACCGTATGAACGTAGTAACGTACGACGTAGATACGTTGTCAAATTAAAACGAATAATATTTTAAACAAAGGCAGACAATAGCTGGCCTAAACTTAAAAGCGTATCAACGTCGTACGTCGACATAGATCTAATTCTATATCATACGCCGGTTGCGACCGTATTGTCATAAAAAGAAAAATTCATTTTTAATATTGTTTTCAAAAGGATACATAATGCGTTTACGACGGCATTGTGGTCAGGTGAAGCGTATTTCGAAAAATTTACGTCCTACATTCATACGACACACGACTCAATTGTGTTCCAAGCACAAATAAAAAAAATTGTACCCAGTAAAAAAACATTTGGTTTTTTAAAGCACTTAAGAGAAAAAGCGCATAATCGAGCGCTTCAATAAGAGAGTTTTTATACAGCAAAAAATTATAAAGAATAAAATATACAAAAAAGCTGCTATTTTAGTGCTGACAACGAAGAAGGTTTTAAAGCGAAATAAAAATAAAAATATATTATGGTTTACGAAAATGATTCAAAAAGGCATCCAAGTAAAAGCGAAAAATTAATTAATATGTTAATATAGTTAGCTATTAAAAAAGCACTTTAGGACTGCTTTGTTTGCATGTTAGCAGAAAATAGTCCTCCAAACCGGGAACACCCCATACAAAAATCAGCCATCCTATTTTATTCATACATAAAACCTGCTTTTGTAGCACATTTTTTACTGGGTAGATACATTAAAAAAATTTTTTAAGTGTCAAAAAATAAAATATGTATCTATGTATGCTAATGAAATTTTAATTTTTTTATTTTTGTCAAAGTCGTACAAAAATATTGACCATTGTTCGTAAGTTGTATTTTATTTTAAGAGAAAAAGAATGAAATTTCTATAAAATAACTTATAAATAATTGCGGCTTACGACAAACATATCTGTTTTTACAAACCCAACCAGCCTAACTCGAGTTAGGACACAATTGAGTTATTATATTAGTACCATCGTACTCAGCGTGTCTAAACTTATTTGATATAAATTTTTAAGTTTTGTGTCTGTTGTTGGAAGGCAAGTAGCCCTAAGAAACCTAAAAGCTTAAGTTATTTTTCTAAATGATTGCTTTGCCATAACCGCCTAAGTCAATTCAGGGTAACAACATTTATAAACATTATTTTTTCTTCATTGCCTAAATCAACTTAAGTCGTTATTTTTTAACCTTTATGAATTATTATATAGGAATAACAACCTAACTCAACATGAGATATCGAATCTGAAAATTTTTTATATAGAATAATTATTTATGTCAATTTAGGCGCACTTAAAGTTTTTATTTTATCATGAATAATAGCCTAACTCAACTTTAACTTTTTGACTTTCTTTCGTTCAACAAATCATAAGAGCCTAAGTGCTTTTTTCGGTGATATCTTTTGACTACGAAACTAAACAACTATTTTTTTTTTAACAACTAAAGGCGCCCGTACACGACATGTTTATGTCATCTGACATGTCAAATTTTCTACTGCAAAATACATACATGTCGTGTGTTACCTTTTTAACTTTGCTTCTGTAAAAGTCAGACGCAAAGTCATCTGACAAAATTTCAATTAGAGCGTGCTCTATTTTCTTCTGACAAACCATCTGACATCAGAAAGCTATGCCGGCAAGAAACCGGCAGCGGCGTCCACTAATGACGGAATCATTAGCCGGCTGAAGTTAATTTTTTACAATACCGAGATATGTTTGATCATCTTACCATTGAATAGAATTTATGTGAATATATATATAAAAACCGTTTTATTATAAAATCCTAAATTGGTATCTTTGAATTAAAAGAAAAAAAAATGTTAAGATGGCTGAACTATTTTACGGCGCAAATAAAACTTTTCATGGCGGCAGCAAGCTATTTTGAAACCGAGCACTACTTTGGTTTCTGCAATAACAATGCGAAAAAAACAGAGACAATGTCAGAAGCAAATTACATGTACGTTTGTGACCGAATATTATAAAGCTTATGTAAAACAGCGATTTTGACAGACATGCACAATTACATGTGACTTGAAAATTTGACATGTCAGATGACAAAAACATGTCGTCTATATGCTCCTTAAGTAAAAAAATTCGTTTCTTTGGAATCTGTAGCAAAGTTTTCCAAAAAATCCGTCTCCTGATTTTCAGTGAAGATTCCAAACTTTAAACTGCTGTTCTGAAAATATTAAAAAACAGACTTATGGTATAAACACAACTGGGACGAACTTCGCATAGTACGACGAATTCGTCAAATGAGACACAATAAGTGCGTGAATTCCAGGTATTAATGTGACTTGATTTTTTTTTTAATTAAAAAATAAATACCTTGGACGCTACACAGAAAAAATTATTGCCGAATTATTTTCAAACAACCGCTTGTTTGAAAATTTTTTTAATTTCTATAAATATTTTTACTGATTCAATCAATATTTTTGTTTGATTTTTATTTAACCAACAAAAATGTGGACAACTCTTCAAAAATAAAATAAACGCGTTATTGGTGTCAAGTTTTCATAATTTTGTATGAAATATTTAACGCTCTTTAATGTTGTCGTCTTTTTGCATTTTTTTATTTGATCGTAAGCAACACTTCTTTATGTGAAATATAAGAACAACAACAAAAAACACACACAGTCTATTTTTGGACGCTTTAAAAAAGTGCAACTATAAGAAAAACAATAGCAGACACGACATTATAAGAAACAAAATCCCGTATTCAATTTTTTAAAACTGTTTGGTTAAATACATCAAATACAAAAATAGAATGATGACGAAAAACATATCGAGTCGGTCTGCTGCCGTTTTTGGTTACATTTCTTCTTTAGCAAAGGAAAGGATACAGCAACAGAGAGTGATAAAGAAAAACTTTGTGTTGTGTGTATAAATAAGACTTCGTTCAAAAATTATTCCAACAAAAAAATGTGTTTCAAAGCCAGTCGGCGGCTCTGCTTTGCCGTCACCTTCTCATACAGTGCTTACTTGTGTGCGCGTCATTGCTTGTGCAAAAACTTTTTTTTTTTTTTGATTTTGAATTTCAGTAAACTTTTTGTTTGATTCAGTTAAATTATTTGTTTGAAAAAATTAGTGTTTTTTTTCAGTAAACAAAATGCAAATAAATTGTTTGAATATGCAAATTTGTTTGTAGGACCGATTTCAGACAAAAAATTGTTTGATTCTACAAATTTTTTGTTTGAATTGGAAAAATAATTTTTTCTGTGTAGATTGATTATATTTATAAACATTTTCATCCATGTTCATCTTTATTAACTAGCAATAAATTTTATTAACATTTCTTCGTAATTTATTTGTTTGGTAACATATATCAAATCATATATATATTGACCATATTTCAACAAAAAAAAAAAAAAAAAAAAAAAAAAAAAAAAAAAATAAATAAAAAACTATTAATTGGGTGTGTTATAGAATCCGAATCCACTCGAAAGTTTATTACTTAAGCATTTTTGGTGTTCTGCATTTCGATTGGGCAAATTCAAATTAGTATTTGGCTTTGTTTCAATAGTAGACTTTACTATCATGCCGCTGTTAGCAAATTTTTGCGAATATCCGCTAGTTTAGCAATTTTTAATGAATTTTTTAATGAATTTTTTATGGGTTCTTTGAAAAATGAAAATTTTCCGCGTATTTTCGCTATTTTTGCAAACTTTTTGTATGTTATTATCGGATATTTGGATTTTTCTTAACTGATTTAGCGATTTCAAATAAATTTTTGCGTTTGTTTAAGTTTTGCAATTTTTGCAAATTTTAGCCATGTTCGCAATATAAGCGATTTTTATCTGTACGGGTTGTGCTGTTAGCAAATTTTTTGCGAATTTCCGCTAAATTAGCTTTTTGTACCGAATTTTTGTCCATTCCTTATAGTAGTTTTAGAGACTTTTAATCAATTTTATGGCTTGTTTGAAATTTCAAACATTTTCGCCATTTTTGCAAATTTTAGTCAAGTTCGCAATATAAGCGATTTTTCACTGTGATTCTTTACAGCTTTCACTATTTAGCTGCGGTTAGCTGTCCCTGTCCCAATTTTTTCGTCGTTCGTCTGCGTAAGAAATAGAAATAAACCTATCGCAGTGTTCGATACGCAGGACGAATTTCGGTCTACGCAATGATTGTGTGTATTTTCAAACATACCAATCTATTCTATTTCTGACGACGAATATTCGTAAAGATATTTTGATTGCATAGTAAACATATTTGCCTTTAAAGTTATCATTATTTAGTTGCTAGAAAAATATTATTTTTCAGTCAACAATACTCAAATTTATAATTGCTATAAACATTTAAACGTTAACAGCAACTATAATATTGCTGATTTAAAATAAAAATAAAATATTTTTGTTTACGACAACAATACATTGTGACAATAAAGACAGTGTCGTTGCCGTAACTACACAGAACAAAAAACACTCGGGATAAATCAAGTTTTTTATGATTACTTTAAGTGCGAGTCGTACTAAAAAATTCAAGTACGAATAACACTAAAACGTACTCAAACAATCCTAAATGGGATTACCTTCGAAAATCAATGCCGAAATTTCTTTAAATAAGTATAAAGTTCTTAAATCAATTAAAAAAAAAGATTAAACTTTTTGTTGTGTTTAACACTCCGGCTTACGCATGTTTCGATATTCTAAACACATTGAAAAAAGGTCTGGCAAGACTCATGTGTACCACGAAGGGTAAAAAAATTTATTTGAACTCTTGCTCCTTATTTAGCTTATATTTTCGGCAAAATAAAGTAAAAATCATATCGCGCATGGTGTTGGTGTTTTATCATTATTATTTTCAAGCACGAATTCGGGATAAATCAACATTATAATACTTAAATCAAGCGCATTTTGAGATTGATTCAATCTTTTTTTTTTTTACTTGAAATAATCTCATTTTCGGATTAATTCAAAAACGAATTCGCATTAAAACAATTTTATAATTCTTGAATCAAGCGCATTTTGAGATTGATTCAATCTTAGTTTTACTAAATCAATCTCATTTTCGGATTATTTCAAGAACGAGATTTTTTTTTTTATTTTAGTTAACGTGTCTTACAATATTTATAAGAACGCTACTCCAAGTGGAGCTTCTAGCAACAACAAATAATACATTATACAATATATGTACATTAATATTAATTAAAGTTAATAAAGGGTTAAAGTTAAGTTTTTTTTTTTTTTCTTATATAGATTGAACAAAATTTCTAAATCTTATTCTATCCTGCGCCAATCTTCTCAATTGTGCCCATGAAAGCCCCTTTTTCGTAAACTCCTCTTCAACAGATCTTCGCCAAGTTACTCGTGGGCGCCCCCTGCTTCGATATCCCTGTGGATTCCATTGAAAGGAAACCTTAGCAATGTCTCTATTATCTTTCCTCAACGTATGTCCGATCCATTTCCATTTTCTACGCCGAATTTCAATGTCAATTGCTTCCATACCACAAGTTTGTAGCAGGTCTTGGTTATTTATTCGTAACGGCCAGAATATTTTTAGAATGCGCCTTAAACATTTATTTAAAAACACTTGTAATATCTTGGAAATCGTGTTTGTGACTTTCCACGTTTCACTTCCATATAGCAGAACGGATTTTACGCTAGTGTTGAAAATCCTGATCTTATGTTTCTTGGATATTTGGGACGATTGCCAGACTCGTGCAAGTGAAGTGTAGGCGTGACGAGCCTTATTTATTCTGCTTCTTACGTCAGCATCCGCTCCACCATCTGTACTTATTATGCTACCTAGATATCTAAACTCAGACACGTCTTCAATTATATTACCGTTTACCAGTATAGGGGTGTTGTTATCGGATGATATCCTCATTACTTTGGTTTTACGAAAATTGATTTTTAATCCAACTTCAAGACCGTTTTCATATAATCTATTTATCTTGTCCTGTATGCCACTTAATGAATGAGACATCAAGCATAGGTCATCAGCATAGTCCAGGTCATGAAGGCGCTGATTTCAATGCCACTGTATGCCGTCTGTTGCTTCGGCATTAGTTTTCAACATAACTGAGCCTAAAACTAGGAGAAACAGTAACGGAGACAGTATACATCCTTGTCTTACTCCACGATTAATAAAGAAAGATTCACTGTCAACTCCCTTGAAGCGAGCTTTATATGGAGCATCACTGTACAACATCTGGATAATTTTAATAATTTTGTCCGGTATACCAATGTTATAGAGACATTGCCAAATAACAACACGATTTATTGTGTCGAATGCACTTTCAAAATCAACAAAAATTAGAAACAGAGGCTTATTCCATTCCATTGATTGCTCTACGATAATACGTAATGAGTTTATATGATCCAGACACGATCGGTTTCTTCTAAAACCAGCTTGCTCATTACGTAGACTAGCTTCCACAGCAGGGGAAATACGAGAACGAGATTGAATATGGATAATTTAAGTATATTGAAAATACGTACTTGAATCAATCTTTCTGTACTTGATTTAAGAAAATCCGTACTCACCGCACTATTAATACCTCTTCGGATTGATTTGAGTACGGATGAATTGATTTTTCTTTTGAATGCCCAACTATATTTTTTTTCTGCGTGTTTCCGAATGTAGGGCAAGTGATTGTGTAGTCAAATTTATATGAAAAGCACTAAATTTTTTGAGTGATTTTCATACTTTTTTTGTTAAAGTAACATTAAACTTACATGCAATGGTCAATATTTTTGCATCCATATTTTCGCATTTTTACAACAATAAAAAAAATTTTAATTTGTTTAGAAATGTTTTTTTTGTTTTCTTACCTTAACAATTTCTTTTTAATAAACAATTTGTTTTTAAACTTTTTTTTTAATTTTCCTAAATTTATAATTTGGCTTTAGTTTTTTTTTACACTAACAAATAATTTGATGTAATTCAAACGACAGAACTGATGCAAAATTATTTTACAAATGGAGCTAACGAAATATTATTAGAGTAAAGCTATTATTTTGTTTGCCTCTAAACTTTAGAGGCAAACAAAATAATTAGAATCTTAAGCATACTATGACTTCAAGTATAGAAAGTTATTATGTAATGGCTATTAAATATCATTAAATAGTTGTAAATAATATAATATGTTTTCAAAGTAATTATTATTTAGTTGTTAGAAAAATAATTATTTTTCAAAGAACCATACTCAAATTTATTATTGAAATGTTTACAATCACTATAATATTGCTAATATTGCTGATATTAAATAAAAATAACAATTTTTTGTGAACGAAAAAAATATATTGTTACAATAAACATTATGTAGTTGCCGTTACCATGCCTAACCATATTTGTTCTTTGCGTGTACGTTAACCAACCAACCATGTTTTCGTTCAAATGATTATTGGTGCTATCAAAAGCCAACAATTATAAATTATTTTAAAAAATTGAGGACAATAAACAGTTATAACTGTTATTTTAATGCTTGAAGTAGCATTTCCGATGTGCAAAATCACCGTTCAATGTCTATTTTCCGCGTCATTTTTAATGATTTTGCAAGATGTTTTTGGGTTTGACAAAAATCTGGTAAGTAAGTTTATGAAGGGTCTGCACACAACCTACAATTGGTTTTACAAAGAGAAAATGCAAGGTAAAAAATTTCTTAAGAATGAGAATAGAATTTTTTTAATAAAATTCTCATGAGAAACTTTTTTTCGATAAAATTTTGTTATTATTAAAAGAATTAAAAAAAAAAAAATAAGAATTCGCTGTATATACATAACTTAATTTTTACTACATATAGAAAATTGGGAATTTAGCACGTCATACAGAAACTTTAACAATAAAAATTAGGTTTACTATAAAAAAAAAAAATGAATATTTGTTAGTGCACGGAGAGAAGTTTTTTTCTAAAGTAATCAATTTCGTTTCTTAAAACCAGAAAATTTTTAATAATTTTTTGATTTTAACTACACAGAAAAAATTATTAGTAGTTTTTTATCAATTAAAAAAATTATTTAAAAAGTATTTAAATTTAATTAATGTGATAATTGAAACAATTATTTTTTTTGTTGAAAGAAAATTAAAATAATAATTTTGATTTAATTACCATTTTAGTTGTTTTGAAATAAATTTTAAATTAAAATAATAATTAAATAACAAAAAATTATTTCTTTTAAAATAAAATAATTTAAACTCGTGAAATTGTTGTTGGAAATTTTCAAAATCAATCAACACATTGTTTATAACGGCAAAGTTTTTTGATCATTTTATTAATTAAAATTAAAAATATAATTTATTGAAAAAATATGTATTCGAAAAAATATTCATTTTGGTAATAGGTGCAAAATCAACAAATGGGTTGCTTGATTCTATGAATTTAGTATAAATTTGGAGATTAGAGAAAATTTTTAATTTTTTCTGTGTATCTTCGTTCGTATTTAGTAAAATTTTCTTAAATAAAGAAACATTTTTTTTTAACCAAGCCTAACATACATATATTTAGAATACGTAATTTTTGGCTTAGACGAGATCATGCAAAATTTTCTTGGTTTCAGCCATACTTTCTGATGACTTAAGCTTCGTACAGACGATGGCCAGATCTTACAATATTGGTAAGCAGCGTTGCTTAAATTGAATTAAAATTGGCTAAAATGTCATACAACTGTGTGAACATTGTAAGCTCATTTGTATTTGCAGAAGTGCAAAATTAATGCATCTGACAATCGCACCATTGTCAGAAAAATATTGCTGTTGGCAACGCCTGCTTACAATATTGTAAGATCTGACCATCGTCTGTACGAAGCTTAAGTAAATAATTCTTTCCGTGTAAAAGTAACTTTAAGGCTGGGTTTTCGAGATCTCAGCTAACTAGGTTTATTAAATGTAAAAAAAATTGTGCCGCCATTACCAAGCTGGTGTACAACATTTTGACGAAACAGCATCGTTTTCTTAAAATGTGGGTATTTAATGAAATAATTAAAACGAATCACATTTTGGCGGAGAAATCAGATTTTTAGACCACGTTAAACTAAGTTTAAACTAAGTCCACATCTCAAAAACCCGGCATAATTCTATTAAATATGTGTCAAAATAAAAAAACAAAGTAAGTACACTGTCAGTTTTTTTAAACAATAAATGCATATTTTATTTATATTAAAATTTTTAAAGCGTTAAAGTTAAGGTTTTATGTAAGAAATACATAAATTTCCACGACCTAGTCATGATCCGTAGCTTCTATTTTTCCTGATTTCTCGGGAAACAAAAAATTGCGGAAGTTTGCGATCCCTACATTTGATAGATCCAGCGGCAGCACACCAAGTAGCGAGAACAATAAACCAACTGTATAAGCTCTGGATTAAAACTTCTAAGTACATAAACTTTAAATATTTTTTTTTATCTAATTTTCCTAAGTGCAAGATTGAATGGCATTACAACATTAACTTCGCAGCCTCAAGAAACCTTTTCTCATCTCTTCTATGAAGCTATAGAGCTTTAATTAATTAAAAGTCTTACATTAATAGGTCGACTTAAAACCTAAATCTTTTGGAAGCAACAAACAATAAAACAAATTTCTTTGCCTTGAAATTGTTTAAATAAAAAAAAAATCAAATTAAACTTTATCAAAATTTGTCGTCTGTAAAATAAATACGTAAACTTTTTATAAATTGCATTTTCAACTAAATTTACAGATAAACCAAAACTGACACTTGGCACGTTCTCTAATTGCAATTCATTTAATTCTAAAAAATAAATAAATATTCCATAATAGTATTTCAAAATTTTCTACATTTCATAATCAAGTTTTTTTTTACTGAAAAGTGAAATCATAAACATGTAATCCTTTTATTCACATCCACACATACACATTTAAATTAAGTAAACATTTATACTTATAGGCATTAAACACACATAATTACATACATATATACACACATTAAATACATACTATAAATAATAATAATAATAATCTACAATTTGTTAAATAATAAACATCATAAACTGATGACAAGATGTGATAAAATGTTGTACTGCCATAAATGAGGCAGGCGGTCAGAATAAAATTGTACAAATTAAATTATAGTTTCAGCCAACTTCGAGCAACAGCCACAGCGACAACAACAAATATGGCAACAGCATCTTAACAGAGTTGTATTCGCAAATATATTCATTCTAGACATTATCTTGATTTTAATCATTAATTTACACAGCTTACCATTTTATTTAATCATTTATACAATAATTTTAACTAAAACTAATAAAATAAATGTATGTCAATTATTTATTTAACTTTTTTCTTTTTTTTTTTTGCTCTTAAATTTCGTATGCCACTGAAATGAAATATTTTTATACAATAATTGGCAATAAATCAAAAATCAAGTTTAAAATACAGAATTAGAGTGGACGGGACAGAAGAACAGATCGGCGAAAGGTGAACAAAAACAAAAACTTTATGTCACTCGTTCGGCTGCAAAATGCCAGCACAGAATTATACAAATGCCAAACATTAAGCACACAAATAAAACATTTAATAAAAATGTAAAGATAATGAAATTGCACAGTGGAGCAAGCTTTTTTATTAGTTAACAAAAACGGTGACGTATATTGTATGATCGTTCCTTGTACTATACACAACATTTTTACAACGGCAGATCTAAATATTTGGACTGGATTTTTATTTTGTCTTTATGTATTAAAAACAAGCTTGTCATGAATTTTGTAGGCATTATGGAAAGGTATGCGTATTAGAAACAACTTTCTGAACACTCCCCCTACAAAAATTAAAGCCATGTTTGGTCACTTAATCAAGAAAATCATAATGAACACCCAGTTTTGCTTTTGGCCTTGAAGGACGCTATGGTTTCTGGCCTGTTTGCATAATCCTGCTACTTAAGAAAATCACAAAAAGAAAGAATTTGATTGCACGCTTGCCTTTATGTGAGAGGACCATACTTTCATATTGCTTGTACAGAATATCCAATTTGTCATGAGCTGTTGTCTTCACGCAGAGAAAAACCCTGTTTAAATATGATCACCTCCAACAAAACTTTTTAAATATGTTATGTTTAATTTAACCATATTATTGTTACCGACAACCATATTATGATTAAATTAGTCCTCCATCAATAAGCCACAACCATATTATGGTTGCATCTAAACATGTTCTCAGCTGTCAAACCACAGCTATCGATATCAAAAGACCTCATGCAGCTATTTTCTACAATATTGTGTACATTTTCTGGGTCTTTATGAGTAGCAAAGTTTCCGAAAACCCCAGATATGATGGTGACCAAATAGTTATATATTTAAGCTTTTCAATAATGAGCAAAAGTTTCGTAAGTTTTGAATTGCTTCACAGTATGGTGTACAGTAACAACAAAACTTTTTAATTTTTTTTTTTATATTACACGCATAAAAAATATTAGAAATTAATTTATAATGTATGACCTCGAGCCGAACTGAATATAAACAAAAACAACAAAAACGGTTACACTGTTAACATTTAAAGTAGTTTTCATAATTGGGTAATAAAAAGTAGGCTTGCCCGTAGGCAGATTTGTCTTATATTAAGCACAACTCTTCTTTTGTATGTAAGAATTCACTACGCCAAAAATTTGCTATTCACGATTTTTTAGATTTTCAGTAATTAATTTTGGCCTGCTAAATTTAAAAATCGAATACTGTGCGTCGCCAGCCCAAAATCCACACCAAACAGTGACCTTTTCAAGATGAATTGGACGCGTTTGGATCTCATGTAAATTGGAATCTTTCAAAACTCGACAATTTTAACACTTGAATTTAAAATGAAAGATATTTGCTATAAAAATTGTTTGATCTAAATCGGTTAAAACAAAAAAACGTAAAAATAAATTTTTTTCGGCACCTAAAGTCTGCAGTTCAATATCATTGATAAAGATCGATTAAAAATTTATAATTTGCGTAAATTCTTATTTTTTAACGATTTATATAAACATATTTTTTTAATTTTATTTATCGGGTTTTCAACAAGAAATTTGTTTTCTAAAACAAAACGAAACAAAAAATTTAGGTAAAGATGTTTAAAATTTTTATTGTATTACGAAAGGAAAAGTTCGGCAATTATGAATGAAAAATGAAATCTGGCAAATGTCCACCACGAGCCCGCTGACAGATATCGATTCTTTTATCAAAATTTTTTAATCACTTTGCTATTTAGTTATTCACTTCAAGAATTTTGAGTTTTAAGGCTGCAATTGATTCGATTGGCTCCGTATAGACTCTGTCCTTAACATAGCCCCACAAAAAATAATCCAGTGGTGTTTAAACACACATTAACAGCTGATGTTCCTGAAATTATGCGATAGGGAAATTTGGTTTGCAATAAATTGATCGTTTCATTGGCTGTGTGACATGTGGTATCGTCCTGTTGAAACTATATGTCAGTGATATCCACGTCATCAATAATAGGCCAAAATTGAGTTGGCGATAGCGTGATCCATTTACAGTATTTCCAGCCTCATCTTCGAAACAGAATGGCTCAACCACGCATCCGGACCACATAGTGAACGACTGCGACGTTTTCAGTTGAACGACCCGATCGAACACGCGTTGGTGTTGGCACAATTTGTATCGAGCCTGTCGACTCAAATTTAATGACTAAATTGTTAATAGCGGTCTCAGAAGGACAATTATGTTGTACGAAAATATCACGAATTTTACGAAATGGTGGATTTTAATTCTTTTCATGCGATTTTCGAGCGAATTTGAATTCATTGAAACAATTGCCAATGCATCTACTACGAATAATTCAAAAAACTAAATGTCAAAACTAACATGTTGTTGGTGTTGCCACAATTAAAAAAACAAAGTTCTTGTTGAAAACCCCTTTATAAAGACTATTTAATAAAAAAAATAATTGTACAAAAATTAAAAAATATATTTATTGGCAAATTTGGAAAATAATAAGCAATAAAAACTGTTTGGGCAACTTTGACCCATGAATTCAGGTTTGAAGTTAAAAGTAGCCAAATTGGTCTTCTCTTTTTTAGGAAAAACTCTGGCTTTCATATATCTACACACAACACCTGCAATCCAAATTAGTCGAATACTAAGTTAAAGTTTTTGGAATCTTATTTCATTTCTTTCTGTAAAAAGTATTCCACTCTATTGACCTAATTATTATCCCTTTTTCTGTGATCCAAATAATATACTTATTGTAATTATCTTGCAAGATTTTGTTATATATTACTAGAACAATTGTGGTTTTTTAGTTGAACTGTCGATTTTTAATTTTAAATTTTGATATTTAGTTAGGCTTGAGCTCATCAAATTAAATTTTCATTAAATTATTTTACTGAAGGAAGGAATTTTGCAACATGAAATTAATTAAAATTGTTTGATAATTCTTTTTCTTGGCTAAGCTAGGGATCAAACTCGGAATGAATTCTCATCATCAGAATTCTTTGCAGTACTACCCTCTGCACCACTGCGTTACCTGCCAGCCAACAGCCGAACATCAATCTTTAACCAATGGTATTTATTGGTGGTTCGGAATTTGCTGTAACCAATTATCATTTTTCAATTTACCTACATCTTTCTTCCTTTTATATTTATATTACTATCAAAGTTGTTATTGGGAATACATATGGTGTTTTCTTTTCTACAAAAAAATGTGACATTTTATTTAAAAAAAATGCAATTTGGTGTTTGTTTCTTAAAAATTTTGCTCCCGAAAAGGATGAGTTTTTTAGAATTAAACAAGCCACCTCTTTCGGGAGCAAAATTTTTAAGAACAGACACCAAATTGCATTTTTTTTTTTAATAAAATGTCACATTTTTTGTAAAAAAGAAAACACCAATAATTTTTCATTCAAATCTTTTGTTTGTTGTGCTAAATTCGCAATTTTCATTTTTCTAAGCTTGTTCAACTATATGTATCTCCTTACTTAGTAAAAGTCACTGAAGTGGCCTGGCCGATCATGTAAAAATTTCCCTCAAAACAAATTTAACTTTAGCCTCCACTCAAACTCTTTAAAGTTATTTGGCTTCACATTGCAAGTGCTAATTTTCTTTTTGTTTGTTAATTTTGGAGTTTATTTGTTTATTAGACGTTACTACTTAGTTTTGTATTTAAAATATTTAGTCATGTTGATTATGAAAAAAAAAAAATATTTATGGAAACATGATTTATGTCTCCAGCCTACAGATTTGGTTTACCAGCGAATTCGACGATCTTGTAATGCAAAAACACACACCCATTTGAATGTGTGCCCATTCGTACAGATGTTTTGAACATTTTGCCAGTACGTCTGACTGACAGTCTTGCAATTACTCATACGCACCGGGTGTTGGCAGATCGCGTGCGTTTAAAGATATGCATATGTACATAAAATGCAATAAAGTACAAGGTGGTGCAAAAGTTGTCGCCCGATGGATGCTATTGAACTGTAATTTTTTTAATAAATGAAAAACTTTAGTTTTGCTTCTGGATTGCGTTTATTTGATGTAAAATTTTTCTTAAGAAAGTAAAAAAAAAAATGGTATTGGCAGCTGGCAGAATTGATGACCATAAGGGCCTATTTATGGCATTTCCGATTTCTCTGGCTAGAACTTTCAGCGATAAGTTTATGCAGTGCTGGCGAAACTCTCTTCCAGGACCTCAAGAGTCTGAGGCTTGTTGACATAGACTAGTTACTTAAGAAACCCCACAAAAAGAAGTCTGGAGTAATTATTTCGCTTTCTTGAGGGTTATAGCTCTCCGTCTCCTATTAAAGTTTGACTTGTATTTGTTTACTTCACTCATGTCAAAACAGAAGTGACATTTACCGCCAGTTTGCAAAAATTAAAGAATCTTCCGATAGAGTGATGACTTTTGCGCCACCTTTTATGTACGATTGATTGTTAGGCTCAGTATCTCCGAAAATAATTTCGAAAATTAAATAAAATGTTTTAGCAAATTTGGCTAAATTTACTAATGCCTGAGTGGAATATGAAATAAACAAATATTAAAACAGCAACATATGATTTGTTTGAAGTGAAGCTTTTTTTTCAAATAACTTTCAACATTAAACAAAATTTTGTTGTAGCCACAACAACGACAACAACAACAAAATGCAATATCAAAAATCTTGTTTGTAATCATTATCTATATTGACAATTATGGTCAATATGTACAAAAACCCACTAAAGTCATACAATTAATTAAACATATAAACATATTTAGTTAAATCTCAAAAATAAAACAAAAACAACAACAACAATAAAAGCAATTAAACAAAAAATTAACGATAACCAGACGAAAAAACAAACAAATAATAAAATGTAATTTGTTTGTTTATTTGTTTTTGTTTTATGTGTCAATGAAATATAAAACAACAAATACGAACAAAAAAAACTCTATTAAAAGTTACAAAATTAAAAACCACAAAATTCGTACAATGAAATTTATCATTCATTAATTTGTCTAAAAACCAAAATTTTCTTAATTAAACCAAATAAGAAAAAAAACCAAAATAAAATAAAAGTAAAATAAAACTAAATGCAGAAGTAATTCGCTTGTTAATCCTTTTGATTACAGTGTTAAAACAGTCATTACATTCATTTCATTTCATTGCACTGCACTTTTCTCAATAAAGACAACAACTAGATGGAGCAAAAAAAAAAAAATCACGCAAAACTTTTCTCTTATTTAGATAAACCTCAAGATTTCTTTTTCTATATTCTATGGTACTTGCTCTGTACTCCAAGAAAATCTCTTAAAAAAAGTTTAGTAATAGTTTCCGCATCAAAAGATTTTCAGTTTCGTTTTTAAGATGCCCTACACTGGGGTAGACACATCACACTGGTGGGTGAGAAACGCTTAACCTTGGAAAAAGGTGCAAAATAGGTCTACGCGACATTTTCCCCGAAATTGTTTAAGCCTTTACAATTTTAAAACTGAACCACAACTTTGTGGTTTGCTTAATTACACGAATAACTTTAAATTAAACATTTTCTAGAGAGCTATAAATTTATTTTGCGTAATTAAAAAAAAATTTTTGAGTCAGTTTTCTAAATGAGTGAGAGAATCGGGCTTTTACCTGGAGTAAATTTCTGAATGTTATGTAGTTTGAAGCATATTTTTTAACTTCTTCTGTCATCTTTCTCTCCTACTGGAGCATTGGGCTCGTGTGGGGTATAATAGATCCTCCATCGGGACCCTCCCATTGACGAAATGGGGAAGCTTGTTACAATATAGAGGGTACTGGGGAAAGAAAATATCTAGGGGTGACCAACATCTTGTCTAAAGAACGGCAGCTGGTTTTTTAGTATCATGCGCAGGCAGAAGTTGATTTAACTGGTATGGTTGCTTATGAATAGCACACGACGCAGTGGTAACCAAGGCAATGTCATGTGTTCAGCGAAAAGCAGTCCTTGGGCTCATCACTCATTGACCAAGAACAAATGTTGTTAAACAAACATGAGCAAAGTTTGAGCAAAATGTATGTGTACAAGCACAAAGACAATATACTTTGCGTTACAAGTCGTCTCACAATAACAACAGTGTTGTGAGGGACAAAAATTCGAAGAAATACACTCTTGAAAGTACCTGTATCTTTCAAGAACCTTTCAATACAGTAAAAATATTTAGCTATACAAATAGTATTTAAAAACTACCTTCTGCAGTCTGCGTGCATTTGTAATGTGTATTTGTGTGCCGTGTGTAGCGAACGCGTACAAAGAATAGTTTTTGCAAAGAACTGTTGCTGCAATATTATCAAAGAAATTAAAATAAAAAATATTTCGTAAACACATATCTCACGCTCATATTAAAAAGGAGAATGTGTGTATTTATTATTACCATTCTCATTCGATATCGCTCGAAATTACAATAGATTTTTAATGGAAATTTCGATCGATATCGAATGTTGCAATTTGACCCCTGCGTGAATGTTTTATTCCCTTGTTAATTTTTGAAAGTATTTTTTATATCCGCTTCTCATTTGACTTCCACTAAAGTTATGCATTTGGTTCTTGCTTAAACACGTTAACACAGTATTTGTTTGCGACAGCGACACTACAGTAAAGAGTTTAAAAAATGTTCAATGACTTGAATGTGTGTTCAAATGGAATTGTGCAGGCCTCTATTATAAACCACTATTTGACAAATCGTTTTTTATATTCGGATGCAGTAGAAATGCAGAAATTGAATAACCACGACTCTTGGAAAAAGCTTTTACTGCTCATAACCTTGGATAAAAAATATAACTACGGCGTGCACATGGGGTAGATGCAAAATACATACATCGATATTTTTGCAGAAAAAGGAGAAAAAACATCTAAAACAATCGATTTTCGTATCGACATAAATTGATTTAAATGATGCAAATTGATCGTAATATATATGAGCTTGTGATCTTTGCCCCATTAAGACAGCAATCTCGTTGCCATTGATTTTAAAAGAGGTCGGCGGAGTAAAGACGCTCACATTAAGCAATCTCGAGAGCAGATGTGTACCAAAATTCCACTTTTATTCGCCGCAATACAGAATAAGACTATGAACCAATGAGCCAAAAGATTTAATAAGAAATATCACCGGAAAATTTTTTGGATTTATCTGCGAAATGCCATAACTCAAGAACTTTTCAAAGTTCCACGATCTAATAGCACGATCAGCAAAAAAATATTGAGACGTCTTTGACCAAAAAAATTGCAACAGAAAAATTAAAATCAAGGAAATTGCAAAGTTTTTTTTCAAATATATCTCAATTGAGTGACGCTTAAAACCAACTAATATGTGTGATCGCGCCATCAGACCGTAAAAATAACTTGGTAAGTCTGATAATACTTGAAGCATAAAAGTGCAACAGACTTATAATTTTTAAAAGAAGAAAATCTATCTAAAATTGTCGATACTCGAAAAAAATTTAAGACAGGTCTTACTGTATTTTCAACCTCACACTTCAAAGTAGGAAAAAGAATAAAACGTATCAAGAAAAAGTTTAAAGAGAAATATAACAAACGACATGAAAAACACAAACCGAGTCGTTTTGTTTAGCCCTCTTTCTTCTCTACACCGTTTGCCAACAAACAAAAAGAGACGTAGAAAAAACGACGTCGTAAAAGCCCTCATGTAAATTGAGTGTTAGAGAATTTGAACTGATATTGCGACTCCCATTTTTACAATGTTTCAAATAATACAATTTGACATCATTTATTCAAACTCGATAAAAAACACAGAACTTTATCCACGTTTACTAAGAGATTTTGTGTCTAATACAGAGACAAAAGTTAAAAGAAATCCTGATAACACTACAAACATCTTTCAATTTTATAGTGTATTTCAAATGCAGCTAAAACTTTTAACAAAATTTAACTCCTTGAAAACGTCAAAAACAAGAGTTGGTTATTGCTTTAGTTTCATTTGAGGAAATGAAACTATTTTTTTTTTTTTTTTTGCTTATAGAATTTATTTTATAGAAAATTATATATGTATAAAAAACAGATTTGCTTACTTTGTTCAAATAATGAAGCCACAGAAACCCACTTAAAGGTTTTCTTTGCCACTTTGTTAAAGAAAGAAAATAATGAAATGAAAACTTTATTCATTTTCAAAAACTATAGATGAAGATGAAACCCAAAGAAAATTGCGTAGCTAAGGAGTTGTTAAAACTAAAAGAGGTTATATAAAATAATTTAAAAAAAAAAAATTAAAATTGCAAAATTAATATAAGAAAAAAGGTATTGAATATATTTGCACAGTGGTTAGTAATCATCTTGACGAGTAGGTATTTGTGTTCATCTGTGCCAAATATATAATTCTCTCCACCAACAATGGGATTTGTTAGAACATTTATAATTGTGTTCAGTGTTCTATCGGTCATATTGGCTGTATTTACTATAATTTTTTTTGTGACATAATTAAAAATATATCAAATACTTCTACCAATATGACACAATAAAACCCTTGGTGAATTGCCTAAATAAATTATGACTAGGGCTGCGATTTCCATGCAAATGCATGTTTTTGGTCGATAGTCTAAGATCGATGTCGACCAATTATCTTTCCGAATCATTGAATTAGCTTTAAAATGGCATCGATTTGTTTTTGCATATTGTTGTATATTTTGGTAAAAATTCATATTTTTGCATATATTGATTTTAAATGCATATTTTTGAATATTTTAACACTTTTGGATGACATATTTTTTAAATTCCCATATTTAAGAAAAACTCTTCAAAAAATTTAAAATGGTATAAAAAAAATTTTCCAAAATAAAAATTGTTTAGATCAATAAATAAATTTTTTTGAAGCTCTTCTTAAAATACAAGATTTCGATAAAAGATCCTTAAAATTTTAACCGATGCAGCACCTTACATGTTTAAGGCTGCCAATTCGCCTGACATATGGGTTACATCGAGTCGCTGAGGAAATAAGAAGCCAATTCTATAATATTGATTTATTGATTCCATAACGGAAACAATATGAAATGAAAAATAGCTCGACAAATTAAAACAAATCCAAATATGGAATTTTAAACAAAAAAAAAAAACAAATTTCAACTATTTTTGATCCAGAATCAAATGTGGGATCTGAATTAGAAAATTAATATTCTCCAAATGAATTGGCATCCTTCAAGTATGCTTAAACTTCGGTTGACTTTGAGAGATAATTTTCCACGTAAAAAAGCTTTTTAACAGACAAAGGTTAACTTTTGATGATTTAAAAAAGAATTTATTTGACTATGCAAACAAAAATGTAAATTATGTAGTTATTCAAATAAAGTCTTAAAATATTTTGATATTTTTTAGTTAGGCTTGAGTTCATCAAATTTAATTTTCATTAAATTATTTTCACTGACGGAAGGAATTTTACAACATGAAATTTTATTAAAATTCATTGAAATTTTCTTGGCAGAGCTGGGCCTCGAACCTGGGTTGAAATTAAAGATTGATGTTTGACTATCGGCTGGCAGGCACGGCAGTGGTGCAGAGGTTAGAACTCAAGGAATTCTGATGAAAGAATGTGGTGGTTCTTGAAACATGTAAATTCAACCCTGGTTCGAGCCCCAGCTCAGCCAAGAAAATTTCAGGTACATACATACATACATACTTATATACAAGCCTTTTACCCGGTAGGCTAGCTGGTAGTGAGCTAGTCTATCAGCGCCGGGGTTGCGAGTTCGATTCCCGCCAGAGACTCTGGTTCCTGCAGACAAGCGTAGAGCTTCGCGGGATTAGCTTAGCGAATTTGTTTTTTTTTTTATTTCAAATTAAATTTTACAATCAAAACGAAAAAATCTTCAAAATAAAAAAGGAGCCCTCTTAATTCCCAAAACTACTTTTTTAAATTTAAATGGGATTAACGAAGTGACTTTTTTAATCTTACCTTAAATTTAAATGGCACTAGAAATAGTAACAACATTATAAGCAATGTTTTTCATACCAGTATTCATCAGATATGGACATCAGGAGCACTCTCTGTTGGATGTGTTATTCTGCGCTTTTTTTATTGAAAATGTTCAAGTTTTTAGTGCATATTTTTCATTTTTAATGCATATTTTGCAGTTTTTAGTGCATATTTTATGCGCATATTTTTGATTTTTTAGTGCATGAAAATCTCATCCCTCATTACGACTATCGATAATCGTATTGGATTTCTCAAATGCTTACAATACTATACTTTTTTTTTAGAATCGCATTAAATGTTTTTAACTAATATTAAGAAAAAAAGTATTGTTCTATTATACATTTTCACAGTTTATAAAGTCCAGGTGAAGAAACTTAAAAAAAATCTTTGCTTGTTTCTGTAAATTATTATGTCTTTTTTGTGGAAGTTTTTCAAAAAAAAAAGCAAAGAAACGAACCTGCGTCCTGCAATTTATGTAGAAAGACATACAAAACGTTAAAATAAGAAAATCAGATTCTGTAAAGTTCTTGGTGAATTGTTTTAAAATATTTGATCTACCTGGCTTCATCAGTTGCTTCGGCTGTTGATTTAGCAGTGCTTGATAAAAGAAGGCGATTAGCAGAATAACACATCAAACAGAGAGTGTTCCTTATGTCCATATCTGATGAATACTGGTATGAAAAACATTGCTTATAAAGTTGTTACTATTTCTAGTGCCATTTAAATTTAAGGTGATATTAAAAAAGTCACTTCGTTAATCCCATTTAAATTTAAAAATGTAGTTTTGGGAATTAAGAGGGCTCCTTTTTTAATTGAAGATTTTTTCGTTTTGATTGTAAAATTTAATTTGAAATGAAAACAAAAGTTGTAATGGGATAACATGTTTTTTTTTTAAATTCCCTAAGCTAATCCCGCGAAGCTCTACGCTTGTCTGCAGGAACCAGAGTCTCTGGCGGGAATCGAACCCGCAACCCCGGCGCTGATAGACTAGCTCACTACCAGCTAGCCTACCGGGTAAAAGGCTTGTATATAAGTATGTATGTATGTATGTACCTACATATATTTAATAAATAGACGTCGATAATCTTAAAAAATGTCGATCCGATATATATTGTTATATTTTTTAATCCAAATTTTTAATTAGGCTTAAGTTCATTAAATTTAATTTTCATTAACTTATTTTTTATGAAGAAAGGAATTTTACAACATGAAAATTAATTAAAATTAAAAATTAAAATTAAAATTCTTATTGATAATCTTTCATTATTGACCGTGGCCGGGGCTCGAACCCAGGCCGGCAGGTTACCATGACATGTTTCGATCGCAACCACTCGATCTCCTCAGATGGATTTGCCGTTTTACACTCGCAGCCATCGACGACTGCTGACGTCAATAGTCAAACATCAATCCTTAAACCAAATTGTATTTTTTAACCTTTGGTAGATCGAAGTTTGCTTTTTTGAATGATTATCCATTTTAATTGATTTTACATGTTTTTTCCTTACTTCTGTTTTTTCGTACTTTTTGTCAAGAATTCTTCTTGAAGTCCAAAGTACATTTTTTGTTTTTTCTTTTTGTCTTTCCTTTTATTGTTGACATTTTTCAGCACAACTTGAAGGACAAATGAACACATAGAGCTCGTGCCTTAGCTTTAACAATAATTAGTATTGTGGTTATTTTGTTGAACTATTTATGGTTTTTAATCCAAATTTTTAATTAGGCTTAAGTTCATTAAATTTAATTTTCATTAAATTATTTTTTATGAAGAAAGGAATTTTACAACATGAAAATTAATTAAAATTCTTATTGATAATCTTTCATTATTGACCGTGGCCGGGGCTCGAACCCAGGCCGGCAGGTTAAAAAATACAATTTGGTTTAAGGATTGATGTTTGACTATTGACGTCAGCAGTCGTCGATGGCTGCGAGTGTAAAACGGCAAATCCATCTGAGGAGATCGAGTGGTTGCGATCGAAACATGTCATGGTAACCTGCCGGCCTGGGTTCGAGCCCCGGCCACGGTCAATAATGAAAGATTATCAATAAGAATTTTAATTAATTTTCATGTTGTAAAATTCCTTTCTTCATAAAAAATAATTTAATGAAAATTAAATTTAATGAACTTAAGCCTAATTAAAAATTTGGATTAAAAACCATAAATAGTTCAACAAAATAACCACAATACTAATTATTGTTATATTTTTTAATTTGTCCATCCCTTCCTACACGTTTGTGCTGATGTGTGTGTTATATAAAAATATTGGTTGTAGACTAAGGTGGGTCGAAAAAAAAGTTGTGCCAGCCACCCCCTAGAATGAAAGATATGTCAATGAAGTCTCTAAAACAGAAAAAAATGTTTGCCACGCCCCCAAATACAGCCCTTTTGTTTTTTATATGTAGCGCTGCATATAAAGTCTGATCTCCTCATATCGCATGTTGTTGTTCATGGCTTGACAGTGGCTTCATTTTGTCTCTCGTGACTTTTAAATCTGACCTGAAATTTTGGGCACCACTTATGCCATCACGTGCCAACAAAGTCCTTCTAAAACTTAGTATTTTTTCATTTTCATGTACATTATACATTAAACCAGGTAGAAGCCAATACAAACCAAAAAAATTTCCATCAGTCACGCCCTAGAATAAAAGGTATATACATATAATTGTTTTTGCCACGCCCTTTTTGTTTTATATCATCGCCATTTAAAGTAAAATTACATCGTATCGTATTTTAAGTATACCGATCAACTCAGAATCACTTTATTAGTCGATCGTACGATGTCTGTCCCTATGGCTGGAAGATATGGCTCTTAATCTATTTTCGAGAACGCTATTTGTAGGGGAGCTTCAATTAAATAAGGCGCGATTAAAAAAAAAAATTTGTAAGACGATTTATTTTGCAATAAAATATTTTTGAACCAAATTTAATCTTAATATGTACCAACATAATTTAAGGCACAAAGACTATTCCGGGAAGGAGTTTGTATGGGGGCTATGTGTAAATAGGGACCGATTTTCACCTTTTGTATAAGCTTCGTTCTCGTGGCAATTGAAACGTACATATGTTTCTTGGTTCAGAAAAGTCTGTTCCCAATGCAATTGTTCTCTCCTCTCCCACTAATAAACTCAGCCTTTCTGCAAGAATACTTTTGTAGTGTTAACCTTAACTTATAATTGATTTAGAAAATTTAACATGTTTTGGATAGGGCTTAAAAATTGAAGTCGAAACCAAAAATTGTTGAACAATAAACGAAAATTTGTGTACAACTTTTCGCTTTTTGAGTTGGTTTGACAGCGACTGTTTACATTTAATTAATCCGAAGTAAAAGCAACAGTTTTTTTTTTTTTTTTTGCCAAATGGCAAATGATGTAGTGAAAGGAATTGCAGCTTTTCTACTTTGACTGCAGTTTTTAAAAGCTACTTTTAGAAATAGAATGAAAGTAAAATGATGACGATTTTTCGTTTAGTTTTAAAAAAAATTATCGTAGTTTTTTCTGATTTTAAGAGCAGTTATGATAAAAATAAGTGATATCTAACGGGCAAAGAATATAAAAGGATATATTTTTATGGACTTTAAAACAAGATGGTTTTCAAAATTCAATTCAATATTCAGAATAAGGCCAATAATTTGTTCTTATTCTATAGGGCTTTACATTTAGTATGTTAAATAAGTACAGCTCCTTGTAATTCTCTAATATGTATTCTTTAAAAAAATCTTGTTGCATTAACTAAAATATTATTTCGATACAAATAAAAAGTTTGGTGGGAAAGAGATTGAGATTTTCTTTAAATAAAATTTGATAGTACATTCTTAGCTTAAAGAGTGATTTTTTTCATTTCATTTTTTTGGCTGTATTTAATAATAAAGCGTTTTCAATGAATTTAGAAAACTCAAGTGATGTTGCTCCTAAAAATCGATTTTTTTGTATTAAAACATAAAATTGAGATTTTCTTGATTTTATAAAAATATTTAATTATCCGGGAATGCTGGTAATTTATGAAGGGTATCATAATAGTTTTCTCATACTAGAGCATCGTATTATTTGATTATACTCAAAATATAAAGTCTTGGACTTTAGAATTCTTTTGTTTAAAGTAACATATATAGATTCCAGGTCCAAAACTGCCTACAATTCCCTTATAAGACTCAGTTATATGGCAAATTAAAGAAAAACATCATGACTTCCGTTAGCATTAGTGGCAATGCACGGCCATATTTTGAAGCTGCCAGTTAAAGAAAAGCGGAATTCCTCGGTTTAGAATTAATACAAAAGAAGATTTTCTAAATTGTTAATTCCACTTTCTAATTTAATTTTTCTACCATATTTTATATTCCATTTTCCACTGAAATATTTAAACAATGCTGTCTTTTTACCACCTCAACTACTCATTTTAGTCGACTGTTTTTCATAAAGTTTCAAAATTCCTTTAGATAAGAGGGACTCAAATATATTCATCACCTCTAACAACTAGAGTTTTTCTTTTCCCAGACTTTTTAATTTCTCGGGAAAGCGGGATTTATTTCTCAATTTAATAAAAAAAAAAAACAAATAGCAAATAATGAGATCTATTTAATAAGTTTATCAATGTATTAAACTCAAGTTCTTTATATAAAACACCCGATGTTAATTGTAAAAAGTGTTTATAGATTTATCTAAGACATAATTGTGGTTCCATGTCGGTTATGTGCCGAATTGTCTCATCCCTTAGCTCTTGAATTGTTCTTGGCCTATTGAAGTACACTTTATCTTTAAAATATCCCCAAAGAAAGAAGTCAACACGGAAGAAAAGAACCATTGTTTCGTTGGCTGTGTGTCCTCTATTTCTGGCTACAAAAAGTCCGTTATCATTTCGCGATAGCGAACACCATTCAGAGGTACTGATGACGCCACCAGCCCATAACCGAACTGGGCGAGCATGCACAGCTGTTTTCACGTTTCCTACAGACCTGGTTGTGAACACATTAGGTCGATTATGCTTAGCGATGCAACATCGCCTTGAAAAACATCCATGTTTGAAGACAGCAAGCATCGATGTTAAAAACCATCGGTAAAAACACGATACATCGATGTTTAACATCGAATACACTTTTAATAAAATGTTTTTAATTTTTGTTTTAAAATTCTGTTTAATAGAGAAATATTGGTGTAATAAAATTCTTATATAACAGAAATCTTATTAAAAACCGACATTTCTTGCGTTTAACGTATGCTTTGAAAAACAATTTTTTATATTTTTAAACAAAAGGTTTGATTGAAAAATAAAAATTAAAATTGGTAAAAATATTATAAAAAATATTAAATTAATGAAAATATTAAATGGACGATGTCGATGTTTTTTTAGTTTTGACGAAGATGTTTCGCCGATGTATCGTTTGCATCCCTAACCATGTCATAGCCAAATAAAAATAATTTTTGAAAATTCAGCGACTCTTCTTAGATTGGCTCCTTATAGCCCAAAGTGGAATCCAATTGAGTTTATATGGTCCAAAATATCAATTTGGATTTCTTATAATCAATTTGTATTTTCTCAACATCAATTTGGATTTCTTATAATCAATTTGTATTTTGTCAACATCAATTAGTTTTTCTCGATTATAATTTGTATTTTCTCAATTTCAACATAAAAAGGTGTAGTTCAAAATTTCAGAGCATGAAATATTAATTGTTTAATTGCCTTACTTAACGGATTTGGTTTTACATCTTTTTCTTGACATAACCTATTTTTAATTATATCAGCAGTAAAGTTGCCGTAGTTAAATAAGAAAAAATCCCGGGAAATCAATTACAAATTTACCGGGCTTTTTCCCCAAAAATGTGTTGGCTCCCGGGAAATCCCATAAGAAAAACCCCATACACAACACAACATTTTTTTCTGTTGATAAGAATTTTTCATTTAACTCTACATTCCTTAAGGTTTTTGTGGTAAATCAATTTCTGTTATTGGAGTGAAAAATAAGGAAAGAAATAACAACAACAACAACACATTGTTCAATTATAAATCAATTTTCGATTAAAATTACTTTTTATGTTTTAAAATACTCCCTGTGTGTATTTTCCAACTACGCATTTTTCTTATATTTTTAGAAGTTTTCTTGCCTTTTTTGTTGTTTTTCTTGGCTAAAACAGGATGCTTTTCTTATTTTTCTTTGTAATTCTTTCTTATAGTTTTCCTAGTTAGCAAAGTCAGAAAAGATGGGGCGATATGGGAAAAACAGAAGACTTTTATTTCGTGTGTAAAAATAGATAAAAAATAAAAGTTTTTTATGATAAAGCACATGTGAGTGTGTTCAGGATAATGTAGGTATGTGTGTTTATATTTTTATGAATGTGAGTGTGTCAGTGAGTGGTTGAGGTTTTGCTGTTTAAAAAGAAAAACTTTTTCATTTAAGTTTTATAATTTCGTTGATTTTAACGTTGATGGAATGTGTTTAGAAAATTAATTTTCATGTGTTGTCGTTGATAATGGCAGTGATGATGATTTAACAATGATAATCATCAGGGCAAGTTTAAAATGATTTTTGCATGAAAAATATGCCTTTGCCAAAAATATACACAGAAAAAAGTTCATTTCAATAAAAATATTAATTAAATTTGCACCAGTAAACAAATTAATAGTATAAATTCAATATTTTTTGATATTAAAAACATTTTCTGCATAAAAGTTGTTGGTATAATTTTTAATTTTTTTTAATTAAAGGATTGATCAAAAATAAAATTCGTTTTAATTAAAAATTTAATCAAGCAAATAAAAAGTTTAATAAAGTGAATTTAACATTTAAAGAAGTGAACTAAACATTAAATTGATATTATTAATTTGTTAACTGGTGCAAATTTAATAAATTTTTTGATTAATATTACAAATTTTTTAATTCAAAAAAAAATTTTTTTTTTTTTTGTGAACAATTTTGGATGTTTTGTTTTTTTTTTTTTAAGTGTTTTATTTAAAAATGCCAAAATAAACTAAAATGTCTTTAATGATCGTATGGTGAGAGATAAACCAGGAATTTTCAGAGTTCCGCTCTGTTTTGTGTGATGTACATAAAAGTTTATCCGTTATAGAATTTTTGAAAGAAGAAGTTAAAAATATTTAGATATAAATTATTTATTAAAAAACTAAAGAAAGTTTTAATTTAAATGTAAAGGCCCAACTTTAATATGCATGAGTTAAATTGGCGAAAAGCCTGTTAAATGCACTTGAAAAAAACAAAACCAAAATAAGAAATATCCGATTCCGTACGGGATGTGCGATCAAATTCGCATCTTCATTAAACTTAACAAAAAGTTTCCTTTCATTCAATATGGTTTGACACATGTATTCCCGCAGTTGTTTAAGCCAGTTGGTGTACATTATGTTTGAGCCTTTGGTCTTCAAACGTTGCTATTGAAATGTAGCATTAAAGTGCCAAAAGTTGCTCGTACCCTTTTAAAAACGCCTAGTTCTGTTAGTGAACGAAAAGTGAGTGAAGGCACATATATTTTTTTTCTGTTAGGACCAGCACTCAGGGGATGACCCCTACTAATGCATTGCATTGTGTTGAAACTAGGAAAATAGGTTATGGCTTAAAAAACGGTTTAACTGATTTTTTGGTAAGCAATGACTTTTAATTGTTTAATTGTTTAAAATTTAAATAAATTAAAATTAATATTTTTCATCTTAGCTATTTCTCATCACAAATTTAAATGCACAGACAAAGACACGAACGCTGTGCTACAAAAGCATATTGTATATGCTAAGGACATGGTGAATAAGAGAAAACATCCAAATTAAATTTCATTTATTAAATATTTTTATAAATTTGAATTGTTATTTTTTTATTTTTTAAAATTGATTATTTGTAAAATTATAAGTGGGATTCATAATTCTTCGCAAAGTTCGTATAGTGTTTAATAATAACTAGGGTTTTTTCCCGGAATTTCCCGTCCCGGGAATTCCCGGGAATTTCAATTATTTTATTTCCCGTTTTCCCGGGATTTTTCTTGCGGGATCCCGGGCAATAATAAATTCCTCATAATTTCAGAAAATAGCTATTTATACTTTGAAATTTAGTTTTCTATTCTCTAAAAATTAGCATCTGTGGATGGGCTGTGGATTAGATCAATTGCAAGAAGTGAGTACATGTATTTAAATCAATGTCTCCTGATGCAATAAATCTACTAAAAGCAGAATGGGCAGTGCAACAGTTGATAATTATTACATTTAGTGAAGTGAAGAGTTAATAAAGTACATTAATTCAAAATAAGATGCAGGCTGTAAAGTTTCATTGTTCATGAACAATTCTTAGAAATAGGAGATACCTAAACATATCGCTTCTTTATTGCAACATAGTCATATCTACAAAAACAAACGATCTTGGCAAAATGCGATTAAAGTTTTAAAAATGTACCGATTTAAAGATATATTTTGCTATAACTCCGGTTCAGTTTGAGATATAAAATAAAATGAGATATGACTTTGATGCAATGAAGGAGCGATATGTTTATTAAGTGATAAACACAAATTTTCAATTTCAATTTGTGTTGGTTTATATACCCGTGAAGTGCGGGGAAACCGAAATAAAAATAACGTTTTGGAAACTCGTGTAAGATACTACAACATACAACTTGAAAAATACATTGTCCTAAAGATTACAAATGGACCGACCTATTTAAGGTTTGTAAGAAGCAGCCCGGTTGATGCTTTTTTTGCATCAACCTTGACATACATTTGACTGATAAAGACGTTGTTTATAAAAAAGAAAAAATTGCTTCTGATTGTGAATCCGAAGCATGCTACAACGGTGCACTTTTGACTATTTGTCCAACCCCGGTAAAAAATGAACGAAGTTTTTCGGACACATGATAATTAGTAAATTAAATCTGGAATATACTTTTTGACGACTTACTAAGCGCTTTGAGTGTGTCAGAAAGTTATTTCCTTAGCCGTTAAAAGTTTTTATATATTTCTTTAAAATATTTTATCTATTTTATTAATTAACTTTTTGATCTCATATCTCATATCATACTTTAATTTTAATTTTGTTTTTATTATTGTTTTATGAATTAAATTGTTATGTTTATGTTATCTTTTTTTTATTTTGTATCCAGTGCATAATAAAACTGAATAAAAGCATAATAATAGGGAATAAAGGCGTGAGGTGATAATAATTCAAGTTCCTATTTCAATCTTCAATTAATTTTTTAGTATTGAACCATTTCTTTTACTTTCTTTGTAAACAAGTTCCCTTACGTTTTTTTTTTTATAAAAGTTTTTTTCATTAATTAATAACAAAGTTTACTTTGTATTATTTATATGGAGCGGGATCCCGGGATCCCGGGAAATTTAAAAAAATTTCCCGCTTTCCCGGGAATCGAAAAAGTCCGGGAAAAAAAAACTCTAATAATAACATAATAGTATCGGGAAAAAGTTTCCACACCCGGTATGCGTATTTTACAATTCGTTTTTAATTTTAACTCATTTTAAGTTTTATATTTATTGTTTTTGACAAAAATAATTTTTAAACTCACTATATATTTTCATATTTGTGTGTTTTTCAAACAAACGAATCGAAAATACAAAACAAATTGTAAAATAAGCATACCGGGTGTAGAAACTTTTTTCTAACACTATTGTGTTTTAATTACACACTATACAAAATTTACGACGAATTATGAATACCACTTTTATTATTATTTTTTTTTTTTTTTGTAAATTCAACTCCTTTTTTTACTAAACATTTTTATATTATTATTAATATATAATTTAATAATAATTTAATTTATATAATTTTATTAAACTGAATTAATTAATAATGTAAGTCGAAAAATATTTCTTTTTGTAATATATTACAAAAATGACTGAAAAAATAGTCCAAAAAGACTCGCAAACGATCAGAAATACGATTAAAAAACGACTCACAAATCATTCGCAAACGATTAGAATTAGGACTGAAAAATGAGTCGAAAAAGACTCTTAGACGATCAGAAATACGACTAAAAAATGAGCCGAATAAGACTCACAAACAATCAGAAATACGACTAAAAAATTACTTGAAAAAGACTCGCAAATCATTAAAAATATGAGTTATAAATGAGTCGAAACTGATCAGAAAAGCGGGTAATAAATGACTCCTCAAGAAGCGGGTAGGGTACCATTTTCTCCCGAAAAACAATCATTTATCACCAGAAAATGAGCTCATATATGCCTATTTTAATCGCGCAGAAGAGTCCTAAATGACTTGAATATGATCAATTGTTTCATTAAATGCTTTCAGGTTATAAATATATATATTTATATAATAAACACATGTTAAAATAAAACTGATTAAAAATTATTAGTTTTTGTTTTGCATATTTTGTGCACATTTTAAACATTTTTGTGCATATTTATAAACTTGTCCTAAAAATCATATTGGCAAATAATTAACCATATGTAGACATATTGATGCTTGCTTGCAGTTATTTTAATTTTCAACACTATGATTAATTAAAGTTAAAAACTACATTATTATTAATATTATCATCAAAGTTGCAAAGTGGAAAATAGGGTAAGAACAAAGTTTTTCCAATCACATCACGCTAAATATTTTACTTCGAGCCACGTTGTTTGAACCTTGTTGAATTCGTCTTTAGTTTGTCGTTTCAATATTTGAGTGAGCCTTCCTCTGCGGTGGCTGCCTTGTAGATTCCATTCTATGGCTTCTTTTTTTTGCAAAATTTCCTTCTGCCTTCCTCAACCTAAAATCCCTATCCATCGCCAGTTTCTGCTTTTGATTTCGGCACACATAAGTATTTGCTTAGATCTACCGTATAGTACTTGGTTCCATGTAATATTCGATGAATGCTTGGATTCTACCAATATATCTTGTAGAGGTATTCAAATTTTCGCATCCATATAGAACAACCGACCTTACATGCTAATTAAATATTCGGATTTTGGTGTTTAGTAATATCTTTGATGTTAAATATGTATCCTTTTGGGCTACAAATGCTTCCATAGGGTTTTTCAGTCGGTTAGCAATTTCTACTTCTGATTCACCAGACGCAGTAAGAATGCTACCGTGATAGTTAAAGGCACTCACTCCTTAGTGGGTATGTTTTTTTAGGGTAAGTGGGATAATATTTCCAAAATTGATTTAAAATAGATTTAGCCTTGGTACTGTTAATTACAAGCCCAGATCTTTCAGCATTTTCCTGAACTTTGTTGGGTTTGTTCTGGAGGCTTGAATGTTGATGGGTTAATAGACAGATATCATCTGCATAGTCGAGGTCCTCTAGCCGACTATTGAAGCCATATGTTATACCGTTTATTCCTCGGGTCGCTCCTATCGTGATTGTGTCCAGTACAATGTTAAAAAGGTGGAGAGATAAGTAACAGCGCTGTTCTACGCCCGTACGGATTTTGATTTTATGACTAGTCTGATAATCGTGTAAAATACGATTGTAAGAGTCGTCGCACACAGCTTTAAACAAGTTTGTTATTTTTCTAGGTTCATCTTAACACTCCAGTGATGCCCACATGGAAAAAATTCCTGCCAGTTTTTGTTTTCAATTGAACCATTAATCAAAAATAAAATCAGTTTTAAATCAAAATTTAATCAAGTGAATTAATCGTTTACTTATATCAACAACATTACTGCTGAAAATGTTTATTATACTAAAAAATATTTAATTGATACTTTTAATTTATTGACTACTGCAAATTTAATTAATTTTAAATTAATATCATAAATTTTTTAATTAAAATCCATTTTAATTTACTGCATTAATATCTTTAATTAAAAATGAGAACTTAACTTAGAAGTTTTTATATCCCTGAAAATCCAACTTAAAAGTAGATTTTCAATCTATTTAAAATAAATACAACTGATTTCGTAATCTTTGAAATTCTAGTTCGACTTATAATACTAAAAGAATATAAAAGGTTGTACCAGTAACGGTTTATAGAACTTGGTAAAATTAAGCTTTCATTAATGTTGACAATAAATCGATAATGCATCATAGCTTTCATACATGCTCTTGTGATTAACTTAATTTACACTTAATCAAATTGCGGTCTTAATTAACCAAAAACATATGTAGTTTAAATAAATCACAATGTAGAGTTCCTAATTTAAGAATTAAGAAAAAACATTATAGGAACAGAGATAAGTAAATATGACTTAAAATATATATTATTTTTATAGTATATACCGATTATTTGTTCTATTGCAGTGACTTAAACGGCGTTTAAACACTAAATCCAATCCTGTGAAATCAATGTTTAAATCGAAGCTTTCGATAGATACTTCGCTTAAATGAATTGTTAGTTCATATTAAGTATATAAAGATTCAATAAATATGTAAATATTAAAAAAAAAAAAAATAACTGTGATCCAAACTTTTTCTTAAAACACCATTGATTGTTACAAAAAAAAAAATTCCTAAAAGATTTTTAATTTTAGGAAATTTTAAAAATACTTTTCCCTGTTTTTTTATAAACTACATATCTTGTATTTAAGTAATATCGATCACAAAGGGTTTTCATTTAACGATTCCTATCTTTATGATTAAATTAAACAAAGTTTGTGTAAGACATCATAAAATGAATAATTTTCTCATGTTGTTGAACGATATATCCGTCCATGGTAATTTGACAAAACAGCCGGAATAAATGGCAGGCAATTCGACGGAAATAGCGTCAACAATATGTCAAAGTTCGAAAGTGTCCTAAATATATTTAATATTTAACACCCACTTTTTCCGCATAAAGGAAAATTTTTTTTAAAGAACATGATACTTGCATTCAATGAAAAACATCAATTCGAATCGTACGACCAATAATTTAGACCACACTCATACATTTATCAATTGATAATTTTTCGTAATATTTACATGCTCCTTTTTTAATACACAAAATTATAAAAACATGCTTATAAAATGAATTACACCGGCCTATCGGTGATATGGTTTCAAAACTTACACATAAATTAGTTCCAGACTTATTATTTGTATATTATTTTTATATAGCCTTTGGTCATATATTATAGACAAATAAATATTCTTAATTTGTCCTTCAAGTTGTGCCGAAAAAGGTCAACAAGAAAAAGAAACACAAAAAAGAAAAAACAAAAAAAAATTTACTTTGGACTTCAAGAAGAATTCTTGACAAAAGTACGAAAAAACAGAAGTAAGGAAAAAACATGTAAAATCAATTAAAATGGATAATCATTCAAAAAAGCAAACTTCGATCTACCAAAGGTTAAAATACAATTTGGTTTAAGGATTGATGTCTTACTATTGACGTCAGCAGTCGTCGATGGCTGCGAGTGTAAAACGGCAAATCCATCTGAGGAGATCGAGTGGTTGCGATCGAAACATGTCATGGTAACCTGCCGGCCGCGGTTCGAGTCCCGGCCGCGGTCAAGAATGAAAGATTATCAATAAAAATTTTAATTAATTTTCATGTTGTAAAATTCCTTTCTTCATAAAAATAATTAAATGAAAATTAAATTTAATGAACTTAAGCCTAATTAAAAATATTAAAAATTTGGATTAAAAACCACAAATAGTTCAATAAAATAACCACAATACTAATTTTTCTTAAACATTTCATAAAATGTTTTCTTCTTAAAAACATAAAAAATACAAAAATATGATATTCTTTCGCAAGTTGACTTTTTAATTGATTTTTAATAAACGATACACATTCAACAAACAAACTGACAGACAGACAGACAGACGGATAGGCAACCAGAATTACAAACATTCTGACTGTAGGGAGTTAATGTCATTACGTGGTGGATCCTTTGCGTCAATTTTGCAAAAAACGTTCCTTGATTTTACTGCATGGAGTGAATGACTGAATGGACTGGACTGACTTAAAGAAATTGAGTGACTATAAAGCATGAATTATGAACGTTGTGAAAATTATAATGATTTCGTTAAATTTTTATATTTTTAATGTTTGACATTTTATGACACTGAAGGTGGAGGACAAAAACCCAACCAAATACCTGTATCTTTTGTTTTAAGCACCAATATAAAGAGTCATTTACATTTCTATTTGGAAGCAGTCGTGCACCGTACATGTTTGGACATATTAACTTTAAAATTGGTCACTTCCAAGGTAAATTGTGAGCATATAGATGCAGCGATAATAAAAAAAACATAATGTCAAATCATATGCAGCACATGCTGCATAAAGTTTCCAGTGCAAAATGCTTTCCATCACATACTGGGTCGGTCATTAAGTCAATCAGCAAACAATCCATTGCAGTTTTTATTTAGAATGTGAGAGGACAACAAGGTTGCCATTTCGTTATTATGAATGTTATAAAACAGATTTGTAATTTATTACTAATGAGCAGAAAAAAATTACCTTGGCCACGCAAAAGATACATATGCCTTCTATCTGATATATATATATATAGAGTTTAATATAATGGCATTGTATCCAATGCCCTCAAAGTCGGCCTGCGCATCAACTTCTCCAATACAAAACTATTTGAATGAATACAACCAAGACTACACGTCTTGGTATTGACAATAATATTATTAAATATGTATAATACTGTTGCTACTTCGGTTGTACAATCAAGACTAACAGCGACGCAAATGAAGACAAAGATACACGAATTAAAAAGGCCCGTCAGGCCATGTACTCGCTGAGCTCTCATGTACTCTCTTTACGGCTAAGAAAAAAGGCTCCGGCTGTTGCGGACGTCCTCCTATTGTTGCAGATACATGAACTGACCTTTGCAGGGTTTTCATTGAACGATGAAAAGAAAATAGCTCAAAACCGAGTGCGATGGAAGTCACTAACTTAGACCATTTGACCCCAAGCTAGAAAATGTCGGAACTTCATTATATTTGACTTTGCCGAATGATATAAAATCTTTTAAAATCGAATTAGACAATTTTGGGCAACCATTTTCTGTAAGTCATTGTGGAGCTACACCGCTTAAATAATTCTTTTAATTTGTAATGCTTTTTAACGAATTAAATACTACCGTACCGGACGGAAGGTCTCTTTAGTAACCATGATACCTAAGCCAGGAGAGAATCATACAAAGGTTGAATCATATAGGTCTTTAAGCTTAATATCTTACTTTTGGTTTCTAAATTATCTCCGAGTCTGGATAAAAATAAACGTATTCCAAATTCCAAATCACCAATTTGGATTTAGAAGAAAACATGGCACAATCGAATAAACACACAGACTAGTAAACGCCATTGGAAAAACTCTAACACTCTTAACTTTTCTTTGATTTTTAACAAGCTTTGAATAAAGTCTGCCATGAAAGCTTTATACATAAACTGAAGCTAAACTTATAACTACTTAATAGCTTGGTGCAGGTTTCCCACAGGGAAGCAATTCAGGATATTATTTGTTTTTGATATAAACTGCGGACATGACAACTAAGAACTAAACCCGAACATCAACTTTTGCTGATGATACAGAAGCATCTCGAAAAGCCGATATGAATTGGTAAAATGGTTAAAATAAAGAAGGTAAATCTCAATAAGGAAAAATGTGCACATATAACTTTCCCCTTAAAAGCAATTATCAAATCATACCTCAACATTTGAATGTAAAATATCTCGGTTTACATCTTGATCGACGTTTAACGTGGAAATGTAAAATTTACTCAAATCATTAAAATAAAATAAAATAAAATAAAAAAAAATAAAATAGATTGTAAACTCTTGCTTTACAACTTTATTTTAAAGCAAATCTGGCGCTGTGGTTGGTTTTTATTGTGACAACCACATAACATGTTAAAATAGACATGTTGCATGGTGTTATGAAATATAGAAGCAAGGTTTGAATGATCGTTTGCGTTTTTCTTCTAAACATAATAATATGTTTTAGACAATACTAAGGTAATAACATTATGTCTGAACATATATTGTTTCTTAAGACGTGTTTGACACAATCATAACCACAAACATTAATGACAGTTTGCTATTGTGATTGTATCAACTATGTTTTTTCTTTGCGTGTATCAGGAACTTTATCATTACATTGTAACAATGGCCCTAAGGGGTTTGCGATACTTGTAGTTACATGGAAGGTTTCATTATTTTAAGTAAAAAAAAATTAACGAATTCGTTTTCAAAAACTTTAAGGGAAAACAACAATTTAAATTGTGACTCTACTTTGATTTACTATACAAATTTTTCTAAACGAATTCGTTAAGTTTTCTTTTTTGTTTTAAGCAGACAAAACTTATTTAAGGTCACAATAAATTTTTAACATATTTAATAATTTGGCAACTCTATATTAAAATCTTTAATTTCACATACTGGCAACAGCCATCATCACCAACATCAAAATTAACAACAACAAAAACAAGAACAATATTTTGTATTAAAAAAAAAACTTGATTTGTTATATGAAGTCACAACGAGAACAGAGCAGAGCTCTATAGAACATCAGCCAGAAATCACATTCGTCATAAAGATATTTACGAGCTTTGGCAATTAATAAATTTGTGGTAACTGCCAAATAAATCTCACTAAAACTTATACACACAGCGTTCGTATGCTGCCTGCATCATATAACTGAAATAAAAACAAACAACATTTTTATAACTACGAAATCAAGTGTGGCAACATGCACTTTTCCAATGTTCGAGTACGAGTCTCGTTTGGATAGTTTGTTGTTTGTTGTATCTGACAGTTTAGGATGCATTTCAGTTCTGTTTAGATGGTTTCATTTTTATTTTGTTAAAGGAAATCTCTGTGTTACCAACAACAACACTAATAGAGAAAAATATTCATAAGAATGTGTGTATGAATTCGTAAATTGTATGTACATTTTTTTTTTGTTAATTTATTTGAAACTAGAGTGTCATAAACCAACAATCCACCTTTATTTCTTGCTCGTACTATTTGTTGTTGTTTTTAGATTTTTATTTAATACAAGATTTGATCCATTCATAGTGTTTGTATTTACTAGTTATATGAGGTGAGTATATGATACGATGCATTCATCTAGCCCATCTATACATCCATCCATACAATCATTCATTCTATAAGTTGTATATTTTATGCATTTATCGTATCTTGCTGTGAATTATTACCGCTGCATTATACTTTATTGCTCTTTTTATTTATTTAGTTTTTTTATTAATTTTTTTTTTTGTCTATTTTGCAGTCGCATTTCTCAAAATTTTTTTTATATTTTTTGTACATCACACAAATGGACGACGAATTATTATGGTTAATAAAATTATGAGTCACAATAAACAAATAAAAATTAAACAAACAAAAAACTTACACATTTACGTTTATAATTTAATGTTTTTATGATGGCGCCATGACCCCCATGGTTGATGTTAAATTTAAAATTTTTCTAAAGGGGTTTTATTATTTTTTATTTTCGTGCCTACGCTTCTATATAGTAGAACGTTAAAAAATATTACCAGTAATAATCTTTATCTTTAGTTACAGACTAAGAATTCAAATATTTATTTTTTATTAACCGAACATTATATAATGTTCTGTTCTTCGTCAAAAAACAGAACAATTGTAGAGGTTCAGTAGACATACATTATATCTTAATGTTCGTTAGTGTTTTATTTTTTAATTACAAGCACATACAAGTTTGGATTGTCAGATATATTTATTTTAAAAGGCATTAAAAAAAACAAGGTATTTGAATGACTCGCGGGACAAATAGATAAAAAAAAATATGTAACCCTACTTTAAATTATTTTTAATTAAAAAATAATTAGTAATTATCAAAAGTAATTTTTGGGAATACAAAATTTGAATTTAAAAGATTTTGTTATTCGTGCTTAATTCCCAGTTTTTATTCCAATCAATTGTAGTGGGGAATGTAAGAAGAGATAAACTCACTGTTTATTGTTGATGTTTTTGTTTAAACTTTGATATTGTTACAAGTAAAACTGTTGCTTATGATTCTTATACGCTTAACAGTTTTATTTGGTTTAATATCTTTAGTTTTTCCAAAATCTTTATGGATGAAGTTTTCTGATGATCTGGCCTAAGCAACCAGTGAAATGCGCATAGGAATAACTTATCCCATCAACAATAATTTTCAAGTGTTTTTATAAAGAATAAAAACTGGGAATTAAGCACGAATAACAAAATCTTTTAAATTAAAATTTTGTATTCCCAAAAATTACTTTTGATAATAAACTGGCAAGTGCACGGCTTAAAAAAACTACCTGGCAACATGCTTTTGCAAGTTGTTTTTTGCATTCTGTTTTTTCTTAACCTACTTACAACTACAGTTAATGTTGGAAGAATTCCAATCAATTGTAGTGGGGAATGTAAGAAGAGATAAACTCACTGTTTATTGTTGATGTTTTTGTTTAAACTTTGATATTGTTACAAGTAGAGCTGTTGCTTATGATTCTTATACGCTTAACAGTTTTATTTGGTTTAATATCTTTAGTTTTTCCAAAATCTTTATGGATGAAGTTTTCTGATGATCTGGCCTAAGCAACCAGTGAAATGCGCATAGGAATAACTTATCCCATCAACAATAATTTTCAAGTGTTTTTATAAAGAATAAAAACTGGGAATTAAGCACGAATAACAAAATCTTTTAAATTAAAATTTTGTATTCCCAAAAATTACTTTTGATAATAAACTGGCAAGTGCACGGCCTAAAAAAACTACCTGGCAACATGCTTTTGCAAGTTGCTTTTTGCATTTTGTTTTTTCTTAACCTACTTACAACTACAATAAATGTTGGAAGAATTCCAATCAATTGTAGTGGGGAATGTAAGAAGAGATAAACTCACTGTTTATTGTTGATGTTTTTGTTTAAACTTTGATATTGTTACAAGTAGAGCTGTTGCTTATAATTCTTATACGCTTAACAGTTTTATTTGGTTTAATATCTTTAGTTTTTCCAAAATCTTTATGGATGAAGTTTCCTGATGATCTGGCCTAAGTAACCAGTAAAATGCGCATAGGAATAACTTATCCCATCAACAATAAATTTCAAGTGTTTTTATCAAGAATAAAAACTGGGAATTAAGCACGAATAACAAAATCTTTTAAATTAAAATAATTAGTACATAATGTTAAAAAAAATCAAATAAAAATGTGTATACATACAAATTAAGCAGTTTAAGGTAAAAGTGAAACAAGAAGTTTAACAAAAAATAAAAAAGGTAATAAATGCTATTTATGTATTTTATACAGGGCTGCTAGGTACTTTTTTTCCTTGTCCCCAAAAAATAAAACCCCAAGCTAAAAAACAAAACCTTAAAAAGTTAATAATTTTTTTTTGGGTTTTTTTTTCAGACCAAATTTAAAAAATTTTTTTAAAGTAATAAGAAATCCCCGAATAAAAATGTTTTATAAAAAAATTATTTTATTTTGTTTGTAGCGACTGGTTTTGGCATGTTTTTTTAAATACTTTTTATGCGATTTCAGCGAGGAACTACAAACAGAACAATATGCTGTTTTTGAAGACGATTGAGCCAATTTATAAGAATTTGGAGCTTGTTCAATCGGTTTTAGCCATCCTTTATGTAAATCAACAATAAAAATACATTTATCCGTCATTTATGTAATACTTCGATGGATGCATACTTAGTACCCAATAAAAAATTGTATCATTGTGCGAAGCACTAATGGTACATTAAAAAAAATAAGCGCACAATTATGCGCAATGCAATAAGACATACAGAAATGCAGTAATTAAAGTGAAAGAACTCTCAACAACTTTTATAAAAATAACATTTCAAGTGCTACGGCATTCCCTTACTACGAGGCAGGTGTGTAACGGAGAATACTAAAAAATAACTGTATAAAACCATTCACTGTGTAAAGCTGATCGTTACATACAACAATTTTTTTATGCGTTGAATAATGCGCTTCATGTATCAAAAATGTATTGCTTCAAAGTGGGAACTCGTCATATAAAATTCATGTCTTCCGTAAGAGCAATGGTAAGCGAAACTTTTAGGTTTCTCCCTTACAAACCTGCTTCGTGTGAAGCTCTATTTTTTACCAATAGCCCAGCATTCTTTTTCCCAAACTTTATTATATTGTCTTTCACATTTACTTTGCATCACTTTAAGATGTCTTTCCAAATTACCGCTGTGGGAATTTAACACTTTATTTTCGCAGTTATGATACAGTAGTTTTGACTGAACTGCCTTTTATTTAAATGCACTTCTGACTTAACTGCACAAAATGAATAATTTTTGTAATTTTTCTTTAAAATCCCATACAAATTTCTTTTGTAAGTGCACTTTCTATATCTGCACATTTGAGATAAATGCCCAAAATTTTTGGCATTTTAAAATTATTTTAATATGTAACATCAAAGTTAGCTGCAAACATGTAAAAATACGGTGGCCGCTTTTTCATATAAATATCCAATTTTATAAAACTTTCGTAAAATATCAATATATTAATAAAAACGTTTGTTATTCTTCTTTTAAGCGGCCCATACACTTGCAATATTATTTTATATGATATTCGCCATATTATTTACATTTTGTCCTATATTATGCAATAAGTCGCACAATGGTTTCATTCATTCAAGTTGAACATAACCTCTAGAAATAACATAAACAGCATTGTACAATGTTGCCAACACATTTAACTTTCTTTTCGTTGTGCAATAAAAATCAAAAGTCTTTTGATTGTTGCCAATATATTGTGCCACCAACGAATATCACATATCCATTGGCGATATAGTTGTACAATACGTAAAATTGAACAATTTTATTGCAAGTGTATGAGCCGCTTTAAACAGTTTACTTAAGCTGCACTTTTATTCAGGTAACCATAATTGTGTACCTGCACATTTAGGCAGATAAATACATTTAAGATAACCGCACTTTTGATTTATCTGCATAAAAAATCGCGCAATGGAGATTGTGCAGCTTTTTTTTTTTTTTTTTTTTTTTTCAATATTTATTTATTGAATCTTCATATATTTAATATGAACTAACAATAATTAATCAAATCTTATCCTAATACTTTATTTATGTCCTGCCATTGCCAGACAAAAATGTTCTTCATCACGGGTTCTGTTCACATATATAAGTGTTTATCGCTCATCTAACTGGGTAAGTGCTGCAGTGTCTCTTCTTCTTAAGCGAGTGTGGCCGCCATGATTTAAGATATTTCGAGCTAGTGGATTTGGGTGTTGTTCAAGCCTTTTTAAATATTTTACCGCATATTTTGTAATCATAGTTTTGACTAATGGAACATTGAGATCCTTGTGAATATTTGAGTTTTTAACATACCAAGGGGCAGCTGTGATTATTCGAAGAATTTTATTTTGGCGCCTTTGAATTTTTTCTATATTAGAGGCCGAGGCAGTGCCCCATAACTGAATACCATAGCACCAGATTGGCTTTAAGATGGAGTTGTAAAGAAGAAGTTTGCAGTCGAGACTAAGGACAGAGTTTCTACCAATAAGCCAATGAATTTGAATGGCTTTTAGTTTCATTTGAGTTAATTTTGCCTCTATATGGCATTTCCACGTTAATCGCCGATCCAGATGTATACCGAGATATTTTACATGCGAATGTTGAGGAATTATTTGATTGTTGATTGTAATATGGGGGCAAGATTCCCGGCGCAAGGTGAATGTTATATGCACACATTTTTGCTCATTGACCGTTATTCTCCACTGTCTTAACCATATTTCTAGTTGAAATATATGATGCTGTAAGTAACGAGATGCTTCATAACGGTTTTCGTGGATGCTTAGAAAAGCTGTATCGTCTGCAAATGTTGAAGTTTGTGTATAGTTGCTGGTTGGCATGTCCGAAGTATAAATTAAGTATAATAGGGGGCCCAGGATGCTGCCTTGTGGGACTCCAGCGTCAATGGGCTGAGGTGAACTTAAGAAATTTCCTTCTTTAATAATAAATTGACGACCGACTAAGTAGCTTTCTAGCAGCTTGTGTGTGTTAGCTGGTAAATTTTGTTTCAATTTATGTAATAAGCCTTCATGCCAGACTTTATCAAAAGCTTGCGAAACATCGATGAAGAGTGCTGAGCAATATTTCTTTTCTTCAAATGCTTTTCTTATGACATTTACTATTCGATGAGTCTGTTCGATTGTGCTGTGTTTTCTTCTAAATCCGAACTGATGGTTTGGAATACATCTATTTTCACTTAAAATCGGTGTTAATTTTGAAACTAATAATTTCTCAAACAGCTTTGACATATTTGATAATAAGCTAATAGGCCTATAAGACTCAACTTTTGTATGATCTTTACCTGGCTTTGGTATCATGGTAACTAAGGAAACCTTCCATTTTTGAGGATAGTATTCAAGGCGTAAGATAGCATTAAAAATAAAAAGAATAATTTTCTTTGCTATGCGAGGTAGCTCTAAAAGCATTTTATTACTGATCTTATCAATACCAGGCGCCTTCTTAGTGTTTAAGTCACAAATAGCCTTTTCGATTTCTCTTATCTCAAATCTGAAGGGTATAGCTGCTCTAGCAGCAACAGGTGGTAACTCGACCGCAATATTGTGAGATATATTTGGTGTAAATACGTTTTTTAAATGATCGACAAACAGGTTTCCTTTTTCAACATCATTTCTTGCCCAACTTCCATTTAAGTTTCTTAATGGTGGCTTAGATATAACTGGCCTTTTTAGATTTCTAGCTGCACGCCATAATGAGTAGTCTGATTGTGGAGTTGCATCAAGTTCCTTGAGATATTTTTCCAGTGAAGCCGTTTTCTGAGTCTGCAGTAACATTCTCAACCTTTTTGTACAGTCTTTTAGTAAGTTCTTAAGTTGAGGGGATCTGTGCAATTGCCACTCTCTACGAGCTCTCCTTTTTTCAGACAAAAGACGCTCGACATCTGAGGAATATATTTTATTATTTTTGGTTTTTTTAGGGGCAATACTGGAATGTTGAACAGCTAGTTTTAGAAAACTGTCAAAATTGACAATAGAGCGATCTATATACTCCGGTGTGCTAAGCGGAATATTTTCTGTGCAATGGGTACTGAGATATTTTTTATATTTTAACCAATTTATATGTGTAGCTGACGTCGCTATGTATCCAGAGGGAGATTCAATTCTACTGGTGTTTATTATAGTAACTATTGTAGGTGTGTGATCAGAGGATAATTCTAAGGAAGCTTCAACGTGAATCATTTTTGTGGGGATGTTTTTAACAACGCCAAAATCAATGACATCTGGAATTTTTTGCGCATCAGCAGGCCAATATGTTGGTTGGCCACTCGCGACAACATTTAAATTCATTTTAGAAATTGTATTAAATAAAACACGACCCTTTGGTGTTATTAGTCGTGACCCCCAGAAGGTATGTTTAGCATTATAATCGCCAGCAGCCAGGAAACAGGGCCCCAATGACTTATAATATTTGTAATATTGGCTTTCTGATATTGCAAATCTAGGTGGTGAATATAGAGATGAAATTACTATGCTTCGATTTAGCTCTTCGACACAAATGTTCGTAGCTTGGAGATAATCTTCACGATGATCACACATTGGGTAGTGTTTAATTCGGTTTTTTATTAATATAGCAGAACCTCCACAAGCTCTATCTCGAGGGTCCTTGGTATCATATAGAGTATAACCATTAATTTTAAACGTATTTCTTGAGGTCAAATGAGTTTCAGAAACCATCATGACATCAATTTGTTTATTTTTAAGAAAGTATTCTAATTCATTTTTATGTTGGCGGATGCCGTTTGCGTTCCAAAAACAAATTTTTAAACAGTTCATGGCTTGTTAAGAATAGCTTGCAATAACATCGATTGCATTCTAAGAATTTCCTGCATCATATTACCCATTGTGTTTGTAAAATTATTTACTGTTTGCACTAATGTTTCCATGGTTTTTTCTAGACGACTTAGATTAGAAACTGGGGTTTCGTCATTACTTGACGAAGCGCCTTGCATTGGTACATAGTTTGATTTTAAGACGTTAGCATAAGAGGTTCTGTTACTACTAGGCTGCGGAGCCTGAAGGTTATTACTGTTTACTTGATTTGTTACCTGCATTTGAGGGGGATTAGTTTTCGGTCCAACCGACTGCTTGACGATAGTATATACAGGGCATCCTCTATAATTGGCAGTGTGATTACCACCACAGTTGCTGCATTTTTTTACGTTGGGGTCGGTTTTAGACTTATCGCAAAGAACTGTACCGTGTAGCTCACCACATACTACGCAAACAGGGGGTAAATAGCAGTATGCCTTAGTATGGCCAAATTCTTGGCAGTTCAAACATTGAACGGGACCACCTCTCTTGTGCGGCTCCTCTATAGTTACTTTTCTGTACAGAATGTATTTTAAATCATAGATGGGATGCGTTTCATTTTTTTTAAGCTTAACGTCACCGGGTTCAAACTCCACTCGAAAAAGTGGTTGGGGAATTTTTTCTCTATTTTTAATGTTTACTACATGCTTTACTTTGAAGCCTTTTTCTTCTAGAAATGTTTTTACCTCTTCTGGGTCCACACATGAGTCAATACCCTTAATCACAACTTGAAGACCTTTACTGCTTTTCAGTTGGTATGTATAAAAGTTTTTTTTAAGTGCCTCAAAGTTGCTTATAATTTTGCGAAAATCATTCTCATGATTGACTTGTATTTTTGTTTCGTTTATACTACCACGCTTGATAGCAGCTACGTAAAACGAATTTTCACCTATAACCGCTATCAAACTCTTTATGAGCTCAGTAGAATTTTGCTCCCTCAGATATATGGGGGGAGGCTTGGGCGATTTTATGACGTTTTGTGCTTCAGAGGATTCATCCTCCAGAATTGCAAAACGATTTTGGGAATTTATTTTATTAAAAGATGGTACTTTTGAGGCCGAAGCAACTGCTGCAGAGGTAGGGCTGCGCCCCCGTTTAAGCACTGTTATGTACCTGTCCATACCAACTTGTACTGTAGGCTTTTGAGAAGTTTTTACTTGAGTTATTGAGTTGTCCATAGCGGCTGTTTTGGGGTTAACCGTTTCATCACTTATTAAAGTTTTTTTTTGCTCTGTGGCAACACTTGCAGTTAATAAATTTGTTATTGTATTACGATCGACCGTATTTGTAAACAAAGAGGGCGAGAGGGAACGAGTTCGAGTAATAGGTTTAGCCGTTAAATAATTGCTATCATCGATTCTTTTTTCTACGTTTGTTTCGTCAACACTCAATGTAACATATGCATTTCTTTCGTTTTGTTTTATTGTTTTTGCATTATATGCATTCATAAGAGTTTTTTTTTTTATATATTACTGTTTGTTAATTTGTGCTCTTCTTTTTATTTGTTGTTGAGAATAAAAAAAAAAAGGAATAAAGAAAACAAGAAATGTTTTTGCTTAAAATGTATGTATATGTATGTGTGTACATACATATATTTTTGTTAATTGTAATTTTTAATATTTGTATTAAAAATTTTATGTTCACTTATTAAAAATTATTTTAAAGCGTCTATTCATTCGCTGATCTTATATTATTTAATAAAAATAATATAATTATTAAATCACAAATATACACTTATTTATGTTAAAAAAAAAAAAAAATACCGTAAGCCGAGTTAAAAAAAACACGTCTGCATTCAACGAGCACGCAAGCAGGAAGATTGTGCAGCTAAATCAAAATTAATGTAATTGCATATGATATCATTATTATCGCTTATGGAACTCACTCTTTGTAAAAATATATTTTTTGGACGCGGCCTTTTTTTAATAGTTATATGAATTTGACATATAAAACTAAATAAAACAAGTAAGAGTGCTATATTCGGCTGTGCCGAATCTTATATACCCTTCACCATTGTGCGAGCAGAATACAGAGCAACTAGACAAAACCTAAATAATTTCTACATAAACATACATAAAACTTCATTATAAATTAAATTTAAAAAGTTAAAAATGGTAGATATTTTTTTAAATCGTTTCAGAACATAAAAAAATTAAAAAAAATTTTCTTTTTGAAAAAACACGATTCGAACCAGGGACTCACAGTTTCTAACCTAAGCAAACCCCCTAGACAACTGGACCATGAAGGAACGTTTTACGAATATCATTATAAGTAAATATGGTCAGTTTACAGTTCACATTATTTTTTATGTTTTAGTTCACCACAATAAAGCAAAGGTGGCCTATAATCACCAAAATAGAATGTACCATGTATGTGTGTTTGTTTGGTTTCTTTTTGTATAGGCACTGTTGTCATACCGTAGATTTTTTGGCGAGTTTTTAAGAAGCAAACCGACACAAAAATTCCTAGTTTCTATTTGTTAAAATAATTTCGTTAAATAGATGAAATAATAAAGAAGGCTGATAACGAAAATCATATTGACCATTATGCTAGGATATATAAAGAATTGCAAATGGGGGGGGGGGGGAATCAAACGGACATCGTTAAATCAACTTCGCTTTTCATAAGGACCCAGAATATATATACTTTATAGGGCGTAGGATCAATACTTTGGAACATACAAACGGAATGACAAAGTTATATATACCCTCTTACCTTCGGTGAAGGGTATAAAAATAAAATTTTTTGGATTTCAGTACTTTGGACATAACTCAGCCATTTATTAACCGATTTGACAGATTTATATACCGATGTCTTAAGGAATAAATTTACCATTTACTTTGGTGATAAAACTTGGACTCAGAAAGACCTATGGGTTCCGAAAATGTGTATTTAAAAAAAAAAAAATTAATTTTGGTCATAACTTTTTCGTATCTGAACCGATTTTCCCGAGTTTTTCAGAAAATATTTTCTATTAAAAATTTCCGATCTTTTGATATATAAGGCGTAACCATAGGTCATACGACAGTCCAAAAAATCCGGTTTTTATACAATTTTTGATACTTTTTGTACGGGAGGTACCACGCCCACTTGTTCAATCCCGCCCACATTTTGTAGGATGCTGTGTATTGATAACGTTAATGTGTGTACCTAATTTGGAAACTTTGGCTCTTGCCGTTCTCAAGATATACAGAAATAAAAAACTACAACAACAACAAGGGATTTTTGTGCAAAATCAGAGGCAGTTGTGGTTTTTTGCTCATATCTCCGTCATTTTTGGACCGATCTGGCTGAATTTCAATAGCAAACTTAAACGGAGTATATGTGACATAAATATGCATCAACCTAGTCCACATCATTTCTGGGGTTTTCGGAAAACCCATTTCAACATACAGACGGACAGACGGACAGACGGACATCGTTAAATCAACTTCGCTTTTCATAAGGACACAGAATATATATACTTTATAGGGTGTAGGATCAATACTTTGGAACATACAAACGGAATGACAAAGTTATATATACCCTCTTACCTTCGGTGAAGGGTATAAAAATAAAATTTTTTGGATTTCAGTACTTTGGACATAACTCAGCCATTTATTAACCGATTTGACAGATTTATATACCGATGTCTTAAGGAATAAATTTACCATTTACTTTGGTGATAAAACTTGGACTCAGAAAGACCTATGGGTTCCGAAAATGTGTATTTAAAAAAAAAAATTAATTTTGGTCATAACTTTTTCGTATCTGAACCGATTTTCCCGAGTTTTTCAGAAAATATTTTCTATTAAAAATTTCCGATCTTTTGATATATAAGGCGTAACCATAGGTCATACGACAGTCCAAAAAATTCGGTTTTTATACAATTTTTGATACTTTTTGTACGGGAGGTACCACGCCCACTTGTTCAATCCCGCCCACATTTTGTAGGATGCTGTGTATTGATAACGTTAATGTGTGTACCTAATTTGGAAACTTTGGCTCTTGCCGTTCTCAAGATATACAGAAATAAAAAACTACAACAACAACAAGGGATTTTTGTGCAAAATCAGAGGCAGTTGTGGTTTTTTGCTCATATCTCCGTCATTTTTGGACCGATCTGGCTGAATTTCAATAGCAAACTTAAACGGAGTATATGTGACATAAATATGCATCAACCTAGTCCACATCATTTCTGGGGTTTTCGGAAAACCCATTTCAACATACAGACGGACAGACGGACAGACGGACATCGTTAAATCAACTTCGCTTTTCATAAGGACCCAGAATATATATACTTTATAGGGTGTAGGATCAATACTTTGGAACATACAAACGGAATGACAAAGTTATATATACCCTCTTACCTTCGGTGAAGGGTATAAAAATAAAATTTTTTGGATTTCAGTACTTTGGACATAACTCAGCCATTTATTAACCGATTTGACAGATTTATATACCGATGTCTTAAGGAATAAATTTACCATTTACTTTGGTGATAAAACTTGGACTCAGAAAGACCTATGGGTTCCGAAAATGTGTATTTAAAAAAAAAAAAATTAATTTTGGTCATAACTTTTTCGTATCTGAACCGATATTCCCGAGTTTTTCAGAAAATATTTTCTATTAAAAATTTCCGATCTTTTGATATATAAGGCGTAACCATAGGTCATACGACAGTCCAAAAAATTTTTATACAATTTTTGATACTTTTTGTACGGGAGGTACCACGCCCACTTGTTCAATCCCGCCCACATTTTGTAGGATGCTGTGTATTGATAACGTTAATGTGTGTACCTAATTTGGAAACTTTGGCTCTTGCCGTTCTCAAGATATACAGAAATAAAAAACTACAACAACAACAAGGGATTTTTGTGCAAAATCAGAGGCAGTTGTGGTTTTTTGCTCATATCTCCGTCATTTTTGGACCGATCTGGCTGAATTTCAATAGCAAACTTAAACGGAGTATATGTGACATAAATATGCATCAACCTAGTCCACATCATTTCTGGGGTTTTCGGAAAACCCATTTCAACATACAGACGGACAGACGGACAGACGGACATCGTTAAATCAACTTCGCTTTTCATAAGGACCCAGAATATATATACTTTATAGGGTGTAGGATCAATACTTTGGAACATACAAACGGAATGACAAAGTTATATATACCCTCTTACCTTCGGTGAAGGGTATAAAAATAAAATTTTTTGGATTTCAGTACTTTGGACATAACTCAGCCATTTATTAACCGATTTGACAGATTTATATACCGATGTCTTAAGGAATAAATTTACCATTTACTTTGGTGATAAAACTTGGACTCAGAAAGACCTATGGGTTCCGAAAATGTGTATTTAAAAAAAAAAAATTAATTTTGGTCATAAGTTTTTCGTATCTGAACCGATTTTCCCGAGTTTTTCAGAAAATATTTTCTATTAAAAATTTCCGATCTTTTGATATATAAGGCGTAACCATAGGTCATACGACAGTCCAAAAAATCCGGTTTTTATACAATTTTTGATACTTTTTGTACGGGAGGTACCACGCCCACTTGTTCAATCCCGCCCACATTTTGTAGGATGCTGTGTATTGATAACGTTAATGTGTGTACCTAATTTGAAAACTTTGGCTCTTGCCGTTCTCAAGATATACAGAAATAAAAAACTACAACAACAACCAGGGATTTTTGTGCAAAATCAGAGGCAGTTGTGGTTTTTTGCTCATATCTCCGTCATTTTTGGACCGATCTGGCTGAATTTCAATAGCAAACTTAAACGGAGTATATGTGACATAAATATGCATCAACCTAGTCCACATCATTTCTGGGGTTTTCGGAAAACCCATTTCAACATACAGACGGACAGACGGACATCGTTAAATCAACTTCGCTTTTCATAAGGACCCAGAATATATATACTTTATAGGGTGTAGGATCAATACTTTGGAACATACAAACGGAATGACAAAGTTATATATACCCTCTTACCTTCGGTGAAGGGTATACAAATAAAATTTTTTGGATTTCAGTACTTTGGACATAACTCAGCCATTTATTAACCGATTTGACAGATTTATATACCGATGTCTTAAGGAATAAATTTACCATTTACTTTGGTGATAAAACTTGGACTCAGAAAGACCTATGGGTTCCGAAAATGTGTATTTAAAAAAAAAAAAATTAATTTTGGTCATAACTTTTTCGTATCTGAACCGATTTTCACGAGTTTTTCAGAAAATATTTTCTATTTAAAATTTCCGATCTTTTGATATATAAGGCGTAACCATAGGTCATACGACAGTCCAAAAAATCCGGTTTTTATACAATTTTTGATACTTTTTGTACGGGAGGTACCACGCCCACTTGTTCAATCCCGCCCACATTTTGTAGGATGCTGTGTATTGATAACGTTAATGTGTGTACCTAATTTGGAAACTTTGGCTCTTGCCGTTCTCAAGATATACAGAAATAAAAAACTACAACAACAACAAGGGATTTTTGTGCAAAATCAGAGGCAGTTGTGGTTTTTTGCTCATATCTCCGTCATTTTTGGACCGATCTGGCTGAATTTCAATAGCAAACTTAAACGGAGTATATGTGACATAAATATGCATCAACCTAGTCCACATCATTTCTGGGGTTTTCGGAAAACCCATTTCAACATACAGACGGACAGACGGACATCGTTAAATCAACTTCGCTTTTCATAAGGACCCAGAATATATATACTTTATAGGGTGTAGGATCAATACTTTGGAACATACAAACGGAATGACAAAGTTATATATACCCTCTTACCTTCGGTGAAGGGTATAAAAATAAAATTTTTTGGATTTCAGTACTTTGGACATAACTCAGCCATTTATTAACCGATTTGACAGATTTATATACCGATGTCTTAAGGAATAAATTTACCATTTACTTTGGTGATAAAACTTGGACTCAGAAAGACCTATGGGTTCCGAAAATGTGTATTTAAAAAAAAAAAATTAATTTTGGTCATAACTTTTTCGTATCTGAACCGATTTTCCCGAGTTTTTCAGAAAATATTTTCTATTAAAAATTTCCGATCTTTTGATATATAAGGCGTAACCATAGGTCATACGACAGTCCAAAAAATCCGGTTTTTATACAATTTTTGATACTTTTTGTACGGGAGGTACCACGCCCACTTGTTCAATCCCGCCCACATTTTGTAGGATGCTGTGTATTGATAACGTTAATGTGTGTACCTAATTTGGAAACTTTGGCTCTTGCCGTTCTCAAGATATACAGAAATAAAAAACTACAACAACAACAAGGGATTTTTGTGCAAAATCAGAGGCAGTTGTGGTTTTTTGCTCATATCTCCGTCATTTTTGGACCGATCTGGCTGAATTTCAATAGCAAACTTAAACGGAGTATATGTGACATAAATATGCATCAACCTAGTCCACATCATTTCTGGGGTTTTCGGAAAACCCATTTCAACATACAGACGGACAGACGGACAGACGGACATCGTTAAATCAACTTCGCTTTTCATAAGGACCCAGAATATATATACTTTATAGGGTGTAGGATCAATACTTTGGAACATACAAACGGAATGACAAAGTTATATATACCCTCTTACCTTCGGTGAAGGGTATAAAAATAAAATTTTTTGGATTTCAGTACTTTGGACATAACTCAGCCATTTATTAACCGATTTGACAGATTTATATACCGATGTCTTAAGGAATAAATTTACCATTTACTTTGGTGATAAAACTTGGACTCAGAAAGACCTATGGGTTCCGAAAATGTGTATTTAAAAAAAAAAAATTAATTTTGGTCATAACTTTTTCGTATCTGAACCGATTTTCCCGAGTTTTTCAGAAAATATTTTCTATTAAAAATTTCCGATCTTTTGATATATAAGGCGTAACCATAGGTCATACGACAGTCCAAAAAATCCGGTTTTTATACAATTTTTGATACTTTTTGTACGGGAGGTACCACGCCCACTTGTTCAATCCCGCCCACATTTTGTAGGATGCTGTGTATTGATAACGTTAATGTGTGTACCTAATTTGGAAACTTTGGCTCTTGCCGTTCTCAAGATATACAGAAATAAAAAACTACAACAACAACAAGGGATTTTTGTGCAAAATCAGAGGCAGTTGTGGTTTTTTGCTCATATCTCCGTCATTTTTGGACCGATCTGGCTGAATTTCAATAGCAAACTTAAACGGAGTATATGTGACATAAATATGCATCAACCTAGTCCACATCATTTCTGGGGTTTTCGGAAAACCCATTTCAACATACAGACGGACAGACGGACAGACGGACATCGTTAAATCAACTTCGCTTTTCATAAGGACCCAGAATATATATACTTTATAGGGTGTAGGATCAATACTTTGGAACATACAAACGGAATGACAAAGTTATATATACCCTCTTACCTTCGGTGAAGGGTATAAAAAGGTCCACTTTTTTCATTTAATATTTTCTTCTTTTTTTTAATTTTCTATCACAAAAAACAACAATAAACAAGATTTATCTGTTTGTTCATCTGGCAACGTTAAGCACATCTGAAACGAACGAACATTAATGAGCCGAACCGAACACAATAAAGTTTGTGTTTTTAAAAAAAAAAACCGAACGGAATTAAATGTTCTCATCTTTTGTTGAGTTGGATGAAAACAGCTTTATTTTTGTGTTCGAAAGATGACTAACAGGGAAACGTTATTTTTTTTAATGATTTTCTACACAAACACTATTAGCGTTTGTGTTTTCCACAAATCTACCGAACCGAACATTAAAGAACGATATTTAGTGTTTATTTTCGAACACTGGTATTAACTAAACATTTTTATTTTTTCACTTTTTGAAAAAAATCGACACGTAATGAAACGGTTGATTTAAAATTTTTTTTCATATGCTTTTATTACAAAATTAAAAATTGCTTTGCTTCTACTGAAAATGTTTATATATTGAGAAAAATACACTTTTAATGATTTTAATGATCAAGTGCGATATGTATAAAATTTACATGGTAAAACGGCTATGCAACGGTGAAGGAAAAAATATGCGAAACTGCCAAAAAAAAAATTTACGTTTATGGGAATTAACGGCAGTTATTAAATGACAGACACAAATCGCACTACTTCCTCTAAAGCGGGTTAACTCAAAATTTATATATTTTCAGTAGAGACAAAAAACTGTTTTCTTTTTATATATACAAAGGGGGATACAATTGTATTTTTTTTTTTTTTGGCAAAATACTACAGCAACTGATCTAAGATTTTTACATGATTTTTATGACCACTGTACATCGATTTCTTGCAAAAAGTGAAAATTGAACAATTTTGAGTGGACTCTCTTTAGAGAGAGCAGTGAGATATGTATATTTTAGGTTAGTTGCTTATAAACTGATTTTTAATATTGGTACACTGAAAGAATTATGCGTCATAAATCTAATGAATCAATTTCATTAAATTTTTTTCTTTAATCCAATGAAAAATTTCATTACGGGAATGAAATTTTACAGAAATAATGAAGCAATTATATTACCACTACGAAATTAAGTTTTGTAATTTGGTAAAATTTTTCATTAAATTAATTACAACTTAATATCTCTTTCAAAAGAAAACTTCAACTAATTGTTATACATTATTTCAATAGGTTTTTTTTTAAGATTAAAATGAACTATTCAAATATTTTTTAGTTAATGAAAAAAAGTGTAACTTCATATTTTCCATGAAAAAAGTCACTAAATCAATGAAAACAGGATAAATTTCTCTCACTTCACAATACTTATAACTAGAAAATGTTTCATAACATCAATCAAAAAATTCATAACGATAACGAAGCACTGAATTTAGCTACATGTTAGTAATAGGTTCGAAAACAAGCAACTAGAAAGAAAAAACAAGTGCAAACAGTTCTCATATTCTTTTTTCTTTAATTGTTAATTTAAATACACAAAATTTACGTAGAATTAAATACAATTTACTAAAAGGTAAGCTTATACAAGTAGAACATAACATGATGTAACAGAAATATATACACGAAATAAAATTAATATAACTTGATGATTTGAAACAGGAAACAAAAAAATAAAATTCACAACAACTCAAAACGCACATTGAAATGGCTGAAATAAATAAACATAAATATATCGTTACTTTAATATAGAAAAGCCCTAACTAACGTTTTCCTTACTTTACAGGAGAAGGAAAAAAATTAATAAAAAGAATAGTCTTGTAGTCGCGATTTTTTTTAAACGCAGTTTTTTATTACATTCTCTAAGCAATTTAATAAAAAATTTCTTTACGCTCTAATTTGATCGTTAAATACTAGAAATTTGTTTACTCTAACTTTGTTGGAAAATATATAATTGTAAGCATTCTAAAAACAAGTAAGAAAGAATAGACGGTCAAGACGGATCAAATAATACTCTACACTACAGTATCTAGAAATACGTGTTCGAGAATGTGCTCTATTTTGGAGACATTGGCTGGCATTCATGGAACCGCCAGAACAAAACTTTGTTCTAAGCTCTGTCCTAATGCTCTGTTCACATGTGAAGAGTTAATCTTCTCAAACGTGATTAATGATTATTAAGGCCCAACTATAATATGCATGATCTGGCTTAAGCTACTGTCAAAAATTAACAAAAAACTTAAAAAAAGTATTTAAAAAAACAAAAATAAAATCAAAAAATTTGTTATTGCGTACGGAAAATGCGATCTGTTTCGCACCTTGCTTTAGCAAATGCCAGTTTCATAAAATTAACCAAAAAGTTTTCTTAAGTTCAATGTAGTTCGACACATATGAATAACATGTTTTCCCACAATTGCTTAAGCCAACTTTAGCATATTATAGTTGGGCCTTTAATCACTTAAAATTTACCAGCCGTATTTATAATGGTAATTTGGCATGAAGTTAGCACAAAGTTTATTTATAATACACTTACCAAACTCTGGCTAACGATTTGCTAAACTCTTTTTAACCAGCTGCCAAACGTTTGCCAACTTGTAAGAAACAGCTGTTTAATGTTAAACAATTTGGTTGGTCTTATTTTAATTACTGTTTTATTTTATGTTTCTTTCTTTTTTTATTTTATATTAATTTTAAAAAATTTTTAAATTTGTTATATGTGGATTAAAAAACAAAAAAAAATTACAAAAAAATGACAAAACCAGCGATGATTAATTCAAACGTGTTGCATTTTTCAGTAATATAATGTGGCATCATTAAAATTCAGAGTTCATTTTTTTTAGTTAGCAGATGGACAAAAGTTTGTTATAAATAAACTCTGTGCTTACAAGCTGCTAGGCTTAATCGGCATTCTTGTTAGCAGCTCGTTGTACATAGTGTACAAACTGTGGCAAACTTTTTGTTATGAATACGGCTGAAAGAGTCCCTTGAACATACCTTAAATCGCATCGTATATTCTTAAACCTACCTTTCAGGTGTACTAGCGATAAATAAATTTTAATAAATAATCCATTAATGTTCACAATTCCATCATAAATAAGCTTTAAATAATCTGCTGATAACTGTATTAAAGTATTTCTTTCCATTTTTAATGCTTTAAAGAAATATAAATTTTGTTTGTTATGTTTTTTTTATTACTCAGCTGTCTTTTATGGTCAACCTAATTAACATTTTGCTTAAACGCGTTTAAAAAGCTAAGTGTGAACTCAGCATAAGATTTCTGTAAATGTGAAGTTATAGACCGATTCTCTGCACTTTCAAAATAAAAGAAATAAAAAACTTTTAAAATGTACTTGTCGTTGTTCACTAGCAAAATACGCAGACATAGGTCTGATACTTTTTTGAAATACGGCTTTATTGGGGAGTTAATGGATATAACCTGTATTTTATAACTTCTTTATCCCACCATCTATCTTTTATACCAATAACATAGAAATAAAGATTATACCAAATTCGTAACTTAACTAAAAAATAACAATTTAAATTTGGCACTATTTAGAAATTTGAATAATTAAGGGTTGAAAAGCGTACTTATTTATGCAAAATAAAGGGTGTTTTTTTAAGCTAGATAGAACTTTAAATTGTAAAAAGTAACACAAAAAATTAAATTTTGATGAAATATTTTTTTTTATCGTTTCAGTATACTCTGACAAATCATCATGAATAGACTCACGCTTGAACAACACTACGAAATTATCCAAATTTACTTTGAAAATCAGTCGTCGATTCGCGCAACTTATATTGAACACAATTTCAGCGATGAGGCGCATTTTTGGCTTAACGGGTTTGTAAATAAGCAAAATTGCCGCATATGGAGCGAGACCAATCCACAAGAGACCCTACAGACTCCATTACATCCAGAAAAATGCACCGTTTGGTGCGGTTTTCACGCTGGTGGCATCATCGGACCTTATTTCTTTAAAAATGAGGCCGGAGCTCGCGTTGCGGTCAATGGAGATCGTTACCGCACCATGATCAATGATTTTTTGTTTGAAAATATGGATGACATTGATCCCGAGGAGATGTGGTTTCAACAGGATGGCGCTACGAGCCATACGGCGAACGCAACCATCGACGTATTGAAATCAAAATTTGGCGATAAGTTGATTTCGAGAAATGGACCTGTCAATTGGCCTCCAAGGTCGTGCGATTTGACACCTCTCGATTATTTCCTGTGGGGCTACGTGAAGTCACTGGTTTATGCTGATAAACCAGCAACAATTGACGCCTTGGAGGCCAGCATTGTTCGTGTTATTCGTGACATACGGCCAGCAGTGCTCGAAAAAGTGGCCCAAAATTGGACGTCCAGAATGCGCTTCGTCAAGAACAGCCGCGGTGCCCGAAATCATTTTCAAATGTTAATGTTTGATTACAATTTAATTTTTTGTGTTATTTTTTACAATTTCAAGTTCTATCGGGCTTAAAAACACACCCGTTATTTATCTCCATTCATTAACATATACGTTAGTACGTATGGGCTCGCACTACAACATTGCAATTTTAAATACTTCAATGGGTAGGAAAAAAAGGGAAAATACGGGAAATTCATTAAATGAATTTGTGGCAATTTTTTAATTTTCTATAGTATTGAATTTAGAAACATAAAATTATAGGTGCAGGTACTGTGTGAATAAGAAACTTTAAGATGAACAATGTTGGTACGTTTTTGTTCTTCAGCTGGTACTTTTTAATTTTCGTTATTATTGGAACTAGAAACTTTAAAAAAATTACAAAAAGAACAACAGTATAGTTACTTTGCTAAGAACTTGTCGCCTATTAATTAATACTCAGAGTGTAAAACGAATCATATTGAATGTATTCAGCAAAAATCTGGTAACAACGACTGTTTATAATGCAAAAGACATGTTTATCCAAAAACAGTACGCAGTGTATTGAGAAGTGAAGTCTATCATAGCCAGTGATGCCAACTTTTTGAGAGCAAAATGCACTTTAAAATTTAAAAAAAGAACTAAAAAGCTCTATTTTGAACAAAAAAAGCGTAAAAAAGCACTAATCCATTTTTACAATTTAATTAAACACAAAACAAGTTGCCTTCGGCTGTGCCGAATATTAAATACCTCCAAAATTTTAAAAAAGGCGACGGCGTAGATGGGGACCATTTTCATTTAAAATTAAATAATAAATATATTTACATTTGTATATAAAAATTTTTAAATGTATTATTATTATCTTCAATAAAAATAATATTATCCAAATCATTTGGAGTTTGAATTGGCCATAAAACAGTTTAAAAGTAATACAGTGCGAGCTCGATTTTCGTAGCTCGAAAAAATACGGTTTCCGACTGCATGTTTTAAACTTTTTAATACGTTTTTTCTACATGACTCAAAATCGTTGTTTATTTTTCCATTTACAATTCTTAATATTTTTCAAGCCATTTTCTATTTTTGAAACAGTCTCTACATCTTTAAAAAAATGTTTACCGAAAACAAATACATCATTTTTATTACGATTACTAAATATGCTGTCAACGCTTAAAAGTGCAACGTTTTGTAAAATTTCAAAATTGCTAGGAAGCCTAGCTCAAACCTCGTAAATAAAGTTTTTGGTAAAACGAATGCAACTTTCTTTTATCACTTTTTTTTATCATTTGAAATCTTAAAATCTTTACAGGCTTTCTCAAAATTGTACTCCAAATAGCTAATCTCATCTAAATCATCCTCTATATAACCGAAGTTTTAAAAAATGGTAAAAAAAAAATAAAAATTTTAAAAAGCATTAAAGGCACTAACGAAAAATTTAAAAAGCACCAAGTTAGTGCTTTTTCTTAGTTTTGCACTAAGGATACAATTTTGGCGTTTTGAGGCATCAAAAAGCACCATAAACAGTGCCAAAAGTTGGCATCACTGATGATGCTTGAGAAAAGCCTAAAAGAGTTTGTGAATACTACTCAAAACATAAATGCAAATACATAATACGCAGTTGGTTAAAAAAGTATTCGCTGTGTTTACAGAAGAGTAGCAAAATGGTTCAGTGCCAAAATTATATGTAGAAAGGCACTTAAAAGCACTGTGAGAAATTGTTAAAAGCACTATAAATACCCGCTTTTCAAAAACGGGTGTTTAACAAAATTTCGGGTATTGCATAAGCAAAAAAGCACCAAAAAATACCCGAAAGGCACCAAAATGGCAACGCCGATCATAGCCGAGTGGCTCGGGAAAGCTATTCATAAGGAATATTAATAAGGTTAAATCGAGTTTGCTAAAGGTGGTTTTATACGACAAGTATTTAGCAATGTGCTTTTCAAATTTTTCACTGCAAAATGCATTAAGGTCGCATAAAAGCAAAAATAAATATTGTTTCTTTAAATGTCAGCTCCGTGTAAAATTTTTCAATGAGAGCGTGTTCTATTGACAAACAAAATTTCAAATTAACTGAAATGCAATTAAAAGTGACGACAAATATAAAACAGTATTTGTTAATTTTGACAGGCATGCATAATTACTAGAGTTGTCAATTATACGCCTTTAAACTTTGTTCGAAAAATTCAAATAATTGTTTTTGTTCGTTCGAGCAAACGATTAAATCTTCAAACTGATTCGATTAACCAAAAAAATTACGTATTTTTGACTTAACTCCATATCGTTGTATTACTTAAACGTATTACTTGCCCGTTTGGGCAAATAAGAATCCACCAGTGATTGTTGAAAAGCCGATGCATTCACAAAGAATGACTGTTTGCTAGGGCTTATGAGCTGGTGGCGTCATCCCGTACTTCTACGAAAATGAGGTCGGCCAAGCAGTAACCGTGAATGGTGTTCGCCAGCGCGAGCTGATAACAGACTTTTTGTAGTCAAAAATTAAGGATATGGACACGGAAGATATGGGTTTCAACAGAATAGTGCCACTTGCCACACAGCCAACAAAACAATGACTCTTTTGCGCGAGAAATTCGATGGTCGTGTTATCTTACGTCGTGGCGATGTTTGTTGGCCGCCACGATCATGTTATTGGACAACGTTGGACTTCTTTCTTTAGGGATATTTAAAAGAAAAGTGTACGTCAATAACTAAGAACAATTTAAGAGCTAAAGGTTGAGATAATTCGGCACATTAATGATATGGAACCTTAAATATGTCTCAGAGTCACTGAAAATATGGACAATCGGAAAGAGATGTGCCACCGGAGCCGTGGCGAGCGTTTGCCCGATATTTTGCTTCACACATAGTTTTCATAGATCCTTCTAAAATAATAAAAAATATTAAGAAAACTTTATGTTTTATTGACAATTAACATCATGAGTTTTGGTTGGGCCAGCCTTCATAAAATCACTAAAAACGTAGAAGAATAAATCAAATTCTTAGCGTTTGTTTAATTTATTTTTTAATAAAAAAAATTGTTCGATTAATCGATTTATTCGTTATGAGAAAATCGGCATTTTAAAATTATTCAAACAAGAGTTTTGTTTGGTTTGATCGATTAATCGAATTATTCTTAATCGTTTGACAACTCTAATAATTACATATGGTTTTTACATCCCACATGGCAACTGCAAATTACATGCCATCTAAGACCACCTTAAGAAGCATATAAATTATGATGAAATCTTTTGGAAAACTGAAGTCTTTAACGACGATAGCAAGTTTAACTTATTTAACTTATAAAATAATGAAGGGCTGCAACCAAAAAATCCAGATGCCCACAACAAAAACCACGGAGAAGGTTCTATTATGGTTTGGGGTTGTACCAAAATAATTGAATTCTATACTTTCATTAGCAATTTATATCTTTCACTGAATGACAATGAAATATTTTATGAACATAAAATTACAATAATTAATTACGTCACACGATTTCTCGTATTACTTTGTATTTATTAAATCTAGTTTAAACTGTGTATTTATAAAAAAGAAAATTTAGAATATAAAGACCCTTAAAAACACTTTAGGGTAACATAAATTACACCAATTCTGCTGTTGAAAAATAGAAAATTTCCCTTAAATGAAACATGATATTGCCAGTTACAAATTTTTAGATACCTTTCATTATATTAAAAAAAAATACAAGAAACTAAAATCTCATAAGAATCATCTAATAAAATAAATAAATAAAACATCCAACTAGACACTAAATAGAAAAATTGTCCCAAAAACCAGACTCATTCAAATTAGAAAAAAAAAAACTAAAGAATTCTCAATGGGACAAAGGAAAGGGGGATAAATAGCACAGAAAAAAAACTAACAGGATATAGTACTATTTAATAATCAAATTGGGAGAATTTAAACACAGATACATACAATTGTAAATGAAATAAAAATATCCTTGTAAGCACAAACACACACAAACAATAACTAAATCAGCTCAATTTACATATAAAAAATTAATTTTTTGGTCGAGGAAATCGAAGTACTAAAAAACTTAAAATAAACCAAGAACTTGAGTCTGTTTATGAATGATACACTTAAATAAAAAAATAAGATTTGTAGAAAAAAAAAATCCTACAATAGAATTTGTGTAAAGTATAGTCATACCTTGAGTATGAGTTTCTGTAAGTATTTTTTTTAATTTTCTAGGAAATGACACGCTTTGTGCCCCATTACTTATTTAAAAAACGAATCTATTCTATTAACATTTAAAAAAGTATTTTTTTGTGATTGATCACTGAGCAAGTGTATCCATATTTACTGACAATAATGGTGGTGGTGGTTGATGGAAATGCCTGTTGTCTTTTTTTTTAAGACAAAAGGGAATTTTCATTCTTTACACTTTATCCACACAGGATACAAAGTTTAATTTACCATAATTTGTGATGTGATGGTAAACCACTTTTTGTGGAGGGGGAAAATTGTGGTTACATTGATTTTTATTTTAAAATTTATTTGAATTAATATAGATCGTTGAATTTGAATGGGTCAGCAACGACTGTAGTACTACCATAGCGATTTAAAATCTAAATTTTGTTTGTAAGCTTTTCAAAATTTGATCCCCAACTAGAATTTAACCTCCTAGGCGTCACTTTTTCTAATATACCAAAGTTAATTTTTTTTAGGTTTTAACAAAAAAGTTTCGTATAAATACTCATATGCGCAGGGTCTATAATTTTATGTTTTTAAGTTTAAAAGTATAAAAAATTTGAAAAAAACCACATATAGAACGGAGATTTTTTTTAATTCCCTAAGCAAATCCCGCGAAGCTCTACGCTTGTCTGCAGCAAAGAAACCAGAGTCACTGGCGGGAATCGAACCCGCAACCCCATCGCTGATAGACTAGCTCACTACCAGCTAGCCTACCTGGGCACTCAAGCAAGAAATTTAATTTCCTGTACATCACCCTTTTTGATACTTTTTTTTCTCACCAGTGTGTGGGAGAAACCCCATATGGGCATTTCCATGTCATCGTACGTGCCATTTCTATGTCTTTAGAGAGGTAGATTTTGCAAAAATAGTGGTAATTGGAAAAATGTTTCATTTAGAGGGTACTATGTGTATATGTAAAAAAGTTATCACATTCGGAACCTTGTTGTTCAAATATCGAGCAAAATAGTTGCATATCGTAAGTGATATAAAACGGAAGTGATTTTGGAGTGAATGTAAAAAATCTGCGAATTACGGGAGGTATCTTTTCTTGTTTTTTTAATTTTACCGATTAAACCAAACATTTTTTTATTTATAATCCATAAAAGGAAAAATTTTTTTTAAAAAGTTTAAAATTGAACAAAATTTAATATCTTTCGCGGCATACCGTACGTGACAGATTTTTCTCTTAAAGTATTTACAAGGTATGAAATAAATTTTTTCTAACTATTGTATATACAAAAACTTAAGACTAACAAGTATGAAGTTACAGTCGGTCAAGCCTGAGCATATGAAACCCTACACCAAATTTTTAAGAGTGTACCGTCTTTGGGGGCCATGGCCAATCATGGTCGGCCTAACAGAATTATGTTTTGAGGTTTAGAAGTTTTTTGTGCCGAATATTATTTAGATTTCTTCATCTATATGAGATTTGTTTACCTCTAATCAGTTTAAGGAAGAGGGTTTATATAGGTTAATTTTAGACCTACCACCACACCATTTTGTCATGACATATTACTTTTCATAACAGTTATTGTCGCCAATTTGTATGTCAATTCCAGCATTTATAAGGAAGTTATGGCATTAAAAGCTATTTTCGTAAGTAGTATTTGTATGGGTGCTTTGGTCAAATATGGACCAATTCTAATAATATTTGGTTAGATGATTTGGATTGCAAATAAATAAGTTTGGAACAAATTTCAACTTAATACCAACATAATAAGATGATACAGTTAGTTGCATTTGTAGTACTTGCAATATCGTACGTGACGACCATTAAACGCTTATTAAATTTTAATTATACCAATTTAAAAAAAAATTCCGATCAAAATTTTTTCGCAACAAATATGTTGCTTCGAACTTTTATTTTGAGTCACCTGCGACTGATCAAATACAAATGACATAGACAAATGATGTTTTTGCACCACGTACGTGGCATTAGCATAGCATCCAAAACAAACCTAAAAATATACCGCTAAACGAACAATATATTTAAAGTATGATTCCAATGTTAACTATATCTGAATTTAATCAGCAGAAAGGGAAAATTTTTGATTGCAGTTTCTCAATATGAATCAAAGAGACAGTGAGTTCAAACTTGTATTTTTTGCTTTTTAAAAATTATAATAGGCTATACCTTTAAATACTAAAGTTTGAGTGTTTTTTCCTTTCAATCATATTTGAAAAAAATTTCAAGGGAATGTTTGACATTCTCATGGAAATGACCTTATGTCAATGAATGGAGAAAAATGTTTTGTAAAAAAGGACCGCTTATTTTTTTATTGAACAACGATAAGTATTATTTTTTTATCTCTTTAAGTTTTTATCCTAAACATCCGGTCCAAATTTCAACTTTTTAGCATCAGGCGCTTAGGCTTTGCGAGTCAGGAACGTTTCAATTTTATATATTCCAAATATAACTGCCTGTTTTTTCAAATAAAATAAAAATGTTCGGTTGGGAATTTATATTAATGCTAGGAATACAATTGAGTCGTACGTCGTATGAATGTAGGACGTAACGCCGTATATATTTTTATAAACACGCTCCACTTACCATCAATTCCGTCGTAAACGTATTTTGTGTCCTTTTGAAAATATTATTAAAAAATTAAAAAATTCCGAATTTAATTGTTTTTTTTTCTATCCTTTTATTTTGTTATCAAATATCTTATATATAAATACGGGAACAATTTTTTTGTGGTTGGTTTTTAAGTATCTTATCGTCCACCGATTTTAATGAAACATATATCGTTTCAAAGGTATTTTTGTGTAGATATGCACAAGATAAATTAAATTAAACGGTTTGAAAAGAGTTTTAATTTTTTTGCAGTCATACGTACATAGATGGGTGAATAGTGCATTTTGCCGATATCTTAAAATGTATACGTTTTTATTGTATAACGCACAGGTTCTCTCGAAAGTAAATGTCAAGTGGTCGAATTTCGGACACCGGGCGATCCTAGTTTAATTTAAAAACACAAAAATAATTTCATTTTATATTTTTAATTTATTTTTTTTTTATGACAATACGGTCGTAACCGGCGTATGAAATAGAATTAGATCTATGCCGACGTACGACGTTGATACGTTTTTATGTCTACGCGAGCTATTGTGTGTCTTTGTATAAAATGTTGTACGTTTTAATTTGACAACCTATCTACGTCGTAGGCTACTACGTTCTCACGGTGCAATTGTGTTCCTACGGTAAAACAACAATAACAACGTTCAAATTTGTTTTTGTTTTCAATACAAAATTCTAAAGGAAAATTTTTATTTTAAGGCAGTAAATAAAAAAATTTTTGATTAACTAAAGGTTAAATAAACAAATTTTAATAGAAAATTCGTTATAAGCCTGAAATATTTGTTTTGAATAAGGCCTTATATATTTAAGTATGTTAATAAAAAAAAAATGGATATGAAAAAATCAATAATCTTGTTGAGTTTATTTTTCAAAATATTTTATTTCTACCTGCAACTCGTAAGACCGTTCAACTTTCCGAATAAACGTTAACTTCATATTCCATATCCCAGGATCTATTGCTACACTCTCTCCTGTAGGGTGTTATCAGAATTAACTTTCACTCTTCTTTTGTTTTTTCGTTTTTCCCATTTACAGTTCGACCGTGGGCCATATTCTATGGCCAATTCTCTCCGAACAAAATTATATCCACTTACTTTTTTGCAGTATTTATGAGCTGTCAATTGTTAACGTTGTGCTAAAAAAAATTGTGTAATTCAATACTTTTTTCTGAATTAAGGAAAAATGGATTTTTTTTTTTTGAGTAAACAGGTTAAGAAACGTTTCATGAGTATTGATTTATAAAAAAAGGGTTTTTGGAACACGTGTATTTTGATTGATAGAAAAGGGTTAATAATTTACGCAATAATATCAATTTGAAAGCAAAATAAAAAAATGAGAAATATCTAAGTGTTTTTAAATTTTTCCTAAAATAAAATAAAAATCAATCATTTTTCTAAAAGTCAGTACATATTTGATTTATTTGCTAAATTATAAATTATTTCATTTTTCAGTATATTTATATTTATTTATTGAGCTTAAGGTACAGTTATTACAGAGAAATATTTATTAATTTCTAATATTTTGTTACGCCTTCGGGGAATAAAATGAATTTTATTAATAATATTTTAAATATTAAAATTTTTAATATTTATTTTATAATTAGGATTAAGTTCTTTATATTTAATTTTCATTAAATTTTTCAGGTCAACACCGAAAATTATCAAAAATGTATATTCATTTCATGATGCAAAGGAATGAAGGAAGAAACTTTATCTTAAGACTTATTTAAACTTAAGTCTAGTTTAAAAAAATACCAAAATTTTAATTAAAAGCCAACAGTTCAATTAAATTACAATTGTTTTAAAAAATAGCTATGGTGCAGGCTTTATATGTTACCATTTGTTCTTCAAGTTTGACAAAGAAAAAGGTCAACGGAAAAAAAAGATAACGGAAAAAACATAAAAACAAATGTATTTAGGTTTTCAAGACAAAGTCTTGCCAAAAAGTAAGGAAAAATTAAATTAATTAAATTAAATTAATTAAAATATAAATTAAAAAACAAAGATAATTAATTACACCAAGTTTCGAGCTACCAATACGATTAGTTCAAAGATTCATGAATGGCTATACTGGCAGCTGCTGCGCTGTAGCGCCTTTTCCTAAAACCCGTGGCAAAAATACAAAATTCGATGACAAAGTATTGTGAAATGCATGAATACACCGTATAAAGAGTTACTTAATGGTCACAATTCAAAAACGTTTTTCTTAATTCGATAGAATTATGGGTGCTCACACAGAAAAAAATAAAAATTGATTTCAATTAAAAAATGTGTGATACTAATTAAAAAATTAATTAAATTTTCACCAGTAAACAAATTAATAGTATCAATTAAACCAGTTAATAGTATTAATTAAACGTTTAATTCACTTGATTAAAAGTTTAATTCACTTGATTAAATTTTTAATTAAAACTGATTATGTTTTTGATTAATGCTTTAATTGGTGAAAAATTTTGGAGAATTTTTTCTGTGCAAAGTCGGCAATTTTTTAGAAAGCAAAAAAAGATGATTTTGAAAAAAAATAACCTTAGAATTGAAATGTCAGAAATATTGCGTTTTCCCCGCAGATAATATTGGACTACGTGATCCATTTTGATGAAATGGACTACTTCCTGGACTGGGCCATTGTGATGCAAGCATGGACTATGTCATTGTTAAAAAGAGTTTGTAGTGAAACGACATGTTTTCGTTTTTAAACGAGATGTTTTCGTTTTTAAACGAGATGTTTTCGTTTTTAAACGAAATGTTTTCGTTTTTAAACGAAGTTAAAACTAATCCTCTTGAGTATACCATGGAGTAGTATCAAAACTAGTCCACTAGAGTATGTAGGAACATGGGGTAGTTTTAAGACCACTCCGTTGTAATGCAAAACTGGGTTATATTGTCCACTCCTAGGACATCTTAATGATAAATCGACCAGCTTTTAACCATATATTTGGAGTTGTTTTGGAGTACTCCTACTCCTTTATGGACTACTCTTTACATGCATGTATGGACTAGTCTCGTTATCTGCAGGGTTGATCACTATGCTAACTGCTTTTTAGCATATGTACTTGTCCAAGAGCAAATATTTTAGCATATTTTTGGTCTTTAGAAAAGCAAAATTTTTAAGCAAATTTTGTTTAGAACAGACTTACTACACATATTTTTAAACGATTTCGTATCAAATTATTACTACCTCTTCGTCTCTTGCATTATTTATATAATACTTTTTTTTTAAATTAAATTTTCAATGAAGTATTTATTTAAATTCCTTTTTATTTAGCAGATTTTTAGCCTAATAGTTTAAGTAGCATATTTTTAGCATTTTTTTTTTTTTTTTTTTTTTAAAATTTAACATATTAATTAGTATTGTGGTTATTTTGTTGAACTGTAAATACAAAAATAATTTAATAAAATTTAAATTTAATGAACTTTAGCCTAATTAAAATATCAAAAAATTTAACATATTTTTAGAAAATTTAAATTATTTAAAGTTTTATGTTTAAATCTAAGCAGATGTTTAGCATATTTTCTTCATTTTACGATTTAGCAGATTTTTTTGAAGTTTTGGCATATTCTTGTCAAACACCAACACTGTTAAGAACACCTATTATAAAAATAGGCAGGTATTTTTAAAACTTGTTTTATACTGAGTTAAATATAAAATGCAGTTGTATAATCTAATTACTTTTTTTTTGCTTAAGTTTAAATCCTTTTTCTTATTTTTTGGGTATAAATTACACCGCAATTGAGTAATGCAGGCAGTTAAGTTTTTCTTTGTAAAATCTGGGTTCACATTATGAATTTTTTCTTTTAGAAAGTCTGAGTTTATAGGTGAGAGGGAAAGAGAACAAGCTATTATTCTCATCCCTCTCATCAATAAACTCAGTCAGACTTTCCGAAAAGAAAAAATTCATAATGTGAGCCCAGACAAAAGTAGCGATATGTAGCAGAACTAATAGAATTTTATTTTAAAGTGCGATAATGTCATTTAAAAATTCAGAAACTCAGATAATGAAAACGTATTTAAATCGGCTGGATGTTCAAAGCAAAATCCACTTCGTTTTCTTAACAATTAAAAAAAAATGGCTTGCCTAATACCGTGCGAAGAAAGTATTTATAAAAACAACCCCCAGACTAGCTAAATGCAGTAACAACTTTTAAAAACAGCGAAGAACCGCATACATCCTCTGAAAGCAAGAGAGAAAGACCTGCAAAATCTATTAACGATTGTTTTGAGTACACAGAAAGCATTCACTTCAAAATGCCACAAAAGATATATCTAAATTGCATCTTTCAGAAGCATAATGTCTTAAGTATGTAAAAGATAAAGATAAATCGAGGTCCGATATTACAAAAGCTGTGGTGCTTGCAAGCCCAGTTCGACTACAAAGGATCAAAGAGAGTATTCCAACTCCTACAAATGCTTTGCTCACAAAGTATAGCATAAAAAAAGCCTTAGCGTTGTTTATAGATTTGGGATTATTAAAGGAAAAGAATTCTATTTTACGAATCTTTTTCAGGAAACATAATATGAATATTCTTCCTGGATACAAAAAGTTTATGTCTGCCAAAAAAAGAAGCAGTGCCATCTAATGTAAAGGGTACTGAAGTAGAGGCTAAAATGTAAGACTTGATGGATCATACAGCCAAACGCCATATTCAAAGTTTGCCTGAAGAGGAAGCAGTATGTATCACCTTCAGATAGCCTTACATTGATAAATAAGTGGGGATGTCTAGTAGGGTATTCATTTAATCGGGCTTTTGCTTTAATCGGTTAATCGCTCGATTAATTAACCGAGGTTTTGATTTAATCGGTTAATTTTGTTATTGATCGGTTAACCGATTAATAATGTTTTGTTATAAATTAAGTAATTTCAATTAATAAAAATGCAAGAATTATTTATTATTGGAGTCTATGAATACCCTTATGTCTACCCAGTAAAAAAAATTTGGGTTTTTTGAAACACTTAAGAGAAAAAGCGCATAACCGAGCGCTTCAATAAAAGAGCTTTGTTTGCATGTTAAAAGAAGCACTTATTGTCAGCAGAAAATAGTCCTCCAAACCGGGAACACCCCATACAAAAGCATCCCATCAGCAGGTTTGAAGCGATTTGAGGTATGAGTTCATACATAAAACCTGCTCCTTTTGGAGCACATGTTTTACTGGGTAGTGTCATAGTGTCCACGGACACTATTTACAAACAAACTTAAAATAGAAACTTGTGAGTCCATGCTTTCCTCTCTCAATTTGCTCGAATCGGAGCTGGAAGAATGGACTCCAAGTGAAGAATTAATTATAAAATATAGAATGAAAAAGTGATAAACATTATCAAAGGGTTTTGTAAAAGTAACTTCTTTTTTTGATAATATGACTAAGATTGGAATGTACTTGTGAATTGTTTCTAAGTTTTAACATTGATTTATAATTCATGTATGTATAATTATTTTTATTTTAGTCTTATGTATTTAATTAATACATACTAATAAACTTGACCCTATTTTACTTTAAAATACCCTTTTTACCCTTTTTTAAATACCCTTTTTATGACACTTTTTCGAAATTTTCAACGGCAACCCTGCTCATGGATTGATTTTTCTTTTGAGTATACGTTAGTATTGCTCGGTTAATTAAGTTAGAATTAAATAAATAAATAAAAAAAATAAATAGAAAACAATTAAAAACATGTTGAGGCAATTTGTCAATTGATCACTTAAAATAGTTTTTTGCTTCTCTTGTATAATATTCAAAATTTTAGAAAGGGCATTTTGCGTTTTATCCAACGATATGTATTCTGGGACCTTAAGAAATTCTGAGTAGATTTAGCCCATTCCGTTTTTTTGTACGTCTGTTGAAATAAGGCTCACTTCTGAACGATTTAGCAAAAAAGAAAAATGTTGTTATAAAATTGTTTTAGTTGTTTGGGCTTTTAAATCCAGTACAATCCGTTCAGTACGAAAAGAATTATGGACTCAAATGTAGACAAGTTCTCTAAACAAATCTGTTACAAGCGTATATACTAGACCGACTGAAGTTGTATGGAGCTGAAAAGGTGTTTTTGTTACCCCTCTAAAAAGAAAGCTATGATGATTCCCAAAATATTTTGGCTCTAGCGTTGACCATCCGTGAGCTGAACCATTTTTAAAAAATGTCTTTTTTTAATTTTTTTGTACTTTGCTCCAAGACGACATAAATAAAATTTGGCATCAATGAAAAGAGTTTTTGCAGCAGCAACCAACGGTATATAAATCTTAACCACTTGCTTGAGATATTTAACTAAATACACATTTTCGTTTCGGGTTTTCATACAAATTCTACGTATGTGGAAATAATGTTCTGCTTTGCAAATTGAATCCGTTTTAAAATAATGTTAATTTATTTATTTTGTTGTAATTATTCACAAAATATGCGATATATATTATCTTATTTCATATATAGGCAACATGGGTATCAAATTTTTTATTTTTCAATGTATCAAAATAAAAATATGCCTAAAACCGAAACAATTTGCTTTATACGACTTCACCTAGAATCATAAAACTTTGTGATAATCGGGCCGTAATATAACATAGGTCCGATATAAATCCCGCTCTTGGAAAATGCTTAATAGCAGTGTTTTAAAGTCGTTGATTTTTTTTTTTTGCTTTTGTTTTATTTTGATTTTGCTTAGTACGATTGCAAAGTGAAATCAAAGCAACAGTTCGCAGTCTTTAAAAAACTGAAGACAGAAAAGCAAAACTTTGGAAGTTGAACAGTTTCATGTTCAAAAAGTGAACTTTTGCTTTCGCTACTGCTGTGAATATCAACTTTTTGAAAAGTCTTTTATTTTCTTTGCGTTAGTACAGTTTTAGCTTGATGTGACTTCGTACAATAGACGATTTAAATCAAAGAAACAGTTCGTTCTTTAATTTAAGAAATTGTTTTTAATACTCCATATGTTCCCTTAACCAAAATCAATCTCTAATTATGAGACATTACACTTATCTTAACAACAATAGTAAAAAGTAAGAAGGACTTAGTATTGATGTGCCTGTCGCATTAGTACATCATTCATAAGGACATGTGTCAATATTACCACATGTGAAACTAATGTAATGTAAAAAGTACTAAATAATAAAAAACAAAAACCCCAACAACACTCCCTTGTGATTTTAATCATGAGTTTAGATGTCGCATGTCAACTTAATGTAACTGCCGCTAAAGTTCTTTACAGAATCTTTTAAAGACTTTTTGTAACAAAAAAGGAAAAAAAAAATTACTAAAAAACTAACTGCACAACGTATACCAAACAAATGAAATCAAAAAGGTATTGATGATTGATTTTAAAAGACCTGACGAATTATATTATCGAAATGGTATACGAGTACATATTTCTTAAATTTGGTTCCTAACACAAAACAAGATTGATTGACTGGCAAATATTAAGTTCAGTTCCCTCAATGTTTCTCAATAAATGTCTAATTTGCAAAATAATTTCACGTAAAACATAAAGTTATTTCATATTCGCATATCGTTGGTGTCATGTATTAAGGCACGAACTCGATTTTTTCGCATAAATTAAAGCTTTTGCATGGGCGTGCCATCTAATGCAGTTAAAAGTCTATGGTCAATAATACTTAAATGAAAAAAGTGTAAAATGTATCGGCATGGCAGACCAAAGTTGACTAAAATAATATTATTCGTTGTGGTTTTAGGCGTACTATGTTATTTTCCGAAACGATCTTTACGAAATTTGGCAATGTGACTTCTAATTCAATGAAACTACAAAAGCATTATTTGTTACGGTTAAAGAGTACGAAAGTGTATTCCGATAGTGGGCTTTATATGGGGCCTACACTCATTGAAAAATGACTTGGTGATCCATCCCCAAACTTGGGCATTTCATGCGAGTAAAAAGGACAAAGAAAGTCATTTGAGGATTTTGCACATATTTAATATGACGTATTTTACCTTTTTTTTATTATTTACGCTTATTTTTTTTTGTTTCGTATATAAAATATAAAAAAAGTAACAAGACTCTTATCTTAAGACTCAGTTAGCCGGGAGTAACAGTAACCTTACCGTAAAAAAGTAAGACCAATCTATTTCTTACAGATTGAGACGTAACATCTTACTATAATCGTTTTAATTGCTTTACATACAACAAAATGAAGCAGCTGATTTGCAACGTTACTGTTGCTCCCGGCTAACTGAGCCTTTACTCTTATCAACAACGAATACGGTGTAAATAGTCCTAACCATCTGATCAATATGGATCAGGCTTTCCAATATTATTTGCAGGGATGTTTCTATAATTTTAAAAAAGTTTTCATTTGTTGGTGGTTAAGCATGTCTATTAGGCATGACATACTGAGCGATTTTTCGATTTCGAAATGCCACAAGCTTTCTTCTTTCTTATAAGGGTTGAAAAAATGCTAGCGGCAAAAAATTGGTAAGTAGAAGGAGGGGAACAATGGACTCTCATCGATATCAAAGTTGAAGGAAAAGTGAAAAAATTCACAAAAAGTCCCATAACTGCCGCCGAGTCACCCTTAGAGGGATAAAATGTGGGACCGAGCCCCATTAATTTTTTGCCATACCTTCCCCCTGTCTCTACTCCTAAAGGCACCCTTGGATTGTTTGAAATTTTATGAGATTGCAAAAGTTGACCCCAACAGCTCCTAGAATGCCTCTAAATGGTTAAAACTAATGACCTCTCCCACTTTATTTTTCATGTCCAGCATTTGTTTATAGCATATTTACACGATATCTCCATTTCTTAAGGGGACTCCTATAGATTATTTCAATTTGTAACACATTTTTTTATGAAATATGCATATTATGCACTGGGTTGGAAAAATGTTGGCGGACCTGATGGCAGCGGAGGAAAAGTTATTTGACTTTCTGTTATTGTGCTTATGATGGTACTGAGCAACATTTGGGAGTGCCAAAAAAAAAACATCAGGTAAAGGAAAAGGCAAACGTATTGCGGAGGATTGAAAACCAAAATATTTTTCAAAATATAATTGGGAGAGTGTCTCAAGTAATAAATTTAGTATGTTCCTGTAACTTTCAAAAGCAAATTTCTTTGAATATTATAAAGGCCCAACTATAATATACATAAGCTGGCTTTAGCTACTGTCAAAAATTAACAGAAGAATTAAAAAAAGCATTTAATGCTTTTAATTTAATGCTGTTTCGCACCTGGCTTAAGCAAATGCCAGTTTCATAAAATTACCAAAAAAATTTCTCAAGTTTAATATGGTTTGACACATATGAATCACATGTATTCGCACAAATGCTTAAGTCAACTTAAGCATATTATAGTTGTGTCTTAAGTCATAAAAAAACATTTTATTTCAATATCTAATTTGATTTTTGTGTTATTATTTATTTGAATAAAACCGGTTAGTTTTTATATGCTTAAACGAAAACTGGGGTTTTTATAAATAGCAACTATTCAGAATAGCCGCTGCGAAATATGGCCCCAAAAAATAAATGAAAATTGACCCCAAATTTGGGGCTATTTTTCATAATACAATATGACCCCATTTTTTTAATGAAAAATTACCCCAAAAAATGAAAAACAACCCTAAAAATGAAATGAAATATGACCCTAAATTTGGGGTAATTCTTCATTATGAAAAATCACCTCAAAATTTGTAATGAATTTTAACCCCAAAAAGAGCACAAAGAAAGTTATAATTAAAATTTTGGGTGGAGTTCATATGCCCGAAACTAAAAATCCCAAATTTAGAATCCCGATTTCAAAATCCGAATAGTTATACAGTAGTTTTGACTTAACTGCCTTTTATTTACGTGCACTTTTGACTTAACTGCACAAAATTGATAATTTTTGGCATTATTCTTTATAATCCCATATAAATTCATTTTTTAAGTGCACTTTCTTTACCTGCACATTTAAGATAAGTGCCCAAAATTTTTGGCATTTTAAAATAATTTTCATACAAAAAATCCAAGTTAGCTGCACTTTGACTTAACTGCCCAAATTACATATTTTCTGTAATTATTCTTCAAAATCCTTCTTTACGTGCATTTTGTATACCTGCACATTTTTCATATTTTTGGGCAGCTTTAAAATATTTTCATATAAAACATCAAAGTTAGCTGCACACATGAAAAAATATGGTGGCCATTTTTTCACATAAATATCCAATTTTAGCTGTTTATAAAAACAAAAATCGCAAACAAGTCAAGTTGTTTGCAAGTACCTACATTTATGGATATGGGTTGTGGTTACAGCAACTTTACCATGATTGTATGAAAGGAATAGCAAATCTTAGGTCTGGAACAGAATAAAGTAGTTGTAGTAGTATTTGAAGCTGGCAAATGCTCTGTAGCGCAACAAAGTTCAAAATTTCGATTTTTGCGCTTCAACGGCCACGATTACTACAACTACGTATTCTGTTGACACTACTTTGAAACTGCCGTTTTTAACTTTTGACAGCTTGCAGCGCTATTCTTAACGTTGTACTACAGCGACTTTTCTGTCCCACACTTTATTGTTACCAACTTGGCTATCTCGTTCCGTCTAAAAATGCATAAGAAAGGATTTTAATTTCTATGATACAACGAACACTGGCTTCGCTCAGTAAAGCTTCTCTAAATAGCCGGAAAGGATTTTCTCCACTTTGGTATAAGAATCTGGGTTTTTATACTATCCCTAGAAACTTTTACTTTAACTTTAAAATTTGTGTGAAAATGTTTGGGTTGATTTTTCACTTCTTAAAATTTGCTTTTTTTGTTAGTAAACGAAAAATGGTCCCAAAGTAAAAATTGTGATTTTATTTGGGGCCATTTTTCATTCCTTGCAATGAAATGAAAATGAAAAATTACCCCAGAAAAACAAACAAATTGCCCCAAAATTGCGTGTCTCATGTAACATTTTGGGGCCGTTCTTCACTTTTCTTTTGGGGTCATTTTGCGCACGGCCTTCAGAATAAACATAAACCAGTTTTTGAAAGAAGTCGAATAATCGATCTCCCTTATGTTCAACCTCTTCCCAAAAAATGTCCTCTAATAACATATCGAAATTTTACACAAAATTTTGCACACTAAATCTACAATTTGAATTTTTTTTACGTAAATTGAGCTGAAAGTGTGTAGTCGGATCTTTTAAAAGCACATAAACTAGTAAAGAAATGTACATATTTTCCTCATACATATAAAGTTTTTGTTTGTAGTTTTTATTTTTCGTTCCGCCACCAATCAAATATTCACTGTATGTGTTCATTTGTATTTCTACATTAACATCTAAACACCTCGTAAGCATTTTTTTTGCCGACTTTCATCTAAATTCTAAACGATATTCTGCGCAAGTTTCCGATTTCGCATACAATGTATGATCGAAAACGTACCAGAAATTGTACAGGAAATTGAAAAGAAATTAGTCTGATGCTGCATTTTCTTCAGAAAATGTGACCAATTATTAAAAAATTGCCCCAAGATACTTCAGCAAATATTCGGAAGAGTTTAAGAAGATAAACTTATTTATATTATGTGCAGTTTTATCTGATAATTTCGTATTCTATTTCAGAAACTCTTCCGATACGAAATCGGTGATTGTTTACAGATCACCTTAAATGAGAGCGGCAAGCGATGTTACGATGTCCGTCCGTCCGACAGGCTGCCTGCTCATGTGAACCTTGTGCGCAAAGTGCAGATTGCTATTCTGTAGATATTTTTTTTTTTTTTTTTTTTTTTCTCAATATTATTTATTGAATCTTCATACATTTAAATATGAACTAACAATAATTAATCAAATCTTAACCTAATACTTTATTTTATGTCCTGCCAGTGCCAGACAAAAATTTTCTTCATCACGGGTTCTGTTCACTTATCTAGGTGTTTGTCGCTCATCTAATTGGATAAGTGCTGCAGTGTCTCTTCTTCTTAAGCGAGTGTGGCCGCTATCATTTAAAATATTTCGTGCTAGTGGGTTTGGATGCAATTCGAGCCTTTTTAAGTATTTTACTGCATATTTCGTAATCATAGTTTTGACTAATGGAACATTGAGATCCCTGTGAATATTTGAGTTTTTTACATACCAAGGGGCAGCTGTGATTATTCGAAGAATTTTATTTTGGCGCCTTTGAATCTTTTCTATATTAGAGGCCGAGGCAGTGCCCCATAACTGAATACCGTAGCACCAGATTGGCTTTAAGATGGAGTTGTAAAGAAGAAGTTTGCAGTCGAGACTAAGGACAGAGTTTCTACCAATAAGCCAATGAATTTGAATGGCTTTTAGTTTCATTTGAGTTAATTTTGCCTCTATATGGCATTTCCACGTTAATCGCCGATCCAGATGTATACCCAGATATTTTACATGCGAAAGTTGAGGAATTATTTGATTGTTGATTGTTATATGGGGGCAAGATTCCCGGCGCAAGGTGAATGTTATATGCACGCATTTTTGCTCATTGACCATTATCCTCCATTGTCTTAACCATATTTCTAGTTGAAATATATGATGCTGTAAGAAACGAGATGCTTCATAACGGTTTTCGTGGACGCTTAGAAATGCTGTATCGTCTGCAAATGTTGAAGTTTGGGTGTAGTTACTTGTTGGCATGTCCGAAGTATAAATTAAATATAATAGAGGGCCCAGGATGCTGCCTTGTTGGACTCCAGCGCCAATGGGCTGAGGTGAACTTAAGAAATTTCCTTCTTTAATAATAAATTGACGACCGACTAAGTAGCTTTCTAGCAGCTTGTGTGTGTTTGCTGGTAAATTTTGTTTCAATTTATGTAATAAGCCTTCATGCCAGACTTTATCAAATGCTTGCGAAACATCGATGAAGAGTGCTGAGCAATATTTTTTTTCTTCAAATGCTTTTCTTATGACATTTACTATTCGATGAGTCTGTTCGATTGTGCTGTGTTTTCTTCGAAATCCGAACTGATGGTTTGGAATACATCTATTTTCACTTAAAATCGGTGTTAATTTTGAAACTAATAATTTCTCAAACAGCTTTGACATATTTGATAATAAGCTAATTGGCCTATATGACTCAACTTTTGTATGATCTTTACCTGGCTTTGGTATCATGGTAACTAAGGAAACCTTCCATTTTTGAGGATAGTATTCGAGACGTAAAATAGCATTAAAAATAAAAAGAATAATTTTCTTTGCTGTGCGAGGTAGCTCTAAAAGCATTTTATTACTGATTTTATCAATACCAGGTGCCTTCTTAGTGTTTAAGTCACAAATAGCCTGTTCGATTTCTCTTATCTCAAATCTGAGGGGAATAGCTGCTCTACCAGGAACAGGTGGTAACTCGACCGCAGTATCGTGAGATATATTTGGGGTAAATACGTTTTTTAAATGATTAACAAACAGATTTCCCTTTTCGTTATCATTTCTTGCCCAACTTCCGTTCAAGTTTCTTAATGGTGGCTTAGAGATAACTGGCCTATTTAGATTTTTAGCTGCACGCCATAATGAGTAGTCTGATTGCGGAGTTGCATCAAGTTCCTTAAGATATTTTTGCAGAGAATCCGTTTTCTGTATCTGTAGTAACTTTCTTAGCCTTCTTGTACAATCTTTTAACAAACTCTTAAGTTGAGGGGATCTGTGCAATTGCCACTCTCTTCGGGCTCTTCTTTTTTCAGACAGGAGACGCTCAACATCTGTGGAATAAATTTTAATATTTTTAGTTTTTTTTTGGGTAATACTGGAATGTTGTACAGCTAGCTTTAGAAAACTGTCAAAATTAAGAATAGCGCGATCTACGTATTCCTGTGTACTAAGCGGAATATTTTCTGTGCAATGGGTGCTGAGATATTTTTTATATTTTAGCCAATTGATTTGTGTAGCTGGCGTCGCTAAGTAACCAGTTGGAGATACAGTTCTATTGGGGTTCATTAAAGTAACAATTGTTGGTGTGTGGTCGGAAGATAATTCTAAGGAAGCTTCAACATAAATCGTTTCTAAGGGGATGTTTTTAACCACGCCAAAATCGATGACATCTGGTATTTTTTGCTGATCAGTAGGCCAATATGTTGGTTGTCCGCTCGCTATCACATTCAAATCCATTTTAGTAATAGTATTAAATAGAACACGACCCTTTGGTGTTATAAGTCGGGACCCCCAGAAGGTATGTTTAGCGTTATAATCGCCAGCGGCCAGGAAACAGGGTCCTAATGATTTGAAATATTTATAATATTGGCCTTCTGATATTGAATATCTAGGTGGGGAGTATAACGATGAGATTACTACGTTTCTATTTAGTTCTTCAACGCAAATGTTTGTTGCTTGAAGATAATCTTCACGATGATCACCCATTAGGTAGTGTTTGACTCTGGTTTTAATTAAAATGGCAGAACCTCCACAAGCTCTATCTCGAGGGTCCTTTGTATCATATAGTATATAACCATTTATTTTAAACGTATTTTTTGAAGTCAAATGAGTTTCAGAAACCATCATGACATCAATTTGTTTATTTTTAAGAAAGTATTCTAGTTCATTTTTATGTTGGCGGATGCCGTTTGCGTTCCAAAAACAAATTTTTATACAGTTCATGGCTTGTTAAGTACAGCTTGCAATAACATTGATTGCATTCTAAGAATTTCCTGCATCATATTACCCATTGTATTCGTAAAATTATTTACTGTTTGCACTAATGTTTCCATGGTTTTTTCTAAACGACTTAAATTAGAAACTGGAGTTTCATCATTACTTGGCGAGGCACCTTGCATTGGCTCATGGTTTGATTTTAGAACGTTAGCATAAGAGGTTCTGTTATTACTAAACTGGGGGGCTTGAATTGCATTTGAGATAACTTGATTTGCAACCTGCATTTGTAGATATTTTGATACAATTTTGTGCGTAAGTTCTAATTGTCATAAGAACCAAGCCTATTTATAACGATGAGAATCGGTCCATAGCTTCTTATAGCCCTCATACAAGCTTCTTTCCGGACAAGTGTCTTTGTGCCCATAAACTATCTTATCGACAATCTTAATCATCTCACCAAATTTTACTAGAATCCATGTTTGACCATTTAACCAGGTGGCATGTCTTAACGTCTAGTGTCAACGTCCACGGACCAAAAAGTTTAATTGTGTTCTTATGACACTTTTAAAAGTGTCATAATATTGCATGAACGGCGTCCTGGATATTATGACACTTTTAAGTGAGTTATAATAAATAAGTAGTTGGTTCCATTATGGTCAAGGTCCCAGAGATTTTACAAAATCCCAAAGTTTTTAATTTTTAATTTAAAATTTGAATTATCCCAAATTAAAAATTGCGAACTTAGAAACTTTAGTTAGCGAAGCCGGTGTTTGTTATCTAATAGCGTAGAAAAACCCTACGGAGGGCCGAAGGAGAGAAGAAGTTCTTTGTATGACAAACACCGGCTTCACTAACTAAAGACACATTTGAAAGTAAAATAACACTAAAAAGTGTCACAACGTTCATGGGCATTGTGACACTTTGTGTTGTGTCATAATGTCCTTTTACGTTATGACACTGCACTAACGATATGCCACCTCGTTACACTGATAGAAAAGGCGTCATAACGCTGATGTATTTTGACATCAGTACTATGACAAGTGTCTTCGTTTTTGACCCCATGACATTTGTCATCATTGTGATGTCAACCTTAACATTACTTGGCCAAAGTGTCATCAGGGTCAAAATGAAATTATGTCATCAATGGGATGGCACATCGGCATCACAAAAATGACGAACATGTCCTCAGTGCGATGACACAGTAACATCGAAGAAAGGACACATTAGCATCAATTTAATGACAGTTTGTCATCAAGTCAAAGTCATTGGAATTGACTTAAGTCAAAGTGAACGAATATTATTATTTACTTACCCGTTGCATATGTATGTTTCACTTTTGTTGAATAACGACCTTTGCTTACAGCAGAACTCTCAATAATAAGACACCAGCACCATGCCTCATGTGGTTTTCGTAACCATTCTACTTTAAAAATTTCATGTATTTAACTAAATACTTTTAAAAAATAAAATATAGGAATTTTTGCTTTTTATAATACATTGTAATGATGAAAATAATGTTAATAATATACAAAATGTGGCATCGAATTGATCACTATAGTCATAAAATAGTTGACACGTAAAAAATGACAAAATTGTACAAAGCCGTTAGTCATTGGATTGATGTTACTTTTTGCATCATTGATGCCGTTTGTAGTAACATTGATGTCACAATTTTGATGTTAGGGCATCATCAATATGAAGATCCATTTTTTCTATCAGTCTACTACTTCCAAGAATAGCTTTAAATGCCTTAACTTCCCTGAAAATTTTGGTATTAACATACAATTTGAGGACCGGAACTTTAATGATAGCTACAACGTCGCGACGTCTGTTGGTAGGTCCAGAGTAAAACACAGTTCCCATATAAAACAACTTTTCGAAACTAGTTTTAAGATGAAAAAAATTTCATATCGATAAAGATATCTAATTAAATAGGCTACACTCTCGAAAATTTGTCTCTAAATACTGTGGAATAGGGTATTACTTCGTCGTACTTGAACGACCTTACGTTTTTACTTGTTTAAATGTCCTCACAATTTCATTTAAGCAAACTCATGAAATAATCTGTTAAAACGGATTTCCTAAACGGGCAGCATTCTACAAATTTGTCTTAAACGAATCGATTGAGAATGAAAAGGTTTGACATTAAAAATCTTTTTCCGCTCCTATTTTGGCCTGTTAGTGTTTCTCTTTTGTATTTAAGAAGATCAAACTTCCGATTATGTGCAAATATGCTGGACAAAATGCTTAAAACCGCTTGAACGGATGATTCTACATTTTGGTTGATTTTATGTTAAAGTTTCTTACTTTGTCTAAAATCAGAGATTTCGTTAAAAATTGCTTACTGGGTATACACATATACACACCCGCACTTCTACACCTACACTAATGCACTTTCATATTGTTTATTTGTGGGCAAAAGATGAACGATAAACGCTTCGAAACATATTGTTTCATGGCGTTTATTCACTAATTTTACAAAAACCAAAAATACAAACCATCAGCACAACACAAGCAGGTGGGTGAACGAGAGGTGGACGTTCGGAAATGCAAACACTTACAAAGAAACACAAGTGTAGCTCTCCCATGTAAAATTGCATACAAATTTTATGAGGTTTTAGACCTCAATTTACCAACTCACCATTACCCCTCGTGCCACCAACAACAAAACCATCGTTTAACAAAAATAAAGCTTAAAATTTAGAATCCGATTTATTTTTTGAAAAATGTGCATTTTTAATTTGGCAAAGGAGGAGTCCGCCCGTTGAAGGCAGGGGATCATAGAAAAAGTAAAACATATTTGTAAATGGCTGCAAATACACAGACAGATTTCATTTCAAAATTTTGATTACATACAGTCAATGCTTAAAAATGCATTTTCCAACTACTGACGCCAGTGACGAGGATGATGAGCATGATGACGATAATGAAATGTATGTAAAATACCAGAACTGGACCTTATGGACATAAGGCAAAAGGCAACTGAAACAACAAAAACAAAATAAAAAAAATACATACAATTTTTCACCAACAAAATGCGTTTTTGTTTGCTTAAGAGTTGGAAACATTTAAAAGTCTACGTTAAGCGTATCATTGTAATGATATTTTGCAGGGTGAAGTTTAAAAATAAAGTTAAATGCATTCTAGATTTTTCCTAATACACAAATGTGCATTTCAGATCGACGAAGCGTAAATTAGGATTTCAAAATGACATTTAGAATATTTACGACTTGGTCTTAGCTAAACATGTTTCTATTGCCATTGATGCAGCAAACACTCTTCAGCCTGCTGGCCTTTCTACCAATGATGATTACGACGAAAATGTGCAGTGTATCTTTTCTACGCCTCCACAGACCCACTCCGGGTTTTTGGTATTATTTCTGTTAATTGCAAAAATGTTTGCCAAACAACAAAAATGGAAAATTTAGTATGTTGGGGTAGTCCCTGTCAGAATTTTGAAACGATTTTGAGTTTTTTGTTTGGTAAATCTTTTCGTTTTATAATCATTTCATTTATGTTTGTTTTGAAGTCTCATTCATTTATTTGGCTTTTATGGTTGGGTTAGAAATTCAGGCTGATGAAGACATGAAATCAAATTGCGATAAAAGGAAAAAACTGCCTTTCAATTAATAAAGTAAACAAAGTGATACAGGAACAAAGTGCGTATAGTAAGAAATTGCTTTAAACCATTAGAAGTACAGTAGCAAATTAGAAATATGTATATAGCACTTAGTTCATGAACTCCTTCTATTATATAGAAAAAAACTTTTGATTTTATCATCTGAGATCGAATAAGTTTAAGAAAATTTTATTTAAATCTAAAAATTTATCAAACTGGTCCATGATTTCTCTTTGATCCGCATATGTATCTCTTACATCAAACTAACACTTATGCTAGCAAAATAAACCTGAGACTATTTCAGGTGATTCTTTTGCAAAACGCCTCCTGGATCCGAATATGGCCGAAGATGGTGTGTGATGGGGGAAAATGGTAGTCGTATTCGAAATCGGAAGGTCATTTCATATATGAATCAGCTAAAGCAATATCAGGACTAGATACATACATCTTCTTTTTTTGTGGACCAGTGTCATCAAACTTTATTTTTTAAAAATTAAAAATTGTTAACATAGACAGTACATAAAGAAGTTTTATTCTCAGAAAATAACAATACAATTCGAGTTGCAAAAAAGCCAACCAATTGTAGGGGATTGTTACAAGTAAGACTTTAAGTGTTAATATCTTTAGCTTTTCTAAAATGTTTGGTTTTCTGCTGATGCGCATAGAAGCTAGCTTTTCCTCAACAATAAATTTCGTTGTATATATCAAATATGAAAAATTGGGAATTTAGCACGTCATACGGAAATCTTGTTAATATCTTGCTTGTTTGTATTCCCAAAAATAACTTTGATAATAAAATTAATTTTTGAGCACCTTTTGCGAATAAAAAAGTACCTTCATACGTTCATTGAAAACAATTTTCAAAATATGTTGGATTTTCCCTACGATTCCTGTTTAGACAAGAAAAAGACCTACATATGAGGTAGGCGTTGTTCACTCTGTTGAACAGATTGACTTGGCAGGACTGGATTATTGCACTCCGGAACCCTTTTTCGGTACACTATTCACGGCTCATCATTGCAATGGCGATGGGACGTTCGATGATATGCGATCTCTGAAACCGACTTTAGGGGTCTACAAAGAGGGGCAGTAACGTATGTGGAGGTTTCTTCATGATTATTTACGGACAGCAAAGATGCAATTGCTACTCTGCCTGGTGTATACACTACATCAAAGTTAATTGTGGAATGCCGGATATATCTAATCGAAGGTAGCACTGGCATGGGTACCAGTAAGCAGAAGCTGCCTGGAAAACCAAACTGCATTCGGCCTGGTTTAACAAGGTTGTCTCTTGGACGGCATGTTCATCGACAGTCTAATTGGCATTTTGAAGTCTTGCTCTAATACTTCTACTCTATGTGAGTTGTAAAAGAAGACTCCGAAGACTTGTAGGCCTGGACTATATGGCTTGGCTATGACGGTGATATCGGTCATTGTAGGTCACTCGTTATTAATAAATGAGGTGCAGATGGGCCTAGGTTATAATGACTACTGCAGGAACTGTCATGATGTTCAGGAGAAGAAAACGTTGTATAACTTTCTCTGCCAATGCATCGGTCTCGATTAAGATGAGGCCTTTCGGGAGACAAAAGTTGCCGTGCTCTTTTTTCTGCGTGGTATCGAAATGTGTTAAAAGTGATGTCTGGGAAATAACCTGGTGAAAACTGGTGGGACTCTGTCCTCCGGATCAGGGTGTCACAAGTGGATAGATTCTAACCAAAACACCTACCCCAGAGAAACAGAGAGAAAGAATATTATTATTTATTAAGTTACCTAAACGTTTGTTACAGCTGTTTGCTTCCTAATGACGGTGATAATGTTTTTCCATTACTGCAGGACCTCGGTAAAATCTTTCACCTTGTTCATCACAATAAAAAGTGCTGTAATGATAGAAAACCCTTTTAGAGTTCAAATAATACTTGTATACAGGGGTGTTTTGGAAATCGAAAACGCAAAACGCAAGACTTTTAAACGTCGTTTTTAGTAACATTTCTGTAATAAAAGAATTTTATGGCAAATATTTCTCTATTTAACAGAATTTTATAACAAAAATTTTAAATATTACATTAAAAGTGTATTAAAAACAACCCAATTCTTTCGTTTTCGATTTTAAGAATATCCCGGTTTTTTATTAATCTAATATACACCTATGGCATAAAAGGTTTCATATTTGGAATTAGATGGCTTATGTTGTTTCCTTAAAACCCACTTACTACTTTCTTTTCGAGTTCTCTTTTGACAACTTTAAGTCACTATGTAAACCATTGCACCAGTAAACAAATTAATAATATCAATTAAACGTTTAATTCACTTGATTAAACGTTAAATTCACTTGATTAAACGTTTAATTTACTTGATTAAACATTTAATTCACTTGATTAAATTTTTAATTAAAACTGATTTTATTTTTGATTAATGCGTTTGTTTACTGGTGCAAAATTTTTTTCTGTGTACCTAAAAAAAAAAGTTGTGCCAGTCACCCCCTAGAATGAAAGATATGTCAATGAAGTTTCTAAGACAGGAAAAAAATTTTTTTGCCACGCCCCAAAATACAGCACTTTTGGTTTTTTATATATAGGGCTGTCATTTAAAGTCCTTATTATCATATTGCATATCGTTGCTCATGGCTTGACAGTAGCTTTATTTTTGCTTTTGGTGACTTTTTAATCCGACATCAAACTCTGGGCGCCACTTATGTTATCTCGGATCCTTCCCCCAAATGTAAATTTTTTTAAACGTGCCAAGAAAGTCCTTGTAAAAGTTAGTATGTCTAGCTTTTATTATACTCACTTTTATGCCACGCCTCAAAATTTAGCCCGTTTTTTCTTTTTCACATACATATTACATTAAAACAGGTAGAACCCAATACAAAAGCAAAAAAAACAAAATCCACCAGCGACTTCATAGAATAAAAGTCATATCTATTAAGTTTCAAGAGCTTACAAAATGTTTTTGCCACGCCCTAAAATGCAGACATTTCTGTTTTATACACATAAATAGCATCGCTAATTGAAGTCCAATCTCATCGTATGGTGTATCATTGTTAATGGCTAGAATATGGCTTCATATGCGTTTCAATCGGCTCACAAGTTTCGGCTCACAAGTTTAAGCAACAAATAGATTTTTTACGTGAAAATAGCAAGTTTTTTTGTTTAAAAAAAAATGAAATATCAAAAGTGCAAAAATTGTTCGGATTTATTGTTTTATCGCAAAGCCACATGTATCAGCAACAAAATGAGGTATCGATCATAAGAATCATTTTCTTAAAATTTTAGTTTTTTGCTTGATATACATAAAATTGAGAAATTAATGTTTGAGAATTGAGAAATTTTTTTATTGCCTTACTGGAGCGAATTAAAATGGTGAATTTTAAAAAAACATAAAAAAATCAAGTTAAATTTCAAGTTTGAAATCCTGTAGCTCAGTACATCTTTATCAGACTGAGATTGCATGGATATGGGCTGAAAGAGAAAAAAACAAATCTATGCGAAAGCTTAAATCTTGTACAATTCACTTGAACAGTTCTCGAGATTTTTCGAAATACCTAAAACAACTTCAGAAAAATAAGATTTTCCGGTATATCTCGAAAACGCTTCTTAAGAAAAATAAATAAATGCCATATTCGTTTTCAGCAACCCCAATTTAGCTTAGAAAATATCTCATTTTTGAGGTTTATTTTTTGTGGCATAGTGTTGTCTAGGCCTATCATTATTATTTAAAAACCAATCTTATCATTGTTTGTTTCAAATTCATCACATTCTCGTAAAATTTCATTTACATGGGCTACAATATAAAAACATTCGTAATTTTGGAATGAAAAATATACTATAATTTCGAATGATACAAAGTATATTCAGTTTCATTATCCATTAAAAATAATAATATCACAAAACTTTTAAAATAGAAAAAGAAATAGAAATACAAAATCAAAAGAAAAAGGAAGAAAATTAAATACTTTGGATTTCATAAGAAAAGGCTGTAAAGTATAATTTTGATTGCTTTACAAGAAAATAAAAATATATTATAAAACGAACAGTTAAATACCGATAGTAAATATGCCATTAGATATTAGATATGTTCAAAAACACACATTAACAACCACACACACAACATACTTTCTCAAACACTTGTATGTGAACAATATTCTAGTGTTTATTGCACAAGTATGTTTGTTTATGGTAATTTGGGCGTACCAAAATGAACTGTTGGACTTTTATTCAAACTTTTAAGCAAAATAATATAAAAAACATTTATTTAATTATTTAATAACTACCTAAGTTTTGATATATCACTTGATCGACTTTATAACTACAGTAAATGTATCGCTTTTAAATAGAAACAAATAGAAAATAATGTTGGGAAAAGTTAAGAACGAGCGTAAAAGCCCTGCAAATTAATAAAGGGTGGTTAAATTTCAAGGGCCGATGTTGATTTTGAATAAAACACAAACTATTTAGGAAATTATTGTAATTTTATTTTATTATGATATATTGGTATTACTCAGTTATTTATGAAACAAAATATCGGCCAAATGGGCGCCGCGACTACGGCGGCACACCTCCATCCGATGGTCCAAATTTTCGATGACCCTGAGGCATAATGGAGGTTCTAAGCCGTTAATGTGCCGAATTATCTCATCCTTTAGCTCTTGAATTGTTGCTGGCTTATCGACGTACACCTTTTCTTTCAAATAACCCCAAAGAAAATAGTCCAACGGTGTCAAATCACATGATCTTGGCGGCCAATTGACATCGCCATTACGTGAGATAACACGGCCATTGAATTTGTTGCGCAAAAGAGCCATTGTTTCGTTAGCTGTGTGGCAAGTGGCACCGTCCTCCTGAAACCACATATCGTCCACATCCATATCTTCCAATTCGGGCCATAAAAAGTTCGTTATCATCTCACGATAGCGAACACCATTCACAGTAACTGCCTGACCGGCCTCATTTTGGAAAAAATACGGCCCGATGATGCCGCCAGCCCATAAACCGCACCAAACAGTCACTCTTTGTGGGTGCATTGGTTTTTCGACAATCACTCTTGGATTCTCATTCGCCCAAATGCGGCAATTCTGCTTATTGACGAATCCACTGAGGTGAAAATGTGCCTCATCACAAGTCACGAAGTGCACGATATACATTTTGATTTGAACGCCCATTTTCATAATAAGTCTGGATAACTTTAACACGTTGTTGGATTGTGTATCTCTCCATGGTTCAAATTGAGTAAGTCTGAAATAGAGAAATGTCAAATAAAATTCGGAAAAAAACTTGGCGTTTAGGTGTGGTTCACATTCAACATCGGCCCTTACAATTTAACCACCCTTTACTTAAGGGTAGTTCGACAGGGAGTGTAGTTGTTGATTGAAAGGCGGTTGAGTGACTAGGCGACACAAAAAAGTCTATACCTAAGTCCGCAGAGCTCCCTTTTCGAATGTAGGGTGCACATCTTAAATTTGAGAGATAAAACTCGGTAAGTGTATCAAAAGACAAGTTAAAAACATAAAAACGAAATAACTAAAACTATAATGATGAATTAATCGTTAATAAAAAATGTTTATTGTTGATAAAAAAAAAGTATGGGACTCGTCAATAGAAGTAGTTTTTAAGTTTTTGTTTTAATTTCATCGCAAATAAACACAATTAAAATTATACAAGAAGGTCGATGATTTGTGAGGAAATAAAAAAACTCTCCGAAATACAAGTAAAATTTAATTTTATATGATTGTTGTTAAAAATTTTGAAAGAAAATAAATCTTCAGTTAAGAATTCAAGTGTTGGGTTAAAATTGAAATAGATGCTTTTAGGATTTGATGCGTTTTCTTAGAAAAACGCACACAAAAATTAAAGTTAATGAATTTAAGGTTTTTTTTTTATTTGATCTTATTTCTTTTACAAATATATTAGAACTTAAGATTTATAGCGAACATTCATACAATCACACGTTACTAAATGATCTTAATGGCGGTAATCAACTTATTTAGGTTATGGAGTGGGTCAGTTTTCTTTAAACCGGCAGTCAGAAATATTTATTCATTTCTTGACATCCAGAAGATGAATAGCTTCATGTCTTCTTACACCACTTAAATGATTAAATTAATTTAATGCTTTACTTCGTCTGTAAACAAATGTTCAGTTAAACTTTCTTTTTTTAAAGACAATTTATTTTTTCCTTTCTTTTTTAATAACCATAAGGTCTGTCCTTTTAAAAAAAACAACAAAAATTTACAAGTGCCTTTAGTGGCTGCTTACGCATGATTACATTTCCGTTCGCGTTGATTTTTGCAATCGTCCAAAGCAATTGTCGCGCCTTGCCGTTTCCACAAACAGACTACAAATTTCAAAGTACCAAATTTTGCATGCCTTTCACAAATTAAAAAAGGGTTGATTCAAAAACAAAGTGTTGCCACAGTTTCCTTTTATTTAAAGAGTTGAATAATTAAAAAACCGACATTGTTGTAATTTATGAACCGATTTCTTTAAAATTTTTAAGGGTAAATACGTTTTTTATATGATTTAGTTATCTATTGTGAAGGAGAATTCATTTTATTTTTAAGAAAAATTATTTCCATTCATATTGTGTCCAAACTATTGTTAACCAAACTTAGTATTAAAAACGCTACATTGCCCTTACAATAAATGCCATTTGACGCTCTTCGGGTATTCAATGACGTTTTTTTGGTCTCGTAGCTTTTTATTTTTCCGGATACCCTTTTTAAAAAGGGTATTTTTTACGCTTTCTCCATTTTTATTGGCGTTTGAAGTGCTTTTTATTACAACCATACGATATTAGTTTTTGCAATTTAAGTGCTTTTTGTATCATGTACCCAAACTAAGTGCCGGTTCACACACGTCCAGTTTGACTCGACAAGTCTTGAACTTTTAGGAGAGAAGGCATAGGAGAATACCATTTCTTTTCTCCTCTCTCCTAAAAACTCAAGACTTGACGAGTCAAACTTGACGTATATGAACCTTCACTAAGAGGTAAACTTCCTTTGAATTTTAAATTGCTGCAAAAATTATCGCTATTCAGTGTGGATAATATATATCTAGAAACGAAGGAGATATTATTGATTTCAGTCATCCAATTAATTTCATAGATTACTCGCCTCTAATAAATAAAACGAAATTTCCCTAAAGAGTCTAACATTGAAAAAATGGAAAAATAAGGAAAGAACTGTTGAATTTCTGATTCAAGTCTACAATTCTGGGGGAAAGTCCTTTTCAAGAACTAGCTTACTTTATTATTCGTATAATCTTGTTTCCTTACTCAAATGACGAACACGAAAACATTTGGCTTAATAAAAATTTTTTAAACCAAAGATTATAAATAGACTTTCTTTAAGCTTAGCCGACGATTATGAAACAGAAATATTTGAAAATGAAACTGTTGTTCTTTTCTTTATATTATGTTTTCATAAATTGTTATTCTATGTTATCTATCTTTATATGAATATAAAAAGAAAAAATGCTTGTCTGTTGGATTCTAGACTCCTAAAGTACTGAACCGATTTTCCTGAAAATTTTACACTAACATAATGAAAATAAGGTACTATTTTTCGATTGTGGCAGGGGAAATATCGCATATTTTTAGAGCCGCTGCACCCATTTTCTTCCACTTTTTGTAGTAGAATCTTCTGAGCCCTGAAATTGAAATAAGATAGCTGCGGGGTAAGTGGTACCCCTCATAGGACGCCAATGTAAAATATAGAATTTCTTAAGAACTGTTATAGTGAGAATGTTCAAACTTGTTAGGAGCCACTCTTATGGTTAACTACAACTTTGCAAAAAAAAAAAAATAAAGGGGGTAGGCGCAGGCGCAGCAATACCCCCTTTAGGATGCATGTTTTAAATATCGTGGAACTAAAGAACTATTATAGCGAGAGTCCTTTGTAGGACCCCCTCCTTTGGTAAACTACATCTTTCAAAATAAAAAAAAAGGGGATAGGTGCAGGGGTAGCAATTATTATGTGTATAAAAATAGAATCCGCAGGTTTATGTGTTTGTTCTTATTTCCTGAAATTTTTACAGTCATTTCCTGTTTACGCGGCGTTAAAGTAAAAGCTTCTAAATTTGGAACAATTGGTTTGGTTATCAATATAAAATATCTGGAAAAAAGCGATCTGGACTGCAAAAGGACATTCTAAATGTCTAAATATCTGAAGAAGGACAAAGTATCTAAATTTCGTAATTTTGATATTTTGGGGTAGCAAAGCGCACCAGGTTAGGCTAGTTGATAATAAAATAAAAATTGTTGTAACAATTTTAATATCCCTTTTTATAGTAAAAGTAATTGCTTAAATTTTAATAATTTGTACCTTTCTTACTTGCAAAATACACTTGATGCCTTCCTTCATTTATAAAATATATAGAGTTTACTTACGCTAACCGCTTTTAATATTTTTACATTTCGAATAAATATTTAATATCGCGATCAAATTCCCAAAAAAAAAACGGTATTTCACAGTTGCCTCAAAGGTCGCGTATACAGAACCCCCTTAAAAGACCTTCCTTTTCATATTATATGATAGGCAGTGCTACAGTGAAAGAATTATGCTTCATAAATCTAATGAATGAATTTCATTAAATTTTTTTCTTTTATCCAATGAAATTTTCATTACGGGAATGAAATTTTACAGAAATAATGAAGCAATTTCATAACCACTACGAAATTTAGTTTCGTAATTTGGTAAAATTTTTCATTAAATTAATGACAACTTAATATCTCTTTCAAAAGAAAAATTCAACTAATTGTTATACATTATTTCAATATATTTTTTAAGATTAAAATGATATATTAATTAATGTATTCAAATATTTTCCAGTTCATGAAAAAAAGTGTAACTTCATATTTTTCATGAAAAATGTCACTAATTCAATGAAAACAAGATAAAGTTCTCTTACTTCAAAATACTTATAACTAAAAAATATTTTCTTCCTATAACTAATGTAAAAACGTGAATATATATATAAAATATTGTAAATTTCAATGTTTCATAGCATCAATGAAAAAATTCATAACGATAAAGAAACACTGAATTTAGCTCAATGTTAGCAATAGGTTCAAAAACATACAACGGGAAAGAAAAAACAAGAGCAAACAATTCTCACATTCTTTTTTCTTTAATTCTTAATTTAAATACACAAAATTTACGTAGTAGTACTAGCCAGCAAAATGGAATGAAGCAAGATGAAGGTCGTCCCGGGCTGGAAAATGAATTAAATACAATTTACTAAAAGGTAAGCTTATATAAACGAAATAAAATTAATATAACTTGATGATTTGAAAAAATAAAATTCACAACGACTCAAAACGCACATTGAAAAGGCTGAAATAAATAAACATAAATATAAGTACATTTTCGGTTAATTGAGCCCCGCTTAATTGAGTTTCCCGTTTTATTGCACTAAAAACCATGGAACGAAATCATTCAGTATAACAGTCTATGTAAAAATACCCGTTTAGTTGAGTTCCGTTTAATGGCGTCACCCGCTTAATAATTTCGCAAAATAAGACCACATTGCGAAAAACAAAAGCAAATGTTTCGGTTAATTGTTTCCCTCTACTTAATGTGTTTTTGCTCCACAAAAATCAAGAAAGTCATGTTTCATGTTTCAGTTTTATAAATAAATGTTATATAAAATAAATAAAGAAATGAGTTACATTTTCTATCTACACGTGGGTGTTTCGCTTTATTGCACATCTTGCTCAATTAAGCGATTTTCGTTTTAATTGCGTCGACGACTCAATTAACCGAGTACTGCTTAATTGAGTTCCCGTTTAATTGCGTCAAAAGTCGTGCATTTTTAGAAACTCAATTAAGCGGAAATAACTGTATATATGGTCATAAAAATTACCAAATTAAATCAGTAATTTAATGAATTTATGTCATTAAACAAATTAAAATTTTTATCGATTTTATGAAACATTTCATTAAAGGGCTAATGTAACATTATTCATTAATCCAATGAAACGTTACATAGGCTGAATTTTAATGTAATTGGATGTAATTGGATGAATGTCAAAATCCATTTAATCTGTAAAGAAAATTCTTTCAGTGTACCAACTGCGACCCCTTCGCGGGAAAAAAATTTTAGCTGTCAATTAAAACTATTATTCTAATATAAATTCTCCTCCTGAAAATCATTTAAGGACGACTAGAAAATTATCACAAAAAATGTTAAACAAAATAATATTTTAAACAATTTTAGACACCCTGCACCGACATTTATAATATTTCAGGAGTAGGCTCTGTACAAAAACCAAGATTTTTTTCATTCAGCCCTTTTAAGCACGTTTTTCAAATGTCTTCATTCGTTTTAAGTTGGCATCACTGATGAAAAGAGATACTTTTTTCCCTTTTTTAATCAAAATCCTGATTTTTATTCCGATGATTGGAGTTGAGTAGAAATATGTTGGCAACTCTTACTTGAACCAATTGTACAAATTGCACAGACATTAAGAGGAGGAAAAAAAACTCACAATTCATTTGAGAAAAAAAAAATGTTTACCGTCAATATTTTTTATGACTTTAATATTTAGAACGCATTTTCGCATTGCTTGTTACTTAATGAAACGCAAAATTACCCAAAGGGTAACATAACATAAAAAAATAAAATAAAAATGATGAAATAATATTAAAAAAGCCAAATCTACGAAAAAACCATTAGCAAATATGTTTTCAAACCTAAACCGAACAAAATCGTCATCATCCTCGACAACTCACTCCATTTGATCTCAAACACATTATTCATTTTATTAGAAAAGAAAGAACTAAATTGAATTGAAAAAGAAAAATATGCTGTGATGTCAAAAATGTTGTTTTTATATAAATCTTGTTATTTTATGGTGGATTTTTTTTCGAATGCGTTGTCTGTTTTATAAATCCTTTATATGTATTTGTTTTGACAAAAATCCTTTTTTTTTTTTTGCCTACGACTATTCAAAAGTATACACAAACACACATGATTATATTTTCAGTTTTTTTTTTTTTATGCCAAACAAAAGTCTTTTTATGTGTCGCCTGTCAAATATTTGTCAATTTTATATTTGTTCTTTTGCGCGTAGGTAATATTTTTTTCTTCTTTTTGCTGATCTGTAATGTCAGGGAATACTTATGATTTAAAAATAAAATTGATTAAGTGGAGCACACGTATGTACATTTTTATATGTTTGTTGGAATATGCTTCAGGATATTTTTTATTTTTGTTGTCTTTTTTCCTAACATTTCTTTTAATCCTTTCTAGGGTATTCAATTAATCGGGCTTTTGCTTTAATCGGTTAATCGCTCGATTAATTAACCGAGGGTTTTGTTTAATCGGTTTAATCGGTTTGTTTAATCGGATTGATCGGTTAACCGATTAATAAAGTTTTGTTATAAATTAAGTAATTTCAATAAAAAAAAATGCAAAAATTATTTATTATTTGGAATTTATTACCAAAAAAAAAATTACATAACAAACAAAACAATTCTTGCACTTAAACGAGCAAATAAAAAAGTAATTCATAAATATATATGTATCATTTACCCCTAATTTCACCAAGTTCAGTTAAAACTAACTATTACTTCAACTTCCAGTTAACAATATGTTTTGGCAGCTATAACTGATAGTTAATTATAACTGAACTTGGTGAAATGTGGGGTTAATAAGAAAAAAACTGTCAGATCATTTTATTAATACATTTTTTTAATAGTTTAGGTATTTCTTATAAAATAAACTTTTAGAAAAATAATTTGGTTTAAATGTTTAGGATTTAATCGATTCTTTTCTTTAGTTTTGATAAAACTTGAAATTGAAAGCAATCCATAATACAGATTATCTAATTTCTCAGTTCTTTTCCTGTATTTCTCTAAACATAAAGGGTTAATTTTTTAGGAATTAAGATTTTCGGGCCGGCGGCACTGGTTGGTAATTGTGTCCAAACAACATATGTGAAAGTGAAAAGTGTTCAGTATACTCTGCCATTTCATCATGGAGAAACGCACAAACGTGCAACGACTGCAAATCGTTGAAATTTATTATCAAAATTCGTGCTCTGTGAGAAATGTCCAAGGCGGTGCCACATGCTACACAGCTCGGGAACATAACACGTGTTATTCATGGAATACAGGCCGAAATGCTCGAAAAAGTGGTGCAAAATTGGACCTTACGAATGGACTATTTGAACCGGTTCCGCGGGCAACATCTACACGAAGTTATTTTTAAAAAGTAAATGGCAAAGACCAATTTATCGATTCCAATAAAAATTTTGAACATATGAAGCAAATTTGAGTGTTTTATTAGATATAAAAAAAACTACGCTTAAAAAATCACCCATTATAAAATCTTCCATTACGACATTAAATTCTAGTTTTAATTTTTAAAACTTTAAACACTTCTAATTGCTTTGGTTAATGCTGTTAAAAGATTGTTTGTGTTACAATCGAGAGTCAGCTCTACATCTGACTCATCCTGGCAAAGCTCAGCATCGAACATTCTGCAAAAAATTTATTTTCGAATTTCTTAATTTTTGATTTTGCACTGTATTTAAATTAAAGAATGTATTGCTAGAAGAAAAAAATATTTTTCTAAACACATGCCTTTTGTATATGAGACAAAACAAATAATTAAAAACACAAAAAATATGTAAAAATACTACAAAAAAATTAAAATTTTGTTACTTCGGTTAATCGGTTAATCGACTGAAATTAACCGGTTTAATTGTTAATCGAAAAAAGCCAATTTTAAATTAACCGATCAGTTAATCGGGTAGTAATTAATCGGTTAACCGATTAACGGTTAACCGAATGAATACCCTAATCCTTTCTCAGACACGAAGTACTTTTGCGTTGAATATCAATCATGTTTTTCTTACAGATTTGGATTTTTATTGACATGATTTTTACATTTCTTAAAGGATGCACAAAGCCAGATACATGCATGTAATATGTTTAAGTAAAATTCCGATAATGTACTGCTTTGACGAACATCCAGAATCAATATTTTTATCATATGTGGGAAGGGTATTATGGATTTGTACATTTGTTTGAAAATAAACAAAACATTATTTAGCGTATGACTCACACACCCAAACACGATATCTATTTCTTAAGTGTTTGTGTATACGAACACAACCCTTAATACCGTTCGTAACTATTTTAAAGAAAGTAACGAACATTTTACAGTGCTCTATTCTTCGTTATAAAACAGAACAATTGTTGTTATTCTCTAGACATACATTATTTTATTTTAATTAATTATTATTTTAATGTTCTATAGGGTTCCTTTTTTAAATTGATAAATCTTAGCAATTTCTACAGCACGAATAGCTTGTGTGTGAATTGTGCACATGTTTTGCTTGTGTAAAACTTTTTCGTAAATGTATTTATTTGGCTTTTGTAAAAAATTGTTGGTTTTTTTACCAGCCAAAGAGTGCACAACTAAAATGAACGAACATTAACGTGCTTACCGAACACAACGAAGTTTGTGGTTTAAAAAAAAAAACAGAACGTAATTAAATGTTCTCATCTTCTTGTTAAGTTGGATAAGTACAGTGTTATTTTTGTCTTCAAAGATTACAAACAGAGAAACGTCTTTTTTTAACGATTTACTACACAAACACTATAAGCGTTTGTGTTTTCTATAAATCTACCGAACCGAACACTTAGGAACGAAATTTAATGTTTATTTTCGAACAGTGTTTTGTAATGAACTGTGTTAAATTTTGTGGATCTCAAACGCGGTTGTCATTTTAACCTTGTGCGCAAAGAACAGGTCGCAATGTCAGGAAATTTGGTGCATACGTGCAGAGAAAAAATATGGTTGGGCATGATTAAGGCAATTATACTATGTTTATTGTAACAATATATTGTTGTCGTACACAAACAATTTTTATTTTTAATAAATATAAGCAATGTTATAGTTACTGTAAACATATCAATGATTATCGCAATTATAAATTTGAGAATTGTTGACTGAAAAATAATTATTTGTTCAACAACTAAATAATGATAACTTTGAAAACATGTTATGTTACTCACAACCATTTCATGATATTTAATAACCATAATTTTAAAACTTTCTATACGTGTAGTCATAGAATGCTTAAGAAGCAAACAAAATATGTTACCGCCATTTGTAAAATAATTTGGATCAGTTGTGTCGTTTGTTTTATATATGCCTATCGAATTAATTGTTCGTGAGTGGTTCAACAATTGAAAAATACCAATTAAAAAAAAAACAAGTTTTAGGAAAACAAAAAAAAAATGACTACAATCATAAATCTTATCATAATGTGTTGTGTTGGCTTCAAACTTATTATGATTAACATGACAATAATATGATTACTTCTTAACTTTTTATGATTAACAGGATAATAATATGATTAAGGAAAAAATATTTATATCAATATTTTTAGTTAGGCTTTAGGTTATCAAATTTAATTTTCATTAAATTATTTTTTTTTTTACAACATGTAAAAAAAATTATTATTTTTATTGAAATTTATTGATAATTTTCTTGGCTGAGCCAGAATCAGAATCTTTCATCAGAATTCTTTGAGTTCTAAGCTCTGCACCACTGCGGTGCCTGCCAGCCAACAGTCAAACATCAATCTTTAACCAGTGGTTCGAAATTTGTTGTTATTATCATTTTCAATTTTATATTACATGTTGCTTCCTTTCCTCTGTTATTTTTTGTATTCTTTCCGTCAAGACTTTGTCTTGAAAACCTGAATACATTTGTTTATTATGTCTGTTGTCCACTTTCGTCGACATTTTATTTGTACAACTTAAAGTACAAATGTAAACATTAAATCTTGTGCCATAGCTATTTTAAGAACAATTGTGATTTAAGTTGAACTGTTCATTTTCAATTTCAATATTTTTAGTTAGGCTTGAGTTCATCAAATTTAATTTTCATTTAATTATTTTTTACTGAAGGAAGGAATTTTACAACATGAAAAAATATTATGATGTAATGTTACGAATATATTTGGTCATAATATGATTCAATTTAAAATCGTAATATAGTGACTACAATCATGAATCTTATAATATTTTGTTCATACATTTGACCTTTATACACTCACAATATTCTGTACGTAAAATTAACTGAAATTGTAATATAAAATAAATGAAAGTTCAATTAAAAACCGGTCTACCTATTTTTCATTTATTTTTAACAAAAAGTTCATTTAATTTTTACTGTCAAAAAATTAACTACATATTCCGAATATTGATTTGTTTTTACGGAATTCGCGGTTGACAGTAAAAATGAAATGAACTTTTCGTTGCTTTAAATTACATTTTTATTTACTTTAACATAAAGAAGAATTTAACTCAATCAACGGACAATATTAACTGCACTTAGTTTTTTGAATAACTGTTAGAATCAGTTGAAAATAAATTTGCTTGGAATTTTAAATGTTTATTTATTTAAAAATGACTGAACGGAATATTTCTTAAATAAACCACAGTCCGTTACTGTAATAATATTGTGAGTGTAGGAGCATCCTACGCGCTGCAGGGGCCAAATTAAAGAATTTTATTAAACTGCCATATTTGTATCGTACAGCGCGTAGGATGCACCTAGATGGGTCAAATTTATGACCAACCCCACTTTATTATTTTGTGGAATTTCGTTTTTTTTTAGTAATTTCAATAAGCTAAACCGTTTTTGAGTTACGCGAATATAAGTTGGCAGCCTCCTCCATTTTCGAAATAACGGTATATCTCAAAAACAAAAGCTAAAATAAAAAACGGTTACCACCACTGGATTCAGCGTGCCCGAATTAGGATTTTTAAAGGCCGGTTTGAGGTATTATATAAAAAAATCAGTCAAATAAAAGAAATAAGTTTTTGACTTAGTCCGTTTTTAAAATAAAAAAATTTTTTTTTCAATATATGGTTTATAGCCCCAAGTATTCTCTTTAAAATGACATTAAGATCATCTTCGTATGTAATGTAGTTTTCGAGATATTGAAAAAATAATCTCAACACATTCGGCGAAATTATGACATTTTGAATATGACATAACTTTTGAAAAAAATTTTAAAATCTTTTTTTGTTCATATATCTTACTAATAGGATTAAAGGAACCTTCTCAACAAATTTCATTTAAATCGAAAGCGGTCGTGTCCCACTCTTGGTCGATTTGACATGGAATTACCCATTTCCTTTTTTGTATTTTGGTGTAGAACACAACTAGATTAAGTAAAGGAGGGGATGCGTTTGGACAACATGGGTCTTAAATAAAAGCTCAATTTCTTGCTGGCGTAAAATAACAAAAAGTTGACTTTTCTGTGGAAATTTCCGTATATAAAAATTCAATTTTACAATATAATCGCGGATGAAAACGCGGTTCATGTAAATACAAATAAGCAAAGACTAGAACGAAATTTCTAATTTTATAGTGTTAACGATAGAACAGAGAAACATTGGTTTATATTGCCCATGGTATTAATTACTTTAATCGAGCTGGAAGCCCTAATAGCGTTGACCATCGCTCTTCTCTTCGGTTTAGAAAAGCAAGCTCTATATATTTGATTCGTATTGGAGCCCCCTAAGGGAGGGAGATAAGAGGAAAGTATGTTTGCGAAAACGTTTAGGACAAACAAGTTAGAAAGTATAGTCGGTCAAGCCCGACCATATGATACCCAGCACCACAGTACTTAAAAACACATCATGCTTATGTGTCCATATAAATATGGATTTCTCTATGTTTAAAAACTTCATTAAAATCGGTTTGAAAGTTTGTGAAAGGCAGAAATTGCCCCCTACATCCCCTTGTGGCCCTATTTTTGAAAAACTGTATAGCTTATGTGTCCATATAGATATGGGTCTACCTATGTTTTAAATTTCATTAAAATCAGTTTGAGAGGCAAAAATTGCCCCTTTCTCCCCTTGTGGTCCTATATTTTTTAAAACTGTATAGCTTATGTGTCCATATAAATATGGATCTATCCATGTTTTAAATTTCATTAAAATCGGTTTGATAGTTTCTGAGAGGAAGAAATTTCCCCCCATCTTCCCTCGTGGTCCTACGATAGGCTTGGTCCTTGTGCCAATAAGAACCTATGAACCAAATTTTATCAAGTTATTTCCAAAGTTGCGACCTGTACAGCTTGCCAGCCAGCCGGACGGACATCGTTAGTTCGACTCAGAAAGTGATTCTGAGTAGATCGGTATACTTTAAGGTTGGTCTAGGACCACTATTTTAAGGCGTTACACACATCAGCACAAATGCATAATACCCTCTCCACTATTGTGGTGTGGGTATAAAAACTAATGGAGGTTGGTAATACATTTTACCCCTTAGGGGGCATTTATGGGACTTTTTCTTTTATTTATATTTAGTCGGTATTTAAAATGTTATATTGGAGCACCGTTTATGGAGCATCCTAGGAGTTGTTGAGGCCAATTTTTATCAATTTCCTAAGATTTTTAGGTTTTTATAGAAGACGCCTTAAGATAAAGGGTAACAATTTCGGTAAGAAAAAATTAAACGGGTTCGGTCCTACTTTGTACCCCTCTAGCAGTGACTCTGTGGCCGTTATGGAGTTTTTTTTTTGTCAGTTTTTACTTTTTGTACTCACTTTAAAAAAAATTTTTTTCAAAAAAGGAAACACTTTATTGTCTCCCCTTTACACATCAAAAAAAATATTTGGCACATAAAGTCAAATCTACTAGAGATATAGTTACGCGAAATATAAAGAAATTTCGGTAAAATATTTGTTTGAATTGTCCGCTTAACAAATATGTAATACCTCTTTTGTTATTTAGCAAAACTTTAGTCCAAACTCGTGTTTTTCAGTGGACTGATTTCTGCTTACAATTGTCATATTGGAATTTTACTTAAAGTGAAAATAAAGTTTCAGTTTAAAACAGCCTGCCTTAAAATGCATTAGTTAATGTGTGAGTCGGCCTTTATTTAAAATTCGTTAATAAAAAAACCTTTTTGAATTTATATATAACAAAGTAATAATTAATTTTTTTTTAGATAAAAATCCATCTACAGAATATTTAAAATGTCTCAAGTGGTTTTAGTTTTGGATAAAATAATAGAAAATATTCAACAATTTAACAAAAATGTTGCAGTTGTTTTGAAATCAACACATTTGTAACAATATTTGAAAACTAATTTTAGAACAGATACCACCACTCCAAATACAAAATTTTATACGAGTAGAGGGAGCAATAACAGAAAAGAGACCCTCTCGAGAATGTACGAGATGAACTTGTAGGATTTCAATCGAACATTGAACAACAATTCAAATTGACAGTTGATAAATGTGACACAAGATTTTTGACGTGTGCGCGTGATTTGTCATTGACATTATTACAATATGATGTGTCACAAGTATTTGGAGAGAGAGACTGATGTAGACTCAACTCTTAATATGCATTTTATGATAAGAAATCCTCTTCGCCTTATTTTGATGATTTTGGAGACACACAACAACAGCAAAACATCAACTAGTGATGTTTTATACAACAACAAATAACATCAAGATGTAGACGACAATGATGACTGTGACGAGTGGCTGTTGCAGTTCATTTGTGTCATTTGTAAAAACATTTGAAACTCAATTGGAAAATGAAGCACGATTTGTTTTCATAGAAGTTTGTGTGTGAATGTTTTGTTTGTTGCAAGTTACAAGCATGTTGCCACATTTTTCTAATTGCTTTTAAAAATGTTTTAGTTTGTATAAATAATTGTAGTTTTTGACATTTTTGAGTAGCAACATTTTTGTTTCGTACAAATTTTGTTTTTGTTTTTTTATGTCCATGTTATTTTATAATTTTTTTACTACGAGGGTTGGGCAGGCTTATGTGAGTTCTAATAAAATTTACCTTTTTTTGGGTGATGATTTTTTAATATTTTTAAGAAAACTGTTCAAAATTGTACGTCTGTTATAAGGCCAGAGAGAATATTTACTCGAAGGTCATTTGACCCATAATGATTTCCACAAAATAAATATAAACAAAGTTGTCAAATTAGTTTTTCTTCTTCTTACCCAGTGCCCTTAACGAACCCGATAAGATTCATAAGTGAAACTCATCTCATGGTGTCTTCATCATCCAATAAAAAATTGAGCTTCAAACGAAGCAGGTTTGTAAGGGAGAAATGTAAAAAGTTTCGCTTAGCATCTCCTTTAGTCTGGGATCACACTATAAAAGTTTTTTTTCAGAAAGTCTTAGTTTATTGGTGTGATAGGAAGAGAACGTGCTATTTTTTTCACGCCTCTCACCAATAAGCTCTGAGTTCCTGATAGAAAACTTTCATAGTGTGAACCAAAACTTATGGAAGGCATGCATTTTTTATGGTGAGTTGCCACTTTGAAGCAATAAAATTTTGATACAACTCACTTATAAACCTGCTTCGTAGTAGGGAATTCCGTGGCACTATAATAAATGTTATTTTTGCTTATAAAATTTTTTACGAATTCGTTAACTTACCTTACTGCATCTATTTATGTCGTATAGCGAAGCGCACAAATGTATGCTTACTGTTAAAAATGTACCATAAGCGAGTCACAAAATTGGAAAACTTTTTAATAAGATTTCTGTATGACGTGCTTAATTCCCAATTTTTCATATCTGAGAAATACACTAAAATTTATTGTTAACGGAAAGCTAGATTCTATGCGCATTTCCCTGGTTGCTTAGGCCAGATCATCAGGAAACCTTTTCCAAAGATTTTAGGTTTTTTTTTTTTGAGTTATGGACTCTTTATTTATTAAAAAAAAACGTAACTAAACTTAAAGGAAAGCCCTCGTTATTTAGATAAATATTCCCCCAAACACCAAGTATGGTTATTGTCTTGAATTATGGTTAATGAGCCAGAGTGCTGCGCGGTGTGGCAGCAGAAACTATAATGGAGATAGATTTGTTGCTAGTGATAATGGTTGTAGTTGGCGATCTTATTTAATTTCAAAACTCTGGCATATCTAGTACTACATATGTACATTTGCCCTCTTACCGTCCCCCTGCAAGCACCCTCTTCACTGCCATTAGTCGTTTGTATCTATGAGCCTTTCAAGCTAATAGCTTTATACGATCTTTAAGATTCTTCTTAGTTCATGTGTATTTGCAAATGTGTGAGTGTCTACGTATGTGTGAGTGTTTTTATTATTTCCACTTTTGGTTTGACTGGATTTGAAATGTAAAAATAAATAAAAAAAAAAAACAAAAAGTTGTGCTTGATTTTTTTTTTTTTAACTTGCTGCCACATCGTCTGCAGTTTGTCGCACTGATCATTTGAACAAGCGAGTACAGCGTCATATAAGCGAATTAGTGTGTGGCTTGATGTAGATATGATGCCATAATTAATTTAATTTATGTTCGATATTTTGTTATAACTGCCTGTTGTATTATTTTGTCTGCATGTCTGTCTGTGTGTATATGTCCCTCTTGCCGCAGTTGCATTGTTAATTTAAATTTTTCTTTCATTTATTAAATCGTTTTGGAACGTGCCGCTTTTCTTGGCACATACTTAATGGTTAGTTTCCTTTAAAATACATTTATAAAATTTATTGTTATTACTTAGAAAATATTAAATGAATTTCTAAAAATATCAAAAACAAATATGTATTTTAGTGTAATTTATGTAAGAATTAAAATATTTTTAATTGTTCATAAGTTTTCTAAGAAAAGCCCCAACATTGAAATTAAAAAAAATTTTTTTTGTTAATTTATCAAAGTTCAGTAATAAATGAAAATAGATGTTTAAGTATTTTTATTTTGTTGAAAATAATGAAATTTATTGTCAAATTAAGTTTAATATAAAAATGCTCTTGTAAAGTGCTTTAAAAATTTTTATTATTAAAATATTTTACGATTTTTAAAACTTTTAAAATGTTGTATTTTTAGTTACTTTAAGGTTTCGAGATGACATAGAAATGAAGCAACAGTATAAAAGAGCTGGTAAAAATTTTATCTTGAAAAATAACCGAGCTATGTGTATAAAATTTTGTAAATTTTTCTTCTACCGCTATTTAGGTATAAAACTCGTCACGACTAAGCCTTCAGGCGGTCGTAAACCAAGCTTGGTACAGGGTTCTTCGAAACCAGGTACCTCTAAGGCTTCCCAGGTACGGACGGGAGAAAAACCTGTCAAAACCCCTTCCTCGGGTGCTGGCTTGACGGTACAGATTCAGTCTGCCAGAAATCCAGTTTCCCATGTGCCGAAACCTGTGCAAAGAGAGCACACGAAGAAAGATTCGATGCCCTCTGATGCACCTCCCTCAGCCTCTACGGCACTTATCAAAAAACCCCAAAGGCACATAAATGCATCCAAACGGGCCTTCACAACCAGGCGCTCCGCCTACAAAATTATTAGCCGACTTGGTGAAAAACCGGTTGGTGAGCTCACTGAGCAGGAGAAAACCTCTCTCCAGTGGGCAAAAACCCATATTGAGGGTTTAAAACGTGGATCTCCCTCTGCAGAGGAAGGCAATTCTGAACGGAAGCCAACCGAAGCAGCGCCTAAACGGCAACGGTCAGGGGAGGACACACTTCCTGGGACTAAACGGTCCAAATATACGCCTCAACGGCTGCAAAACAGGTCGTACAAAGATGTGGCTAAAGACCACCTCATTTGGGCGATCATTGACCGCAACGCCAGCGACGGCACCATTTCATCCAAGAACTGGAAGCTGGTTGTCGTCGCACTTAGTAGGGCGTTCCTGAATGTCATAAGGGGTAACCCTGGACCACCACCACAATGTGAAGATGCCGGCTGGTATCAGGGTCACATAAAACTGATAGCGTGTGCAGATGAGCGTTCAGCGCTGCTGTACAAGGATGCCGTGGAGTCCCTGGGGGAAGTTTGGCAGGGCGCTAAGATTGAGGCAATACCTCTGGCCGATGTACCGCAAAGGCCCAGATCTATTGCCAAGATCCCCGCTGAGCCATCCAACCCCAAGGAGATCCTGGAAATTATACAGATCAGTAACCCCCAGCTACCCACACAGGACTGGAAAGTAGTGAGGGTTTCTGAATCTGTTGAAGAGTCCAGGAAGGCCACTGTTATAATAAACAGTGACTCTCTGCCGTCACTTAGGATGACACAGGGGAAGATATTCTATGGATTTGGAACTATCTTCCTCCGAGTCTACAAAGGTGATGACAAAGGGAAGCCTCTAGCTCCGGTGACTACCACCACAACAACAGCATCAACGGAGCATATGGAAGACGATTCCGCTACGTAATCGGCCAATGAAGACACTCAATCGGTCACTGGACTTGTGGGTGACTTCTTTGGCAAGATGGAAGTGGCGGACGATGAAGACATCCTTCTGGAATCGGACGACGACCCAGAGGATGCCAACGTCACAGTCGTCCATAGCGATGAACTATGATGAAGGTTACACAAATCAACCTTCATCACTCTAAAGCGGCGTCAGCTGCCCTTCTCCTCCGATTGGCTTCAGGCTCGGAGGAGCTTATATGTATCCAAGAACCATTGTTGTATGGAGACAGGGTTTGCGGACTCAGTTTAGACGGCTATAGTACTCTGTACGCAGCCGATCAAGGTAAGACCAGGGCTTGTGTTATGGTCAAAAACATCCTTAAAGCTTTCATTCTTTCTGATTTTAGCGATAAGGACACCTGCACTGTCGCAGTAGAAGGCAAAACCAGAACAGTTTGGTTTATGAGCTGCTACATGGCACATGACCAGGGTGCTAATCCTCCAAACTCCACAACCAGGAAGGCGATGTCGTATGCTAACAGGCGCAACATCCCCCTAATAAAATGTGCTGATGCTAATGCAAATCATACCGTCTGGGGAAGCTCGGATGTCAATCCACGAGGTGAGTCGCTTTTGGACTTCATAGTAGAAACCGAACTAACAGTAGTTAATAGGGGTAGTGAGCCCACCTTTATTGTAACTAACAGAAGGGAGGTTCTTAATATTACGCTTATTAGTGATAAGTTCTAGGATATGATCAGCGATTGGAACGTGTCAAAGGACTGCTCCTTCTCTGATCACATGTATATTGATATCAATTTTTCCTTTAGAGTTGATTCAGCTAAACCCTACACGAATAGAAGAAGGACCAATTGGTCTATCTATGCGAGTGTACTCGGAGACAAGCTGCCTATGTGCCCGGTTCTCATAGACAGTGTGTCCATGCTCGACTCCGCAGTGGAGTCATTGACTGGTGTCTTACTTGAGGCAACAAACGGATCCTGTAAAAGAATCGACAGGAGGGGCAAAGCTAAGCCCATATGCTGGAATGCGGAGATTGCTGAAAAACGCAAAGAAAGCAGGAAACTCTTTAATGAGGCAGAACGTAATGGTGTTTGGAACACTTACAAGTCCTCAGTAAATGAATTCAAAAATCTTATCAGGAAGGCCAAGCGACAGTCATGGAGGAAATTCTGCAGCGACTTGGAAAACTCCTCGGAGACAAGTCGGCTACGTAAGATTTTATCCTCTAAACCAGCTATTCCATCGTGATGATGCCCAGGTGATGATAATAAAAACACAACAACATGGGATTTAATGGAAAAAATTTGAGGCAGCCGCGGTCTGATCTGGCTGAATTTTAATAGCAAACAAAAGAGGGGTATATGCGACATAAAAATACAACAATCTAGATCCCATCATATCTGCGGTCTTCGGAAAACCCATTTTAACACATACACGGACAGACGCACAGGCGTAAGGACGGACATCGTTAAATCAACTTCGCCACGATAGGGTCCATATACTAATATTTTCTATATTTCTATGGTACTCCAAATCTACTAAGTCGACCTTGTATTTGACCTAGCGTCCATATAAATGTGCTCTGGAATAATATAACGATTTAAGCACGATAGCGCCCACAGAGCTCTCCAAGCCAAAAACAGCGTTTGTCAAATCTGGCAAAGTCTCATATAGCACATTTACTTGCTTTCACATTTTATCGTTTTTTTTTTTTAATATAATTATCCCGAGCCATTCCAATATCTTCCCGGGAAAAAAAATTTATCAAAGTTATTTTTGGGAATATAAAATTTATTATTCATACGATTTCTGTATGATCTAGCTAGCTTTCCCCTCGACAATAAATTTCAGTGTATTTATTATATATGAAAAATTGGGAATTTAGCACGTCAAACAGAAATCTTATTAATAAAATTTTATAATATCAATGTGTTTGAATTTTATTCTTTTTTCAATTTTAATGTATTACAAGTTAACCTCACAAATCTATCACTTGTTAAACAAATCTAGAACTCAGTACTTTCAGATCTTTATTATACCCTTCACCACAGGTGGAAAAGGGTATATATAAGTTTGTCATTCCGTTTGTAATTTCTATAATATTGACCTAAGACCTTATAAAGTATATATATTCTGGGTTCTTATGAGGAGAGAAGTTGATTTAACGATGTTCGTCTGTCCGTCTTACGTTTGATATGTGTTTTCCGGAGACTCCAGACATGATAGCGGCTAGGTTGTTTTACATTTATGTCACATATAGTCCACTATTTCTTGCTATTAAAATTCAGCCATATCGGTCCAAAAATGGCCGAGATATGAGCAAAAAACCACGACTACCTCTAATTTTTCCCAAAAATCCCTTGTGGTTGTTGTATTTTTATTACTTTTTTCTGTATATCTGGAGAACGGCAAGAGCCAAAGTTTTCAAATTTGGTACAAACATTAAGGTTATAAATACACACCATTCCACAAAATGTGGGCGGGATTGGAGAAGTGGGCGTGGTACCTTCCATACAAAAAGTATTACAAATTGTATAAAAACCTGAATTTTTTGACTGTTATATGACCTATGGTTACGCCTTATATATCAAAAGATCAGAAATTTAATTAATAAAAAATATTTTCTGAAAAACTCGGGAAAGTCGGTTCAGATACGAAAAAGTTATGACCAAAATATAAATTTTTTTTTGAAAAATACCCATTTTCGGCAACCATAGATCTTCCCGAGTCCAAGGTTTTTAATCGGTTAAGAAATAGCAGAGTTATGACCAAAATACTTAAATCCCAAAAATTACTCTTTTTTATACCCTCCACCACAATTAGTTGTTTTTTATTATTCATCTCAGACCCCATAAAGTATATATATTCTGGCTGCTTGAGTAATTCTAAGTCGATTTAGCCATGTCCGTCTGTCTGTCCGTCTGTCCGTCTGTCCGTCTGTTGAAAACACGCTCACTTTCGAAAAACTCAAAAGAAATAAACAAACTAGGTGTCAAATTGCTTGTAGTTATCCTAAGCAGTTTGGGATTGAATTTCAGCAAAATCGGTTCAGTAGGACCAGAGCTATGAATCAAAATGTGGAACCACCACCTTCAAAAACTTGATAATTTTGTTACAAAAACTAACATAAATGATGCAAAAATGCACGGAATGACATAAGATTTTGCAGAAGTCCGTTTTATTCGACTAGAAATGACACTGTAAAATTTCGTGAAGATCGGTACATAATTTACCCTAGGCCCCATATATGCCCTACTCCCGGAAAACAGTTTAGTCTCCTTAAACCATAATTAATAACAAATCGTCACAGTTTAAGATAATAATAATAAAAAGACATCAAAAGACATCATACAGATATTACTCCTTAAACATTCGAACTGTTGGTGGAGGGTATCAAAGATTCGGCACAGCCGAATATAGCACTCTAACTTGTTATAATTAAGTTTGTTTTTTATAGCCTTCACCGAAGGTCCTACACCCTATAAAGTATATATATTCTGGGTCCTTATGAAAAGTGAAGTTCAAATCCGGTTGTCGTTGAGTTGTAAACAGTAAAGGGTCCATATTTCATTTTAATGATATTTAAACAGCGTTCCTTCATGGTTCAGTTGTCTAGGGGTGTGTAAAGTTAGAAACTGTTTTGGCTTTTTAAATTTCATTTATAATGAAGTTTTAAGTACTGTAAATATGTACATATGTATATGTAAAAATTATTTAGTTGCTCTTTATTCTGCTCGCACAATGGTGAAGGGTATATAAGATTCGGCACAGCCGAATAAAGCACTCTTACTTGTTTTTATACTACACTTAGGCCACTGCTTGTGTCGTTTCGTTTTAAATTTGCATTAATTTGCGTCGTCTTTTTACAATTTTGATCAATCGATTTGCGTCGCTGTGATTTTAGTTTGCACCGTTTCGGTTAAGATTCCTAACATTAACGAATCGTTTGTCAATAATCCGAAATTCAAAATGGCTACGAAAAATTCTTCTGTAAAAAAAGACATGACTCATATTCAGAGATGTCGATTGAAAAATGTGAATATTAATGAAATTTTTTATTAAACATTTTTAACATCATTCTTTACATAATGACAAGATGTTATCAATAAAACCCGTAAGTTTTACATCATTTATACAAATACAAATGACATGATAAATATGTTCACCGGATAATAGACACTAAATACAGACACGCGTTCTATGAACACAGTAAAATATCCTTGCAACTTATAAATATGAAATTATACAGATTTCCACAACGGCCATGGAAAAAAAGGAAACATTTTTATGCAATCCAATGTAATACAATCCATGCAATGTTGACTTTTCATGTACCCCATTTAACGCAAGACAAAAACAAACAAAGAAAAAGACAATCATACTGATACACAAAAGGACACACGCTTATTATTATGGAAAATTATTTCATAATTCGTGGGGTTGATATTGAACACCAAGACTGCTTGGCAAAATCATTCCATAATGAATATGAATATGCCTCTGTTATTTCAGACTACCAAAAGCTGACAATGTGTTGACAAAGTGCAAGCGGAAAATGATTGTCATTATGACAGCAAAAGCATATGCTTTTCCTGTTCAAGGACAACAACTACAAACAATTGTAAATGAGTTGAATTGAATCCTTGTAGAGCATAAAGTGGTGGTTGATGTCATAACTTTATTAATAATGTCCCATTCCCAAATTGCTACACGCAACATGAAATGTTGGTAGCTGGTATTTATTTTAAAAATATATCGAATAGAAAAAAAAATTCCTTTTATGATTTCATTATTAATAAGCAGTTTGCCTTATTGGCAAACAAAAGCAACAACTAACTTAAGCAATAGGAGAGCGTTTGGTTAAAAAAAAAAGGATAACCGGGGTTGGAGTTTTTGACTAACTGAGACATTTATAAATTTAAACACAAAGTGATGCCACGTGTCACGGAAGGCGTTATGTTTACATATTTTGTTGGCGCCTGTCTGATGCAACACAACAACTCCTTTGCTGTGGCCCACAATATGAAGCCACTGTGAGGCAGCAGCATGTCCTGGTATTATGAATAAATTGTTTATTATGAAATGGTTTTTAAAGGAATTGAAATGAGAGAGTGTGTGTGAGTGTGTAAATTTATGGTAACTAATGTAAATATTATTTTTTTTTTTTTATTTGCTCATTGTTGTTGTTGTATCTATTCATTATTATGCGCATATTTCCGTTTCCCAGCTTAATTTGGGGGTGAATACTTTTTTCCATTCTATTTTGCCTTTCGGCCAAGTGCAAGTGTCTGTTATAAAACAAGTTCAGCTCACTTGCTAGAGATTTGCACATTAATGTGTAATTATCAAATAAAAGCTGTAATACAAATATTTGGCACATACAAAGAAAATATAAATTTAATCTTTTATTTATTTTTTTGTTATTGTTCCATTTTCTGGTGATGATTTATGGCCATGGGAACAAAAAAGGATGTATGCCGATTGCGCAAAATATTAATTCTGGATGAATCGGATGTAATAAAGCATTTTGTTTATAATTTGGAAATTTAAGTTTATGACAATCAACTGGCCGAGAATTAAATGTGACCTTATCCTTGTCAAAACAAACAATATTTGCTAATCACTTTTTTTATAATAACCCATCAATGTTGGCTCAATTTTGCAATTTCGGCTTACAGTGGATAAAATCAGAATTTTGGATTAGTTACTACATTTAAAATCTCTTTATTATTTAGAACAGGGTTTAAAAAACTGCAGTCGAAACCAAAAACTGTCAAACAAAAAATGAAAACTTGTGTAGGGGAGACTGGGGCAGCTTCGGCACTGGGGTACATTCGTCAATGACGTTTTCGATATGATGCACTTATTTTATATCACTAACTATTTATTTAAATGTGTCGAAAATCAAAATAAATAACTCCCGCAAAGTTTGTCATCTCTAGCTTACCAACTGAAAAAGATACACGTGTTTAAGTGTTTTTCCAAGTGTTTTTGTAATATTTTGATTCTATTTCGTAAGTATTTTGTATTTCAAAATTATCAATATTTAAAATAAAAATTACAAACCAACATTAATAATTGTGCTAGTTTCCTAAAAAATAAATTAAATCTAAATCTTTGTTGAAGAATAAAAGAAAAAAGAAGAAAATAGTGTACATAGTGCTTTCGGGGTAGATTCGGCATTTTCAATTGGGGCACATTCGGCCTAGTCAAACTTGGTCGATATAGTAATAATCCAATTTATCAAGTTACTGAGATTACTAAAACTCTTGACGACTGCATCTCAATAATAAACTTCCTTCGGATGCTTGATATCTTTTTGATCTCTATTTGTTAAGCCTGAAAATTAAAATATTTCGCTAGTTCTATGGGCCGAAATAAAACTTAAGTTACTGATTCCAAGAAATGTGTTTATTTTTCATTAACTGTATCCATCTAATAAAAAATGCTTAATCCGTTTATAACTGGCATCTAATTTTATTTTTTATGGAGTTTTTGTTAAACCACTGCCTTTAAGAATGTAGTCGACGAATGTGCCCCGTCAAATGCCGAAGCTACCCCGGCGTGGGGCACATTCAGCGAAAATGACTTTTTTTACTAATTCTCAAAAAAACATAACAAATACTCAGTATTCATAAAATTTTGTATTAATATTTTATTATTCAATATCCAAGGAGAACAACAAGCGATACAATTTTTAAATCTGTTGCATACATTCTTAGATTCAGGGCTTCAAAAAAAAAGTGCCGAAGCTGCCCCAGTCTCCCCTACAACTTTTTGCTTTTTTAATGGGTTTGACAGCGACTGTTTACATTTAGTGAATCAGAACTAAAAGCAACAGATTTTTGTTGGCCAATGACAAATGAAGAAGTGGAAGGAACGGCAGTTCTTCTACTTTGACTGCAGTTTTTTAAGCGCTTATTTAGAAGTTCAAGGTAAATTGCACAATTTTTTCTACTCAACAAACTAGGAATCTTTAAGTATGTTAATAAACTTCTAAAAATAGTGATTATACATCCACTTTACTAATTGAGTTAGAAAAACTTTCGAAATCGATGCGAGTAAGTCGTTGTTTCATATAAACCTTGTAATCTTAGAATAAAAATGTTCTTTACGGCCTTATCTCTCGGTGCACCAAACCCAGAATGAATAAAATGTGTCTACTAAAACACCCATGTGTGAAGCATTAGGGTGACCGTTAAAATCAAAAGTTGGAAAAAAACAACGCAAAAAAAATTTTAGGACGATATTTTACATGAAATCTGACGTTTAGAATAATTCTTAACAAGTTTATCCTTAATCTCAAATTAAACAAAATAAACTGAAACACATAGAATAGGCCACTATAAAAAATAAAATTTTTAATATATTAAAGAAACGCATTTTCTATGAATCACGTGTCTTTAATTTTGTTGAAAACCATTTTTATTATTTCCTTAAAAAAAAACAGACCAGCCGGCACCTGGTGTTTTAATCTAATTCGGGTACGCTGAATCCAGTGGTGGCTAGCTTTTGTTTTTGAGATATACCGTTATTTCGAAAATGGTTGAGGTTGCACAACAAATATTCGCGTTACTCAAAAACGGTTTATTGAATAAACTAAAAAAACAAAAAATTCCGCAATAAAAGTACCTTTAAAAAAAGCCTAAAAGTTTTTCTTATGTGCGCAGTCATTTTAGAAAGCAAAAAATTTTTAGCAAAATTTAAAAATGTTTGTTCTTTAAAAAATCATAAGAAAATGGAAGATGCAGCTGTGCTTATATTTTTTTTTTTTATAAAAAACGAAATTTACAAACAAAAAAAAAAATGCCATAAGTGATAAAAATCTGTTCACAACTTTTAATTTTATTCACAGAAGACGAACAATTTCCATTAAATTTTAGAATTTCATAAAATGCAATATTTGTTTGGGAGCCTCCCTAAAAAGTGGGGATAAATGGCAAGTTTGTTTGTTAAAAACAAAAAACTAATGGAGGTCGGTCATATATTTTATCCTTCTTGGCAGTTATGGGGCTTTTTCTTCAATATATTCCTAGTCTGTATTGAAAATTTTGTATGTGAGCCCCCTTAAGGAATAGAGATAGCTGTTAGGTTTGTTAAAAACAAATGATGGGGATAAAAAAAATGGGATCGGTCAAACATTTGACTCATCTAGGGGCATCCCAGACGCTGCAGGGGCCAAATTGAAGATTTTCATTAAACCGCCATATTTGTAAAGGAGCCCCCTAAGGGTTGGAGATATATAGCAAGTATTTTTTAAGAAAATATTAAGCACAAAAAACTAATGAAGGTTCGTCCTACATTTTATATTTATATCGATTCCTTGTCAGTTATGGGCCTTTTTCTTCAATATATTTCTAGCATGTATTGACAATTTTGTATGGAAGCCCCCTTAAGATATGGAGAAAGCGGGTAGGTATAGTAGAAACAAATAATATGCGTTTGACTTTTTTTGTAAGCAAACGCACACAAACGCAAATATTGAAGCTGAATTGTCGTGTGTAAGAAAAAATTGTTTTAAAGAAAAAATTCGCATTAACGCTGCTGTTTGCTCTTTTTTTGGTTACTTTTCGTTAAATATGAGATTTAGAGAAAACTTGTTCAGACAAAAGTTATTGGAAACTTCACTAATAAAATGTTCTTTGTAAACGATGTTTATGTAAAATTAATATTTTTTTCAAGTTATGGGGCATAAAAGTCGGACTTAACGATTTTTCTCAAACTTTGGCGGACGGTTTAGCCTTCGCCGATTGTCCTCAAACTTTTTTTGGTGTTATTAATACCCACCGAACTGGGGGATGAGAGCATGGAAAAATAGAAAAAAATATGCTCCATACAGTTAACGACCACCCTTGTAAAGCATACATGACAGCCAGAAGCATACACTTACCCCTTGATCTATCTATTTATCTATCACAGTTCCACTATGATTTTAGCTTGGGTTATATAGAATCAGATGTGGAAAGATGTACATAAGCTCCTGCAGGGTCGGCCTTATCTCATGGTGGATCTAACCCAATTGTGTGACACAAAATGCTTTTACCAACCGCTCTCGCGTGTAAAAGGCTCCATCACACACAGCTAGTAATTTTGGTGTATTGTCCGACTATATTATACACTTAACCCTTGCTTAGGAGTTGGAGCAATCTAAACGCTACTGCTTTTAGAAATATGCAAGCAGCTTCTGTTGAATAGCAACAGCAGCTGAGGGGAATCGCCAAAGACTGATCTATTCCACTAGGTGGGAAATTCAACCCTCACGTGATCTCGAAAGTATCTCTCCGTCAAACTGTATTTTTCTGTTGCACCCTTTTGTGAGTTAATGCTTTGAAAAAAGCAATCCCCCATCGGAAGGAGAAAAACTTTCTTGAAAAGCAGCTTTCTATCAGAAAAGTTAAACTGTCGCAAAGACAATCTTACTGAAAGACAGAAAGCATTTCCAGCAAGAAGCATACTAACGGAGGCGTCAACCAATAGTCAGTCCGGTGCCTGCTTACCGAAGCTACTGTCTCCTGTGGTACCATTCGATCTCTGGTTTGCAACGATTTTAGAGGTCTGTTAATTTTAGATTTTTGCTGTTTCCAATGTATTGACGGGATTTTATTATGACTCGGAGAATTTAACACTAAAATGTGAAATATCCTTAAGATTATTCCTACACCACCGAGGGGGGTTAGATAGGAACAGCGGAGTGGGAACCCTCCAATTAGGGTTGCCAGATCTAATTTGCCAAAAAGCTTGACATTGACCAAAAAAAAACTTGATTTTGAAAAATAAACTTGACAAGTAAAAACACTCATACTATTGTTTTTTATTTAATTTTTTATTATTTTTTTCATAAAAATTATTAGAATAAAAAAAAAAATATCATAAAAAGTAAAAATAACAGAAACAATATTAAAGAAAAAAAAACAATAAAAATTCAGTCTTTATATATTTTAAAGAAAACTTAGGTGTTATTTAAAAAAAAATATAGTTACTATCTTAAGAAAAAAAATATAGGTTCTATTTATTTTGCGACATATATTTCGTATTCTTAGATACAGAATTAATTAATTCTCTACCATCGGGTGTTGTTAAAAAATGTTTAAAGTTTTTGCAATCCTCATTAAAATTTATTCTTATTAATAGTTCAGCTTTTATAAGATCGAAGGACATTCTATTCCTAAAATATGTATCATATAAGTCCTTAGTTCTATTGATAGTAAAAATATGGGCTTTGGATATGTTTTTTAGAAACATAAACTTACTTTTTTATGTATTATTACTTTTTATTGTATTATTAATTTGAGAAAAAAAATTAACTTACAAAAAAGCTTGAAAATCACTTTTTCACTTGACACTTGACGCGCATTAAAAAACTTGACAATCAGGCCAAATCAGGCCCATCTGGCAACCCTACCTCCAATAGTCCGAACTTTGCTTTAAAAAATTCAGCGCCTAGCACATCAAAAAATTGTTAATGCTTTGCACTTTTTTGTGGTTAAACGTATAACAAAGATGTGGGGAAAATATTACGCGTACTTACTGTGCCACTTATCTCTTTATTTAGTTTTAGTGATTTACGTGATATGAAATTTTAATTTAATAATTCCGGCCAGGAAATCCGACCCTATTCTCTTCCATCTCTTTTAAGTCTTGAGTCCAAATATGAATGCTTGTAACTCAAAACGTATAATAATGGGTAGTTTTAGTATTATTTTGTTTGATGGTATAAATCATGTTATTGTTTTTTTTATTTATTTTATTTTTTAGGAACATATATTGATCTTATTTCCTTTCTAAAAGGTATCTTTATTCAGTTCTTAATAAACTAACATAAAAGTAAAAATATATTCGCATGCTACCTTTTACCTTTTTTTTGCGGATTATGAGTTGTTCTTTATCAAAATCATTGACTTCTAGCAGGATAAAGATAGGAAATCGTATAATTTTCGAAAAACTTAAAACCATTTTAATAACTTATAGGCGTGACATAATGTTCGGCTTATTGACCGAAATAATCTTTATAAATTAGATATCTAAGTCTTCAGATTTCAGGCAACAGCTGAAGGTTATCACGTCGAATTTCCCTCCAAAAAAAAAAGAATCAACAAAAAATAAATGATTCAAGTTAAAATCTTAACTGGGGGGCTGTTGATTATTTAACAAATATTGAAATGTATATTTGTATAAGAAAATTATATGCTAATACCTCGTTTTTTCTTCTTATTATTTCTTAACGATAATTTTTCTACTTCCAAAATAGTTTTTCAGAAACAAAAATGCGTCTACAACATCCCTTGTAAAATGAATGTGTTATTTTATTAAGTTGTATTAGAAAACAAGTAAAAGTTTTATATACGGCTCTACCAAGTTGTTGATACCCTCCGCCATGAAGAGATTTATTTCAGGAATGGGTTATATGGACAGAAAAAAAATATTGCACCAGTAAAAGCATTAATCAAAAATAAAATTCGTTTTAATTAAAAATTTAATCAAGTGAATTAAGCGCTTAATCAAGTGATTTAAAAGATTAATCAAGTGCATTAAACGTTTAATTGATATTACTAATTTGCTTACTGGTGGAAATTAATATTGTCAATTAAACTTTTAATACACTTGATTAAAAGTTTAATTCACTTCACTAAACGTTTAATTCACATGATTAAATTTTTAATTAAAACATATTTTTTTTTTTTTTTTTTTTTTTTTTGTTTATGCTTTTACTGGTGCAACATTTTTTTCTGTGTGTATTAAAATATAGACCAATCAACAGAATGATTTATGTTTTATTTGGTTATATAAAACTTTATAGATTTCAGGCGCATTAAAGTGATTTTCCGAAGAAATTTATATTGTACCTAAGTAAAATTATGGATGATCAGGAATTATCACGAAATTTTACTACAATAGCAGTTACGGTTTTGAACGTAATAAAGTATTTTCCGAGAATGGCCGTTACACAGGGCGAATAAAATTATAAATTTAGTAGTGTGATTTCTAGTCATATAAAACGAGTATGTCCAAAGTTAAATAACAATCGGTGCGTGGCGACACTAAACGTTTTTTTTTTTTTTTATTATTTATTTTTTGTTGCAGAAATAGAAATTTTTTGGACTCTTAACTTTTTTCCTCCTGAACCGATTGTTTTTGCATTTATTTTCTTTTGAGTTGCTCTAAAGTACCGCTTCTCCAACAGACGCACAGACATGCTGACATGACTTAATTGACTTCGAATAACCCAAGGACCCAGAATGTATATCGTCACCTTAAATGCAAACAGACGTAACTAAATTTTTATTTTTTTACAGGAGAAGACAAAAAACTAAATTAATGTGTTGTTTTCAGGTGACAAACAATTGATTGTGTAGTAAAATTTATATAAAAAGCACTCTAAAAACCGAGTGATTTTCATATAAATTTTTCTACACAATCAATTGCCTGTCACCTGGAAACAGCACATAAATCAATAATAGTATGGTGTTCTTGGCGTTTGGATTTTTTAATAAAGTCGCCATTTTTGATCGCAGCGGTCTAAAAATTTGCGTAAATAACCACTCAATTTCTAATTTTGGTGTAGTTACGTCCGTTTGCCTTTAAGGTGACGATATACTTTATCCGAGAAGAATATTAAACCATCAAACACTTATGGCGGAGGGTATTACAAATGTCTCATTACAATAAACGCTAATTAGTAAGAAATGGTTTAGTTTAATTTAAATTTTTTACTTAAGTCAGGCATAAACATGTTGTGAACAATGGATGGCAGTTCCATTGCAGCTATTCTTTTAAAGGAGTAGCTCCGATAATTCCTTGAATTTATACTGATAACAAAATCTTAATTTATTTATTACCCAAAACAAAGTCGTCGGAAATGTTTAAAGGGAAAAAAATTATTTAAGTAGCTTTAATCATTTAAATAAAAGTTAATTTTAAAGAAAATATATAATGGACATTATTTTAGGTGTTTTGATTTTGTGTATTTTATTCTAAATCATTCCAGCCTTTTTATGGCATATTAATTGCTCCTTATCAAAATTGTTTTATTTTTTTTTTTTTTATAAGAACATTCAAAATTTTATGATCTTAACAGTCCATTACTTGGGTCATTACTCAACACGTCAAGACGATGGGCGAGTAGAAATATCTGAAGGTATGAATGGGTGCAAGTATTTGTACTTTCATTTGTGTATCTGTGTGCTGTAGTCACAAAACAAATGACGCATTGCATAAAAACATCGACTCATTACTTACGAGTGCGAGATTAAATGCATGCAACATGTAGCATTAAAAACCTAATTGTACCACTAATTGTTGCCCGAGAAAAAGATATAAAATAAAAGGATACAAAAGAAGTTTCACATAAAAATAAAATGTTAAATAATTTTAGAATAACAATAAGTTTTACCAGCCTTGTAATGAAACAAAAAAAAAATAAAATATTTTTATGAGTTTTCAACTCATAACAACATGTACCATCATCATAAAATCACTGGATGTCAGGGAGAGTTTTTAAGGAAAAAAAGGGTAAAATTACAAAAAAAAAACATAACAATTCCCAGAAAAACGCAAGAATGATGATGAGCGATATGAGTTTATGGCTGCAGCTATTGCATCTAATAAATTCTATTGTTTCATATTTGCTCTAAATTTAAAACCAAACTATTTATATTTATATTTTATTTGTTATTTGTTTATTTTTAAGTGCGTGTGTGTGTGTGTCTTTGTGTATACATATTTATCCGAGTAATTATAAATTTTATTATTTAAATTTTTATTACCCTACATTAAGGACAAGGCCAGTACAGAGGCCTTACTAGGATTAAATGTTTTAATTTCCTTCTACGCTTTCACAGACACACATTAAAATAAGAAAATATTCGTATCTTAATGTTAAATCAAAAACGAATTTTCAAAATATAAAAAAAAAGAATTCTGTTTTGTTTGAAATAACAAATTTATGTGAAAATAAAAATTTATTTTTTCGGTGCAATAATTGTTTGGAAAACATTTGTAAAGTAATAAAAATTTTAAAACAATGTATTTTTATTACGAAACTCATAAAGAAAGATATTTTACCCCTAAAGAACGCGACCTATAAGATGATCTTTTGTCTTTAATATGTGCTGACGCCCTTGCCACACGTTATTAAATTATTTTTTAAATTATTGTCTGCTGTTTGCTTAAGGAAACACGCGCATCTAACGAACATTTATTTATGCAGTTCACAGAGGCAAACGGACCCTTTACCATCCCTTGAAGTAATTTGAAAGGTGGATTGCCCTCTGATGTTTCGTTGGCCTGTTAAAAACATTGTTAACAATAATTACTAAATAAATAATCAATAAAAATTTTATTGCGATATTTTATTTTCAAAATTTACGTAAGCAGAAGCCCTACAGTGGGTATTAGGTGTTTTGAAATATGTATATACAAAATTAATTTTTGTTAAAAATATTATTCATGACTGCAGCTTTGATTACAGCAAGGTTAAAAAGTTAACCAATTCAGTCAAATTACGGCAAGAAGTATATATTTCTTGTTCTTTGTTATGAATTTCTAAAGCTGGTCCAGTCTTATACCAAGCAGAGACAACAATTGATCTGCTAAAAATTGACAACCAACAAAAAACGTCCAAGGTATGCCACGAAACGCTTAGTTGTAATTTAATTTTGCATCAACAGTGACCATCTTACGGATATTCCACCTTGTGGTGCTACATCCTGAGATTCGGCAAACATTAATTGACAGATCCGAAGAGATTTGTACGATCTCTTGACAAGCTTTAGTTAGCCATTCAGAATTTTCGACTGCAAACATGGGTTGTTTAACAAGATCTTCTGCCGTTATTTTTTTATCTCCTTGAAGAATTTGTCAAAAAAAGAAAACGAAAAATCGCCCAAAAATGTTTCTCAAGTATGTTAAAAATTAATTTTTTAACCCAATAATTACGAAAAATCGCCCAAAAATTTGAATGCTATTTTCTATGCAAAATCATCCAAATTTGTGTAAAAATTTTTAGACAATTTTTCATTTATTACTTTAGGCGATTTCGCTGGCAGCCGTCATAAATATACAACAAACTAGACCCCATCATATATGGGGTCTTCGGAAGACCCATTTCAACAGACAGACGGAGAGACAAACTGACGGCCATAATTAATCAACTCCGCCACTTATAAAGATTACGAATTTTTATACTTTTTCGCGTCTAAGAACTAAGAAATTCCAATATTGAAATGCAGTCATGTGTCATTTAAAGCCACAAAGCCTTATTTTACTATTAATATATATTTGCTTTAAAAAGATAATTTCTTCGGTAATTGATAAATCTATAGATATTTTTCTGCAGCGGTTTCTATAAAAGTAATGGGAAATATTTTTTGTAATACCCAACAAATATAAAATATCGTCGGCTTAATATGCAAACCTGCTAACACCCTTTCAGTCAATTTTACGGGAGAGACAAAAAACTTTTTATATTTAAATAATTCGTTTTACACACTTTAAGACTCAAATTGAAGAAAAAATACATGATGGTCGACGAGACGTCTCTCTCTCTCTACCACACGGCATCAAAATCTCAGGTTACTTAAAAAGTGGATTTAGCAGGTTTGCATACTAAGCCGACGATATAGAAAATATTTTCGCTCTTTTCTCCCGATACCAAACAACTCTTAAATGTAAAAAAGGTTTACCAAATTGTATTACCTCTATTTTAAGAATATGATTGTAATTATAGATCGTTGATGATTATTAAGATTATTATTATTATTGAACTAAAGGTGGTATACCAAATTTACTCGTCCTGTCGATCAAAACCCTAATTCCCGATAGAATATACAACAAACATACTTTATATAAAGTGTCTTCTAATTGGGACTTTTAAACTATGGACAGTTGATATCAGCCATATTGGTGAAGCTGCATCTTTGGAAGAGGCTGTTATTTATTCAGTCTGCTTTGCAAACTGCGAGCACTATAAGCCGATGATTACCAAAGACTCAGATGTTTATTGTTGGAGACCGAAATACTCTAGAGCGCATTCTGGAAGCTCTTGCTCTCCTTTACGAAGGTTTAGGTCTACCGGTGACTTGTTGATGAGGTTTCAAAAATGTGTGATACTCTAAAAAAATATAGTATTAAATAGTTCGACAAAAACTTAGTTTAAGTTAAAAAAAAAACACTTAAAGGTATGAGGCGCTTAAGAAAAGCCTTAATTACGAATTGCTTTGTTCAATTTATCTATATTGAACAAAATCTTAATTTTATCTTACTGGTCTTCTTTAGTTCAAAGAGTTTTTCAGTATATATAAATCTAATAATCGGCCTTTAATGATTATTGTAATGTAACCATAACGGCAGTCTAAATTATGATTCAAAAAAAAATTTAAGGTTCCATAGACATTTAAGGTGTCTTAAAATTCGACGAAAATATAATTTTATAGCTACTTTCCATAAACATTTTCCTACAAAAATTTTCATTTAATATTTCCCCAATGTTTTTCCATTTTTCACACAAAATATTCTTTTTCAATTTTTGTTTCTGTTATTTTTGTTGTGTATGAAACATTTAATAGTTTTGTCTATTAAAATCTGAATTTTATAGATTTTTCTAAGAACCAATATAGCAGCAGTCTGTTTTCGAATTGATTTTTATCTCTTCAATTTCGATGTGTCTTTAATTTTAGTGCAGGGACTATTAGATAAACTATTTTTGTTTTAAATAAAAACACATGGCTACCCCAGCCGCTACTGCTGATCCCAATTTCATGTTGTTCAATACTGGCTGCTTTCTTTCAGCAAGCGAATGTATGTTTGGATACGTGCAGGGCATGAAGTTCTGCAATTGGAGTCAGTCATATATGGCTGCTGTTTTTCTCCTTAACCAATTTTTATTACTTTTTAATTGTTGTTAGTAGTTGCTTTTCATCGGTGGCTGTTTTTTTTTTTTTTTTTTTGTGGCTTCATCCATAATTCAATTATGAGAATTTTTAGCGTTTTTATGGTTTATTTATTATTAACACTTTTTATGGTTGGATTTATTGGTTTTTAGTGAAATGAAAATTAGTTGATAACATATTTAGTGCGCTTGGTGTTAAAAATATTTGGTGACCATTTTTGGAGTTCAACCAAAAGCGATGTCTGCAGGGCTGCCAGATAAATTTGTGAGGAAATCGTCAGTTTCCTGAGAAAAAAAAAATCGTCTTTCACGTTTCAAAAAATCGTCAAAAAAAAATCGGACAACTTAAAATTTAGTTTTTTTTTTAACAATTTTTGTTCGATTTTTATAAAAAAAAACATTAAAAGAAAAACATAATTACTTCATTCCCAGCTAGCATTTTCAATCGTGTAAGAGATACTGGAAGTCTCATGAAGACCGTCTTTTATAGTCGATGACCGCTATCTTTAATCGAAGAAGATTCCTCACACGGAAAAAACTGTAACACGACTGAGATTCTTCCATAGCACAGCGAAAGACATATAACTGTTAAAAATATTATTTATACAGAGAGTCGTAAAAGGTTCATTCGATCTTGGTTTGACAAAAGATAAACAAAGTGTAACATTGTTGTTTTTGTACTCTGAAATTAATCATTTAAAGATTTTCTTAAGACTTGCATATTATGGCCGTACATAAACAAAAGCGGCACGCGTTTTCCAGTTTTTGAATAGCGCGGCCTCAACGCTTTGCAATTAGAAACCCCGATTTTGAGAGCTCGTTAATTAATAATGGCAATTTAGCTATTTTTTGGTCAATCTAGCGTTTTTATCTCTATTTTTATTTATAATTTGTTGGTTTTATTAAACAAGAAAGCTATCACTACTGTTCGTAAAAAAACGTTGACGCTCTTGCTTAGGTATGGCATATCAGCCTAAAAGCTAAGCGAATAAAAACGTTCCGCCTTCCGCTCTTGTTAATGTAGGGCTGTTCCAAGATTAAAAACGAACGTGTCAGAAAATTTACAGCCAGGCCCACGATGTGACACGTTAACGTTCGAATAGGAAATTACATTTAAAACAAAAACAATTTCTAAAATTTGTTTTTGTTTTAACCCTAGAAGGCTAACCCACGTAAATTTTACGTGTAATTTTTTTTATTATTGTTGCTACGCAAGCATCCAGTAATCTAACGGTGCCAAATTCAACAAGTGCTTTTTTCAATAGTTTTTGAGCAAACGCAAAGAGATGAACAATGAATTTATAGTCGTGAAAGTGCTTTTAGAGCGAAAACTTGTGTACGTCAACTCTCGCTCTAAAAGAACTTTAATGACTAAAAATGCTTTGGTTTTGCGTTTGCTCAAAAACTATTGAAAAAAGCATTTGCTGGATTTGGTACCGTTAGGTCACTGGATGCTTGTCTAGCAAAAATAATAAACAACTACATGTAAAATGTACGTGGGTTAGCCTCCTAGCAAAAAAAAATAAAAAAATACAGTGCTTTAGATAAAATTTCATGGTACGTAAAATTTACGTGGTGTTAGTTTTAACGTATAATAAAATAACGTTAGCCTTCTAGGGTTAAATGTAATTTTCTATGCGAACGTTAACGTGTGACATCGTGGGCCTGGCTGTTAATGTTTTATTTAGACTTTGGAGACTAAAAAATCGTCACTTTTTAGAAAAAAAATCAGCAAATCGGCACTTTGCTTATTTCGGAACAAAAAATCGTCAAATCTGGCAGCTCTGGATGTCTGCTATTTAGGATTTTTATAGTTATTTCAATTCTATATTAAACGTAGAACTAAAATTAAATTTGAACTTAATCAATCTACCTCTTTTTAAGTTACTAAAAAAGATAACCTATAAACGCAATTTTGAAAAGACGTCTCCTTTGGTCTAAAAAGAAAAACTTTTTTCAAGTTCCAATGGCCAAGAGCTTAAAAATAAATATACGACTTTTCCTTGAGGACTGATGTTTTTATAGACACCTTTTTCTAGGACCCTTTTGTAATAGCTTTTTCTTTTCATGTTAATGTACTGAGTCTTCATATGAGGAGCTGCAGAACAAAACGTGCTTTTTCGCATTTTTTGAGAAATTGGTTTCGTCGTAGTTTTATAATATTTGCATTGAATTCTTTAATGTAGTGACTTATGATGTATTTTTCAAATTAAGGTAACCATTATATAATTGCGAATGATATCCGTTGGTTCAAACATTTCACTGCTGCCTTTCTAGTCATTAAAACAATTAAGATATATATAAGCTGTCATTCCGTTTGTTATTTCAACAATATTGATCTTAGACCCTATAAAGTATATAAATTCTGGGTCCTTATGAGGAGAAAAGTTGATTAAACGATTTTCGTCTGTCCGTCCGTCTTACGTTTGATATGTGTTTTCCGGAGACTCCAGATATGGTAGCGGCTAGGTTGTTTTACATTTATGTCACATATAGTCCCCCATTTCTTGTTATTGAAATTCAGCAAGATCGGTCCACAAATGGCTGCAATATGACCAAAAAACCACGACTACCTCTAAACAAGAATATGAAAACGAAATAAAATTGTAACTTGATTAGTAACAGGAATAAGAAACAAACGAAATAATATTACAATTACTCAAAACGCACATTGAAAAAATTGCTGAAATAAATAACCATATCATAACATTGCATAAATGTAAAATTTATGAAATTTTTTCATTGAATTAACGTAAAACAATGAAAAATAACATTGTATTTTTAATTTATTGAAAAGATTTCTTTTCGTTAATGACAAGTTTCATCATATGAACTAAATGAGTTCATTGCTTTAATGATGCATTACATTTCAATAATGAAAATGTTCCTTTATTTGTAAAAAAAAAAAATTCATTGTACTTATGTCAAATTTGAACATAATGAAACGATTTTCGTAGCGGGAATGACGCCCTACGTTGGCTCAATAATAATGGCAAAATTCATTGCAAGAATGTCAAAATCGTTGTATTTACGATGGTTTTTCTCTTAGTGCATATTAAACAAACATTGTGACGGAATATATTCTACTTGAATTTTTCATTTGTACACTCACAATATTATTACAGTAACGGACTGTAGTTTATTTAAGAAATATTCCGTTCAGTCATTTTTAAATAAATAAACATTTATAAATAAACATTTCCAAGCAAATTTATTTTTAACTGATTCTAACAGTTATTCAAAAAACTAAGTGCATATTAATACGGATTTTCAGTTGCAGTTAATATTGTCCGTTGATTGAGTTAAATTCTTCTATATGTTAAAGTAAATAAAAATGTAATTTAAAGCAACGAAAAGTTCATTTAATTTTTACTGTCAAAAATTCAACCGCGAATTCCGTAAAAACAAATCAATATTCAGTTATCTTATATAAATTAATTGTCAAAAAATTAACTACATATTCCGTAAAAACAAATAAATATGCAGTTGTTTTATAAAATTTTTCTGTCAAAAATTCAACACCATATTCAGTAATGGGGCACTGCCTCGGCCTCCAATATAGAAAAAATTCAAATAAAATTCTTCGAATAATCACAGCTGCCCCTTGGTATGTAAAAAACTCAATATTCACAAGGATCTCAATGTTCCATTAGTCAAAACTATGATTACGAAATATGCAGTAAAATACTTAAAAAGGCTCGAATTGCATCCGAACCCACTAGCACGAAATATTTTAAATGATGTCGGCCACACTCGCTTAAGCAGAAGAGACACTGCAGCACTTATCCAATTAGATGAGCGAGAAACACCTATATAAGTGAACAGAACCCGTGATGAAGAAAATTTTGTCTGGCACTGGCAGGACATAAATAAAGTATTAGGATAAGATTTGATTAATTATTGTTAGTTCATATTTAATATATGAAGATTCAATAAATAAATAATGAGAAAAAAAAAAAATATTCAGTAAAAACAATTAAATATTCAGTTATTTTATATAATTTTACTACCAAAAATTAATTTTTACTTATCTATAAAAAATGAATTGCTTGTTTTGTGTAAGCAATTCCCATTTTCTATTTGTAAAAATAATAATGTTAAATACATCAAATTTTAAAAGTAAAATAATTGCGAAGCCATATCGGTAATGCTGCTGGTGTCTTATAATTGAGAGTTCTTCTGTAAACAACGGTCGGTACAACAAAAGTAAAACAAACGTGTGTAACTGGGTAAGTAAACGAAAATTTAATAAAATAACTGAATATTTAATTGTTTTTACTGAATATGGGGTCAATTTTTTGACAGTAAAATTTTAATAAATAACTGAATATTTAATCGTTTTTACTGAATATGGTGTTGAATCTTTGACAGTAAAATTTTACAAAATAACTGAATATTTATTTGATTTTACGGAATATGGTGTTGAATTTTTGACAGTAAAAATTAAATGAACTTTTTGTTAAAAATAAATGAAAAATAGGTAGACCGGTTTTTAATTGAACTTTCATTTATTTTATATTACAATTTCAGTTAATTTTACGTACAGAATATTGTGAGTGTAATAGCGTTAATGGCTGAGTTGTCTGGGTGAATGCCCAAGTCAGCATGTTGTGTTTCAGTTAGTAGTTACTGGGGTTCGAATCTCGGCATTCGCCTTTTCGAAAAAAAAAATAACTTTTTTTATATTCTATAAACGATTTTAAATTTATTCAGCAATTTAAAAGATTTTGTTATTCGTGCTTAATTCCTAGTTTTTATTTGTGTTGATGGGATAAGCTATTCCTAAAATTTATTCAGCAATTATTGATTTTTTTCATTTTATTGACAATGTAAATATGAATCGTTCGCTTACATGTAAAACAAAAACCTTATTTTATGATTTGTTTTTGGCTTAAATGTAAATACCTATGTAGTATATGCAAAAGCTACACTCATAATATTATGTAGTTAAATTCAAACGAAAAATCATTTTAAACAACTTGAAATTTTTTTAAAAAACGGATCACTTACATTTTATATAAAAAAAAAATGATTTTTACATTCATTTTTAAATTTTTTATTTATTAAACAGCATATTCATTAAAATTGAATAGTTTTTACTTTTAAAAAATATATTTTAACCGACGAAAATCAAACAAACATAAAAAAAAATACGGAAAAATATTATTTTTTGGTAGTTGTTTTTTAAATAACAAACATAAATGTTAAAAAATATAATTTTTCGTATAATAACTATATTTTTATTAAATCTGAACAGTACGGAAAACGAATTTAATAACCCACAATCAGTTACTGTAATAATTTTTTGAGTGTATTTATGTGTATAGGTAGGCATTGTTTTCATGATTGTTGTTGTTGTTTTTCGTTTTGGAAACGGATTGTTGCTATGTGTTGAGCATCTATTCTAACATTTCTATTCAAAATTCTTAAAAAATCTTTTGATATCTAAGTATTTGCGTACGTAAATATAAATAAAAAATATAAAAATAAAATGTATGTCCAAAATATAACTTTGTTTTTGTTTTGAAAAATCCCAAAAATTACTCTTTTTATACCCTTCATCATAGGAGGAAAAGGGTATATGTATATAAGTTTGTCATTCCGTTTGTAATTTCTACAATATTGATCTTAGACCCTATAAAGTATGTATATTCTGGGTCCTTATGAGGAGAGAAGAACGATGTCCGTCTGTCCATCCGTCTGACCGTCTTACGTTTGATACGTGTTTTCCGGAGGCTCCAGGCATGGTAGCGGCTAGGTTGTTTTACATTGATGTGACATATAGTCCACCATTTCTTAAAATTAAGCAAGATCGGCCTATAAATGGCTGTGATATGACCAAAAAACCACGACTGCCTCTAATTTTTCCAAAAAAATCCCTTGTGGTGGTTGTTGTTTTGTTGTTTAATTTTGTAGAATAAGCTTATCGCAAGTGATTTCCTACAACATGACAACCAATAAGATTGCAAATGACTTATTCTCGCAATAGTTTTGTAAGTGTTTCTGACAATGATGTCCCGTTATTTGAATTTTGTGTTATTAGTTCAGTATTTGTGTTTGGTTCAAAGAGTGAAATGAATATTATATGAGTAAAAAACTTTTTGTAAATATGCCATATAAATTAAATAAATTAAAACAGAGAATTTAACCTTATTATAGATTAGAAAAGTATATTTCTGTAAGCTAATTCTATGATTAGACTTCTAAGCTTATATTATATTATACACATGTCATATTATCGCAAGTGATCAGTTTTCATTATTAAATAATTTTTAATAAGCCTTTTATAATAGTAATCGCAACACTTTTCTAAGCTTAAGGCTTATGTAAGTAAGCTTGCTACAAGTCCTTTCTAAATCGTTTTGGTTTGTTGGGATGCCAACAAACTACAAATTCTATTTACTCATAAAATAATATTAGCTAATAAATTTAAATTATTGACAAAAACTCATAAATACTTTTATTGCACTTTTTTGCAAAATGTCTTAAACAAATTTTAAAATTTTATTAGATTTTAAAATCTATACCCAACCCTTTGATATAACAATTTTTATCATTTTATTATATCCAATAATATTTTTATGTAGATAGCACTTTTTACCAAAAATAAACGTGTGTGTACGCACAATACAATATTTATGAAAAAAAACCCTTTTCGCAGATTGTTTTTTTTTTAATTTTAAATGACAGACAACTCTTCAGTCAGTTAACTCGTTTCTATAAAAAACGCATTTTCGAAAAATTGCAGATAGCACTATTTGAATATAAGCTCGCGTATACAGAAATCAGAGAAATTCATGTTAAGTTGACATGTAGTTTTCAGATACAGGTTGGGCAATTTTAATTTTTTGTCGTTCTAAAATCGAGCTCTGTGCGGTGCTAGGACAAGGATGTGTATTGTTTCCTTTTCCTTAAATTTTGTGTTAAGCACAATTATGTTAGTTGCGATTTGAAAATAACCTTAGTGCACGATATTAATTGTGAGTCTCCCTTTAATGCCAAGTTGTTGGTCCAACTTAATTTAACAGTTCTTTGTTTCAGTGTTTGACAAATTCAACTATGGTGAGGTATACAATTGAAAAGCGCATTAAGACTGTTGGAGCCTTTTACGAAAATGGGCGTTCGTGATTTGTTTGGTCAGCATAATCAACCAAATGTGTGCACAATCAAGAAAGTTTTGCGCAAAGGTCTGTAGGAACCCCAGGGGGAAGCGAACTGAAACCAAAGTTGTCCCGTCATAGGTCTTTGGTGGTAGAAACCGGTTCTAGTTCTAACACAAGTCTTAAAATTAAATTCAAGAACCAAATTTTAGAAAGTCTCCAAAAATGTGTCACGCCAACGGTGAAGACTGTACTGTAATTCATAACTTTTTCTACCTTTTAGTTCTTCATAAACTAGTTAAATAATTGGTTCTTCTTTCACTGGTCATGAGTTCTTTCTTGTTCTATTTTCACATATCCCAGGACCAGTCTGTTAGACCAATTGACACAAAATTCCGGCAGGGAAATGTGAAAACACCTGTGGCATGCTAGCCCAGTTCGTTCTGCGGAAAACATTGCTGTTGATGAAAATGTGGTCGGCCAAGCAGTTACCGTGAATGGTGTTCGCTATCGCGAGATAATAACGGACTTTTTGTGGCCAGAAATTGAGGATTGAGGAGAAATTCAATGGCCGTGTTTTCTCACGTCGTGGCGATGTAAATTGCCACGATCATATGACTTGACGCCGTTGGACTTCTTTCCTTAGGGATATTTTAAAGAAAAAGTGTAGTCAATAAGCTAAGAACAATTCAAGAGCTAAAGGATGAGTTAATTCCACACATTGACGACATTTAACCTTAATTATGCCACAGAGTCATTGAAAATATGGACCATCAGATAGAGGTATGCCACCGAAGCCGTGTCAAAAATCCTCTTGTAATAATAAAAGATATTAATATGAATGTAAATATTCTTTGAAATTTTTTTAATTTATTATACCCACACCACAATAGTGGAGAGGGTATAACGCATTTGTGCTGATGTGTGTAACGCCTTAAAATATTGGATCTAGACCCACCTTAAAGTATACCGATCGACTCAGAATCACTTTCTGAGTCGAACTAACGATGTCCGTCCGGCTGGCAGGCTGGCTGGCTAGCTGGCTGTCCATGTAACCTTGTGCGCAAAGTACAGGTCGCAATTTTGGAGATAATTTGGACATAGGTTCTTACTGGCACAAGGACCAACCCTATTGAAATTGGTCCGAATCATAGGACCACGAAGGAAGATAGGGGGAAATTTCTTTCTCTCAGAAACTATCAAACCGATTTTAATGAAATTTAAAACATAGATAGAACCATTTCTATAGGGACACAAAAGGTATGCATTTTTTAAAAAATAGGACCACAAGGGAAGACAGGGACAAGTTTTTCCTCTCAATCCGATTTTAATGAAATTTAAAACATAAATAGATCCATATCTATAGGGACACATAAGCTATACAGTTTTTCAAAAATAGGACCACAAGGGGAGGTAGGGGGCAATTTCTGCCTCTCACAAACTTTCAAACCTATTTTAATGAAGTTTATAAACATAAATAAATCCATATTTATATGGACACATAAGCATGATGTGTTTTTAAATACTGTGGTGTAGGGTATCATATGGTCGGGCTTGACCGACTATACTTTCTTACTTGTTTACAATTAACATCGTGTGTTTTGTAATGCTATTGCTTATTGCTATAAAAGCCGGCTAGAGGTTCTTAACTCAGCTGATAAATACTTGCTGAGTCCAAGAGTCGCAAAAAGAGCTGGTCTTATAGTCAACAGCTTCAAAACCAAACATTACAAATCTTAAATAATACATTACTGAAAGAAGCGCTTAAATTGATTCGGAACATTTCAACTCATATTTACGGATTGAAAAAGCCACAAAGGCAATAAGATCCTTTAGCTGTGACTGGAAATCAGCACAGATGAAAGTCAACTTCGAAATATGTATTTTCAACCCGAACATAAAAGCTGTATTGCTCTATTAGTACCAAACTTGGAAAACATCTGCAAGGGCCATTGCCTGAATACTGACTTTCGCTAATATATGTCTAAAAGAGTCTTGAGAATCCCTTGGCTAAAAATAATTGTTAGAAAACATAATGAAATTAAAAGCAGGCAGTGGCGATCGATGGTTCATACATTAAGGAAGCACAAAGCAAGTATTATCATAGAGCCATTGAATGGAGCCCACAGGCAGCCGACGCGCAGTGCTCTGTCCCATAGGCAAAACTTATGATTATTAAAGCGCTTAGAATAATTATGTTATAAACATTTTTGCTAAGCTAACAAAGTACCTTAAAAAGATTTGTAAGTAGAATACATGCGTCGGACGCAGAGTTGGCATTAAGAACTAGGGACTGGAAAAGTTTTGTTGTGACCCGTTTCGAACCCTAGGAACTTGTAGCTTGACAACGTTGTAGTAATATTTATGTATCTTTTATCATAAAATTTAGTGGAAAAGAGTTGACTCCCATGAATATTATTCGGCGCTTCTCGCTCTGGTGGTACCAGATAAGATTCAGCCAGTCAGCCAAGGTCTATTTGTATACGCCGAGAAATAGGTGCTGTCTTAAGAAGCAATCCTTTGGGAAAGCCATTTCAGCTATTCTAGTGAAGAGTTTAAGGTTAGGTTAATTGCCAGCTTCGAATATATTTGTTTTTTCAAAGGCACAAACATTTTTTTTATTTTGGAATTCTTGATTTGCTTGACCTTGGAGCTTAAACATGTCAATTTGTAAATAGAAAATATTACCCTTTGACCTTGTTATTTAAAATAATTTTAATTTTACAATCGCATAAAGGATTTATAAAAATTTTTCACACAACCATTAAAATTAACATGTTTCTATATACCAATTGAAAAAAAGCATGGCAAAATGAATTTAAACATTTATTATCTCTTTTAAAAATCTTAAGTCTTAAAAGATGATTCTAAAAAAAATAAAAATTTGCATATGATGCATAACAAATTTAATTTAGCATAAATTAAGAAAATTCGTAGAAATGGCTGGTATATATTTTTCGAACGTTTACACAAATAAACTTGAAACAGGAATATACAATTAAACGCCCACATAAGGATAAATATCCTTTAAGCCGTATATCCATAACACAAACACTCCTTTACACAAACAAAAGGGTAATCGCCGAAAATCCGACTAAAAACGATATGCAAATAAATGTATATATTTATTAAATGTTTCATATTTTTGCAACAGTTCTTTTAAATACAGAAACACACACCAACACATAAAGCAGCCGTTACAAAGGGATAATAAATTTACTTCCTATTGTGCCTTAAGCCGCTACTCCTCCTTCGTATTTTCTTAGTTGAAGGAAAGAGTAGAAAATCTGTCAGGATCTTAAATAAGCCGTGCTTAATTAGTATGCAAAATATTTCATACTCCTTTGGCAACAGCAGAAAAACATTAATAAAAACTACGAATTTTAATCCTATCAAGCGGATTTTCCGGTCAAAATATTAACAGAGCGAGTGAGTTATTGTGTTTGGGTGTGTGTGTGAAAAAAGGGATAATATTTTTAAGATGTTTAAAATTATTGTTACCTGTCTTATGCTTAATTCATTTAAAGCTGTACGATTTAGTGTCATGATCCCTGCACTAATTTTTGCTTGTAATCCTGTTTTTGTTTTACCATCCCACTTTCCTTAATCCTTGCACAAACTCTCAACATACAACACACAAGCACACAAAAACTCATGCATTGATCTCTTCCGTTGTGATTTGTCTACAAAATTTTTGCACAAACTACAGCACTTAAAGATCACTTTATTTGCATTCTGTTGATTGATCCTGTTTGGTTAATCCATTGTTTTGCAATAAAATTTCATTGCATTGTTTCTTTGTGTGGGTCTTTGTGTTTGTGTGTGCCTGTATTTGTAATTTTAGTCGCGCCAGTTTCCAGTCTTTCTCCGTATGCGGTAAAGTTATAAAATATTTCGTGTTCGTTTTTCTATATATTAAAAAAATCTCAAAGGATTTTTGCATTATCCTTTATTGTTTTATTGTTGCTTTCTTTAGTGTGGCTTTCTTGTCCAGCTGAGTTTATCCGTATTTTGTGTTTTTGCGTTAAACACTAGAGACAATTGTCGTTTTGATACACATATTTTCCTTTGAAGGATTAAAAGTATTTCAATCTCGAAAAGGAGTAAGATCGGACAGAGAGATGTGTAATTTTGAGGTGTGCCATTGCTATTGTCTGTTTTACAAGAAGTTTTAGGTAGGCGGTAATATTGAAACTATTTAGCAGGCATTTAGAGCAGCTTATGTGTGTATATCTGTTTAAAGTATTAAGAAAGGGATTTAAATTGTTAAATTATTTTTCAATATTCCGACAGTTTTAAGATTTTGCAATTACTTTGGATACTTGAATACTACAACTATAATCTGTATGTGAAGAAGATTGGAATAAGGCTGAGAAATTGAATTTTGAAAGATTTTGAATTATAAACTTTACAAATTTTTAATACTGAGATTTTTTTATATTTGGGGAATTTAATTCGAATAACTACACAATTGAACAACGCACCAGCGCAATTGATAAAACCAGATAATAAGCGATAAATCTCATTTCCTATTAACTGGCTACGTCAACAAGAAAAACTGCAGAATTTGGGCTAAGAAGAATCCTAGAACTGTTCATCACCGACAAATTTACCTACCGAAGTGTACCGTTTGATAAAGATACATAGATAGAGACCGCAAATACCGCAGGTTCTTCAACGGGCTGGCAGCAAAAAAAAATTTTTACTATTTTTCATACATTCTAGCCATGCCAGCTGAGATACATATTCTCCGAATACTTTATTTTTCGCACACGCGATTTTAACTGGCCTACAAGTTCACCGGATTTAGCAGCTTATAAATGTTTTCTTTAGGAATATTTGAAATTAAGAGTCTATGTTAACAAGAAAAGACCCATGGCCATTGCACCCGAAATTTTCCAAAAAGTTATGGATGGGACTTATGGCGCAATTGGGCCATTGTTGGCACTATTGAATGTTGCTTGGCCCAATGGCCCTTTCGCTCTTACTTGGCCCTGTTAAGATTTACATACATATAAGGTCGAGAACAGACGTTGATCGCAACTGTAACTAAACCATTTAGATATTGTTGGTTTGAAAACAGTTTCACCCATTTTTAACAATGTGATGAACTTATCACAATTATATCGGTTTTCTTTGGGAACAGACGTCTGCAAAATGCCTAGTTCAAGTGATGAAGAAATTGTGGTATCATTGATAAAGAAAAAGGCGTTAAAGGAGAACTATGTGGATACATTTTTACATTTACGGAAAAATACGCCAAAGCAGATGAAAGAACGAGGTTCCTGCACGCCGATTTCAATGCCACTGATTTCTAATACATTGCAAACCGGTTTTAAAATGGTCGTGTCTCATTCTCTCATAGAAGTCTATGGCATAAACTTAAATGAAACTCAAAAACATTATAGTTGCAGTTTCGTTGCAGCTGCAGTTGCGGATCTATGAAATTAATGAATTTTTCTGCTCTGTTGCTGCTAAGTAATTGTAAGTAACAGAACGGCACGGAACAGAACAGAACAGAAACAGAAAGTAACGAGTAATTCTACCTTTGGTTAAATTTAAAAATTTTCATTTAATTTACTTCATTTGAAACTTGGAAAATTAATTACATAGTAAAGGGTGTTTTTTATAGAGTGATACAAGTTTAAATCATAATAAAACATAGTAATATACTTTTGATATCAATGAAACGGCATTTTTGGATAAAAAATTGTACGACAATAATGTTTAGATATGATATCGGCCATGTGGCCGCCACGGCTGGCGCGTAGAAAGCGCAATCTGGAACACCAATTTCAACAACTTTTCGCATTCTGACCATCATCGTTTTTGAAGATATATGGGCCAATGACTACGCCAGCCCATTAAGCGCACCAAACAGTTATTTTCTGTGGATGTAATGCTGTTTCGACAAGAGCTTGTGGATTCTCCTCACTCCAAATGCGACAATTCTGCTTATTTACGTACCCATTCAACCAAAAATGGGCTTCATCGGAAAATAAAATTTTGAATGGTAACTCAAAATCAATATCAATTTTGACTAAAAATTTCAACAATTTGCACACGTTGCTCTGGTGTAAGTTCATTTATAATGAAATGTCAAAGCAAACTAAGCATAAAGCAACTATGAGCTATTAAATGGGTGGTCAAATAAAGCAGTGAAGCTAACTCAAAGTTGTATCACTCCAAAAAAAAAACACCCTTTACATCCCATAAAATTTTACGATCATTGCATTTATGAAAAGAAATCCATCTCCCGAAAAAAACACGTACATGCGCATAAACGGTAACTAAATTTTGTAAAAATTCATTTTATAGGACTAGACTGGGAATTTATTGAAAGTTGTTTTCTACTAAGTAAATGTATGTCAGATTTTATTTCCAAAAAAATGTTTTGCACAACAGCTTAGTTGTAATTCAATATTTGTCTAGGAGTACTTCCCTAAAATTCAAACAAATGTTTTTTTCTTTCTGGAACTACACAGAAAGAAAACACTCGGGATAAATCAAGTTTTGTCGTTTTCAAGTTTGAGTCGTACTTAAAAATTCAAGTATGAATAACACCAAAACGTACTTAAACAAATCTTAAATGGGATTACTTTCGAAAACCAATCCTAGAATTTCTTAAAATATGTATAAAATATAAAAATATGTATAAAAATAAAAAAAGTTTGAACTTTTCGTTGGTTGTGTCACTCTAAGAGTAAAATTACAAAGTGAGCGTCTTAATCTCATATAACTTATTAGTCTCATCTCTTAGCATTGCACTTTATATCGGGTGATTTTTTAGCTATTATCTTTTTGGCAACACTGGTTTTAACAGCTGACGCACGTTTCGTGTTTTGTTTCACTGTCAAACATCTTCAGTTTGGTCTATAATTTAACCATGAATCGTCTTACAAACGAACAACGCTTGCAAATTATTTAATTTTATTATCAAAATGCGATGCACTTTTTTATCGAAAAATTGTGTTCAGCGACGAAGCTCATTTTTGGCTCAATGGGTACGTTAATAAGCAGAATTGTCGATTTTGGAGTGAAGATCAGCCAGAAGCATTGCAAGAGCTACCAATGCATTCAGAAAAAGTCACAGTTTGGTGCGGTTTATGGGCTGGTGGCATCATTGGACCGTACTTCTTCAAAGATGATGCGAATCGTAACGTAACTGTGAATGGTGAGCGCTACCGTGAGATGATATCCAACTTTGTTTGCCCAAAATGCAAGAGCTTGACTTGCATGACATGTGGTTTCAACAAGACGGTGCCACATGCCACACAGCACGCTTAACAATGGACTTATTGAGTGGCGAGTTCGGTGAACATTTTATTTCACGATCGGGACCGGTCAATTGGCCGCCTAGATCGTGCGATTTAACGCCTTTAGACTATTTTTTGTGGGGCTATGTTAAAGCTCATGTCTATACACACATGCCCGGTTCAATTGACGCATTGTAAGACAACATTGAAGCATTTATTCATGAGATACCGGCCGAAATGTTGGAAAGAGTATGCCAAAATTGTACTAAGCGGATGGACCATTTGAGGCGCTGTCACGGTCAACGTTTGCATGAAATAATCTTCAAACATTAAATTATATGGACCGTACTATCGATTCAAATAAAGATTTCATGCATTTTTCTGAATTTTATGTGTTTTTTTTAACTTTCCTATAGCTCTTAAAAAATCACCCAATATAATTGCATACACGTGTGTTTGGCAAAGTTAGTTGTAGAAACTACAACAACACCACACAAGTAGGTAAAAAACGATTTGCTTGTTTTGTGTAGAAACAAAAAACAACATATCAAGAAGAAAAACATACATTATTTTTATGTTTGTAAAGTAAAAAAGGAACCAAAAGTTCCCATTTAGTTTATAGTTAGTTAAATATGTACGCTAAATATACGTTTTATAATTGAAGTACTGTCAGGTGTAAAACGGGAAACTAAATAAATCATAACAATATTTTCCTTCTGTTTTTGGGGTAAGTGTTTTGGGTTAGAATCAATCTAAATTCACTTTCGGATTATTTGAAGTACAAGTTCGGGACTAAATCAGCTTCATTATATTTGAATCAAGCACACTTTTAGATTGATTCTATCTTAGTTTGACTTAAATCTATCTCATTTGGGGATTATTTCAAGTACGAATTCGGGATTAAATATAAATAAGTTAAGTTGTATTTCGCACTTGAATAATCCGTACTTAAATCAATCTTTCAGTACTTGATTCGAGAAAATCCGTACTTACCGTACTATTGATACCGCTTCGGATTGATTTAAGTACGGATGGATGGTTTTTTCTTTTGAGTGTAGTAATTAAAGTTAGTGTTTTTAACACAGAAAAAAATTTTGCACCAGTGAAATTAATTAAACATTTAATCAAGTGAATTAAACTTTTAATCAAGTGTATCAAGCGTTTAATTGACAATAATAATTAGCACCATTAAACAAATTAATAATATCAATTAAGCGATTAACCGAAATCAAGTTTTCTGTCATTTCTTTCTTTAATTTTTTAACACCAACGTGAAAAATGTGACTATTCGCTCATTCATTTTTTGTAGGGTAAGTTTTTAAAAGACATGCATTTGCATATACAGTGCAATCTCCCTTAACGGACACTTCCCATAAGCGGACAACCCCATTAAACGGACGTTGTTGCTAGGTCCCGGCAGCGCACCATAAGAAAAGCATTGCAGTCGCTTTCCCTTGAACGGACGCTTCTCATGAGCGGACGCGGACATCCGCTAGATAAAAAAAAATTCTCTTGGACGGACACTTAGCTTATTTTTTCCCCGAATTGTTCATGTCATAATTTACAAATAAGCCTGCCAAGACTCTTTTAATTTGTTCGCTTTAACAACAGGGCACGGTTTATCATATTTACTACATCACATAACATAGTTAAATGTGGGTATGTTAAATACACATTTTCTCTCTTACATAATGTTTTCAATTTAACGTTTTTTCTACGATTTACGCTTCTGCTTCGGAGAGTTGACAATACTAATTCTTGCAATGTTTGTGGTGCATACGCATGGTGTACAAACCTATTTGACCAACAGCTTGTAATCTATGCCATTACTTATGCGATTTAGGGGATTCCCCAAATAATAATCGATGTGCGTTTGCTTATTGTACTTTGGAATGCATTGTTCATTCGTTTGTATACATTAGTGCGGTAAGACTTTTTAAAATGGATAAAAAGAGGTCTGTATTAACTATTAAGCAAAAAATAGAAGTGATTGAAGTGTACAACAAAGAAAAATTAAGCGTGAGAAATTTATCGAAGTACTCATAAAACATTTTAAACTTTTATTACATATAGAACTACATTTAATGATTTTTTGTTATTAAACCCAATTGAATTGTTTATTTTTTATATTTTTTTTAATAAAAGTATGTATCTTTAAATAAAAACAAACAATATGAGGCAAAGTTTTGTTGATTTAAATTTGTAGTTTTCTCTTGGCCGGACAGCCCCCTTGTGCGGACACATTTCAACGGTCCCTTCGGTGTCCGCTCATGGGAGATTCCACTGTATTAGGAGGTCCATAACAAAACGAAATAATTACATTTTTCAAGTTTTTTGATTGAATCCTTTTCTACACATTGAAATCTATTTACCTTTATTGTAACGCATTCCAAAACTCAATAACTACACTGCAATTCTTGATAACGGTTCAGAGCAAAATGCAATAATTACACATCTTTGCAATAAATCGCTATAAGAAATTTAAAAAAAGTCAACTTTATAAATAAATTATGCTCTGGTGGTAACTCTTAGATAACTGTTGATTGTGAATAATATTTTCATACAGTTCAAAGCAAAACTAAATAAATACTATGGATTCGGACCAAAACTCAATAATTCCAAATTTGTTATCTAAATAACTTTAAAACAAACTGTCAGATAAAATAATTAATTTGTGATTAATATTATTTTTTGTAGACAATAATACCTCAATAATTGTTTTTTAAAAAAATTATGTGCTTAAATTACATTTTGTCGTTTATTCAAAAAATGTTTTGGTATAATAATTGCGTTTTGTTATGGACCTCCTCATATGTAATTGCATCCACTTCAAATGACTTTTTGACAAAAAAATATAAAATCTAAACGGTCATCTTTCAAATTTTTCCCGTGCATTACAATTGATTTGTCAAATTTATTAAGTAAACAAAATAAAAACCTGTCCACGTTTAGAATTCGTAGTTATTTCGCTTTTTTAGTCTGTCCACAAAAGAATGCAACCTTCCATGCCAAACATTTTTGAATGACCACCTAGGATTTTTCAACAAATATATAAATTCGAAATGTTTTGATAAAAAAATATAAAAAAAATCAACATTTTACCGCACACATGCATAAGAATTCATAAAAACAGTAACGAAACGTCAACGGGATGGGATGGAGGCTGATGGTGCTGTTGCAACTGACTATAAAAGTCATAAAACTCAATAAATAATTTTGAAAAACCAAAAAAAAAACGAATACTTCATTGGAAAAATCATAAAAAGAAGAAAACTGCTGAAGGAGTAGAAATGCTGCATGAATTTTAGAATACAAAATAATGAAGTCTCTACACAAAAAATACTAAAGTAAAGAAATGATCAGAAACTTCTCAGAAATAAATCAATCAATTAAAAATTTTATGAAGTTCCCGCAGTCAAATACCAAAAAGTACAAGTTTAAATACCAACATAATATGCGTGTACAAACGTCGAAAATATAAAAACTTCCAACTTAAAATCAAAAAAACAATGCAAACATTTCAAAATGATTATGACGATCATGCGGGGCAGGATGGTTGTTAGTTGGTGGCTACTGATGCTTCCAAAGTATGATATAAAAAACCATAAACAAAAACTATTAAATAAAAACTAAACATTGGCAGCTCATCATATTTTATGACTTACAAGTGATTGTTAATGACCCAAATGATGATCATCGTAGTCTGCCAACCAACAAAACCGCTTGTTGTGTTGGTCCAAATAATGTCGCCAACTTGGAGCCCAATGCACCCATGTTGCATTAACAAAAACACCACAGTTTCATTTTTTTCCTCGTTTCATCTTCTTCGCTTTTTAACAAAGGAGAGTAATTAAAATTTCAGCTAATACGGCTGCTAAATTTTGGAAGTTTGTCATTTTTAAGAGTTTGTCATCTTTTTTATGGTTTTCAAAGCGACAAGCATATGACATATTGACAATTGATACGCGCCACTCAAACTCCAAGCGCTCTATCTTCCGTCCATAAAACAAGACTCAGCAATTTGACAAAGTTCGTATATATTTAGACTTTATATCACATTTAGAATAATACAAATAAAAAGTGTCTTATGACAATGACATTAGTTTTGGTCGAATATTTAGTGCTCTTCATCATTTTATTTTTTTTTATTGCTGCAGACCTGTTAGATTTTAACTACATTTTAAGTGTTATTGAAATAGCTAAATTAAAAATTACTTGTTACTAAAATTGATATATAAAACTGAAGAGTTTACATTGTAATTGATCATGCCCCCAGGGGTATGATGAATAACATGTAAGGGAATTCCCACTGTCGAAGAAAAAACAAAAATTTGTGTACAAATTTTTGCTTTTTGAGTTGGTTTGAAAGCGACTGTTTACATTTAATCAATCAGAAGTAAAAGCAACAGTTTTTTTGGACAATGACAAATGAAGAAGAGGAAGAATTGGCAGTTTTTCTACTTTGACTGCAGTTTTTTTAAGCACCATATGTATGGTGTTACATCATCTGGGAAAATAAGGCGGGATTTAAAATTTTGCAGATTCTTATGTAAAATTCAGTAGCCACCGCGGTGGCAATGCACCGGTGTGGTTGTGGTTTATACTAAAGTCACAGAAAAGGCTGATTTTCGAAAACTTGTGGGGAAGTTCTCCTTAGGTGCTGTTGTTATTTACCACATGCTGCTGGATATCCCTAAGCCAGCGGAGGGTAGACAGCTCTGGTTCCTCAGCAAAGGGCGAGTGTTTAATTCTGCCAGATTGTACACTAAAAATTGCTACCTTTATGTGTTGGTAGCGCTCACACACAAGGGCGGCTTGAAAACGCATTGATTGACACCTTCTGGTTTACACTATCATGAGATTTTACGCCATAGGGCGTGCTCATATAAATCTCATATAAATGCTCATATTATTCTTATTGAACATATTAGATTGCTAGTTAGAAAAATTTTACCAATTTTTATCTAAATTTATACATTTTTAAAAATAAGAAAAAAATTCGCTTAACAGTTGTATGTGTATAATATCTTTAGTTTTTCTAAAATCTTTGGATGAGGGAGATAAAGCCTTTTTTATTTATTTTTTTTTTTTATTTAAATGGGAGATAAAGCCATCATGGCCTTAGCTCACATTAGCAATATTAGAAAATGGCTTTATCTCTTTTGCATTTTACATTGATCAATAGTTTTCTTATTTTTATAATTAAAAGGTAATGATTTTTCATTTTACGGAGTTTTTACATTAGGTGTAAACATTCCGTAAAAGGCAAAATCAATACATAGTTTTCTTATTTTTGCAATTAAGAAGTAATAATAATAATAATAAAGCAAAATTTGCACACCTTTGTGTAAACAAAGCACTATAAATTTTAGCAATTATATTATGAGGGGGTGCATTAACACAAACGGCAATAAGGCAAAAATTGCTTTATTTTACTTTTAAATGAGAAATAAGACAAAAATCGATTTTGATTTATTTCCAAGCAGGATTGGTTATAAAGCAAATTTTGTTTGATTTCCCATTCATAATTTTTAATATTGTTTGACTATCTGCATACGGATTCTTTCTTTAACAGTATGTTCTGTTCTCCTCCAGCAGGACGCGGCAGGTGGCTTCGCTGAATAAAGTTTTCCTTCGAGCGTCACAAGAATGAAAAAATGTATTTTCCCGGAAACACTAAAGTAAAGTATTGGAATCTGGCTTCGCATACTAAAGTTTTTCTGCGTGGCTATGTGATTGATAACTAGAATGTTCTGAAAAAATATGGCTTTATCTCTTATTTGCGAAAAATAAATATGGCTATATCTCTCATTTCGCAAAATTTTAAATATGACCTTATCTCTCAATGATTGGGCAATAAAGCCATTATGACCTTATCTCCCATTCAATTGAGCAATAAAGCCATCATGGCCTTATCCCACATGGTATTAAAAAGCAAGTGATATGGAGGAGAAGCTTATGCTGTGAAAAACTAGGAATATTTATTTATACAATAAAAGCTTACTCCTAACATATGTACTTATCTATGAAATCCATTAGTTCTTTTTAAATCTGAATTTCACTTCCCATTTTGCCAAAATTGTTTTTATTTGGCAACAATTTTAACACAACAGCTGATCAAAAAAAAAAAAAAAAAAATAATATGGCGCATAAAACGCATTGCATGTAACTTGAATTTAGAAACGCATAAAATGCACAAAAAGTATCATACGCATCTACGCATGAACGCATGGTGTGGACCTTCAGCTTAATACGAGTTCTACGCCTAACAATTTTTAATGTCCGAGGAGATAATCGACACGACAGAAACTAGCATGCACTATCTTTGTTCAATAAGAACTCCAACTGTAAAATTGTAAAGATAAATCTTCCGATACCCCTTGATAGCTTTTCTATGATGCGCGTCCTGTTACCAGGCACTTGGTCAATTTAAGGCAGTAACCGATCCCTTATATACCCCAGAAGATGTAACAACAAGAGGATAAAGTTCCTCTAGCTGCTTAACTACGCACCCTGAGACGCGCAGCACTTCCCCCGGGAGAATCCTACATGAAACAGGCATGAATGAAGAAAGCCAAAGTTGCATTTCAGTCGCTGCAGAAAGTGTGGCGATCCAACAAAGTTAGCCGTAAGCCCAAACTACACCTTGGGTGCGTTCGTAAATGCATCACTGCGCTGCATCAGAAAAGCAAACTTTTTTTAAAGCCGATAAAAAAAAAATATAATTTTTTTTATTGTGTGACTATTATTTTTGTGGAGTTTTTCACAATTTTTTGGTACACATTAACTTCTCTGATAAATATATAAGCATTTGAAATCACTGATGCAGCGCAGTGATGCATTTACGAAGGCACCCCTTCTTGACGGCAGTGTTAAGTAAGTACTATTGTATGGCTAAACAACGCGACCAGACATGCCCTCATCAATAATTGTGTAGAGGGTATTTTATTTGTTTATTGATCCAACATAGTATCAATAAACGAGCTTCTTAATAACAAGAAAATAGACGTGGAAATCAAGAGACGCAAGCAAACGTGGAAGGCTCTCCAGGAGACCAGATTGGAAATTACAAACTACAACTAGAGGCATCGGAGACCAGACAGACCCCGACATGCCCGGATAATATCAAGTAGACAGAAATATGAAGCCACAAATTTAAAAGTTGTGTTAATGATTAAATAATATAGAGAGAATACGTGATTGATCTCTGTTCAACATTAACTATTATTATACCATCACCGAAGGTAAAAGGGTATATAGAATTTTGTCATTCCGTTTGCAAATAATTACAATATTGATCTTAGACCTATAAAGTATATTATTCCGGTTCATTATGAGAAGCAAAGTTGATTTAACGATGTGCGTCTGGTGTGTCCGTTGATATGGGATATGACGGGCACTTGGTCGTTTTATATTTATGTCACAGTTAGTCCGGAATTGTTTGCTATTAAAATTCAGCCTATAAGATTCGGCATAGCCGAATTTATTATCATCGTAGTTAATTACAACGAACGCGTTTGTCGCAATTTTCTAGTCACTATTCCTTAATACTTTATATACTGAGGAATCTAAAGAAGTTACATACTAAAGGACCCACCTAAATACACCCTTTACTCCTACAACGTAAAAAAGCGAAACTTCCTGTTTAAAATCGAATCGAAAAGCCTACAAAATAATATCAAAACTCAGTTTTGGCATTTGGAATATTTTTTGAGATGTTTAAATGGGGAGACAAAAATCATATTAAAGCCAGCACATAATAAAAACACGCTAACAAGTCATCATCAAATCATCATTGTCAATATATTGCCATTTGCAGTCATCATTTCAATAATAAAAAATCATCTTTGGACTCATGTTTATGATTCAGAAACCCCCTCAAAAAAAAAATCAAATAAAAATTCATATGGCTTGTTTTTGAATTCATGTCTTAGTTTCACATAAAAACAAAAACAATATTATAGCCAAAGTCGCAGTTGTTGCTCTTGGTCAAATGCATAACTTATTAAATCTCAGTTTATTTTTAATTTTTTACTTTTGTAGCAAAAACTCGAAAAACAATAATAAAAATGAGGCAACTTGTTGAACGAAGAAAAAAAAAATAAACAACAAAAAATTGTCAAATTTGTCCCAAAAAAGGATAAAATGTCTAAGCGCCACTCACTCACTTACTAACTGACTGACTCCATCTCCATTTGGCAACAAAATTCAAGTAATAAACCGAATGACTGAACTGACGACTAACTGCCAGTCTGATTGTTTAACTTCATAAACTGGTAGATGAGTAGTGAGTGAATGTGAGTGGAATGTGTCCACATGTGTGTTTGTTAGTGCACTTTTAGGTTGGCGCTTGTTTGGTGGGCGCCATTCATCTCCATAATAAATAAATTCGTCAAAAATATTTGTCGTGTTTTTTTTTCATCAAAAATTGAGGAAAGAAATAGTTTCTATAGTTTTTACCTCTTCAATGAAACCCGTAACTGGCCTAAACATTCCAAAGTTCATTAAACAATAAATTAACATAATTATTTAGAAATTAATTTGGAATTAGGTAGTATGAAAAGTCCATGGGAAAATGGTTTTCTTTAGCAAGCAATTTAGAAAAATCTTCTTGGCCTTTAGTTCCTGTTCCAAAAAAAATCCAAATCTAAGAGACCTCAATGCTGTTTAAGTACTTTTATATGTGGCAAGGATGACAACTTTGCTACCCTACAGCACTAACCTTTTATATTACAGTGAAACAAAGAACTTGTACCACTGTAAGATATTTACGTAGAGAAGCAGTTTTCACCAATATAAATGTAACCAACTATTTGTATTGTTCGTTTTAATAAAAAAATTAAAAAATTTAACAAGTTAAATAAAAATTCATTTGTTGTAATATTTCGAAAACTTGTATAAAAAATTTCAAACATTTCTAAAATTTTTTTTTAATTGATCCTCTGAAATGTTACGGTGCACATTTGGAAGCAGTTGAAGTGACCATCTTCTACTAAAAATACACAATTGCGAAATGATTTTTTTTTGCCGTAAAATCACTTTTCGTTGCTTGTCGCTGATGATATCATTATTTAAGACGATTTTAACTCAAACCACACGTAGAAAAAAAATATGGTTGGAAGTTATCATATTCTAAGAGCAACATACTATGGTTCGGTTTTAACAATGTTTGTGTTTGCAGGTTACCATATTATGTTTATATATGACCATAGTAACCATATCTTATTCAAAATTAACCATAATTTAGTCAAAATTACCCAGAATTTTGTACAAAAGTAACCATATTTTGGTCAGAATCAACAATGATATGGTGAATGTTAATCATATTATGGTTATTAATTTCATCCATTCTTTCAATTTGTTTGTTTAGTGTCAAATTATAATTTTATTTAATTTTTTATTCCTGATAGGTGTCATGTTCCACTTTTATAAAAAATTTTCTTTGATTTATTTTCCAACCTGTGACGACCTTCATTAACATTTTTTTGTTCTACTAGTTTATTCTACGTAAATTTCTGCATTTTTATCAATAGTTAAAATAAAATGAATGAGAATTTTAAGCAAACCAAGTAAAATTCAAACGACCAGAATGTTGTTGCTTTCTAATCATATTAATTTAAATTTTAAATTAAACACACAATGTTTTAAAATATTATAATTTCGAACATATTATTGTTATTAAGTATTAACCATAATATAGTTGGGGTGATAATAATATGGTTAAGGTTACCATAATATGTATAAGTGTATGGCTGTAGTTTAATTATATTAAAACATTATGTTGTTAAATTCAATCATGTTTGAAGTTTTAAGCGAGGTAAACACTTTATTGTTAAATAGAAACAAAATATTATCAATCGTGAAAAAAGTTTTGTTTAAAACAACAAAAGTTTTTTTGTTGCCATTGCAGGGACCATAATGTGTTTTTTTAACCATACTTCAACCATGTTTTTTCTCTGCGTTCATATTTTGGTACTTGAATTAGCTGATAATATTATCCAACTTAAAGATTAAAAACATGCAAAGTCGACCAATCATGTTTTGGAATTGAGCGGTCGATTTGGTAGGGAAATACCTTGGCATGACGTCAATATTAAGCACCTAACAGCTTAAAAAGACTATGCATAATCAAGATGGAAGCGATTTAGAACCTCTGAACTATATTTTGAACTATCATAGTCGCTTTGGCTCTGCAAACTTGGAGGCAAACTTGGAAATATATTCGTTAGATTGGGGAGTTCAAGCAGATCGGAGAGTTCAAGCAGTCAAGTCGACATTGAAGAGCTTAATAGAACCTTCACAAATATAGCTCTACAACGAAAAGATAACACTTTTTAGAACTTTTCAAGTAAGAATTCCAATATTTGCGAAACTATTAGTGATGTGTTTTAATTTGCTTGTGTAAGCAAATCTGAAGTCTATATAACCTTCAATTCAATTAAGCCGAATGCATTTGATTCTAACATACTGCACTGCTTATTGGTGATAGCTTTCGGAGATCATGCGGAGGGAGTAGTTCAAACCCAATACCCGTCTAGGGACATCTTAAAATAACCGAGCTAGTTGATATTCGTTTGCCCGTAACCTGTCTGCTTATGCAGTGTTTTTAACACGTGCTGCTTTAAAATATGAGATATGTACATTAAGTGGGTAAATTTTTTTCTCGACCAAGCGGTTGTCAAAATCGTAATATACGACGAATTCTTAAAAAATTTGCCCAAGAAACCATGGATCTAAAATCAAAATCGAGCTTTCCGTTTTTAACAACAAAATTCTCTTTTCGAATTTTATATTTTGTTAAAATATGCTAAAATTTTATAGAAAAAATTTACCAATCCCGCCAAGATTTGGAAACTTTAGCTCTTGTCGTTCTACAGATAAACATAAATCTATAATGTCTTTGTTTGGGAGGTGCTCCGCCCACTTCAAACGTCAAAAAGGACCATCAAAAATATACTGTAAAAGTTTCATAAAGACGGTTTAGCGGTTACGAATATTACCTCCTGCAACAAATAAACATAACCTCTTTGTAATTTAGTATAAACGAAAAGAAAAGTTTCTCTTTAAAAATGGGAAGTTCGATTTTGATTTTAGACCTATGGTCTCTTTGACAAACCTTCTTAGAATTCGTCGTAGATTACGATTTTGACAGCCGCTTGGTGAATTTTTTTTAATGCACACAAATTGACTTTCTCTAATGTAGGCAGCTATGTAAGGACCACTGCGTTAAACTTTAACGGAGGTTAATCATAACCTAACCTAACTTCTTAAGTATTTTATAAAAAAAAATAATTTAAAAATATTTTTGGAAGGAGAACAGCCTTCCTTAATAACTCACATATTTTTTATATACTAAAAATTTGAATCGCGTTGTCAGTTTCAAAAATGTTGGCTTTAGCTAAAATCCAATCGCTCTTTATGTCTAAAACATATTTAACCCAAATTATGAATTTTTGCCCCTGTTCCTTTTACCTCTTATCTTGTTCTTTCTTGTGGGAGCGATGACGCCAAAAGTGCTTTTTGAGGAACGCGTTGTATGTGGTTTGGTGAACAATAAACCAATTTGAGACATCTTTGATGCAAAACGCTCTTCACGTCTAAAAAGCATTTCACCCAAATTATGTAATTGTATCTTAATTCTTATGGCAGCTATCGTGCCTAGTTTAAGGAGACTTTTGGATGGGCACTAGATGAAAGAGTGAACCGAAATTGCTTATTTTTCCTAGAAAACAATCTTTGTACAAAATGGTGCTAATTTTGTTGCCTTAGCTCATCCTGTCTGACTGTTGTCATGCCAAAAGTCTTATCCTTGGAGGAGATTTGTATGAGAGCTATGCTTTTAATAGACGGACAGACCGACGGACGATGATAGATCATCTCATAATTTCACAAGCATCAAAATTTCAATCCAATAGATTTTCTATATTGTATTTTTTTTCCTCTAAATTGGACATTTATTACAACAGTTTAAGCTGAAAAAATCTTTTTACTGACTTTCAAATTAAACATATTCAATAACTTCATACCTCCTCTAATTTAACAAACTTCGTATTTCGTTTTAAGGACAAACTTTATCGTATTGAAAACTTCAAAAAACTTGACAGCATTTGTTTTTTTTTTGTAATTCTCCGCGTTTATATTAAATTAAATGACATTAATGTTAATCATTTTTTATGTTACATTTGTTTCCGTTAAAAAACTTTAATTTGATTGACTAGTCTCAATATTAAGTCGACAGGCATTAAATACAAGCAAATATACATCCATAATGAAATAATTTAATTTATGTGGTCTTCTGAATGAATTGATTTACAGAAAATACAAACGAATAAATACGAAATTATACGTACGTATATGAAGGTATGTGTGTATTTATTGTGTTTGTATTTCTCTTTGTGTGCAACAACTCATGCATTATATTTCAAGTGGTACTTCATGGTTTCCTCAATTTATAAAATTTTATCATGTTACTAAATGGTGTGAACTTTTATTATTCAAATAATAAATAAAATAAATATTTGCACAGAAAAAAATGAGTTTTTGCAATTTTCCTTAACAGATACAAAGATAGACATTTAAACACAAATACAGTCACTAATATTTCTAGTCACATTTACATACGAGAGCAGTCCTAAAAATTTATTTTAAAATATTGAAATCCCTTTCTGATTTCTTAGTATTTTATAATTATAATAAGGAAATTCACAAAGCAAGGTTTGTGTTGATTTAGCTTTGTCTCTCTTTAAGAAAAAAATGGATTTCAATTAAAAAATGTGTAATATTAATTAAAAAATGAAATTAATTTAGAGCAGTAAACAATTATATATATATTTTTTTTTTTGTATATTTTTCTGCAGTAATATATAAGTAAACGTTTAGTTCACTTAACTGATTTTTAATTATGTACCTATATAACTGATTATATTTTTTATTAATGGTTTACTTGAAAACAAAAATATTTTCATTAATCTAAAATATCATTTAGAATAATGAAAATATAGAAGTCCTTTTTGATTTTTCAGTATTTTACAAGTGAAATCACGAAATTCACAAAGCAAAGTTTGTGTTGATTTAGCCTTGTCGCACTTTAAGTGAAAATCACGTTCACTTATGAAAGACTAAATGGAAATAAACTATTTTGGTAAAATCCATGAAGAACAACAAGTTGTAAGCCTAAATGAGAATGAACCTCCAATAAAGTTGTATTTTTCGCATATTTTTCCTGTTTGTAAAAGACTTTCTATTTATTGCTAACAGTTCTCAGGACTATATAGTGCTGCTTACACAAATTGTTTTATATGCCCACTTAAATGGACCTGACAAAACAGAAAGCTGTTGCAGGTTCGATTCCCGCCAGAGGCTATGGTCTGTTGCACTACACAAAACTGTAGGTCTACGTTACTTTTGTTCGGTTAGAATATATATGTACACGCAGAGAAAAAATATGTTTAAATATGGTCACCTGTAACAAATTATTTTTAAATAAAATTTTAAACATATTATGTTTAATTAAACATATAATTGTCACCGACAACCATATTATGGTTTAATTAGTCCTCCATAAAGAAGCCACAACCAAATTATGGTTATCGTAAAATATAACAATAATTTGTTTTAAAATAACAATACTATTTTCCTCTTTTCCAAGAACAACACACTATGGTTAAAAACCTACCATGCTGTTTTAAGTGTTAAACATATTTAAGTTATTTTTAACCATAAAATGTTCGGAGGCAACCGTAATGCCTTCTTGATAGAAGATAATTTAACTGTAACATTGTTGTCCGTGACAATAATATGTTTAATTTAACATAATATGTGTAAAATTTTTTTAAAAAAATAGTTTTATTGGAGGTGACCAAATTTAAACATAATTAACTAAACTAGAAAATTACTTTATTTTGGTTTTCTTGCGAAAACAATAAGACTATTGATTTTTTCTTTACCCACTTACAACTACCATTAATGTTGTAATTCTCATTCACTCTGCAGTTTTATTTGCTAATATCTTTGGCTTTTCTAGTTTCCTTATTATCTTACCTAAACAACCAGTAAAATGCGCATAGAAACTAGCTTATCCTCCAAAATAAATTTCAGTGTATATATCCAGAATAAAAATAGGGAATAAAGCACGACAAACAAAATCTTATTATTTAATAACTAAAAATAAAATGTATTATATGTTTAGCTCAACTAATATAATACTGTCTTAGACCAAGGTAATCCCCAGCTAAAACTTTGAGTCCATAATTTGACCTGGTCCCAAAAATACCAATTCTCTATTATCATCTTGACACTCAGAAAATCGACATAAAATATAACGGATAGTTTACCTATATGACTAGGCATTTGGACGCTCATTTTATGAGGATGATCCCTTATTAAAAGACCGCGGTCGATTTATAATTGGCCACACCTACCATATGAAACCCGATCTTTAATAAATAACAATTAAAGGTGTGTAAAATCGTAACAAATAAAAATATATTTGGAATCTGGGAATTTATTTCTCACGGTGAAACACACAAAAAAATTCTGATAGTACATAGAAAATATTCCTGGAAAATATTGAAGGATTAAGACTATTAAAGTATGAAAGTTTTATAAATTGTAATTTGACTTAGAATACACATTCGATTAATATGAAAATTTATATAAAAATATACTTGTATACAAAGCTAAATTGACATAGAATCACATCCCGAGAAATACTGTTTTACATGTAAAATGGTAACAAATAATTTAGAACAAAAATTTGGTTTAATTTCTTATCTTATAAATTCTAACAACAGTCTAAATACGCTGCACAAAGATTAAGCACATCTTTTATTTACTTTCTAACTTATTTTAAATAAATTTTCAGCCTGCACTCCTTCTTAAAAACGTTGTGGTTGCTTTTTACGATTTATATGTAAATGTAATTGTTCAAATTTGTTTAAAAGTCAACATCCCTACAACCACCAGTCATCATCTTCTTCGTCATTCACTACACTTAAATTTATTTCATTCAATTCAATATTTTGATTTCTATGTGCGATTACTTGTCAAAATAAGCATATTTGCATGGACATTTGTGTGTGTGTGTGTATATTTTATTTATTATTGTTTCATTTTGTGTCCATTATTTCAAATAGTGGTAATTTTTTTTTTTGTTTTTGCGTTTTTTATTTCTATTATTTTCCTTTTTTTTGCAATTTTTATTTTATTATGATGACACTTGAACATCTTTCACATCAATTCACTTCAACTGTTTGTCAATGAATTATAACAACTCGTATAACGACAACAATAGCAACAAAACATACAATGAATAAATTTTTGAATTGCATTTTTGAAATACAATTCGCACACTTTTGCACTTGACAGAAGAGGTTAAATTTGATTTAATTAAGTGCTACAAACTATTTTTCTATTCTTGTTGTTTCTTTAACGGATTTTTTTTTATTTAATTTGAAGTTAATAGCTGTCAATTAAAAAATCAATTTTATTGTGGTAGAATGTCAGTTTTTATTTGATAGGCGACAGTTAAATGCCGCATTTAGGAAGAAAACAGATGTTTGCAGAAATAATTTTTCCATTATGATAACTTTTGTATTTGCTGCGATATTAACCTTTAATCTAGAACAAGGGCTGGTTTTTCACTTCGTATTTAAATATACACACAGAGAAAAAACGTGTTTTAATATGGTCACCTCCAACAAAACTATGTTTAAAAAAAAATTTATTTTGGTTAAATCAGTCCTCCATCACGAAGGCAAAACCATATTATTTGCCTCTTAGCAAGTCATGGTTAATAGTAGCTAAAATATGTTTGTTAGTCATCAGAGGCGAAAACTAAGCGTGGTAAAAATATGTTCCGGTTTTAGAAACTTCATTGGCATATCTTTAATTCTGGTCATAAGATCAGGTTTTTTGTAGTTTTTAATTTAGCAGTTAAACCCCATGGATTTAGTAACTACCTACGATTCTATGACAACACTTACTAGTTTAAAATAAAGACTTTCAACATCATATTTTTGTTGATTATAAATAAATTAAAAAAATCTTTCTTACTAAAAACGTACAAATTTTGACTTGTACAAAAAACTTGTTTTAAGTATCGCGTGTGTTCTTTTAGCTGCATGAGAACTTTCGATATCGATAACTATGGCTTGACAGCTAAAAATGTCCAATTGGGTTGACAATTCTGTTCAGTAAGGTTTGGCAAAGCATCATGAATAGTTTAACGCTAGGGGCAAGCGATCGAGCCATGCTGACTAAATTTTTGTTTCCAAAAATTAACGGCCCAACTTGCCAAACAGCGCGCTTAGCAATCAATTTATTGCAAAATCAACTGGCACCCTCGTTCGTGCGATTTAAGACTTCTGGATTACTTTTTGTGCGGCTATGTTAAATCGTTGGTTAATGCCGACAAACCAGCAACTCTTGTAGCACTGGAATACAGTATTCAGGCCACCAAAGACGCCATACGGCCAGATTAATTGGAAAAAGTAGTCAAATATTGAACTGATCTAACTGGCCATACAACTCGTAGCCGCAGCAGACATATGCCACATACATATGAATGGGTGTGTGTTTGATTGATTGTTTGTGTGCACCTTATAGACGCCTAAACCGCTGAACCCATCTTGATGCAACTTTTACAGAATATCACTTATGCTCCTGCAGAATCTTTAGGCTATATAAATTTACATACAGAGGCAATATATATGTTTGTATATCTGGTGAATAAAGCTACAGTTTCCAAATTTGGAACAAGCACCTTGGCTATCAATTCACAGCATCTGACAAAATATGGGCCCGATTGGAGAAGTGGGCATGGCACAAAATAGATTTAATTATATCCAAAAAAAGGTAAGAGAATAAACTCACGAATAACAAGTAAGAGTGCTATATTCGGCTGTGCCGAATCTTATATACCCTTCACCATTGTGCGAGCAGAATACAGAGCAACTAGACAAAACCTAAATAATTTCTACATAAACATACATATATACAATACATAAAACTTCATTATAAATTAAATTTAAAAAGTTAAAACTGGTAAATATTTTTTTAAATCGTTTCAGAACATAAAAAATTTAAAAAAAAAATTTTCTTTTTGAAAAAAACAAGATTCGAACCAGGGACTCACAGTTTCTAACCTAAGCAAACCCCCTAGACAACTAGACCATGAAGGAACGTTTTATGAATATCATTTAAACTAAATATGATCAGTTTACAGTTCACAACTCAACACAGTTGACACAGAAACGGACAACTGGATTTGAGCTTCGGTTTTCATAAGGACCCAGAATACCCAGAACTTTATAGGGTATAGGACTTTCGGTGAAGGGTATAAAAAACAAACATAATTATAAAAAGAGTAATTTTTGGGATTTCAGTATTTTGGTCATAACTCTGCTATTTCTTAATCGATTTAACAGATTTATATACCGACGTGTTAAAGAAGAAATTTTCCAGTTATTTTAGTTATAAAACTTGGACTCGGGAAGATCTATGGTTCCCGAAAATGGGTATTTTTCAAAAAAAAATTAATATTTTGGTCATAACTTTTTCGTATCTGAACCGATTTTCCCGAGTTTTTCAGAAAATATCTTATATTATAAATTTCCGATCTTTTGATATATAAGGCGTAACCATAGGTCATATGACAGTCCAAAAAATCCGGTTTTTATACAATTTTTGATCTTTTTTGTACGGGAGGTACCACGCCCACTTGCTCAATCCCGCCCACATTTTGTGGGATGCTGTGTATTGATAACGTTAATGTGTGTACCCAATTTGGAAACTTTGGCTCTTGCCGTTCTCAAGATATACAGAAATAAAAAAATACAACAACAACAAGGGATTTTTGGAAAAAATTGGAGGTAGTCGTCGTTTTTTGCTCATATCTCAGCCATTTTTGGACCGTTCTGGCTGAATTTCAATAGCAAGAAATGGTGGACTATATGCGACATAAGTCTAAAACAACCTAGCCGCTATCATGTCTGGAGTCTCCGGAAAACACATATCAAACGTAAGACGGACAGACGGACGGACAGACGGACGGACAGACGGACGGATATCGTTAAATCAACTTCTCTCCTCATAAGGACCCAAAATATATATACTTTACAGGGCCTAAGATCAATATTGTAGAAATTACAAACGGAATGACAAACTAATATATACCCTTTTCCACCTGTGGTGAAGGGTATAAAAATGGGGCGATAAAAAATTTTAACACTAAAAAACAATACAAAATGCAAAATACAAAGAACAATAATAGTAATATTTTTTTCTTGGCACATGTCTTCATTGTTTAAGTATTTTGTTTTTAACATTTTTATAAATTATACGAATGTTTTCAAAGCTCGTATGCAAACAACAAACATTAAAGTTGCACTTTACATTATTTGGTATAGCCGACGGTTGTATTTTTCCCGCCGTCGTTGAAAAATGTTCAATTTTAGTAAATTTTGGTCGCCGTCAACGATATGTATGACTGGCGTTCTCAACGTCTGCAATGTCACATCGGCTTCGAGTGCAATGTTATGACATTTATAACGTAACAACGTAATCTCTTTTGATAGTTTTCAACATGAGTTACAGACACAGTTTTTTCTTACTTTTCGAGAAACGATGGAATATTTTGTTGCACATCTTTTCGATGCGACAAGTTCTCACTATAGTTACAGAACATGGGTATTGGAAACCGACAAGAGCCAAATTTTCCAAATTAGGTACAAGAATCTTGGTTATAAATACACAACATCTAACAAAATATAGGCCCGATTGGAGAAGTGTGCCTGGCACAAAATAGATTTATTTATATCCAAAAAAGGTAAGAGAATATTGTCTAAATTTGGTACACATAACTGGGTCATCAATACATAACCTCTCTAAAAAAAATTGCCGGGATTGGAAAAGTAGGCGTGGTATCTCCCACACAAAGACATTAAAGATTAATGTATATCTGGAAACCGACAAGAGCCAAATTTTCCAAATTAGGTACAAGAATCTTGGTTATAAATACACAACATTTGGCAAAATATGGGCGCGATGCGATAAGTGCGCGTGGCACAAAATTGATTTATTTATGTTATTTTTGTCAAGCTAATAGGGCCTAAATTTCTTCAATTCTTAAAAATTCAATTTTTAATTACAATATTTTGTTCCCGACGTTTCGTCGATTGTTTGTCGGCTTTAAGCTTGCCAAAATAACATTCATAAATTTATCACTCTGGCCAAAGAAACAGCTACAACAATAGATTTATTTATATTTAAAGAACGGTAAGAGAAAAATGGTAAAATTTTGGTACACATAGCTGAATTATCAATACACAGCCAGCCTCTTTAGAAAAAAACGGCAAGATTGGAAAAGTGGGCGTGGAACCTACCATACAAAGAGATTATAGATATCTTTTTGTCTGAGGAAAGGCAAGAGCCAAAGTTTCCAAATTAGGTAACAAGATGCTTTGGGTTGCAATACACAAAATCCGACAAGATTTGAGTGGGGTTAGTGAAGTGGGCGTGGCATAAAATAGATTAATTCAAATATGTATCAAAAGAAAAAGGTAAGAGAAAAATTTTCGAAATTTGGTACACAAACCAGTGTTATTAATATCAAAGATTTGTTAAAAAAAAGTGGGAGTGGATAAGTGGGCGTGGTAGCTCGCATTCAAAGAGATTTCAGTATATCTTGAGAACAGTAACAGCTAAAGTTTCCAAAGTTGGTACCAGAGATCTGCATTTAAAACAAATTACATATTTTTTTTATGAGGGTAGCGAAGGGCACTGGGGTAAGCTTGTCAAAACAGCTTAAAAAAAAAAACACCCTATATTATGAGCGAACGTGGCATCCATTTTTTCATCTTCAAATTGTTGGTCAATTTGCGATATGTAGCACTTTTTGTAATGCCTGTCATTTCAGCTAGTCTACGCACCATCAGCAGACTATCGAATACCATTTTGATCATTTTCCGATTCTGGCCCTAGAATAGAATCCAGCTCAGCTTTAATATTTGTTAGACGAAGGCGTTTCAAATAAAAGCATTTGAATACATAACGTTGACCAATTTGTTCCATGTTTACAAACTCACTTAGATTGTTTTGATAGCTCCCAAAAATCTTCTAAGCAACGTGGTGCCTTGAAACTTAAAACAAATATTTTATAAGGCTGCCACCTTTTGCCGAAGTCCTTTTTATGCCATCTAAACGTCGGCTAATTTTGTGACTCAAAACTTCATTATTTAAACAGGGGTGTTCTGGAAATCAAAAACGCAAAACGCAAGAATTTTAAACGTCTTTTTTTAATAAAAGAATTTTATAATAAATATTGTATAAATATTTCTCTATTTAACAGAATTTTATAACGAAAATTATAAAAATTTTATTAAAAGTGTATTAAAAACAACTTCCAAATTCTTGCGTTTTACGTTTTCGATTTCCAGAACACACCTGAAAAAACTAAGTTGGTAATCTTATGATATGATATCAAGTTTCCAGGCATTCAAATTAAAAAAAAACCAAAAATAGTCTCCTTCTGATGTCTGAAATTAACTTTAGCCTTGTTTAAAATTGGCATATTATTTATCATATTTCTTTACCAATAAATATGTATTATTAAAACAATTTCCACAATCATATTCTTACAGTCCTAACGAAATTTTAAATTCAAATGGCATTCCAAAACTAAGAAATATTTTATATTTTGCTCACAAAAACTTAGCCTAACTTTGAAATATTGTCTCTCTTTAATAACAACATCACTTGATGCCTTCGGTTACCCATAATCTGATATACATATTTTCATGGGAACTCTAAATTTGTATTTAATATTCGTAATATAAATATTTCTTAAACCTCAAAAGTGTACCTTTTTCAGTCACCTTATCTGAGACAAAAATATGAAATAGACAATATAAATTCTTAAATTGTTATCACTTCGATGTGTGACCCAAAAAAATACAACGAAAAATAAAAAAATAATTTAAGGCGCCTCACGTTGAATAAATCTTAAGGTAAATGATCACCCAAATAAGAAACAGGACAATAAAAAAAAAGAAAAATTATGCTTCCTGAACGAACAAAAAAAATAAATAAAAAAATAACATGCGCTTATACATGACCATACTTACCTGAGTGCGCAAAAACCCAACAAATCAGAAGGATCAATGAAAATTCACATACAAAACTGACGACAGGACTCAAACGCAGAGTGGCAAAATATTCGATTCGTGCCTTCAGTAACCGAAAGGTAAAATTTTATTTGTAGCCTTCATAATTTTTCCTTCGGTTCTTTGTTTTTTCTATTTATTTTTTCGGTGACCGCTGTCAACGTGGAGTGTATCAATCGATAATGTTGTCGCCAATTTGTGTAATTTTATTGTCTGCATGTGTGTTTGTGTATTTCATTGATGATTTCTTTTTTTGTTTCTTATCAAAGTCATGTTTCATACCTTTTTCCCCCGTTTTTTTATTTTTTGTTGTTGATGAGTTTTAGTTTGTTTTTAATAAGACCTTCCTGCCCTTTTTCTAGCACTTTAAAAATATGTCTTTAAGACATGAAATAAAAAACATAACTTCAGGTAAAAAAAAAATAATTTTTTTTTTTTTTAATTTTAATTATTATTCCTATGTTTGTTTTTTATTTCAATGATTGCTTACTCTATCTTTGGGCTATTAGTTTTAAATATTAATTGTAGCCTTTAAGAAAATCTCCTAAAAAAAATTATACACTGATGAGACTTTCCTTTTTCTTTTTGGAGTGGAAAATGACAATTTTTATAAATTTGATAAATTTTAAATATTTGAAAATCTGGAGAGAGAGTTAAAGGAGACCACATAACAGCTCTACAATTTTACACTCCTCGTCACTTTAATAGGACGCCCTATCTTTTAATAAACAAATTGTAATTATCTTCTAAATTCAACATATTTGCAATTAAAACTTTTCTGTTTTTTAAAGTTTTTTTAATAAACATTATTTTTTTCTCGAATGTGTTACTATGTGCTTCTATTTAGCCGTCAAAAGGCCTCAGACTCTTTGAGCCCTTAAGGAGAATAAACGCCAGGAATGCAAGAACCTGTCGCCCGAAGTACTAGCAAGATCGATGGAAAATGCTATAAAACAAGCCCGTATAGTCATTAACTCTTACGGCACCCACTTGGCCGATACCATTTTCTCAACTTGACTGATAAAATTCTAGTGGATTAAATAAACAAATTTCACAAGCAAAACCAAAGTTTTTTATTAAAAAAAAATTACAGCAAAGAACATTGGTTGATTACTTTTGTCCCACCTTGTATTGAGTGAATAGGACTATTGTAAAAATCTTTATAAATTAAAATTGTACTCATTGAAGCACATTCGAAAAAATAATTTATAAAAAATAAATAATTCCCATATTCTGTTCAATAAAAAGATTTTTTTTATTATTTTAACCACTTTTATTTTTCGAATGTGTTAATGAATCAAATTTCAATTTAAAAAGCTTTCTTGCAAAAGTCCTATTCCCTCAATATTTCACATGCTTTTTGCCCAATACAACCTTTGGTAAACATATTTCACTATCCTTTGGTTAGCAATGAATTAAATTGTATGTACAGAAAGTTTTACAATTATCAGTTTTACAAAAATGGGCCCAATTTGAGGCGTGTAATAAAGGTGAGTATATTAAAGATAGAGGTTAAAAATTTTAGACGGGCTTCCTTGTAAAAAATTCAACATTATGGGGAAAGGATCCGAGATGCCATAAGTAGCGCCCAGAATTTGATGACGGATTAAAATAAAACACCAAACGCAAAAATGAAGCCATAGACATGCCATGAATAACGATATCCGATATGTTGTGATCGAGCTACAAATGGCAAATTAATGTACAAAAAACTAAAAGGGCACACCCACCAGTGTCCATGTTCTAACACTCCCGCGTCGAGAAACTTTTCGATTGAAATGTGAAAAATGAAACAAAAATCCATAAATTGAAACAAACCACTGCTTTTCTCACTTAACTGGGTCTGCAAGATTTTTGGCGTTACGTAAGGAAAATAATCAGAAAAAGTGTGTATGTAAAGAAATTAAACTAAAAATAAACTCACGAATAAAAACCGGGTGAAAAAATTTACTGAATAATAATAATACGAAAGAGGTAAGTAATTTATTCTTGACTGATTTTTTCATTGTTTAATTATATTGACTTTAAAATTTTTGAAAAATATACGAACGTTCTTAAAGCTATTTTGTAAACAACAAACATTCAATTCGCAATTTACATTATTTGGTATAGCCGACGAGTCGCTACGGTTGTGTTTTCGCCGCCGTTCTTGAAATTTTTTTTAGTTTTGGTCGCCGTCAACGAAATGTGTGATTGGCGTTCACAACGTCTGCAATTTCACATCGGCTTCAGGTGGAATATTATGGCATTTATAACGTTACGACGTAAGCTCTGTTGATAGTTTTCGACATGAGTTACAGACACATTTTTTCTCACTTTTCGAGAAATGGTGAAAAATTTTTTTACAGCTTTTCGATGCGACGAAAAGATTTGATACAAAATTAATGATATGGCTCCCATATCATTAATTGTGTTTATATTGATGCTGTCAAGATTCACTTCTCAATCCAGCTCACTTTTTGACAGATCACAGAAAAATAAATTATTTCAATCAAACAATTTCTGATACTTTTTAAATAATTAATTAAATTTGCACCAGTAAACAAATTAATAGTATCAATTAAATATTTTTTGATATTAACAACATTTACTGCAGTAATGTTTTTGATATAAGTAAACGTTGATTAAATTTTTAATTAAAACTGATTTTATTTTTGATTAATTGTTTAAAAAAAAAATTTGCGAGAATTTTTTCTACGATTTTTTGTTTAGAAAACCAACTATTTGTTCCAAATCTAAAATTTTTTAGATTAAGATTCAGATTTACAGAAATTTGTATTTGTTTAAAACAGATCTCGTGTGTTGGTAATGAAGCAATTTATACACAATTTAAATGCCTTTACTGTTACCGTTTAACATACTTACAGAAATTTGTAGTGTCTTTGTATGGGAGGTGCAACGCCTACTTTTTCAATTGAACTTACTTTTTGATAGCTATTGTGCATTAGTATCTAAGCTTTTCGTACCAAATTGGAACACTTTCCCAGTTACAGTTCTCCAGATATATAGAAACATATACTGTCTTTGTATGAGAGGTACCACGCAATGAAAATATAAATTTCGTAATTTATATTTTCATTGTATGGGAGGTGCCACTCCCACTTCCTTGATGCAGACCACTTTTTGACATATATTTTTGTTTTGATAACTAAACTTTTTGTTTCAAACTTGAAATCTTTAAGTGTAAACGTTCGACAGTTATACTGTTATTTGTTTTATCTTTGCATGGGAGGTGCCACGCTCATTTTTCAATGAAGCCTACTGTTTGAAAATGTTGGGTTTTACTATATCAATAACTATTCTGCAGATGTTTATTAAATTGTAATTTGGAACCAAAAAATAGAGACTTTTATTTACAAATAAATTTAAAATTTTTTCGAAATTCATCACACCTTTTAACAACTTTCGTTTTAAAACCGATCGATTTTCATCACATGCCTAAATGGCTTGATAATGTGTGTACACAGTCAAACATTTTACTGTGAAAATAGAATATAATCGAAATTTAAAACAATATTTTTGAAAATCTTACTAAAATAAAGCAAAATTTTGGAATTTCAATTCTAATCTCAAAACTATTAAAAGCACTTTAAAACTGGCTTATAAGCTGAAATATATTTATAATCCTGTCATTGCCAGTTGGAACAATGGGCCAGTACAAATGATTTCCATTGAATTTTGTCTTCGGCATATCTTTTTGCTTCTCTCCATGTTATTCTGGCTGTGCTAAGTACGTTATCCATTTGACGCCGCCATGTATTTGCAGGTCTTCTTCTACGTCGGGATGATAGTCCAGGGTCTTGCTTGTAACATCATTATGGCTTTTCGAGTTAATTTTTTTATACGAATATCAGCAGTAATGGGGTTTTGTTTGATAACAAGTACTTGGAGTGCATTTCTGTCTTCTCTACTGAAGTTCCTCCTTTCGCAACCATAAAATAACACTGATTTCATGTTCGAATTGAAAAGCTTGATTTTCGTGTTATATGATTTGACATCCATACTTTTTTTAGCGCGCCATATGCTTGGTTAGCCTTTCTAATGAGGTAGACTATGCCCTCTTTACTACCACCAGAAGAAGTTATTATGCTGCGAAGGTAACAGACGTTATCGACGTCTACAAGCAAGTTTTCAAAAATGTTCAAGAGATCTGTGTTGATGGTGTTGACACGTTGTGCTTTTGTCTAGATATCTGTTCTGTAGAGCACACATCCTTTCCTCACACCTTTTTCAACTGGAAATTTGTTGCTTAAAAAGTCCCTCGTGCAGTGCTCGACAGAATAATTTATCATAAGCAATTAACAAGTTGTATCAGATGTTTTGGAACCCTTTGCATTCTAAAGCGTCCCATATTGTCGGTTGGTGCAACGTATCAAAAACACATTCAAAGTCTATAAGCAACAAGTATAATAGAGGTCTCTACTTAACAGATTCTTCTGCTATTATTCGTAGGCTACAAATATTATTTACCCCTTCTGAACCCTGATCGTTCTTTACGTAGTAGAGGTTTAATAGTAGCAGCGATAGGCAATGGTCTTATTTGTTATGATCAAAAGAGTAAAGCCTCGCCAGTTTTTCATTTCAGTCAGATTACTTTTCTTTGGGATCTTAATTATCAACCCTTCTTTGAGTTTATCCGGTAGCTGCTCATTGTTCCAAAAATGCACTATAAGTGGTTTAAATAATTTGGCTGTGATGGTTCAGTCTGTCTTCAGTAGTTCCGGTGGAGAGAGTCTGGTCCTGGAGCCTTGTGACTCCTCATCGTCAGGAGGTTCAAGGTATCAATACTTTGTAAACGTGCTTGATTTTCTGTTTCACTTCAGTAGCATATCCTGGTGGTTGTTGGAATATTATTGTTAGACATAATATTTCTGTAACGATCTTCCCATATTTACGTTTGTTCTTCTTTGCAGTAAACCAGCTGTAGTTATTTTATATAAAACTCTGGTGCTCATCGAAATAAAGCCAGCACTTACAAATTTTATATTTCCGCTATGTCCTACCTTAAGGCTGTATATCAAGTTTTTGGAAAGGTTTGTAAGGATCCATCTCTGAAACTTTAACTTGTATACGCCTTCAAATGGTATTTATCTCATCGGTAGATTTTTCAAAAATTATACGATTTTTTAAAGTTAAAGGCCTATTAATACTTCTGCAATCTAACGGCGATACTTAATTTTAGTCAAGTTTTTACATTAAAAAAAAGAAATCTGATAAAACAGAATCATATCTGAAATAAGTAATTACCATTCCATAAAAATTCATTACCTGTTATAGGGCATCAATATAAAAGAAACCCCCATTTAACAATTATTCATGATATTTATAACTTTTCGTATGAGTTGTTGACATTTTTCTTATCTTCATGTTCATAAAAACAAAGCAACAACATCCTTCTCAATGTTGCATGCATGATGCATGTTGCATTCGAATATTTTTTGTATTATTATTGCCCAGATCTTAAGGGTTTTTCTTCTTCTATATTGCATCTCAAATATGTTGTACAACAAGGGTTATCAAATGAATTATGTTCCTTTTCATATTGAAGAAATATAAAACAGTTTTACGACGATCGTCATCATCATCTTTATCACCATCCCATCCATCCATTCACGTTATCATTTGAGGATGAGATTTAATTCTAATGTGCGTGTGTGTGTTTTTGTTTTCATCCAATATTTTTAAGTATTTTCTTTCGTATTTAAATTTCATTTTATGATTTTCGTTAATGAATTTGATTGAGTATGAGACAGTTGTTAAAACAAATTATTTTATAGTTGTTGGTTTATACTTTTTTATTAGAAGGATTTCGGTTGGAAAATAAATCAAATGTCGCTTTAATGAAGTCGATTTTAATTTTTAATGAACTTTATTTATTTCTCAATGTAAAATTCATTATATTTTATGGTAGAAATATGTTATCTGTGTACATATAAATACATAAAATTTTTTCTAAATTGTCTGATTAAAAAAAGAAAAAACTCAGGTGTTAGTGGTATAAAAATATAGAGAAAACACTTTTTGGGTCCTTTAAAATTTTAAGACATTTGCCCATGAGCGTTATAAATCTTCCACACATATACATACATAAACAAATTTAAATCTTTTACACTTTTTATAACGAAATAAATTTACAATTAAAATGGGGCTTTGTTTTCGTTAAGTTTAAATACAAATATATTTTTTAATTAAGACGTTTAATTATACCCTACACCAGCATAGATAAGGAGTGGATATTTGTAACGTCAAGAAATTGTAGTCGTTTTTTAGCTATCAAAAGTTCTCATGCCCATACAATGTGTATGTAGCATACCGAAATAGCGCGGCGGCAATGATTTGCAATTATAAAATCCGATTTTGAGAGCGCGTTTAATAGTGAAGTTGGCTGTAATTGTTGAAAAATAATGGCAATTTAGCTGTTTTTGGGTGAATCCAGCCATTTTATCTCCATTTTTTATTTCCATTATGTTGATTTTATTAAACAAGAAAGTTAACACTACTGTTCGGGACGTTGACTTTAACAAATTTTTTAAAACGTTCCGCCGTCCCCTCTTATTTTGGTATGGCTGTTACTGCGACCCATGAACGGATCCAAATAATTTTAGCAAAAATCTTTTAATTGTTGCCCTATTTAAAATAAACATTTTAATGTTGTAATTACACTGCAACAAAAAGCTACGTGGAGACAATGAACATTTCCGCTGATCAAACAAAAAATTTATTAATTTTCTTCCCATGAATTTGTTCGTTTGAAATGAATGACCGTTCTTAAAAAAATTGTATTTGAATAATTTAATGAACTGTTCGTTCGTATAACGAAAAAGTTCATCAATATAACGAATGAACTTATTCGTAACGGAAAAAACGTTTGAAGCCAAATACGGAAAAGTTTATCTACTTAAATTTAAATAAATTCATTGCATTTATTCAGCTTAACGAGTATTTTCGAAATTGTCACTGTTTTAAAATAAATTTTCAAACATACCCAAAGTATTTAGAAAATTTCTACTTTGGACTTCAAGTGAAGATTTAATAACAAAATATAGAATGTACATTCCTAACAAGTAGTTAGTATGCGTAAAAAGTTTTTGTTAACATATTTTTTTAAATTAAAATTAACAGGAAAATTGATTTAATAAAATAACCTATACGGCTTTGACGTAAAGCAAAGCGTTATTTAGTCAAAAAATGCATATGGAGTTATTAATTAAGCTTAACTCAATGTACTTATCTTTCCTTTAATATCAATAACTTAAGTCTAGCACAACTGCTTCCAATCATTATCATCAAATTTCCTATTCAGGCAATAAGTTAGTCATACAAGGCTATTACAAATTTCACTACTACTTAAATCGAAATTTTTCAATACCATAATTTTCTCTTGATCCAATATAAATTCCCCTCTCGAAAATCCTTTTAGTTCCGCTAAATCTGCTACGAATCATTATATTTTACTCAAATTAAGTTTTATATGATAGAAATAAAAGCATAATGCTTTCTGATTGTTGGTCAACAATCTAACCCAGTAGCCCGTTTCTGTATATCTCACATCGTAAAACTCTTCGCATGAAACGTGTGAATTGCAACAAAAATAGTGTGAAATGAAACAACAAATGGTTTTTCTCACACAAGTGTTTCTGTATCTTTTTTTTGCGAGAATTATCTGTCATTTAAATAATTTTCCAGCAATTATTGGAAGGATGCGAGAAAAAGTGTTTCTATAACAATATTTTGCGAAAAGTTTCTTTCAAGAACTGTCAAAATAAGTCACATATGAAATTGGTGGCGAGAAAAACAAAATGTAGATATTTTGAATTTAAAATATGTTTATATACTATTTTTTTTAAATAAATAAAAAAATAGAAGGAATATAAATGATAAATGCATAATTTATATGATGAAAATAAACAAAAAACAATTGTTATATTTTGTAAGTTTAAATTTTTGTTAGCCTTTTCTTGTTTTGGTTTTAATCAGTGCTGCCAGATAAATTTGTGTCAAAATCGTCAATTTCCTGAGAAAAAAATAAAAAAGATCGTCTTTTTTGTTTTAAAAATCGTGCAATTCAAAATCAATTTTAAACAAATTTGTTTCGACTTTTATTAAAAAATAATCAAACAAAAACATAATTAAAGTTCATGGGTATTTAATAATTATTATTTAATAATTGAGATATAAATCTTTAATTTACCTATTCCTATAATCTTTTTCTTTTTTACCTGAAATATACTTAGTAGAATACCTTGTAGTTAAAATTAAAAAAATCGGTTCATAAATAAACGGGTTAAAGACCCAGTAAAATCTTCGCCTACAAAATAATATGTTAAGTAATCAGAAACACATAAAAGCACTACATACAATTCTACTGAAAAACTAATGAATTTTACAAGGGTAGTGTTAAAAAGAACAAATTCAAAAGTAAGTCATTTTTTTTATCTTAATACATCCAGAAAAAAGTAGTTATCGAAGTTCTTATGAAAGAAGGCTACTTAATAACGAGTGAAAGAAGCTATCCATTTTGAAAAAGTTTTTCCTGAGAGACAAACAAATTTCTTTCTTGCCGGAATAATGGTTTTGGCACAAAAGTGTACATATAAGATAAGAATATCAAATATCAATCATATTTTGTGTATGTATATAAGAAGTATTAAATGTTCAAAATAAACCAAATCGGTCCATTACTTTCCCTCGAAATTTTGCTTTTGCCGATACATTTTTTAGGGAAGAAACAAACAATTTCGAGGACAATTTTCACAATAGGGATAAATATAAAAATTTAAGCAGCCTTGTTTCTAAAGATATCTTTTTTTCTAATAAACAAACATATCAAAATATTTACAATTATCTTATTTTGAAGACTAAGGGGATTATAGTGTAAAACGCAACGCCAACAATTTCATTAAAAGCAAAAATAAAATCAAAAATTTTTTATAAATTTGTTGTTGCTTTCTACAGACATTCATATTATTTTTTTTTTTTTAATTTTCAACGCCACAAAATAGAAGTGTTTGAAATTTAAAAATTCAAGATGAATTTCTATAGAAAGTAACAACAAAATTATAAAATATTTTTGATTTTGTTTTTGCTTTCGTCACTTTTTTAGAAAAAATCATCAAAACGTCACTTTGTTAATATCGGAACAAAAAATCGTCAAGATGACGATAACTCGTCAAATCTGGCAGCCCTGTTTTTATTATATTTATTTCTTTTGTTGACGTTTCGGTTTTATTTGACACTTAATTACTGGAAATATTCCAGTATAAACAGAATTTGTTGTGTCTGTTTTCGCATTCAAATACAGAAACACTTTTATCTCATAAATCGAGAAACGATGGAATTTTTTGCTTCACACTTCATGTAAGAAATTTTACGATGCGAGAAATACAGAAACGAGCTACAGGGCTGCCGTTTTTGGTTATTTCTACCCAAAATTGGTTATATTTTTTTTCAATATTTTGTACTGTGTACTACGTTTTTTTCATTATATGTTACCAATGAACGGAAGTTTTTTATAATCCCTTTCAAAACAGCATCCAAATAATTTTTTTAAGATTTTCGCTAAGAAAATATTGCCATTTGTAATTTTTATATTAAAAACGCCATGATCTGAAATCGTAAACAAATGAAGTTTTAATCAATGGAGATTTTCCATTATTTTTTTTAAATGAGCGTAGTTTTTCTTGATTTTAAGAGAAGTAAAGATAATAAGTACTTAAAGTAGGAAGTGCATAAAATCATCCGGAATCGATTTTAGAAAATTACTGAAAAACAAGTAAGAGTGCTATATTCGGCTACGCCGAATCTTACATACCCTTCACCATGATGAGATAAGAACAAAAAGTTATATACATAAATAACGTTCTTTAGATGGGTATAAATAAATATTAATTGAGCCACGCCAACTTTTCATTTCGTCATGCCGAACAATATAAAAAAAAAATGTGTATATGTACCTAAGCCCGTTTCCTCTTTTGCCAAAGTTGATGTTTAAAATTCGTTTTAAAATCTTAAAATCGTTTTTAAGAAAATAAAAAAATTAAATAAAAAAAATGAAAAAAAATTCTTTTTGGGATTCGAACTGGAAATATCATCAGTCTCAGAAGAGAACTTAACAACTCGGCTACGAATGCTTTTACTGAAGAAGCGTTAAATTAAAATATATTGAGTCTATGAGTTTGTTTCTTTATTTGAGCGGCATATCATATACATGCATTAATGTGTATGTGGATGCGTAAAATTAAACACATTACAAATAAAATTCATCACTTGTAGTGAAGGGCATAAAAAAAACAACAAAAAACCACATTACCAACACTGTATTACCATAGCCACTGTATGACCGTAGAAACCAAAATTGAATTGGTTTGTATGGTATGTTTATGTCGTTTTGGTAATACAGTGTTGGTAATGTCACGTCTAATTGGACCTTTAAAGGAAAAAATTTGAGACAGTCGTGGTTTTTTACTCATATCTCAGCAATTTGTGGACCGATCTTGCTGAATTTCAATAGCAAACAATTCCGGACCATATGTGACATAAATGTATAATAACCTGGCCCCCATCATATATGGGGTCTTCGGAAAATCCATTTCAACGGACAGACGGTCAGACGGAAATCGTTAAATCACTTCGCTCCTCATAAGGACCCAGAATATATATACTCTATAGGGTCTAACATCAATATTATAGAAATTACAAACGGAATGACAAACTTATATATACCCTATTCACCACCTATGGTGAAGGATATAAGCACACAAAAGTCGTTTCAGTGTTTTTAAAAACTTGAAAATAAGTTTAATGTATTAGGTTATTTCCAGAAATATATTTATATACATATTTGAAAATACACGTAGGAATTTTAAAGATTTTTTAAAATTAAATTGATTTATCAATATAATTTTAAAACTTGTGGAATTTTCTTTAAGAAATGGCTGTAAGTTTAAAGTAATTTGAAAATTTTACTGTTTATAACTTGTCGGCATGTATATTTATTTAATGTTTTTTAAGATAATTATTTGGTAAAAAAAAACTTTTGACTGTCAGTCATATACTTTTTCCCCATTGAATGTACGTTACGAAAGGCGAAAGGCAGTTATATTTTACAATGATTTACAATATATTTGATATATTAGAACAATTTTGAAACATTTTTTTTATAATAAGAATTATAAATTTACACAAAAGAGAAAAGAGTTTTTATAATACGTTAGATACATATATGTAAATTAAAAAATATTTACACAAAATGCATTTCGCATATCGCCAATCGTTTTAAATTTCGCCAAAATAATCGCCATATCGCCAAACGTAAATTTCCATCGACAAAAGGATTAAGAAATCGCCACATTTGACAGTCCTGCTGAAAAGCGGAAGAAATCTATTATTTGTTATTTATTATATTCGCCATATTATTTCCATTTTTTCCTATATAATGCAATAAGTCGCACAATGATTGTTGCCAATATATTGTGCCGCCTTCGAATATCACATACACATCGGCGAAATCATTGTACAATACGTAAAATTGAAAAATTTTATTGCAAGTGTATGAGCTGCTTTATACATCACGGTAAAATTTGAAATCTGTCTCCAAATTCGTCTATTTGAAAGCATATTGACCCTGTCGTATAAACTCACAGTGAAAAAGTGGCATTGAGATCGGATGAGGACAAAACTATTGTTAAAGAGAGGAAAAAACTATCCATGAAAATTTTAGAAGTGAATTAGGGCTAATAATGGATGTACCGAAGACTGGATTTGGAAACAGAAACGATGGTAACACCAGCTAAAGATTTTTTTCTAGTCCTGAATTAGCTGCAGAAATAACTGAATTTGCATTTTATTTATCTATCGAATCAAAGTTATTATTAAAGTAATTACATGCAGTGAGATCAGATGAAATTTTAATAGTTCCCTATGTTTGCATAAAAAATCCCCACATTTCACAACAACAACATTTCTCCTTTACAATTTTCCCGACCTTATATTAGGTGTTAGTAAAACTCAAACTTTAAACAAAAAACAATAACATACATTAAATAAATTTCAGGTAGTTTGAATAAAAAACAAAAAATAAATAAAATAAAAATCTACATATCGTTACTTTAATATATAAAAGCCCTAACTAACGTTTTCCTTACTTAACAGGAGAAGGAAAAAACTTAATAAAAATTATAGTCTTGTAGTCGCGATTTTCTTAAAATGCAGTTTTTTATTTAATTCTCTAAGCAATTTAATAAAAAAATTGCGTTTCTTCTGAAAAACTATATTGCAAATGCAATAATTGTGCTGTAAGAGTTGTAAAAGTATTGAGTACTTGGGTACTTGCTACTCAAAAGCAATTACTCAATAACGAAGTAGCCAGATTGTGATTATTGAACTGATATGCTTTAATACCACAGAGGTTTTCTTATAAGTCAGTTAGATTATATTTTAATTTACATGCAAAGGAAAAATTTCCTACATTTTTAAGAAAATAAAAAATCTGTCTTTTTGCCTTACAAGTAGGGAATTTACCCTACATCGGACATCACTGATTACAAGTGGTTACAAAATCCATTTGCACGAGTTTGCCAATTATTGCCTAGACAATGAAAAACTTTTCGTTACTCAATATCCCTGGCAAAATATGACACCTACAATGCACAAGATTTTAATACATGGCGCAACTGTAATGAGCAAAGCATTGTTGTCTATCGGGCTATTATCAGAAAAAGCGTCTGAGGCACGATATAAATATTTCGGCTTTACAGGCAGAATTTTGCTAGAAAGTTTTCGAGGGTACAGTGTAACAAAGATCCCAGTAAAAACTTTGCCTACAAAATAATGTGTTGAGTAATCAGAAAAACATTAAAGCACTACTTACAGTTCTACTGAAAGAACCAATGATTTTTACTTTAAAATGAACGCATTTAAAAGTAAGTCATTATTTTATTACCTTTATACATCCAGAAAAAAGTAGTTATAGAAGTTGTTATTAAAGTAGTTATAGGAGAATGCTACTAAATAATGAATGAAAGAAGCTATTCATTTTGAAAAAGTAATCGAAGTTTTTAATGGGATATTATAAATTTCCTTTTGCTCAGTTCTCCATTGATTACTAGCATAAGACCAACTTCAAAAAAAAAGTTATTACCCTTTACGAAATAAGCAATTTCTTTTATGCTTCCACCTGTACTTGGCTCTGAAGAGAATTCAGATTCGGAAGAGGACTTTAAAGAAACAGAGGAAAAAGGACCATTGCACTCATCATCATCTTAGTACAAAAAAGAAGATGTTTTAAATAAGTTAGTTGTTATTATTTTAAATAAAATGTATTGTTACTTTTATAAATAAGTTATAATTACGAATAAATTAATAATTTTCAGATAAATTAAATAATCTGAAATACATAAAAGTCACATAAAAGCATAAAAATTAATATTTTGTGGAAAATAGCAAAAAATTAGAAAAAAATTTTTGATAGGGTCGTTCCAGGGGTGGGTTTGGAGGGATACCTCCCTCTGCCAATAAAAGTTCAAAAATGTAATTCTTACTGTATTAAGCCGTTAGTAATCTGTTTCTTTTAATATTAACATTTTTTTTAAATAATATTTTATGTATCCGCCCACAAAAGGGGCGGGGACGAAAGGTGCAATTTTACGATCTATTGGGTCCAATTTTAGGTTTTTAACTTTCGCCGACGTTAAAAGTTGCATATGCTAAACAAAAGTATGGGGAAACTTAAAAAAAATTTAATTTTTCAGAGATTGGATTAGTTCTTTTAGGCGGAACTTTTTCCTCCTTGGTCCGACTTTATTTATTTTTGAAGTTTACCTGTTTAGGACCAGAGCATATATTTCGGCAAAGTTTCTTCAATCTAGGGGCATTAAATAACTTTTAAGAAGCAATATAAACTAAAACAAAAAGTAATGTCCGGCTGGATTGGCAAAATACAAGATTCTTTTAATTTTTTATATAAATTGTTTTTAATTACAAAATTTTTTAAAAAATCACAAAAATATATAAAAAAAAATTAAAAAAAAATAGCGAAAATACCATGAATGAAGCGGAAACCCGCATTTTTTAAACTTGATCTTAAGATATCTGAGAAAAGGAACAAGATATTATAATGTTTAAATATTTTTTTAAAGGAAATTAGGACGAAAAACAGGGGTTTTTTACTTTAAACTAAGATATTCCAAAAACCTGGTGCCTAATTCTGGCAGTCATGATCGAGTATTTTCTCGATTCGAAAGCAATTTTATTTCAGTCGATAATGAACGAATCGAAATTATTTTTTCTATATTGTGAAACTTTAATTAATGCTTTACAACCCTGAAATAATTATTCCGATTCGTTGAGTATTGACTGAAATAATTAGATATTAAATTGCTTTCGAATCGAGAAATTACTAAATCACGACTGCCAGAATCAGGCACCAGTACAGATTCAGAGTTAGCGCAACTCAAACCCTTTTGATTTAGATAATTAGAACAGCCATTTCTAAATAAGCAGTAAAATAAAATTAGGAATGAAAATATTTTATCATTTTGAACAAAAGCTAGTAAATATCAAGTCCGTATCGCTCATTTGCTGCAAGACCGGCATAACTCAAAAGTATCCATTTCGAGATAAACGCATTTAAAGTTTTTGATTTGCTCTAACTACTTAGAAAAAAAGAAGACACATTTTCTTCAAACTGGGAAAGTATAAAAGATATAAAGATGCATTTAACAATATAAAGAAAAACAATTCTGCATCTCTAACTCCAAAATTTAATTTTTTGAGTTATGCCAGTCTTGCAGCCAATGAGCGATATATTAAGACCATGGGTGTGTGTATAAACAACCCTTTTTCATGTTTATGAATATATTATTTATAACACAAATATGCATTTCTGAAAGTGTATTTGTGAATACGTAACTGTTCTGTAAATTCAAAAAGTAATTATGGTGGTGTCGACCGAATAGAGTTGTTTGTTTATAACGTTTGCGCATGCGTGCCTCAATTTAAAACGTGCCTAATGATTTAATAGAGCCAACAACAAGAACAACAGAAAAACTGTATGTAGGTATATAGCGGTATATGAACTCGACTATATTTATGGTATTTATGGTGTTATATACCTTTATTTTTTATTATTATTAACACTACCCTTTGACTACCTCTTTCTTTCTTTTCCGACCATCCATCCATCCACTTTTCATTTGATGAATCTAATACAATTTTATTCAAATTTGTATTTTTTGGTAGCTGAAAAACAATATTTGAATTTTAATCAAAATTTATTGTTTGTGAGTTCGTATTAATATGGGAATTTGAAAAACACAAATGTGTAGATTTGAATGTGTTAAATGTAGAGTGATGGTTGTACAATTTATTTTACTTATTTTTAAATGTTATTTATTTATTTTTATTATATTTTATTTTTATACACACAATTTACCTTTAAATTTGTCCATATTGTATCTACTCGTAAGAGTTTACTGTATGATGGTTATAATGTACTTTTTATTCTCATGTTATTAAATTATGGGGTTTTTTTGTTGGTTCTCGTCGGGTTCGTTCAGTTCTTTTATCGTGTTATGCCACACCGCCCCATTGGTTACTTTCTGTAAAACATTAGGTGTGCGGCGGTACGTCCGTCCTTTTGTCTAGCTATTTTACTAACTTTAAGTGTGATGATCATGATCGGAAAATTACAACAAACACACGAATTTCTTGTGAACTTTCAAAGAGTTATATTCTCAAAGACTGAGTGCAGGCAATAAATATGTTGTTGCATGAATTCGTTTATTGGTGTTTGTAAAATATTTAAGTTAATTTAATGTACGAGTACTCATTTGTAATACTTCAATTATTTAAATAGTTAAAATTAAACGTTTAAAGGCAGACAGACGTGCTTGGTTTGGGTTTTCTGTCGGTGGATTTTTCATTTTGTTTCAAGTATTTTAAGGAATTTATGAGATTTTTATGTTATTAAAAACTTCTTTAACTGATTGAAAACAAATTATCAATAGTTTTTTTTTCTATTTTACGAGTTTTTTTTATTTAGTGTATATTAAAGTGTGTTCTGAGAAGTAATATAATTAAAAAAAAAAATCTAAGTATTTAAAACGTCTAAAGTATGGGTATATTAAGCAATATTTGATCGTGGGACCTATCAAACAAACTTTCTTGTTAAAGCTACAAAAAAAACATTAATTCACAAGTATGATAGAGTTTATTTTTGAAAAACTCTTATTTCCATAAGTCCAAATTTACACTAGGGACATTTCTTGCCCGACATTTTTTGAATTCTCTTTTAATCTTACCTGAAGCGTTTACATATGAAGTCAGACAGAAAAATAATATAAAGCAACAAGATGTAAACTACGAAAAGTAAGAAAGAGAAATGAAAAAATGTCTAGTACAGATAGTCATGTACTACACACTCTACCTTTTCGACCCCTCGCCATCAAACTTCGTCTGTCCGGCAAGAAATGTCCCTAGTGTAAATTGGGACTAAGGACTGGCGGACAGACATAAACGTCAAAAAATAATTATGTATATCCATATGTAAAGTGGAACCTCTTATAACCGGATACCGAAGGGCTGATTGTTTAAGGATGAATTTCCTTAAAAAAAAATTAAATGCTTTTCTAATCCAAAGTATCGCAAGAGTTGTCACCCTTCCTTCACAGAAGAAATTCCCGCCAATTTTTGTTTTTAAAACATTAATCAACAAGTAAGAGTGCTGTATTCGGCTGTGACGAATCTTTGATACCCTCCACCGACAGTTCGAATATTTCAGGAGTGATATCTATATTATGTCTATTTATTATTAAATTATCTTTATTAAACAGACGTCAGCATCAAAATTGGTTTCGGTTTAGATCTATATTAAATTTGTGACCGACAATCCGAAAGTTTTATGTTTTTTTTTTAACAATTTTTAGCCGAACTTAAATGATTTTCAGGAGCGGAATTTATATTGGAGTCATGGTAAGTTATGGACCAATCAAAATTCTGCAGAGTGATTTCTGGTATTAAAAAATAAATTTGAATAAATTTCAATACAGCGGTGAAATTAGTTTTAGCTTTTACAGTCACTTTCAGAAGGCTGCTAAATATGGGATCTTAGATAAATTATGGAACGTATATCATAAAATTGCATGACATTTTTTCTGGCCATATGAAACTAATTTAGAAGAAATTTTACCACAGTAAATATATCTGCTACGGTTTAAGGCGTATTTAATTAATTTACCAGAGTGGGCTTTATATGGGATCTATAGTAAATTATGGACCGATCATCTCGAAATTTATTAGTGTGATTTTTAGTCTTATAAAACTGTGAAGTACTAAATTTTATTCTGACAGCATTATTTAATACGGTTTTAGGCGCAATAAACTGTTTTCTTGGAGTAGGGTTTATATAGAGGCTAGTGTAAATTATGGACCGATCTTCACGAAATTTAACAGTGTGATTTCCAGTCGTCCATTGTTCTACCATTTATGTTAGTTTTTGTAACAAAATTATCAATTTTTTAGGGTGGTGGTTCCACATTTTGATTCATAGTTCTGATCCTACTGAGCCGATTTTGCTGGATTTCAATCCCAAACTGCTTAGGATAACAACAAGCAATTTGACACCAAGTTTGTTCTTTTCTTTTGAGTTTTTCGAAAGTGAGCGTGTTTTCAACAGACGGACAGACAGACGGACATGACTAAATCGACTGAGAATTACTCAAGGAGCCAGAATATATATATTTTATGGGTCTGAGATGTGAAAAGTTTAACACGAAATGTCAAACTTAGTACACCCTCTTCACAACTAATTGTGGTGGAGGGTATAAAAATAAAATCAGTTTTAAATTAATATCTTATCAAGTAAATTAATCGATAACTTATATCAAAAAATATTTAATTGATACTATTAATTTGTTTACAGGTGCAAATTTAATTAATTTTTTAATTAAAATCAATTTTTAATTTTTTTTGTGTTCACTGTATTTTTTTAATAAATTAAAAACTGTATTTTAGCTTTTGGATTGTGTTTATTTGAAGTCTAGTTTTATTTTCATAAGGTAAATAAAAATAATACTAGCCAAGTTCGCGCCCGCAGAATTGACGACTATAACGCTCAGATTTATGTGATTAGGCGACCCGGAAGTACAGCCTCTACAATTTCGGTTGTATGTAGTAAAGTATGCGCCGTTGCTCAATCCTGTTCGAACCAAATGTCTCCAGTCCAAACTGGTACAGTTGAGGTAGAAGAAATCTGTTGAACATGACTCTGTAGCGGTAGCCGGCAGCGTTTTCGAAAACATAAGGTGCAGTGAGGCCTCCAACGTCAACACCACGCTATATGGTAACTTTGAGCGGGTTTAATGGCTTTTTGTATGCTATACGCGAATTTGCGGGACCCCAGAAGCGATAATTCTGCATATTTACACAGAAAAAATTTTTCACTAATTAAAGCAATAATAAAAAATAAAATCAGATTTAATTAAAAATTTAATCAAGTGAATTAAACGTGTAATCAAGTGAATTAAACATTTAATCAAGTAAATTAAACGTTTAATTGATACTATTAATTTGTTTACTGGTGTAAATTTAATTAATTTTTAAATTAACATCACAAATTTTTTAATTGAAATTTGTTTTTATTTTTTTCTGTGTACGTATCCACATAGATGGATGGATGATGTGTATTTTACAAAAATATGGGAAATATCCCTTCCGAAAATAGCTTTTAATGGTACAACTTCCTTAAAAATGTTGGTATTGAAAATTGGGTGACCCTTCAGAAATAACGTCAGGGTAACGTGAAGGGAGATCTCAAAAAGATCTCCCTAAGTGATGTTGCTAATCAACAGATGCTGCTGGCTATTCCTAAAGCAGCGGATCTTAGAAAGTTCCAACTCCTAAGCAAAGGTGGTGTTGTGTGTTTAATTTACTTTTAAATTATAGTTAATTTAACAGTAATATTATTCAGTTTTAAGTATGCATATTCATGCTTTTCTTTGCATATTTTTTTCAGCATATATTTTCTTTTTAGTTTGTTAACTTACGTTACACTTTTTAATTTACACTTTTTTGTATACTCAAAAACTTGCCCTCCTTAAAACAGTTTTAATAGACTTAACAACTAGTTTGTATACCGACAGTTTTAACTATTTATCTATTATTATTGAAACGTTTGTAGGATTTTTATCTATATTTCTATTTCTCGCTTTTTTTCAAAATAATTTGAAAAGACCATAATTTCTTTTAATGGTAGTGTGAATTCTGTATGAGTTTTGTTTAATAATGCATTTCATCCATTATCTGGCATGCATATGAATTACTTTCGAAAGGAACAATAAACCAAAAAGAAAGAAAACAAATATTTAACCCACTCAACACTCATTTAAATTACTGAGTAATTGAAAAAACAAAGCAAGTCCTCTAAAAAACATTACAGCAGTTATAAAGAGAGAGAGAGCGAGAAAAGGAAGGACTAGCGGATGGACATTAAACGCACGCTTTCCTAAACCTTGAACAAGTGTGAAAAATAAAGAAATTCTTTTAACAAACAAATAAATATCGATTAGAAAAAATTATAAAAAAAATGTTCGTCTTAAAGTTTTCAGTAGTATCCTTGAAATTATATGAATATTTATTACTTCCATTATTTGTTAATAGTGTATTATTGTAAGACACAAACCCTTTTACTAAAAACAATCTCTGGCATAGTTTTATTGCAAGGATATTTTTTTCTCTATGTCCTTGTTTATATATTCCCATACTTGCCCCAGGAATTTTAAATGGATTGTCATAAAACAAAATATTTCTGTAGTAAAAAAAATGTTAAGCAACAACTCTTCGTGGGTAATAATTTCTTAGGAATTTTGTGTGTTTGAAATTTTAAGTTCCGTGTGCCAGTTCCGTTTGTTTGTTTGTTTGTTTGTTCTATTTTTAATGCGCTGCGCATGCTTAAAGCGGTAGCAGAAACGCGGGTTTTGTAGCCGTTAACAATAGTTTAAAAATTCTGCTGCATACCTCATGACAAAATGATAGAGAGCGTAATAAAAAAATTTTACTTTTAAGAGTTACATGAATTACAAGAAGGTTTGTTTTATGAACATGATCCCTGAAGCCATGCGCGAACCATAAAAAACAACCACACACTCCCGACAAACGCACTATTGCAGAGGGCTGTGTTTTCACGTCGTCTTGAAGAAATTTATTTCACAAGGCTTGTGCGTATTTTTTTTTTTTTTTTTTCTTAAAAAAACTAAATTTTTTATTTTTGATGTTTTGTCATTGTTTATTATCCCTTAAGGGATTTCGGTTCATTCAATCAATATTGGTTTTCTTTGCTTGTTTTGAGGTTTAATTTTTTTCTTAAATGCTTGAACAAGTTTGACTATTTTTATGGGTTTTAATTCCTTCCCTATTTTAGTTTTTTTTTTTTTGTTGTTAATATTTTGCTGTGCGTGTGTGTATTTTTTTAGAGGAGGTAATATTTTTGTATCTTATTACATAAATGTCAACACATTAGGCGGAAGTAATTTCATTTGTATATTATTTCATTCATTTATTTTCTTCCTGCGTTCCTTTTTTTAGTTTTATGTCAATTTTAGGTTAATTTTTAGTTTAAAGATTTCATTAGTTTTTTACGCTTGAATAAATTTAAGCCTTTGCAGTGATTTTGTTTAAGGATTTTTAAAAATATATAATAAATATTGAAACTGCTTAGGTATAAAGAAGAATTACAAATAGATCTTGAAAGGGGTTTTAATTAGATTGTAGATAAATTTGCTTAAGATTTTGATTGTAAAGTTTGGGCAAATATAAAAGCAAAAAATAATACACAGGTTTTATTTGCTACTTTAAAATATTATTTTTTTTACTCTTAATTTATTTTTTTAATCTTTCTTATTTTAGACAATAACAATTACACTTATCGTGGTTGGCGAATTTAAAATACGGATGCGACTGTTTGGTAAAAAATTTAAGAGAACGTGGACTTATTTGCTTTAATCTATTACCAATTAGTCGTAGGCGTATTTTGAATTCGCCAATTACGATAAGTGTGAATAAGTATTAAAATCTTAAATTAACTAATAATTTCTGGGTCTATTGCCGTTGCATTATTTGGAGCATAAGGTTTTTATTTCGTCGCGAACAAATGGAATATTAAGGACCTAATAAATATTCAAGTTACTAATATAAGAAGGGTCACCAGTAATTAGAAATTTCTCTATATTAAAAAAAAATAAAATTGAGTAACTTTGCTTCTGTGTTCTGTGCTGAGTCTTTCTATCATAAATATCCCAAATTTCTAGAAAAAAGCAAAAAAAAAAAAACCTAAACAAAAAATTACACTACGTGACAGTTTTTTGACCAAATGAATCTGAATGAATTTTTATGTAAAATTGTCCGCTGAATCCGAATATGAAGTCAGAATTGTCGAAAGTAGAATAGTTTTTGAGATATTCCAAAATAACCATTATTTGTGTTTTTAAAAAAGATGATGTGACTGAATATCTTCAAAAATTTTAAACGGTATTGGGCACTAAATGTTCGTATTGAAATAGGCTAATGTCGTAAGTGATAAAACTTAAAAAAAATTTTATTTTTTAGGTAACAAAAAATAACTTGAAAAGAGCAAAATTGCAAAAAAAAAAAACATCAAATTTTTTATGAAGTTTAAAGTTTTGTCCACTGTTACTGTCATTTCTTGACTAATCTTCACAAACGGCCCATGTTTATTTTAGTAATTTTATAACCTTTCACTAAGAAGAAAGAAATAACTTATCCGTTTAAAATTTTTGAAGATATTTGCATTTCAGTTACATCATTTTTTTTAAAAAACACAAATAACGATTATTTTGGAATATCTCAAAAACTATTCTACTTTTGACAATTCTGACTTCATATTCGGATTCAGCGGACAATTTCACGACTTTGTTGGAAATTTGTGACGCAGTGTTATTAATGATTATTAAATCATAGCGTTCATTATGCGCCACTCTGTAGTTGCTGACTAGGAGAAAGAAGGTGTAAAAAACTAGGCTTAAAATTGCTAAAATATCGAAAAATTTTAATTTTGTATATCGTTTTTACAAATCGTTTTTAAAATAGATAAGTACTTCTAAAAATTCCACACGAGAAAGATTTTGCATTTAATGTGTTTTTGCCCAAGGACCTGATCTCTCAACAATTTGCAGTTTTCATACCCCACATTACCATAAGTCGGGAGTAGCATGTTTTATTCCTGGCTTAAAAATAAATCCTATTGGGGTTAGTGAAAATCCGTTCATAAATTAAACTAATCCCCATACAAATTATCTCCCGATATGGCCATGTAACCTAGATTTAGTGTAATTTAAGATATAATTCCATTATATAGGGTGTTTTTTAAGCTGCAAGAGTACTTTGGATATCGATAATTATGTTTTGCCAGCTAAAAACATCAAACTGTGTTAAACCGCCATATTTGTATGGTTGGATGCTCCTTAATAGATCAAATGTATGACAAACCCCACTTTATTTTGCATCTCCAACATTTATTTTTGACATACCTACTCGCTATCTCTATTCCTTAAAGAGGTTCCTATACAAAATGTTCAATACAGGCAAGAAATATATTGAAGAACAAGTCCCATAACTACCCAGTTTTCGCCCCTAATGGGATATAATGTATGAGCGACCTCAATAAGTTTTATGTCCTCAACATTTTCTCGATACATACTTTCCCTTTATCACAACTTCGTCAAATTCGTCTTTTGTAAATAAAATCAAAAGTTGTTAATTAATAACACTGGTTTACAGCCAAAAAAATACCAAGAATGCCACATGCCTAGATAAACCGTTTTTTAGATAACGGTACTTTTGTGTTTTTCGGTATATGGTCCCACTTTAACCCTTGTGGAGCCCAACCGAAAAGTCCGATCTTTTCAGTCGATATGCTGCAAATTTCAATCTGATAAGAAGTGGCTGAGTTATAGCACCTTCAAAATTTGCCTATTTTTACGTTTTTTTTTTCAAAATTTTTCATTTTTATTTCGTTTTTTTTTTTCTACGTTATAGTAAAGATCTGGAATATTTTTTTTTACCAAATAGTTTACTTAATTACCAATATTTTAAGCGTAATTTTTTATTAAGGATTTTGTGGAACGACAATATTTTCATCTTCATTGCTCACACACTATATTCGGCGTAAATTTTGCGTTTTTTTTCGGATGGATCTTCGCGAATGAGGAACCAACAATAGTCCGCCATCATTTGTTCATCCCACTAGCCTTTGTAACGTCTCTCGATTTCTTCCATTTCCTGGTGAAATCTTTCACCTTGTTCATCACTTTCGGAGCCCAAGTTCGTGCAGAAAATATCCAAATGACTAAAATTACAGCGTTTTTCGTGTTCAGGAGGTCCCAATTAATTTATCTAGGCATGTGGCGTTCTTGGTATTTTTCCAAATTAAAAATTTGTAAAGCAGTGTAATTAACAAACAAAAATTTCGAAATGTTGCTTTTAAAACTATTTTTTTTTTGCTAAAAAAAAATTATGTTTCTAAAATGACTGCGCATATTAGAAAAAAGTTGAACTTTGCTTAACGGTTATTTTATTGCGGAATTTCGGAAATTCGGAATTTTTTCAGTAATTTCAATAAACTAAACCATTTTCGAAATAACGGTAGGTATATCTCGAAAACAAGAGCTAAAATTGTATTATAAGATTATTTTTTAAAGGTTGCGAAAGAAAAACTATCATACCTATCTTAAAAAAGAAAAAAAAACTTAGTCCATAGATTATTATTTAATATTTGGCAGATATTACATTTTTCAAAATAATTTTTTTTTTTAATATATCGTTTGTAGCCCCAAGTATTCTCTTTAAAATTACAAAAAAAAAATCATCTTCGTATGCAAAGTAGTTTTCGAGATATTAAAGAAATAAACTCAACACATTCGGCTAATTCGGCGAAATTATGCCATTTTGAATGACGTAACTTTTGAAAAAAAAAAATTTTAAATTGTTTTTCTTTCACATATGTATGTGCCCTATAGGATAAAAGGAACCCTCTCATCAAATTTCATTTAAATCGAAAGGGGTCGGGTCCCACTCTTTTGACGATTTGACATGGAATTCTTCATCTATACTTATTTAATGTTTAAATATTTGTATAAACAAAATTATAGCCACAACTATTTTTGACCAACACATACATATAATTTTAAAGCACTCGATACTCTTGAGAAACCGCCATTCAATTGTCCATATCAAAAGCATATTCCGGCAACTGGGCCATATAAAATTTATCGAAAGGGCAAAAAGTAACAATTTTTCCTTTAACTACTTCATAAACAGTACCCTATATTTTAACCTGGGCCATACACTATGGCTGTACCAAATTTAACCCGAATTCTCCCGGTTTATGAAATAATCGTCCGATTGTTATATTATTTGATTCACTGCATGTCTAGGATACCTTTCGTATATATCTGCAAAGAGAACTGGCATATCGGGTCTAGTTTTCGAGAAAATAGATGTCGTCATATGACGACGCTATTAAAATAAAGGTACAAAAATTTCAGTGATTTGCGATGTTTTTCCTCCTAGCATCCAAATGATTTCGTTTTGCTTTTTCTCATGTATTTATTTTTGTTAATTTGTCTTATGGTTTGGTGTTTGTGGGAAGCTCTCCATTGTTTCTTCGTATTTCAGGAGGTGCCAGAAGTTGATTACGAGACGAAGTATTAAAATTTCCTTCGATTTCCTCATCTGAGTCTTCATCAGTCAAGACGTCAACATATGGAGGTACGAAGTAAAACTCGTTTTATACATTTTTTTATCTAAAATATCCAAAATGTCCGCGACACTAAGAAATTTACTGAAAAAAAACCGAAAACAAAAAAAAAGTTTAAATCAGATAGTACTCGTTGTATCATAGTGTCGTCATTTGACGACAACCAGATATATTCTCATAAAAATTATATTTCTTCTACAACAACAAAAAATTTTTTTTAGCAAGAATCTTGTAAACTAGTATTAATTTTTATTTTATATTACTTTAGGGCACATTTATAAAATTTATTAAGTTTTTGACACTTACTTTCTAGCCGAACTCACAATTCTGAACTTTTTCAAAAAACTCTCACAAAAAACTATTTACCACACACGAACTCTTTGAATCACAAAGCTGAACAATTTTTTTTATGGAAAAGTAATTAACACACAACACAATTGTTATTGATTTATTTGTTTCTATGCAATAATAACGGTTCACCAGCAAGTTGAAGCTGCCAATGTTTTTGTCTTCATATGACGACGCTAGGAGAATTCGGGTTAAGGGTACCAAGAGTATCAGCTTTTTCGCATCTATAACCCTGCCTTTACACATGCAAGCAGTGTTTACGTATTATCAACGAAAATGTCGAAGAAAAAGCCGAAAGTCTTGCAAGAAGCTTGAGTGTTTACACAGTCAGTTGCAAGTTCATTTTTCAAATGTTCTCGAAGCGAAAACATCTTATTAAAAAAGGTTTGTTTTTCGGTTTAAAAACATTATCATGTTATAACAAAATAAATTTAACAATTTCTTCTGTATTTAATTTTCGGTTCATCTTGAAGAAAAAATTATGTATTGCCGTAGTGGCGATATCATAATGTTACTGCGAAAATATTTTGATTGACAATTTTTTTTTTTTTTCAAAATGCTTTAAATTCATGATTAAAATTACCATTTAGATGCGTTGATGTATAGTTGTGCTCTTTTTTATTTGTTATTTGCTATAAATACACAGAAAATCCGCTATAAACATAACTTTTATTTTGCTAAGTTCTGAAGATTGATACAAAGACATTCACGGTAACACTGTTTCTTCATTTGTCATTTTACTTGCAGCAACCCTGCAAATAATATTGGACTACCTGATCCATTTTTATAAAATGGACTACTCCATGGACTGGTCCAATGTAATGCAAGCATGGACCATGTCATAGTAAAAAAGTGATTGTAGTGAGACGTCATGTCTTCGTTTTTAACGACATGTGTTCGTCCTCTTGATGGAGTAGTTTTAAGACTATTTCTTACAGATTGAGACGTAACATCTTACTGCTAACTACACAGCAAAAAATATCTCAAGAAAATTTTTAACTACACAGTTTGGTAAAAATAAAATTTTAGGTCAACAAACTTTTTGTTTGATTCAATGAAAAAAATTATCATATTTACACTTTTTAAAATAGCACTCAATAAAACATAATTAATAATGAAATAATTAAATATTTCTTCATACTCAATAAAAAAAATAGTTTAATCATAGTAAATACAGTATTTTTAAAACTCTTTTTTTGTTATTCTCATTCGATTTACAGTTTTATTTGTATAATATATTTTGTTTTGCCAAAGTCTTTGGAAAAAGGTTTTCTGTTAATCTGGCATAAGCAACCAGCGAAATGCGCATAGGAACTAGCTTATCCCCCCACAATTAATTTTAGTGTATTTATCAAAGAATACAAATTTTGAATTTAGCACATTATAATTAGTAAATAAATAAATAAAGATTTGACAAACATTTAGTTTGATTTATTCAACATTTCCCACAATTTATTTTAACTAATCACATAAACATTTTATTAAAAAAATTGGCTTAAAATTCAATAACTCAACCTACAAACTTTTTATCAATACCGCAAAAATCGTCATCGCAGAAAATTCAAAAGTTTTTTTAATCAAATATGCGTGTTCGTATTCAAATATCAATATTATTTTTTTCTGTGTATAAACGTTCTAATTGCTTTACATAGAACAAATGAATCAGCTGATTTGCCGGCTAACTGAGCCTTAATTCTGCCTTTACTTTTCGGGTGCAATCAGAAGTTTTGCCTGTGTAAATTTCCGAGTCACATATCCACCACTTTTATGTGCTGTTTTCACAACACAAATTATCGAACGTGTAGTAAAATTTAAATGAAAAACACTCAAAAAACTGAGTGCTTTTGATATATATTTTACTACACTTTTAGTCACTTGTGTTGTGAAAACAGCACATTAATGCCATATTTGACTGGTTTCGGTCGAATGTATTGCGTGAATCGCGTTCGGCCTCGAAAAGGAAAAATCTGTTTATCCACGGTTAGGTTTGCACCTGGAGTATATGAGGATTGTAAACTCGCATTGGCATAAAAGCAATATAGTACCTATATCGTTTTTTTTTTTGCATTGCAGCCTTATAAACATCATGGTGATGTGGTGCCTACAATTCTTTAACAGGTTGTGTTGCACATTTGAAAATCCCGGCAAATGAAAGCAATCCAAAAAAATATATTTTTTTTCATGTGCTGGCTTCCATTCTATGGGTTGTTTCGTTGGGTTTTTTTATTCAAAGCAATATAAACCTCCTTTGCCTTTGTGCAAACCCCAAAAACAAGTAACAAATACCAAAAACAAAAGACAAAAATATAATTTCTTCGTCAAGTCAAGTCAAGTCACTTCAATTTATTTAATTTTGCAAAAAAAAAACTAAAACAACACACAATACAATAATTCGTGGTCCATTCAGAACAAGAGGGTAATTTAATAGATGTGTACATAAAAGTGCAATTTCACCCCTTGAATTTGCTCCGATCGATTCCAGACATTCGATTCAGAACATGTCATTTATAGAATTCACGTACCTGGTTATTTGATTTTTTGTTTTATTGGAAAGATATTGCAAGTGAAACACAAATTTGGTCTAACCAGAACAAGATGGTAATTCTAGGGTTAAACCAGTTGAAAAACATAAGCGGACCCAAAACAATCTAATAAATATAGAACACAGTTTGTGCGACTCGAATGTCTTAATAACTTTGAGATCCGTTACAATTTTAATGGCTTTGTTTTGAATAAATATACAAAAAAATACTTTTTTATTTAAAGATCAATAAATTAAGGTTTTTTTTAAAAGATACAACAGGAAAACTCTACAGAAACGAACGACTACTCAAAATGTTAAAAATTCTTTTTTAACACAGAGTGTTACAATACACATAACATTTCCTACCACTCTAGCAGTTTTATTAACATTTATTATACTCTGTTATTTCCCCGCACTACAACTTAATAACGACATCGAAAATGTTATTTCCACTCTTTAAAAGCGAAACGTTTCGTTATAAAATAGTCAACATTTCTGTGCAGAGAGTGCTGTTAACTACAGTAATCTTAATAACATGGCCTCTTGTTTCATAAGACAAAAAGAAATAGCAGCTTAAAAAAGAGATAACTATATTTTTAAACAAGTTTAACGGAGAAATTCATCTCAATAAGCCATTTTTAAATTGTGCGCATGAGTTGAAAAAGCAAAGACAAATTTTCTTTCTTTATTCTTGTTTGCTTAAAGAAAACAGAGACATAGAGTAAAAAAATGTTTTTATTATTGTAATATTATTACTGAAAGAGTACAATTAAATTTATTCTCGTTTTGCACTCACAGTGTTTAACACAAATTCAAAATTAAATATTATCTTAGCGCTTGCTTTTTTTGCAGATTTTGTGTCAGAAAAAATAGAGTTTTTATCTTTTTTTAATTTACTTTACATATTTTCTGACTTTGTAATAAAGAGATAAAAAGTGCTCTCGGCTTAATAAATTTTACTCTTGCAGCAAAAAGTTTTTTGATTTTTGTTGTTGTCGTTTTTATAATTATGAGAGGTTGTCAGAAAAAAAATCATATTTTTTTCTTTAAAAAATGCGCCTGAAAAAATCACACTCATAAATGAGCAAGAGTAAAAAGATAAACAAAAACAAACACACTCTCTCACTAATAATCCTATAAAATTTACTATGGGATTGTGTGACTGTGTGTGAACAGCAATAAAAAATATTGTTGGAATATGATGGAAGATATAATATTTGATAAAGTCAAACCAGACAAGCAGTAGTACTCTGCTGTTGTTGTTGCCGTGGTTGCGACGGCTTATGTTGTTTTTATTATTACAAAGCACAAACTTTCATACATCTTTTTTTCGTTATGAATATGAATTGAGCTGTGTTGTGTCGTGTCGTGTTGTTGGGTGTTTGTGCCTTACTTAAGTGAGAGCTGTTTTTGGTTTTGTTTCTTGCTAATGCAGCAATGCTGTTATTGTAGTTTTTGCATTATGTTATATGAGTACAACAAATACAATGTAGAGTTTTGTTGTTTTTTTGGGAGGAGTATTGTATTACTTCTAAATGTGACTGTTATTTTTGACTGTTGCGATAGATAGATGGATGGATGGCTGGCTGGCTGGCTTGTTGGCTGGTTCGGTTCGTTTGGTTGGTGGTTAAAGTCAAAAACTCAAAATGAGCGAATATGAGTAGTTTGTTGGTAGCGTATTTTTTTTGTTCAACATGTCTGTGTTGTTATTGTATATGAATTTATGAATTATGTACATAACAATAAAAAAAAAAGAACCGACATTTGCCTTGTCTGCTTCTGCGGAGGTTTCGCGTTTTCTTACTGGTGCGCACAAGGTGGTTTTTTATGTGTTCCTCTGCTTCTTGAATTTATTTATATATGAGTTTATATTTCATATTTTTTGTTGTTGTTATTGCCACTGTACTACCGTTATTATAATTTTGTGTGTATGTGTGTCTATTTTCTTAATTTAGAGCAGGGCTGGTAGGTCTGGTACGATTTTCTGGATTATGTTGTGAACTAAATGTCAATTACTAGGTATTTTAGATTTACTAAACTAATAATAAGGAAAATAGCTAAGTATCACGTAGCTACATATCTACATACATACCAATTTGACTTGGCAATGGGGAATATTTCAAGTTTTCAAAAATGTATTTACTATAGGTACCTACCAACGTTAATAACTTTTTTGAAAAGGAGAGTAAAATGCAACAACTTTTAAGCTTTGTTTTTACTAATTATATAGGTATTTGTAGATCGGACTTAATTTTCTTAAACAGCGTAGGTACTTTACGTATCTATGCCAAACCACTTTTTTTAACTCCATCTTAATATGTTAAAAATATGAACTAAAAAGTTTGATACAAATTTTAATATAAAAAACTTAGAAATCACTCATTGTATTTATTTAAGGTTTTAAAATTTTGTAGGTAGGTATATTAAAATTAAAAAAAAAACATTTAAATTACGTCCTTTAAAATACAATTAAAAAAAAATCACAAGTATCTTTGAGAAAGTGAATTTCTCTTATAAACTTATTAAATTATTATTTATTTTCTGAAAAGTCCAAATATTTACATATTTCAAATACCTATTTATGCCTGTATTCATTACAGTATTTTTATTAAATAATAAAAGCTTTAAAACCCTATTTTCTTTAAAAAATTTCCTTTCCATTCGTTTGTTAAACTTAATAGTCATTTTGAATACGGGCGAGTGTTTTTCTCTGATTGCAATTTTAAGAAAATAAAACCAAATTAATTAAAAGTTTCTAATTTCGGCCAAAAAATCTAGTAAAAAAAAACTCACAATGGTCCTACCTTTTTTTAATGTGCGCCCCACTTTGACCGCATTTAGCATAAAATAATGCAGTGATAGGAAAGACTTCATAGCACTGTTGTATTTTGACATCAGTACTATGACAAGTCTCCTTGTTTCTGACCCCATAACACTTTCATTATTGTGATGTCAGCCTTAACATCACTTGCACAAATTGTCATCAGGTAATATTATGTCATCAATGGGATGACACATCGGCATCACAGAAATGACGAATCGAGTGAGATCTCAGTACCATCGGAGAAAGGACTGATTAGGCTCAATTTATGACAAACTATCATTAAATTAAGTCATTGTTATTGACTTAAGTCAAAGTGAGAGCGAATATTATTATTTACTTACCGTTACATATGTTTGTTTCACTTTGTTGTAGTCCGCCCTTTGTTTACAGAAGAACTCTCCATTATAAGACACCAGCAGCATTCCCGACATGGTTTACGTAATCGTTCTACTTTGAAAATGTGATGTGCTTAACTGAATAATTTAACCAAATAGAATATGGGAATTTTTGCTTCTTGTTTTTCTTTTTAAACATGAAAATAATGTTAGCCATAGCATAGATGATGCATTAAATGTGGCAAAATTTCATGATGACGTTCGTCATTGAATTCATGTCACTTTTTGCCTCATTGATGCCATTTGTAATAACATAAATGTCACAATTCTGGTGTTAGGGCGTCATCAATTTGAAGATGAATTTTCTATTAATGTGGGTTGATCCGTAAAGGTACTCATCAACTACTCAATAATTCTTTATTGCTATTATTATTGCTGCTTTGCGCTACACTATTCAAAAAGTTGCGCTATATAAAAAATATATGGATTAATGTTTCATTCGGCATACAAATGAAAAAGTATGCGCATTTTACAGTGATGCCAACATACTCAATTACTGAAAAAAAGACTTTTGATTTTATCAAGTAACCTGCTGATATGATATATATGTATATCAATTATTGTACAATAATATAGAAAAATGTGTACATACCTCACTTGCGTTCTACGTTTCAAGCTATTTGCAACGCTTTTACGCGGTATCACCGTAAGTAAAAGTAAATTTCATTTATCAAAATCAGCTGATTTGTTAGAACGCGGCTTGTTACGCTTACAAAAGTAGAAAGTACATTTCCTTTTTACATTCTAAGCTTCAAGGCATTCTACGATTTTGTCCATGCAACTTGGTACGTACCGATTACTACTTTTCTGACAGCAACAAAAGCAACTAACGCGAGGTGCAGCCCTCTAGCTTAACAAACTTATGGGTCGATTACGGATGGATCAACCCACTAATCTTGCTTCAATTCCAAATAATTTTGCTAAATAATTTCCGTACAAATGTTAACAATTTAGTACTTTTAATCAAAAAAAAACTACCTCCTTCTATTTCAAACCTGTTTCCCGTACGATTTTCGAGCTTTTAAAAATTTAGTACTTAATGAGAAAGTCCCTTATTATGACTCCTACCAGCCCATGCCCGATTTAGAGTGTTTTATTTCACATTCTATATAATTTATTTATTTTCCTTTTATTATATACAGCAACAATATTTCTTCATATTTATCGGCAACTTCTTTAAAAGGGGGTTGATAGTTGCTAAGAAATTTTTACTTACATTTTAAGAATTTCTTTTCTTATGAATTTCTTTCTTTCTTGTTTTTTTTTTTGCTTTTTTATTTTATTACTTTTAGTTCATTCTTATTCATACGAAGGTGAAATTTAACTTTTTTTGTTTCACAATTTCTTTTTTTTTTTATTTCACCTATCGCGCAAGTATTGAATTTATGATATTTCTCTTCTTCGTCAGCTTTTGGTTGCTTTATTTGTTGTTGTTTTTATTTGACCTGTGTGCTTTTTTTGTTGCTTTTTTTTATTAAAGGTGGGGTTTTATATTTTTCGTTCTTGTATTTTTTGCTTTATAGAGAATTTATAAATTTTTAAGTTATTTTTTTATTGGTTAAAATGTTGTATTCAGTAAAGCAGCTTAAAAAAAGAAGTGGAAGCAAAATAAAAAAATGAACTAAAAAAAGAACGTTAAAACGTTGGCAAAAATTGAAAGGCAAGAAAGAAGGTGAATGAATTGTTGTAATTTATGGGTAACATTTTATATTTATACATACTTTTTTAATTTGTTATAGGTAGGTACCTATTTCTTCTTGTTGCTACGATTTTATTTAATGTTTTTTTATGTTTTGTTGAAATTTGAGGTTTTGATTTAAAAGTGATAACATTTTAAATGTTTTATAAAACTAAGCAAATTTAAAGTTTTGTAAAGTAGGTAACTTTGAAAAAAGTGCAGTTAAAGCGCTTTAAGTGCATAGGTATAAAAAGACCGAGTCGAATTAGAGTTTATTTTTTTATTTTCTCTTGCTAATTTTAAGGTTTTGAACATTTCAACAATAATTTCTTGCAAAACATTAAAATTTAGGTATGTAAAATATTGAGAAATTTAAGGACCATTTTTTTAAAGTTCACTTACATAGGTACCTAGGTAGGTAAGTATTTCAAATTTTTAACATATTAAAATTTTAAACAATTTTGTGAACGGCCTTATTATAAAACAAGTAAGAAATGATACCCTACACCACGGCATTTAGAAACAATTTTTCGAGAGTGCAACCCCTTGGAGCCCATGGGCAATAATGGATCCGTCAGAACAAAATTATGTTATGCGGTTAAGTTTCATGTTAAAGTTCCTTGTTCCAAATATTATTTAGACATCTTCATCTAGGTAGGTATATTTGATTTGTTTGGCTTTAAGAACATATTTTAGGAAGAGGGCTTATATGGGACCTATGGTTAATTTGAGACCTACCAGCACAATATTTTGTCAACAACATTTATAAGAAAGTTATGGCATTAAAAGCTATTTTTGGGAGTGGTATTTGTATGGGACCCATTGTCATATAGGTATGGACCAATTCCAAAAAAAACTTGCGAGATGATTAAGATTGAAGTCAAACAAGTTTGAACCAAATTTAATCTAAAGACCACCATAATAAGATAGTTTAAGGGCACAAAGATTATATTCCGGACGGAAGCTTATAGGTACCTATGGGGAATAGGTATGTAAAATTATCGATTCGCCCCATTTTCAATAGGCTTAGTCCTTGTGCCAATTATAATTTATACTTCATATTATCTCAAAAATTCCAACTTGTACTTTGCGCGCAAGGATTGACGTGGACAGCCATCCCGCCAGCCGGAAACACGTATGCACGGACATCGTTAGATCGACTCAAAAAGAGATTCTGAGTCGATCAGTATACTAGAAAGGTGGCCAATATTTTAAGGTATTAGGTATAAACATTAGCTCAAACGCTTTATATCCTCTCCACAATTGTGGTTACTGGAAAAACTTTTTATTTACTTGCAATCGAAATCGAACGCAGGTAATTTCAAGCAGTTAAAAAATATTTTAGCTTAAGAAAAAATAAACTTTTATATACCTACGTACCTATGTATGTATGTGACAATTTTTCAAAAGTTTTAAGGCCCACTCAGTTCTTTTTTAAGTTCCCATGTAGGTATATAAACATAAATTCGATCAATAAAAATTGACATTTAATTATATCGGGTGATTTTTTAAAAGCTAAAAGAAAGTTTTTTTAAAAAAAACACATTAAATTCAGAAAAATGCATAAAGTCTTTATTTGAATCGATAGTACGGTCCATATAATTTAATGTTTGAAGATTATTTCATGCAAATGTTGACCGCGACTGCGCCTCAAATGGTCCATCCGCTTAGTCCAATTTTGGCATACTCTTTCCAACATTTCGGTCGGTATCTCATAAATGCTTCAATGTTGTATTCCAATGCGTCAATTGAAGCGGGCATGTGTGTATAGACATGAGCTTTAACATAGCCCTAATAAAAAATAACGAACGTGAAATAAAATGTTCACCGAACTCGCCTCTCAATAAGTCCATTGTTAAGCGTGCTGTGTGGCATGTGGCACCGTCTTGTTGAAACCACATGTCATGCAAGTCAAGCTCTTGCATTTTGGGCAAAAAAAAGTTGGATATCATCTCACGGTTGCGCTCACCATTCACAGTTACGTTACGATTCTCATCATCTTTGAAGAAGTACGGTGCAATGATGCCACCAGCCCATAAACCGCACCAAACTGTGACTTTTTCTGGATGCATTGGTAGCTCTTGCAATGCTTCTGGCTGATCTTCACTCCAAAATCGACAATTCTGCTTATTAACGTACCCATTGAGCCAAAAATGAGCTTCGTCGCTGAACACAATTTTTCGATAAAAAAAGTGGATCGCATTTTGATAATAAAATGCAATAATTTGCAAGCGTTGTTCGTTTGTAAGACGATTCATGTTTAAGTTATAGACGAAACTGAAGATGTTTGGCAGTGAAACAAAACACGAAACGTGCGTCAGCTGTTTAAACCAGTGTTGCCAAAAAGATAATAACTAAAAAATCACCCGATACCTACATTGTAACCTTTTTATAAAATAAATTAATATTGTTTGAATTCATGGCCGTTTATTTTGTTAATCCTTATTTACTGAAAATAGGTAGGTAGGCCATTAATAAACAAAATGATTTTACATATCCATATCGACTTCTTTACAATGGCGATTTCAGGCGATTTCGATATGTATATAGGTGTTGCATTGGGTGGAGTTAGGAAATGAGAATTGTAATTAAATACCTACCTACTTTGCAAAATTATTTTTTTTTGTGTTAAATAACCCTATATCTGATTTTAGTTTGGTTTAAAGTTACTTCTTGAACAGCAAAGCCACTGAAGAGGAATTAGTTATTTAACTTTGAAATTTTCCTCTAGCCATCACAACGAAGGTACCTAGACTAATGATAAAAACCTATCGAACGACCTACACCTCCATGTAGAAAACCGAAACTTCTAAAGTTAGCCTCTACCAGTACCATGACAAATTTTAGGTTAACAACAAATGGCTTAGGACTGTCGAATCCTAAAGCTGGAGGTCCACACCACGCTTTACACGCATTTTCGCTGTCTGCGCTGCTGTCAAAAAAGTAGAATCTGTTTAGTTAAATGTAACAAGTTACACGCACAAAAGCGTAGGATGCGTTGAAAGCGAAAAGTAGGCTTACTTTCTACTTTTGTAAGCGTCACAAGCTGCGTTTGAACGAATCAGCTGATTTTGACAAATGAAATTTTTTTCTTGTGATGCCGAATAAAAAGCGTTGCATGTAACTTGAAATGTAGAACGCAAGTAAGGTGGAAGCGAAAAAGCGCGGTGTTAAAATGTACGCGGTACAGTTAAGTACCTAGCTATAATTTAAGAAAATATGAATTTTAAAATTTTACCATGTTGACATTAAATTTTTTTGGAATAATGCGTAGAAAATACCTATTTGTAGTTAAAATCTGAAGTCTTAAAAATACCGCAGCAGACCTTCATATACCTATCTACCAAGGCACCTTTAGGTAGGTACCTATGCATTCAAGTTTTAAGACCCCAAAAATCCAATTAGGTAGGTATTTATTTTTGCTTTTAACATCAAATTAACAGAAATTTTGTTAAATCAAATCAAAAAACTTAAAATTAAACTAAAAAGATTTCCCAACAATTTAAGTAACCAAAATTAAAGAAAACTGAAACTCAGATTAGCAACAACACAAAACATTTAACCGCAAAAATAAAGATATAGCCAGAATTATGCCCCCTTAAAAACCGAAAAAAAACAAACAAAAATACCTACCTACCAGACTTAAATCCTACAAAAGTTCTTTCAACAGTAGATACAAATATTCTTTCATATAAACAACAACCACAATAAAAACGTTATAATTAAGAAAGTGGGAGGTTACCTTTCCAGAAATCAAAAAAAAAAAACAACAACAAAAGAAAAAAATGTCAAAAAAATATTTACTATACACAATATTATGATAAGCACAACTCATAATACACGACAAAAGCAGCAACAAAAACATAATTGTGCTTATTTCTCAAAAATCCACCAACAACATGAATAAGATTAAAAAAAAACACTGTTGAGAGAGAATTTCTTTCAGTTTTTTTATTATAAAAAATGAAGAAAATAAAAATGAAGGGGTTTTTTTATTAACTTTGTTATATATTGAGAAAAAAAAGCCAAATTATTAAATATTAAAGAAAAACAGAGAAAGACTAATAACGAGAAATATAGAAGAGTAAGAGAGAAAGTCAATAAGCAATGGAACCAGTTGCTTAAAGAGTACCTATTTTGTATGCATCTCTGTTGTTGTTTTGGTTTTTTTACACCTAAGACACGATATGAATGAATTATGACGAATTATTAAAAACGCAACAAGAAAAACAAGAACAGCAGCGAACCCACAAATCATAATAAGCTAGCTCTTTGTTAATATCAAAAGCAAAGAGTGTTTATTACTTACGTATTTATTTCTTAAAATTTCTTAAATTCCAATTATTATTCATATTTTTGTAACAAAAGCGGAAGTTAAAATCATCGGAAATAAATTTTTTTAGATAGAGAAAAACAAATGAATGAGTTTATTTAACAAAACAGGTATTTTCCTTTCTTCTCTTTTGAGAAAAAACCAATTCTCTTGCTCTTTTTATATCGTATTCATATTGTTGTTGTTTATCATTGATAGTTTGTTTTGCAAGAAGAAAATAGAGAATTGAGAGTTTTTCTAAAAATATGAAATGAGTATGAATGGGTATTTGTGTGTGTGTGTTTGATTGTTAAGTTAACAGAAAAAGGGTGTGAGTATAATAACCGTATATGGTTAAAATAAGACTGAGTGAAATGGCCTGCTTGTGAGAGCATAAGGCTTAGCAATGCAAAAAAGAAAGAGATGCACTGATAAAAAAATATTAATAAAATTATGATGTTTGAGTTTTCATAACATTATAGATTTTTTGTTGTTGCTATTGCTTTTAGCTTTGTAAGCATGTGTTGTTGTGTTTTTTTTTTTTGTTTTATGTTAACGCCGCTGCTGCTGTAGTCTCTTTGTTGTTTAGCCATTTAAAAATGGCAAAAGAAAAAAAGAGAGAAAGAATAAAAATTAATGTTGATATATGTTTCATATTTGAAATGATAACATGCTTTTTTGTTGTTGGTGTTAATATTCTGTTGCATGTGTGCGTGTGTTGATGATGATGTTGTTGTTTTTGTTGATAATATTATGAAGAGCTTTGGGTATGAGTACGCATTTAAGGTAGTGGTGGTATTATTTGTATTTTTTTTCCTTTGTTCATGTGTATGCGGTATAATAAAGCAAACGTAAAGAATTGTTTGAGTGACTTTTTGGTTGGGCTGTTATTATTTGTGAAGTCAGTGTAAGTTTGACGCGCGTGCTGAACGTATCATTTATAAAACATAAGCGAGCAGAACTGCAAAAAAGACGAAATTTACAAAAAAGAAAGAAAAACAAACGTTTAGCACAATACGATTCAAATATACGTAAAATATGAATAAAATAAACAAATTTATATATCATTAAAAATAATAATAGTTTATTAAAAAAGAAAAATAATTTTTTAAAAAAGCCGTCGGTATTTAATAAAATAAAACTTATTTACAAACATTCAAAGGAAAAAAATCTCCCAGAGAGTATGAGTGTAAATTTTAGAAAAAAGTGCGTAATCAAAATAAAATGAGAGTTTATCACATGCAATAGAGTAAAAGCTCTTCCCTCCCCCCTTTTACAAAATATCCGTTTATACAACAACTTCTAACAATCCAATTATATGGTATATATACTCAATTATATATATATATACATATGTATTGATAATTATTAATACAGCAACAACAACTACAACAAAATGTTATGATAAAAACATCAATCTTGTGAAAATTGAAAAACGAAAAAAAAAACCCAAAGCCTAAAAAGACAAATCCAACAACTATAAAACATCATTCACTTTCCATCATCAACAACATCATATCAAATCTCTAAAAAGGATATTTTTATTAATTATTATAACAACAACAGAAATAAAAAATGACAACTACAACAACTTTCAATCGAAAATAATAAAAGAGTTAAACATGTTAGTTATTAAACAAACTTTAAATAGAACACAGCGATAATAACAACAAAATTTAATTGCTTTGATTATAAAAAAAAACATTTTCGTTAAAAAAAAATTATTAAAAAAAGAAATTAATTTTCATTGATAAATACCTACCTACCTATCATGTTTTATTGAAATATCGCAATTTTTTTTAATTTTAATTAAAATAACGGTTGCGCGTGGTGTGTTAAAACAACGTAAAGTTTTAAATTGTTTAATGAAATTTGCAGAGCGCGCTTTTTTCTCGTTTTTGGCTGCTTTAAAAATTTCCATTTCGTAACTTCTTCTTCAAATGAAAAATATTTTGTCAACTGTTTTGTGTGAAATGAGAAGTGATTTTAAGGAAACCCATCAAGAAACCATTAATAAAATGATACAATTTGGTACCGTTAAATATGGAATTGTGAAACAATTAAAAGATCGTGCTAAAAGTACTGAAAAAGGTAAGTTTTTCAACAAAATGTTCAAGATTTTTTTCTTCGAAAACAATTTTTTTACCTTTCTATAATTTGAAAAATAGTAAATTTTGACCAAAAGTCAAAAAAAAATTTTTGTGTGTTTACAACGAACGAGGGAAATTTAAGTTTTAATTTTAGATTTGCAAAGAATTTTAAAATTTTGTGTTCATTATTTTTTTATAAGTAGGTAGGCATAATTTAATAAAAAATGTCAGTCAATTAGGTAGAATAGGTAATTACTTTTTTTAATTGAACAAGATTTTGTAAAACATTTTATTTCATTATTTTTTTTATAAAGTATTATTTTCTCAAGCTGGATGCCCCGGTATGTATAGTGAGCTAGTGTATCAGTGCGAGGGTTACGGGCTCGATTTCAGAGACTGTTTCACTACAACGGTCCTAGTAGACTTTGATTGTAATTTTATTTTAAACTCCTTAGTTGGTCAATAGTAAGAAAAATCAACAGAGAAAAAATAGAAAATCAATTTTAATTAAACAATTCGTTCACACAATTAATTTTTTTTATCAGTTTTGCAAAAGAATTGATCATCTTATCAATTAAGGGATTTGTGTTTTCGAGTCATGCCACACACAATTAAAAAAATTAATTGCACAAACTTAAAAATACACAATATACCTATGTAGGTAGGTATAGGTAAAAAACATTTAAGCTTATGTGTTTTGATTAAAATAATTAATTGCAGCAAACAAAAAATTAATTAAAAAAATTAATGTGCACCAATTAATAGTTAAATAAAAAAATTTTTGCCAAAAATTTTTTCTGTGAAATTGAAATTATTTTTAAAATATTTTTGTTTTAATTTCATAAATTTTTAAATAGTTCGAAAAATATCTCTGATAAGAAGTTTGCCCAGGGTTTCACAAATTTTAAGATCTTCTTAATGATTTAACAAAATTGGAAATTAAAAAAAAAACAATTTCTTAAATTCCCTGAGTGCTTTTTAGAAGACAAAATTTATGTTCATTTCAAAATAAAAATTATGAATTGAATCCCAGAAGTTTTTAAAAATCCCAAAGGTTTTGTAAAAAAGTTTTCATAACCAAAGTGTTTATAAATAATTTCAATAAAAGCAGGTATTTTTTAAGAAAAATTTGTAAAACTTTGAGAATTTCTTTAATTTGGAAATTGTTTTATTCAAAAACTCTTTTGATACAATATTTTTTTTTTTTCGTTTTTTAAAATATGTATTTCTTATAAAAATATATGATTTAAATCACACAAACATTCTGATTCTCAAATTGTTTTGTTCCACACAGAAAAAAATTACGACAAACAGTTGTCATATTGAATACCGAAATAACTAAAAATTGATTTCAATTAAAAAATTTGTGATAGGTAGGTATTAATTAAAAAATTAATTAAACTTGTAGGTACCAGTAAGCAAAATAATAGTATTCCTAAAACGATTAATTCACTTGATTAAACGTATAATTCAATTGATTTAACGTTTAATTCCCACTTGATTAAATTTTTAATTAAAACTGATTTTCCTTTTGATTAATGCATTAATTGGTGAAAAATGTTGGAGATTTTTCTGTTTTTTAATGAAAATGCACCAACAACTGAATTTGTAAATATTTATATATTGTTAAAACTTAACCAATATTTTAAACAATTTGTTTGTATTATAGAATAAATTATTTGTTAATAGCTAGGTATATACAAGTTTTAATTGCGAGTTTGTTATATTAACAAAAAATTTTGTTGCTTACTTTAATAAGAAGATGCATTTCCAAGTTGTTTTTATTAATTTTTTGATTAAACATCATATTACAAATAGCATTGTAATAAATATAATATATTTATATACCTAATTATAATAAACACAAAACGGCATCTTGACATTATTATCAGTAATATTTGAAAAGTTTTTAGTTTGGAAGTTTATTTGAAATATTTAACTTTAAAATATATTTTCTTTAACACAATAATTTACATTAAAAATCAATTTTTTATAAAAATATCTCCTCGAATTTTGTTAAAAAATTTTTTTTTGTTTAATTTTGTAAATATCAAAATGTTTTATAATTTTAAAAATATATATAATTTTATTGCCCTTCTGCTTATAAAATATTTAATGTCTTTTGAATTTTAATTTCTTTTATTTAAAGATTTTTTCGTTTCGATTGGTAGGACCACCTTTCAAAATATGAATCTAAAAAAAAAGAAATCAAACTAGTTTTATTTTTATTAAAAACTCCAAATACTTAATAAACTCCATTAAATACATAGACACAAAAAAAGATAAATTTTATTATATAAAATTTCAAGCAAACCAAAAACAACAAAAACTAATCTTTTATTTTATATATTTTTTTTATAATATTAAAGAAATTCAAATTATATTTGTTTAAATATATATATATATATATATTTTTTTTTTTTTTTGATAAAAACCCATAAAACATAAATTTTTGTTTTTTAAAATGCATAAACAAAAGACTTGAAACAAAAGAGGGAACAGGTACAACCAGATCAGTTTTTTTTTCAATAAATTTTTATACTTTTTAGTCTAAAAACAACACAGATTAATGACACAAAACAAACAAAAACTTACAAAAGATTGATATTAATAATAAAGTAGATCCAAAATAAATCTCTTATCTTTCAAATTAACATTTTAATCACATTTTCTTAAAAAATTAAGAGAGTTTAAGAGCAATAAAATATTGTTTTGTATCACAGTTGGGATCTGACAATTCTTAAATTGTACCGTCTCAATGGCAAAATTGTACCAAAATAAAGTAAATTGTACCAAATTTTCGCTATAAAATAAAAAAAGAATAAATAGTAACTCATAACACTTTTATATTCAATATAACAAAAAAATAAAATCAAATCAAGTTTAAAAATATAGTCGACTAAAACCGACCATTTGATAACCTACACTAAAGAGTACCCTGTTTTGGACCCACCCGGACTGAGGGACATTTAAATCGGCTCAGGAAGTGATATTGAATCGATCGGTATACTAAAAGGTGGGTCTAAGACCAACATTTTTTAGCGTTACACAATTCAGCACAAACGCATAATATCCACTGCACTATTGTGGTATGGGTATACAAAATAAAGAAGAAGCAACAATATCTCTTTTTCTCCTTTCTTTTTGTCAAAGGCAGACAAAAGTGTAGACAGTGTCACCAAAACAATCGACAAAAGTGGCGATTTGGAGACATTTAATCACAGGGCTTCCTACAGGGATACGGGTACATACATACATATATTAATGTATGTATGAATTTATCATCATGAACGCAAATCTAATGCAATTTTGATAGTTCTGGCCAAGGCTGAAGATGTGTTATTACAAATTTTGTTATCAAAAAGAAAGTTAATCCACCTCGAAGAAATTATAAAACTTCGTGGGCATTTTTTTAAATGTACCAAAAAAGGATGGATTGTACCAGTGTACCAATAAAGTTTTGAATGTACCAAATTTGGTACAATTGTACCACAAATCCCAACAATGTTTTGTATAGGTAAAGAAATCTGGTCTCTAAATTGATTTGCTGAGAATTTTCATATTTTTGGTGTGTTTTATATTTTATTAAAGAAAAAATTTACATAGTTTTATTTTTAGCAAAAATAGTCTCGATTGTATAATATTTATTTACTTTGATCCCCCATTGTTTAACATGTTTAATTTATTTATAGGTATTTTTTTTTATTATTAATGATAAACAAAAAAAAATTTTTATTATTAATACCTATAATAAATAGAGAATAAAATAATTTTATATGCAAAAATGTTCTAAAATTATTAACACAGCCCAAAAAAAAAAAAATTGTAAAGTTTTTTTTTGTAATAAATTGAAAAAATACTTATCTTTTACAACGATTATTGGCTGAAACTAGTTATTTATTACATTATAAATGTGATCATTTGGTTACTATTGACAAGTTTTCTTCAGCTATTAACAAAATTAAGTCATTTTATTAAATATGTACATAATTGTTTTGATTGGCTGTTTAGTTATTGTTTTTACATATAAAAACAAGTAAGAAAGTATAGTCCGTCAAGCTTAACCACTTGATACCCTACACCACAGTATCTTCACTGTGGGGTACTCCACCACTTAAACTGCATTGAGCCACAAATTATCTGCAATTATAAAACTCTGTTTTATATATCAACAGATTTTTGAGAATGTACCCTCTTTGGGACACATGTAACCGGCAAAACAAAATTATGAATTGAGTTTAAGATTGATATCATTGCCTTAGAGTGTAAACCTGCTAGCTAACATCTAGAAAATTTTACAGGGCATACAAAAAAGTCGAATATTTTCTATTTCTAGCTTAAGAAGCAAACACTATATGTATATATTCGTTTTAATTTCTTATCTTCTATAGAGTCCCAAATTAAAGTATGGACATGTTTTTCTTAGTCCGGTTTACGACATAAGAATTCATTTGTGCCGAATATTATCTAGACATATATACCTAGATGCGATTTTCTAACTTAACTTACTTTTTATAAAAGATCTGCCGGGTGCAATACACAATTGTAATGTGTTAATGTATGCCGATGATGTAAAAATCTTTTTAAGCTACAAAAAATCATCAAAAATGCTCAATCCTTAACATGATTTGGATAAGTTTTATAACTGGTGCAATATCAACATCATGCATCTCAATTTAACAAAATTTAAGCATATGCGCTTTTGTAGAAAATGGAATCCTGGGTATCTATACTTTGGGTGACTGCCAACTTAAATTAGTTAAAGAGATTTTGGATCTTGGTGTTTTAATTAATCCAAAATTAGATTTTATAAAACACATTACATCAACGATAAATAAAGCTCGTGGTGTACTTGCCTTTATAAAACGTTGGGCTAAGGATTTCACTGATCCTATGATTACAAAGCTGTTATATACATCTTTGGTAAGACCTATCATCGAATATGGCTCTATTATCTGGGATCCCGACTATGATGTTCACATAAACCGAATAGAATCTGTCCAAAAACAATTTTTATTGTTCTGCTTAGGAAACTCAACTTGGAATCCTTCTGAAGTACTTTCATCTTACTCTGTAAGACTTGCACGCGTTAAATTACCATCACTAGTAAGCCGAAGAAAATTGCTTAACATTGCGTTTTTAGTCAATTTGCTTAATGGTAACGTAAGTTCTAAATTCCTGCTTAATAATGTTAAACTCAGCGTTCCTCAGCGATCAACTCGCAATTACATACCATTATATCTTCAGGCCTTTCACACAAACTATGCAAATTCTGATCCTTTTCGGAGAATATGTAAAGATTTTAATGAAATGTATGATTTAGTTGACTTTTCTTGAAGTGCCAGTGTCATTAAACGTAGTATTATCTTGTTTTTAAATACATAAACTAATAATATTGTTTGTAATATAATTATAGTCTGTACGGATTTAAATCCATAGACTTAAATAAATAAATAAAAATAAATAAAGAGATGGGGCTTATATCGGACCTATGGTCAATTCTGGGCCTTCTAGCCATAACATAGTAGCTATTATAAAAGTTATCGTCGTTATAAGAAAAAAAGTTTTTTTTTGAAGTATTATATGTATTGGAGTTTGATTCAATAAAATTTAGTAAGATTTAGGCGCTATGCTCCTTAAAGGAGCCAATGGAACCAATAAATATATCTGTGGCAAAAACGTAAAAAAAACTGGGTAAAAAAATCTTTTTTATCAAATAATAAAATAAATAAAAATTTAATAAAAATTTCGTTTATATAACAAAATTTTAAAAACGTAAACAAAAATGTTTTTTAATGAAAATTCTTCTGTTAAACAACATTTTTTTTCAACTTATTAAATTTGACTTAAGATGTTTTGTTAAAATACCAAAGATATATACTATATATGTATATATATTTATAAAAGAGGTTTTCACCAAATACAGACATAATAAGATAGTTTATGAGCAATATATTTGGAGAAAAAGTTTGTGGGGGAGATATGTGATGTTATGGACCAACTCTTACCGCTTTCAAGAAGTGCTGTCCTTATGTCAAGCAAGACTTATTATGTTCAAAATTGCGACCTGTACTTTGCTTACAAGATTAACGTGTACAGACAACCAGCCAGCCTGACGGACGGACGGACGGACGGACGGACGAACCTCGTTGAATCGACTCAGAAAATAAATCTGATTCGATCGGTATAATAAAACATATAATACTCTCTTCACTATTGTGGTGTGAGTATAAAAAGTTCTATTAAAAGTGTTTTCGCTTAAGCGCTTTTTGCTCTTTAAATAAAAATGTAATCGGAAACGGACATAAAGGTCCAATTAGACGTGACTTAAACACAGCCGTAACGAGGACCATATAAACCAAAATTAAATTGGTTTGTATGGTTATGTCGTTATGGTATGTCACCTATAATCAAAACAGTTGTGTCACGTATAATTTAAACTTAATTCTTTGCTTTGATTTTAATTCGTAGTCATACAGGGTGGCTCATAAGCAACGTTATGATTTATTTAGCTTATAACTTTTTTCCTTCTGATTTTATTTAACGTTGGTATTTATTAAAATTTAGATAATAGTTTGAAAATGAGTTCACATTATGTGTTGAAGCTAATCGGACATGTTCTGCAAATCGCAATCACGTGAAATTGAAATCGAACAAATTTCGCAAACTCTCCCGTGTTCAAAGTTCAAAAAAATATTTAATTTCTCATATTTTGAGCATCACTTTTCTCTTCCTAAACTCCTTTTGATATCAAGAAAAAATACGTTTATTTTTTCAAAAATTCAATTGAAAATCTTCAACGGTTTCAATTTCATATTTTTTCTTAGAATTTCAGGTCCCAGCGCCCTCATTTCTTGTCGGATATTCACCTTAAGCTGTTGGATGGTTCTCAGCTTATTGGCATGTAAATATCCCTTAAGGTACCTCCAAAGAAAAAAATCGGGAGCCGATAAATCTATCGCCAAAAACTTTACGCGGGAGATGCATAGTTGGACGAGGCTGTGTGCGCTGTGGCCTGGATTTTTCACTACCTCGGGCCTTAAAAAGTTTTCAATCATTGTCAGGTATTGAATGACATTTACATTAACCGCAACTTGTTAGTCGTTTTTGTTAAGGAAATTTGAAGATATTTATGGGAAAATGCATTGTGACAATAATAAAAAACCTGGACAAATCGTACGTTCGCGACCGGTACATAAGCCAATTTAACAAAAACCAAGAGAGATATTTTATTTTGTAAATACTGGATAAAGACCAGTGTTGCCAATTCAGCCATTTAGTGGCTAGATTTAGCCATTTTTCATCCTGTTTAGCCATTAAAAAATTAATTTAGCCATTGGCCATTTTTTTTAGCCATTTTTCGAATTGTTTTGCCATAAATTTTTATTTGTCATTTTTCTTTTAAAAGAATAATTTTTATTTTATTATAAAAATTAATAAAAGTAAAACAATCATTTTTAACAATTTAAACGCCTTTAGTTTAAATCACAACTTTTACAAATGTGGAAAATCGCTATAAACTAAGATGATGAAACATCTTTCAAAATAAAGGGACAGTATTCCAAAATTAAATGGATCAACACAAATAAAGCTGTTTTTTTTTCTGGTTGCAAGTATTTCAATAAAGAGATGCAGGCAGCAACAAAATTTTTTTAGAAATTTCAGAATTGACTATAAAGTTGCTCTCACTTCCATGGTCTAATACTGAAGTAGAGAGGGTATTTTGCCAAGTAAACATCGCTATAAGTAATTTAAGAAATAGGTTACATTTAGCAATCGTTAATTCGATTTTTTTAATTAGGTATATATTTTTACCGTAACAATAAAATGTTTTTACCAACACCACAATAGTGGAGAGCGTACTATGCGTTTGTGGTGATGTTTGTAACACCTTAAAATATTGATACTTAGTCAACCTTTACGTATACCGATAGACTAAGAATCACTTTCTGAGTCGAATTAACGATGTTTGTCCGGCTGGCTGGCTGGCTGTCCATGTACACCTTGTGCGCAAAGTACTGGTCGTAAATTTGCAGATAATTTAATAAAATTTGGTACATAGGTTATAATGTGGTGTAGGGTATCATCTAGTCGGGGTTGACCGACTATACTTTTTTACTTGTTTTTTATTGTAGATCTGGACTCAAAAGGTTGGGTTACTTGTCGTGATTATGATTTTCCTTCAAGTTATTTAAAACTAATAGGCACGAGGGATTTCTATGATATGAACAATTTTTTAAATATCTATCAAAATATTAATTTACGTTTATTCTTATTTAAGAAATTAATCTTAACTTACAATTTCATCGTTAACAACTTTAAATGAATTATTTCTGTTTTCTTATTGAATATTAATGTGTTTTATTTAAAAAAGCTTTTAGCCATTTTTTAGCACATTTTAGCCATTTTTTCCGTAAATTTAGCCATTTTGGTCAATAAGTTTTGGCAACACTGATAAAGCCCTACATTAATAAACGTTTAAAATAAATAAATCACTTTTGAATATTCCGTTCCATTACGCAGATTTTTACATTTCACTACTGTCAGCCAAAGTTGACTCCTATTTTGTGTACGTTCGTGACCACATGTTTATAACTGTCATTATGAAAACTTAAACTCGATGAAATCCATCTTTTGCACTAAACATAAGCTACCCAAATGCTATCAAATCGCAAAAAAAAAAAATGCTAGGAAAAGTTTTGTTTTCTATATTATTTGTACATCAAAAGCATACGAACATACGGTCGTGACCCCTGGAAATTTCCATATATCAAATTTTTATCGAATCTTTATTTATTTATTTGTTAATTATGATTAGCTTAATTGTCAATTTTTTACTTTGATAAATGCACTTAAATATATTGTGGGTGGTTGCTTCGGCCAGATCATCAGGAAACCTTTTTCCAAAGTCTTTGGAAAAACTAAAGATATTATACAAATAAAACTGTGAAGCGAATGAGAATTACAAAAACTCAAGTCTTATTAGCAACGATAACAAAGCTATTAAAAAATGGACAAGAGTTGTAAAAATACTGTCGTTACTTTTATTCAAATATTTTTTTTATTGAATATGAAGAAATATTTATTTAGGTATTTCTTTTTTTTAATATGATTTATTGAGTGCTTTTTAGCAAAGTGTAATTTTGATAAATTTTTTCATTAAACCAAATAAAAAGTTTGTTGACCACAAATTTAATTTCAACAAACTGTGTTGATGAAAATTTTCTTGAGATATTTTTTTCATGTTATTTGTTTTATGTATGGGTGCACAGAAAAAATTCTCGCCAATTTTAGCAAAAATAAAATCAATTTGAATTAAAACTTAATCAAGTGAATTAAACGTTTACTTATATCAACAACATTACTGCAGAAAAGTTTGTTAATAACAAAAAATATTTAATTGGTACTATTAATTTGTGCAAATAGAGCAAATTTAATTAACATCATTATTTTTTTTATTGAAATTATTTTCATTTTTTTTCTGTGTGTAAGTGTGGTGGTTTTGTTAATGCAATAAACATTTTTAATATATTACGAGTTTTCTCAAAAGAGCATTTTAATAAAACTCTTTTTTTGCTTAGTCGTGATCTTGTAGCTGAAACAAAAAAAAAATTTATATTTTTAAATATTTTTTAGAAAACTTTAATAAATTCTAATAAATTTCTAATGAATAAATTCTAATAAAGTTCTAATAACTTTTTAACACATGCTATGTTTTATTTCAAAAAATAAATTTCCATAATAACAAGTTAGAAACAAACTCTATGCTTAAGAGATCAGTACAAAATTGTATATAGACTTTTTCTTGATTTGTTTATTTATGTATTTATTAAATTTCGCTTCTTTCGCTTACCAAAAAGAGTCTTGTTCAATTTAAATTTATTTTATTATTTCCTAACTTAATTTTTAAAAAATAAATTGTACATTTTATGAATAAAAACCAAAAACAGAACCGCGCTTGTCGGTATTTGTTGTTTGAACAAAAAAAAAGTCATCAGAGTGTCAATAAACACATAATCATGATTGAATTATGAAATTAAAACAAGACAAGTGATGTGCGGATTCAGAAAAAAGCTTCATCATCCGTTATTTGTTTTTGTTTAAACATTAATGCATATTAAATTAATACTTATTTAAACAAATTATGGGAATTTGATAGAGAAACACACAATATTTAACACAAAAAATTAATTTAAATTGAATTTTGTTTTCAGCTTCAAAAAAAAGTCACACTAAATTATAAATTGAATTCACTTTTAAATAATAATAGAAATTATTGGCTTAACTCTTAACTCTGAATTCTTGTTTTATTATTTAAACAAAAAAAAAAAAAAGAAAAAAAAGTTTTGTGTGGTTGGTTTTAATTTATTAATTTTTGTGTTTTTTCAATAAAAGAAAGAAAAAAAAAAACTGTCTCACGTTCCATTTTTTAGTTGTTTTTCGTTTTTTGTATTGGCTTGTCAAATATTGAGTTGTAGAAAATGATACATTCGTCGCCTTAGAGTGCAAACCTGCTTAGTAACTTCTCGCAAATTTTACAGGGCAGACAAAAAACTTCTAATGTTTTTAATTTTTAGCTTAAGAAGCGAACCTTATATATATTTGGCTTATATTCTTAAATTCTATAGGTTCCCAAACTAAAGTTCATGTTTTTCTTAGTCGATGCAGCTTCTCTTTATCTTTCAAACGGTATCAAGATGTCATATACTGTTTTTTTTTTGCCAAAATACAAATATTAAATATATATTAATATCAGTTATTTAAAACAACAACAATCAATTGCAATTTATTTATTTATTTCTGTAAGTCTATAGAAAAATCCTAACAAACTATTACAAAGTTCAAGCTTTAAGAAAAACAAAAATAGAAGCATAAACAATTACAAACAAAATTATTAATTTAATGAGTTTAAATATGAAATTTTGTCCAAAGTTATTTACGGGAGTACAACATTTTTTGTTTATTATAAGATTTTCTTATGACGTGCTAAACACCCAATTTTTATTTTGTAAATACATATTGATATTAACTGTTGGGGGATAAGCTAGTTCCCATGCGCATTTCACTGGTTGCTTAGGCCAGATCATCAGGAAACCTTTTTCCAAAGACTTTGGAAAATCTAGATTTATTATAGAAATAAAACTGTAAACCGAATGAGATTACAAACACTCTAGTCCATATCAAAGTTTAGACAAAACACCAAAATTTAACAGTGAATTTATCTTTTCTTACATTCCCGACTACAATTAAGTGTTTAAAGAAAATTAACTATTTTATATTTTTCGCAAGAAAATCTAAATATTTGCACGGGCACCTGCAAATTTATTATCAAAGTTATTTACGGGAATTTTTCCAGAGGAAATCGGGAGTTGACACGTTCGTTCGAAGTCTTCTTGAAGTAAGTAACTTGATAAGTTTACATAGGATGGTAACATTATGCGGGGATTCCGACAGAAGCCACGAAGCCAAAATAAGAAAAATCTCGATTTGAACTGACTCGATTTTGTTTGAGTACTGTAAATTTGGTCGCACCAAAGAGGTTAACAGTTGCTTGGTAACAAAAGAGTCAGAGAACTCTTTATACCACCTTTAAATTAATCCTAAGGCACCAGTAGCTTTTTTAGCTGTTAATATGACGTGATTACTGAAATCCAACTTTCTGTCAAACTGGACTCTTAAATAATTGAGGCAATCATCCAGTTCGAGAACAGAAGCATTCATAGTATATATTTTTTTTTACATTAAGTTCGATTTAATTCTCAGTCCACTAAGATGTCAAGTAATTTACATTATTCTGAAGAAGTACTTGTTGATCTATGTTGTTAAATTTAACAAACAATTTTACATCATCGGCGTTCGTCAGTGAGTTAGCATGTTTCGCAACAGAAAGAAGAATTGTAGGGGATTATTTGGAACTTAGTAGGTCTTAAACAAGCGATTTTATTAGATATTTAAAGTAAAACTCGTGACAAATTCTTGAAAAATATAACCATGGAAACATTAGTGCAAACAGTAAATAATTTTACAAACACAATGGGTAATATGATGCAGGAAATTCTTAGAATGCAATCGATGTTATTGCAAGCTATTCTTAACAAGCCATGAACTGTTTAAAAATTTGTTTTTGGAACGCAAACGGCATCCGCCAACATAAAAATGAATTAGAATACTTTCTTAAAAATAAACAAATTGATGTCATGATGGTTTCTGAAACTCATTTGACCTCAAGAAATACGTTTAAAATTAATGGTTATACTCTATATGATACCAAGGACCCTCGAGATAGAGCTTGTGGAGGTTCTGCTATATTAATAAAAAACCGAATTAAACACTACCCAATGTGTGATCATCGTGAAGATTATCTCCAAGCTACGAACATTTGTGTCGAAGAGCTAAATCGAAGCATAGTTATTTCATCTCTATATTCACCACCTAGATTTGCAATATCAGAAAGCCAATATTATAAATATTATAAGTCACTGGGGCCCTGTTTCCTGGCTGCTGGCGATTACAACGCAAAACATACCTTCTGGGGGTCACGACTTATAACACCAAAGGGTCGTGTTTTGTTTAATACAATCTCTAAAATGAATTTAAATGTTGTCGCGAGCGGCCAACCAACATATTGGCCTGCTGATCCGCAAAAAATTCCAGATGTCATCGATTTTGGCGTGGTTAAAAACATCCCCACAGAAACGATTTACGTTGAAGCTTCCATAGAATTATCCTCTGATCACACACCTACAATTGTTACTATAAAAAACACCAATAGAATTGAATCTCCCTCTGGTCACATAGCGACGTCAGCTACACATATAAATTGGATAAAATATAAAAAATATCTCAGTACCCATTGCACAGAAAATATTCCGCTTAGCACACCGGAGTATATAGATCGCTCTATTGTCAATCTTGTCAGTTTTCTAAAACTAGCTGTTCAACATTCCAGCATTGCCCCCAAAAAAACCAAAAATAATAAAATATATTCCTCAGATGTCGAGCGTCTCTTGTCTGAAAAAAGGAGAGCTCGTAGAGAGTGGCAATTGCACAGATCCCCTCAACTTAAGAACTTACTAAAAGACTGTACAAAAAGGCTGAGAAAGTTACTGCAGACTCAGAAAACGGCTTCTCTGGAAAAAAATCTTAAGGAACTTGATGCAACTCCACAATCAGACTACTCATTATGGCGTGCAGCTAGAAACCTCAAAAGGCCAGTTGTCGCTAATCCGCCATTAAGAAACTTGAATGGAAGTTGGGCAAGAAATGATGTTGAAAAAGGAAATCTGTTTGTTAATCATTTAAAACACGTATTTACCCCTAACATATCTCACGATATGGCGGTCGAGTTACCACCTGTTGCTGCTAGATCAGCTGTTCCCCTAAGATTTGAGATAAGAGAAATCGAAAAGGCTATTTGTGATTTAAACCCCAAGAAGGCTCCTGGTTTTGATAAGATCAGCAACAAAATGCTTTTGGAGCTACCCAGCATAGCAAGGAGAATTATTCTTTTAATTTTTAATGCTATTTTACGCCTGGAATACTATCCTCAAAAGTGGAAGGTTTCCTTAGTCATCATGATACCTAAACCAGGAAAGGATCACACAAAAGTTGAGTCATATAGGCCTATAAGTTTACTTTCAAATATATCAAAGCTTTTTGAGAAGCTGTTAGCGTCAAAATTAACCCCAATTCTAAATGAAAACAGATGTATTCCTAACCACCAATTCGGCTTTAGAAGAGAACACAGCACAATTGAGCAAACCCATCGTATAGTAAACGCAATAAGAAAAGCCTTTGAAGAAAGAAAATATTGTTCCGCTCTCTTCATCGATGTTTCTCAAGCTTTTGACAAAGTCTGGCATGAAGGCTTATTACATAAATTGAAGCTAAACTTACCAGTAAACACACACAAGCTGTTAGAAAGCTACTTAGTCGGTCGAAAGTTTATTATTAAAGAAGGTGATTATTTAAGCTCTCCTCAACCAATTGAAGCTGGAGTCCCTCAGGGAAGCATCCTAGGCCCACTTTTATACTTAATATATACTTCGGATATGCCAATAAACAACTACACCCAAACTTCAACATTTGCTGATGACACAGCTTTTCTAAGCGTGCACGAAAACAGTCAAGAAGCATCTCGATACCTACAGGATCATATATTTCAACTCGAACTGTGGCTGAAGCAATGGAGGATAAAGGTCAATGAGCAAAAATGCGTACATGTAACATTTACCTTGCGTCGGGAAACATGCCCCCCTATTAAAATCAATAATCATTTAGTGCCTCAAAATTCGCATGTAAAATACCTCGGTATTCATCTAGATCGCCGTTTAACGTGGAAAAGCCATATAGAGGCAAAATTATCTCAAATGAAACTAAAAGCCATCCAAATTCATTGGCTTATTGGAAGAAACTCTGTCCTAAGTCTCGACTGCAAACTTTTACTTTACAACTCCATCTTAAAGCCAATCTGGTGCTACGGTATTCAACTATGGGGCACTGCCTCGGCCTCTAATATCGAAAAAATTCAAAGGCGCCAAAATAAACTTCTTCGAATAATCACAGCTGCCCCTTGGTATGTTAAAAACTCAAATATTCACAAGGATCTCAATGTTCCTTTAGTAAAAACTATGATTACAAAATATGCAGTAAAATATTTAAAAAGGCTTGAACAACACCCAAATCCACTAGCTCGAAATATTTTAAACCATGGCGGCCACACTCGCTTAAGAAGAAGAGACACTGCAGCACTTACCCAATTAGATGAGCGATAAACACCTATATAAGTGAACAGAACCCGTGATGAAGAAAATTTTTGTCTGGCACTGGCAGGACGTAAAATAACGTATTAGGTTAAGATTTGATTAATTATTGTTAGTTCATATTTAAAATATGAAGATTCAATAAAAAATAAAAAAAAAAAAAAAAAAAAAAAAAAAAAAAAAAAAAAAAAAAATACTTTGAGTAAAAAACTTCTCTTAAAAAAAACTACAGTAATCGTTAAAATATTTGAACTGAAAATTTCGTTCGATTTTATTTCAACTCGATTTTGATTTCTAAAACACATGGCCCAATACTTTCTAAATTCATTATTCAATTAATTTTTCAAAGTTTATTTCGGGGCCTAATTTCATTGAAATTATATTGTATCGAGTCGTTTTCGATTCTATTAAAAAAAATTTAATTTAAAGTTAATTAAAAATGGTTTTTAAATATTTACCCATTTATTGCAAGATTCCATAAAATATTTGTTGAATATTCAATTATATTTCAATCCATTTTTGCCTTTCACAGCACACAGGAAAACACGCTTGTTTGGACCTGATACACAAATAAGGAAAACATATGTTTTTTAAATGAAAGTTGCTTAAACATAATATGGTTACCTTAACCATATTATTGTAACTGATAACCATATACTGGTTTAATTAGTCCTCCATCTAGAAGCCACAACCATGTTATTGTTGCCTCACGTCATGTTACAATATGTAATAACAATAATACAATATGGGAGCTAAATTTAACCGTAATAAGGCTGACGATAACAATAGGGTTTAAAGCTACGGTCACACTTAGTAAATATTTGACGAAAAAAAAATGTGACCATCAGGTAAACTGAAATACGATTGCAATATTTATTTTGACAATGATACCAAATCCTACAAAAAAATATTAAAATTGGTTTTGCTATGTATATAAAAGGTTATATTTTGTGATATTCAGACCATGTTAAATCACACTTACTATTTAAAAGAGTATTGTCTTCGCTTACTTGGTAAAATATTTAATAGTTGCTCATATAGAAAAAATTTTTTTTATTTGCGTGTAGAACCCGATATTAATAACAGTTTAGGAAAAAGTTACTTATTTCTGGGGCCTACACCATATTTCTATTCGAAAAATAAAACTTTTTGAAAGCAGTTTCCGATTCGAAAATAAACCGTACTGCGTAACTCGTTCAAAACAATGACAGAGTTGTATTCACAAGTGGGAAATTTGATAAAAAAAACCTGATACTAATTTAATTCCTTTACATACTGGCACTTGTTAGATTACAATAGACCTGTTTAACAGACAGTCGAATTAGTTATTTAATTTTGTCATTTGCAAAAATAAGAACCGATGTACTGCCTTCTATCCCCAATCCCAAAAGCCAAAATGTCGAATGATCCAATTAAAAATAACTGGATTTTATTTAAGAGTAATTTTTTAACTCCTGTAAACTGGAGAGCAAAAAATCGTTTATGATTAAGAAATAAAACAAATGTATTTATAAATCATTGTTTTAAATGAGTTTTTAATAATTTAATTAACCCGATTTAAAAAAAGCCAGTTACAAAAGGAGCGGTTAATGAAAAAAAAATTTATATAATTACAAAATTTTACTTCAAGCTTGAGAGATTTTTAAGAGGAAATTAAAACAGCAATTGAAGCAAATTTAATGATTATTTTATATAAATTACAATAAATTTAATAATGAAATTATACATTTGATAATAATTGCTACAAAATTCAAAAGAAAATAAACGTAAAATTCGAAAATAAAATACAAAATTTATTTTAAAAGAAACACGAGGATTAACTAAAACATTTTAAAAGAGAAGCTTTTCTTTTAGTTGCTGCAGCAAACAGATAATTTTGATAAAGCTTTAAACACCCAGAGGAAAAACATGTTTGAATATGGTCACCTTCAACAAAACTATTTTTAAAGAAAATTTTAAACATATTATGTTAAATTTAACCATATTATTGTCACTGACAACAATATTATGGTTAAATTATTCGTCCATCAAGAAGCCACAACCATATTATGGTTGCCACCAATCACTTAATGGTTGATAATAACTCAAATATGTTTAACACTTAAAATAGCATGGTTGTTTTTCAACCATAGCATGTTGCTCTTAGAAAAGAGGAAAATGCTATTGTTAATTTGAAAACAAATTGTTGTCATATTTTACCATAAAATGCTTAGAGGCAACCATAATATAAGTGTGTCTTCTTGATAAAGGACTTATTGAACCATAATATGGTTGTCGGTGACAATAATATGGTTAAAATAAACATAATGTGTTTAAAATTTTCTTTAAACAAAAGTTTTGTTGGAGGTGACCATATTTAAACATGGTTTTTCTCTACGTGAAGTTTCCCCATCTTAATTAAAGCCGGATTTTCCAGGTGCTAAGGCGCACTTAAGGAAAATGCAACACAATTAGAAGTACGACTTTCTTGAATGTGTTGTCATGCCCCTTTTGTAAATGGGAGCCCTGACGACTACGTTTGTAGTAGGTTTTACTATTGTGAATGGCACCAAAAAAGTTTGACAAAAGGATTTTGCCCTATGGACTTGTCAGGCTTTCTTTGAGCCATTATAGTTTTGCAGCCAGATATCCCACTGTTATTTTTAAATAAGTAAAATTTTAAACGTTTTGAATCATATATATTTGGATTGACCTTTTATTGAACCGTGAGTACAAACTCGAATTTCTTACCAAATTTTCGCCCAAAAACGACAATAACAAATTTCTAGCCAAGGGTTAAATATATGTTTTCTGGGTTTATTTTACAAAAAAGTTAATTTACTTAAGAAATTTAGTTTTGAAGTTGTTACTTTGGCCAGAGTGATGAATTTATGAATTTTATTTTTGTCAAGCTAATAGGTCCTAAACTTTTTTTTATAAAGAATTAATTAACTTGTGATTATTTAGCATATTCTTTTCGAATTTTATTACTGCCCTCGGACATTTATTATCTGCTTATTAATTATTATGGATTTTTTTATTATAACATTAATTATCCGCTGAAAAAAAATTAAAATTTTTAAAAACATTTTATTATTATTAACAGCCTTCATTTATGGCTTTTAATTTCCTTAATAGTCCCCCAAACCAGTCAAATTTATAATTTGGAAATAGAAACCAGTTTCTTGACATTTTTTGGTTAATTAAATTTCTTTGAAAAAAAACAATTTTAATAAACTTCAAAAACTATTAAAGAAATATCTACCGCATTTAAATCATAATCAAAAACTCTCATAAGTTGACATAATTTTATGCAAATAAAATAAAAAAATAAATAAATAATAAAACCAAAAGATACAGCCATAAATGTTTAAATAAAAAAGTTAATTTTTTTTAAAGTAAACAAATTATACTAAAAATTAACATAAATTTCAAAGGAAAATCATCTGTAACCCTACAAACACTTTAAAGCCTAAAAAAAGAAAGAATAAAAGCTTTAATTTTAAGTTACTTCAAACAAATTTCGTTACATCAATGAAAATGTTTCGTTTGTTTTAGCAATTTTAGGGGTTTTTAAAGGAATTTGTTACTTGGGCTATTGCGTTATTTATGCCCACACCATCATAGTGGATAAGGTATTTATGAGTTTGTGCAGATGTATGTAACACTAGAAACACTTATTTTTTAAGTGTACCAATCGACTCTGAATCACTTTCTGAGATCTAACGATGTCCGTCCGTCCGGCTAGCTGGCTGGTTGTCTGTCAATGTAACCATGTGCGCAAAGTACAGGTCGCTTTTTAAAGATAATTTAATGAACATTGGCAGATTTCAGTTGTCATAAGGATGAAGCCTTAATTTCACATTGTGCCTAAAAGCCATCTTATTATGTTGCTATTTAGATTAAATTGGATCCAAACTTTTTTATGCAAACTAAATCATCGTACTAAATTTAATTGGAATCGGTCCATATTTGACCGCATTTGAAAACTACTCCCGAAAATAACTTTTAATGCCCTAACTTCCTTATAAATGATGGCATCACTTTTACGATAGCCACTTTATCATGACAAAATGCTGTATTGGTAGGTCCAAATTAAAAAAAAACACTTAAAGGCAAACAAATCTGACGTAGATGAAAATATCTAAATAATAATTGGCGCAAAGAACTTTTATATTAATCTTAAACTCAAAAAATAATTTTGTTTTGACAGGTGCATGATTGCCAAAGGGTCCCAAATAGGACGCACTCTCTTAAATTTGTTTATATATACTGTGGTGTAGGGTATCAAATGGTCGGTCTTGATCGACTATACTTTCTTAATTGCTAAGAATTATATTTGATTGACGCCATACACTGGTTTGTTGAAGCTTTTAATTTTGTTAAAAATTTAAAAATTTTGAAACATTAACGGAAGCTAAAGTTTTGTTATTGTTTTTTTTTTGTTAGTAATATTATAAATAAATATATAATTTTGAAAATTTTTTTTTAATATTTTAAAAAGTTTAAAAAAGTTTTGTGTATAAATTTTTTTTAAGTTTCATTTTAGTTTATAAATCACTTGTTTGGTAAATTTTTGTTTGTGCTTAGCCACAGTTTGACAAATGAGTTCACATTTGATTAGAAAGAGCAGCATGTTTCTTGCTGTGTGTGTATTAATGATTTAATCGTTCATATTTATACCTACACTACCATTCTGTAAGAGGTTATTATGTTTTAGTGCTAATGATGTGTCTAGCACACAGAAATATTGGTTCTCGAATCTAGATCCAGTTTTAAGTATATTGATTTATTAAAAATCACCTTTTTCTCGGCTTGCTGCACAGAAAAAAAATAAAAATTGATTTTAATTAAAAAATTTGTGATATTAATTAAAAACTTAATTAAATTTGAACCAGTAAACAAATTAATAGTATCAATTAAACCAGTTAATAGTATTAATTAAACGTTTAATTCGCTTGATTAAACTTTAAATTCACTTGATTACATTTTTAATTAAAACTGATTATATTTTTGATTAATGCTTTAATTGGCGCAAATTACAGTTCGCAATTTTAAATATAATTTAATACATTTGGCGACGGTAACTTCTACAATAGCTACAATTCCATGGCACATTTTTGTGATGACAAGTTTGAAATTGCCCAAATATCCAAAATAAATCTTTTCCTAAAAATCCCTTTAAGACAAAAAAAATCTCATAAAAATGTTGATGTCTAGACAATATATAGTGCACAACTATTTAACTACTTTATAAATCTTAACCTTATAACAGAATTTTGTTATTGCGGGTTCATGATTGCCCATGGGTTCCAAATTTTTTTAAATTTGTCTGTTAACACTGTGGTGCAGGGTTTCATATGTACGATTTAATTTGACCGTCTATTCTTTCTTACTTGTTTTTGTTTGTTGCTGTTTGCTGTTGTTTTTGTTGTTAAAGAGAGGACAAAATAATAATTATTTATGGCTGCATTAAAAAATATTGTATAAACTAAAAGTTTAACGTAAATGAATGTGTCAGAGACCACGCATTTTATGAGTTATAAAGAACATTAAAAACAAAATATTAAATTAAGAAACCAAAGAAAATAGACTATGAAAAGAAGCAGTTTACTTTTTTAAAATTTAGTAAATTTTATTTTAATTTAAATTCAAAACATTTTGTTGCTATTGCTACTGCTACAGAATATTTTTTCAATAGAAGTTATAGCAATAAGATTGGTAGTAATTGTAGCATTAAAAACACTGTTTTTACAATCTTATATTATTTTTTATTTAGAAAAAAAGGCTCTTTTTTTTGAGGTTCTCGATTTCGTATAACAAAATTAACGGTTAATTTAAAGAAAGTGTTGATTTTTATTCAGTATTCGCCCCCGTTGTAAATAAATTTTACCTCAAAATGGGCCTACTTTTCCCAAAAATATTAATGGGAAAAGCTAAACTTAAAGGGAAAGAACTGTTAACTTTTTATTTACGATAGACGCAATTATTTTGTTAAGAAAAGAAGCTATTAAACTAATTTGCTTAAGCGCTGTTGATACTTAATTCAAATACAAACAACTTATTAGTATTATTATTAGTATTATTATTAGTAAGGTACAGTTTATTGTTTATCAGAGGAAATAATTTTAAAAACGCAGTTGAAATTTGCTTGTATGTTTATTTCTTTACTACTGAAATCAGTTCTCGTTTGCTTGGCTGCTGCCAACTTTTTACGAGCAAAACTTGCTTAAAAATATGTCTTAACGATGGTTAAAAATGCCTTAACAAGATGTTTTTCTTACAAAAACAAAAGCATTTTAATCTTAAAAGTAATAAAACTAGTTTTTTAATAATGTCCGTCTGTCTGTTCGTTGAAATAGGGTTTTCGAAGACCGTAGATATGATGTGGGCTAGGCTGTTATACATTTAAGTCACATATAGTCCGGAATTGTTTGCTATTGAATTTCAGCCTGATCGGTATTAATGCTGTTTTTTTTTGGCAATGTGCGTTAGTGGTTGGGTAGTCTAAGGTGTTGCATTAGACACGCGTTCTACTGCTTCTAATTTCAAATACTTTAAGAAACTTTTTGATAAAACTGTGTAAATTATTTTTTTTAAAGTGACTTTCAAATTAATATCAAAGAATACAAGATTTTGTTAGTCGTGCTTAATTCCCAATTTGTATTCTTGATAAAAACACTGAAAAATAAAAAAAAAATTGGGAATTAAGTACGACTAACAAAATCTTGTATTCTTTGATAATATCAAAGAATTTTAAACTTTAATATATAATATAAAAAAATTTAAAAATTGGTTTTTATTAAAATAAAACTAAAGCAATTTGAATAATTACAAATTCTTAAAACGCTATTTCACAATATTCCTAAACCTTTTAATGGTATTCTCTGGAAAAGTTTTCTTTAATTGTTTTTAATAAAATATCAAAATCAAACAAATTAAATTTAAGCAATAAATTAAAAAATAAACTTCCTTTAAAAACATTTCTTGTAATTTTGTAATACTTTGTCTTATCTTAAAAAAATATATATATATATATATATAAAAAAAAACGGCTACAAAAAAATTAAAATTAATACAATTTCAATTGTTCTTTCTTATTTTTTTTGCATAAATTTTTTTCTGTAAATTAAATTATTCATAGCCAGTTGGCCCATGGGTTCAAATATATTATAAAAACAATAAACCTTTAACTATTTCGTATTTTTGCTGGTTGATTGTTGGGTTATTTTGCATTTTTGTATGATAACCCCAATAAAATGTATTTTTTTTTTATTTTTAAATATTTATATAAATAAAAAATTCAAAATAACGAATATGTAAAAAAAAAAAAAAAAAATACTTTGTGAACACATGGTGTATAAATATTTGATAAAATGTACGAGCACTAGTTTATAAAAAAAATTTATGCAAATTCAAGAAGCAGCAACAAAAAAGTCATCAAATTTATTTCAAGTGATATGAAAATTTCATTAACCAAAAAAAAAAAAAAAAAAAAAAAAATTATATTAAAAACACGAAAATTGGTTGAAAATCAAATTTATTCAAAAATACAACACAGAAAATGAAATTAAATAAAAAAAAAAAAATAATTGAATTTCGTAATAAACAAAAACTTGATAAAATAAAATTTATGTAATTCCACATTTTTAAATTTTTGTAAAATTTTATTCACGTTTGAACGAAAATGCAAATTTGAAAACCTAAAACAAGGTTACTTACTTTTTGCTGGATCAACAAGACTGACCATTTTCTTCTTTATGTTTTTCTTAAAAGTTTCATGATTCAATTGCTTTTTTTTTAGCAATCAGTAAAAGTGCGAAAAATCTACAAATTTTTCTATTAACAAAAGCAAAATCTATGAAAATATAAACAAAAAAAAAAAAAAAAAAAAATCTTTAAAGAAAAACTAATTGTTACATTAAGCGTCAATATAAAAACAATATCATCATGACATTCAAACACATGGTAGTAGCAAATACAAAAATACATGCTACATGTTGCAGCTCAAAGCAGCCATGCAAGATGTGTATGCAGCCAGCAGTAACACAGCAATATCAGCAAAACCAAACCAAACCAAACCAAAAAAAAAGCCTCAAACGATTAAGTCATATGCCAATATACTAAAAACTAACAAAGAGACCAGACTGTTGGAGAAAAAAAGACATACAAACAAACCCAGAAGATTTTTTTAGAAAAAACATTCCTGCAACTAGGCGAGTAGTACTCGTTGTAGTAAAGAGATTGTTTTTATAAGATTACAAGACCAAAACCAAACGGAACTGAACTGAAGAAAGCAGGTTGTTTTTTGTATTTGGAATGCTAAAACACTTGCTCTACGCTTTAGCAAACGTTGCAATGATACCTGGCTCCTCTGCATGCCAGTGCACAGGTGTAAAACGGCTAACCAGGTAAAAGCTTCATATAGGGACAAGTTTATTTACGAGACAAAAGCTCTCTTAGTTCATTTCAAAGAAAATCAGAAGAAAATTGCCACAACTTCTAAGCTAAACTCGGTGTAGTCGTTATAAGAATGTTTCCTACTAATAATTGCATTAAAATAACAACAACAAACAATTTTTGTAGATTAAACTTAGAATGAGTAGAGAAAAGAGATGAAAAATTAGTATGAACTGTGTGAAAAATGTTCTTGTTGTTGTTGTTGCTATTTGCCGTTTAATAATAAAGCAAAACAAGTTATTGACATGCAAAGTCATGAGAAAAATTTGTTTATTTAAAACCAAACAAAAAAAAAAAAAAAAAAAAAATCAATAATAATTAACTTAACTTTTCCATTTCTTGTTTTATTTTGTTACTTCTTTAGATTCAGCCAGTGATCATGAGGAGAATGGTTCATGTTCACCTTTGGCTGCCACAACCGCCAATGAAGATAGTGATTGCGATAGAGCAGAATTAACTCATATGGCCACTAGTAATGAACATGTTAATAAAATTAACACAACACCCGCCGTTAACGATAAACAGTCGACTACCGGCTCAGGAGTAACAGGAGAAGAAGATCTTAATCATAATAATAACATAGTAATGCCTTTGGAAGAGCAACAGCAACAACAACAACAGCAGCAGCAGCAGGAGTTAAAGATACAATCTCCATCACAAACAGAAGACTTAAATGCCGCATTAACACCCTCAAAAACATATCCAAAAGATCAAGAATTTCCCTCTCCTACACCGCCCGATCTCAACGAAAGTCAAGAACCTTTGAGAAAAGCTCAAGAGGCCGCCAGTGAAGAATCGGAGTCATCCCCCCAAAAAGAGGAAGAAAAGAAGGACAACATGTGTTTGACTTTAAGTCAATTGGAAACATCCAACAGGGATCAAAATATAGAGAAAGAAAATGAAAACAAGAAGTGCTCCTCAGAAGTGGAAACTGAGGAAAGTAGTACGCAAGCAGAAAGTGCAGAAAAATTGTTGTCAAACGATATGGAAATGGATATTACCCAGCCAGAATCCACCATACCCGCTGTGCCTGCTTCTCTGGCCCAGCAGATTGGTGCTGCTCCTGTTAATATAGAAGCTATTAAGAATATGCAATTGGCCATAGCCCAAGTGGCTGCTAAGACAATAGCTAATGGGGCTTCTGGTCAAGATAACGAGGCTGCCATGAAACAGTTGGCCTTCTTGCAGCAGACCCTATTCAATTTACAACAACAACAGTTATTCCAAATTCAACTCATTCAGCAGTTGCAATCCCAGTTGGCCATGAATCAAACCAAACCAGGAGAAGAAACTAGTGAAATGGATGAGGAAGAAGAAGAGGAAGGAGAAAATGGCGAGGAAGACACCTACGAAGAGGAAGAGCGTATTGCTCAAATGGAATTAAGGCAAAAAGCCGAGGCTCGCATGGCTGAAGATAAAGCCCGCCAGCATTTAATTAATGCTGGAGTACCAATAGACTCGCTTAAAAGAAAACGTGACACAGACAATTCCGAAGACATGGATGTTTCTGCTTCACGGCGCATTAGTGTAGACAAAAGTTCGGAGTATGCTTTAGACAAGCTAAAGGACATGGAAAACAGACCTTTGCCATTTGGCTCAAATTTGGCCTCTTCAATTATAACACACCACGATGATTTGCCTGAACCAAATTCCTTGGACTTGTTACAGAAAAGAGCGCAAGAAGTATTGGATTCTGCATCTCAGGGTATTTTAGCAAATAGTATGGCTGATGAATTTGCATTCAAAGAGAAGAACGGCAAGGCTGGCAATGAACCTTTCTTCAAGCACAGATGTCGCTATTGTGGCAAAGTTTTTGGTTCGGATTCTGCCTTGCAGATCCATATTAGATCTCATACGGGTGAACGCCCTTTTAAGTGCAATGTTTGCGGCAGCAGATTTACCACCAAAGGCAATTTGAAAGTGCACTTTCAACGTCATGCCCACAAATTTCCTCATGTACCTATGAACGCCACGCCCATACCAGAGCATCTCGACAAATTTCATCCTCCTCTATTAGATCAAATGTCGCCGGATAGCTCTCCCAGTCATACACCTGCCGCTATGCCACAACAAATGCCCAGTCAAATGCCAACCATGAATTTCCCTGGAGCCTCTAACAATTTTCCTGGCTTGGCAAATCTGTACAGGCCTCCCATGGATATATTGAAGTCCTTATCAGGTTCTTCTGCAGCAGGATTCAGTAATCCTTTCTTTTCCCAAGTCCCAGGTAATTTGGGAGAAGCTGCAGTGCAGGCTCAAGCAGCAGCCCAAGCAGTTTTAAATAAAAATCAAGAAATTGCCGCGGATTTGAGTAAAACTTTAGAACCTAGTTCACCCGCTAATACACAAATAAAATCGGAAATCAGCGAAGAAAAAGATGTTGATGGAGAAAAACAAGCTGAAGCAAGAGAAAAAATAGCCCCTGTAGAAGAAGATTCTACAACTACAACACCTTCGGCTTTAGACATTAAAATTAAGGAAGAAAAAGATGATTGTGAAATTGTGCAAGATGACATGGAAGAGAGAACACATAGTCCTGAACGGGCTCCAAGCGCAGTCAGAACCGCTGCCATTTCTACACTATCACCTTCAGTAATGAATCCCCTACCCCAAGTACCTAATAGTCCGCCTGTACCCACCACTAAACCACCCACCACACAACAATTTCCGCCGGTAGTACAACCCATACAACCACCTGCCATTCTTCATCCCCAACCATCGCCGGGTTCTCAGCATCACTTCGATCATTTGCCAGTTCCAGGTCAGCTGCCACCCTTAATGCATCATCGTGATGATTTCTTTGCCGAACGTTTCCCTCTGAATTTTACCAAAAACTTGTCGCCTGAAAGACACTCGCCCATTAGATCGCCGGCACACATACCGCGAGCTCCATTCTTCAATCCGATGAAGCCACATGACATGGCTTTATTGCCGCGACCTCACAGCAATGACAATTCTTGGGAAAATTTCATAGAGATCTCGAATTCCTCGGAAACCATGAAGCTCAAGGAATTAATGAAGAACAAAAAAATTACAGATCCTAATCAATGCGTAGTGTGTGATCGTGTTCTGTCTTGCAAAAGTGCTTTGCAAATGCACTACCGCACCCATACGGGCGAAAGACCGTTTAAGTGTCGCATTTGTGGTCGTGCCTTTACCACCAAAGGCAATTTAAAAACTCATATGGCTGTCCATAAAATCAGACCTCCTATGCGGAATTTCCATCAGTGTCCAGTTTGCCATAAAAAGTATTCTAACGCGTTAGTGTTGCAGCAACACATACGTCTGCATACTGGAGAGCCCACTGATTTGACGCCTGAACAAATACAAGCTGCTGAGATTAGAGATCCCCCTCCATCTATGATGCCAGGAGCTTTCATGAATCCCTTTGCCGCTGCCGCTTTTCACTTTGGCATGCCTGGAGGCCCTGGCATGCATCCTTTGGGAGGTGTTCATAATGGCATGGGTTCTGAATCATCCCAAGGCGACTTCGATGATCAAATGGATTGTGGAGATGACTTTGATGATGACATGTCCTCCGACCATATGTCGAATAGCAATGACTTGGAACCCGGTACTGAAAGACCAAGATCAACGGATGATTTTAAGGGTTTATTGTTTGAACAAAAGCTTAGAATTGACCCCACTGGTGTGGTTAATACAAATCCAAGACCTCAATCAGCCACCTCCAATCCAAATTCAATTAATTCACCACCTACCAGCCCAACATCAGCTACAAAACCTTTAAGTTCAACACGTGCTACATCACCATCTCGACCTGCCTCGGAAATGTCTCAAGGCGCCTTAGACCTGACACCACGTGCAGGACCGTCTTCAGCCAATAGCAGCATAAGCGCCAGATCACCATTACCTACCAATGCTACCAAACGATCACCCTCGCCCATTAGTAAATCACCAAAATTACCACAAATAAGTCCCTCTTCCTCCATGCCCCCAACTACCGCTGTAGACTGCCTACCGCCCAGTTTGCACCACCACTTGCAGCAACAACATCAACAACTAATGCAACAACAAGCAGCCTTAGCGGCCGCTCAACATCACCACCAAATGCAACACAATGCCGTCGTTGCCATGCATCAAGAACAGCTAAGACGCGAAGCTGCTGCACATGCGCAACTGTCGCCAAATGCTCCACAATCTGCCTCACAGCAGCCACCATCAGGACAGTCGGTTACCTCACCACAAATGCCACATCACCAACCACCGAATCCATTGGTAGCAGCTGCCAGGCCACCATTTGGCATGTTTCCAAATCTCCCGCTGTTTCCACCGGCCTCCACGCAAAATATGTGCACAGCCATGAATTCAATTGCACAATCTGTTATGCCGGCGGCACCATTTAATCCTTTAGCTCTATCGGGTGAGTTGTGAGTGAAAATTTTTACATACAAAATCAAGCTTCTTTTATTTATTTATTTTTTTTTTCGTTTTTGTTTTATTTTACAACTGGGTGCATGGTTTTATTTTATTTTTTCGTTTTTCTTTATTTCGCTTTTAAGTGCAGCTTTGTTTAATTTGAGCAATATATTTTTTTTTTTTTTGGAAATTGTAACCACTAATTTTGTATCTTTGTTTGTATTTTAAATTTTTTGTAGGAGTCAGAGGCAGCACTACTTGCGGCATTTGTTTCAAAACATTCCCCTGCCATTCGGCTTTGGAGATTCATTATAGAAGTCATACTAAAGAGAGACCATTTAAGTGTAATATATGTGATCGTGGTTTTACAACAAAGGTGAGTTAACTGAAATGTTTTGTTTTGTAATTTTGTATTTTGTTTGATGTGCTTTTTATACATATTTTTGGATTTGCTAGGAACTATAAAGAGATGTTTTTATTTTGCAAATTTTATTTTACTAATATTTTTTTCTATTTATTTTTTGTTTTTATTTTCAGGGTAATTTAAAACAACACATGCTTACCCACAAAATTCGTGATATGGAACAGGAAACCTTCCGAAACAGAGCTGTCAAGTATGTAAGTCTTCCGATTCATAAAATTTCCTAGCTTTTCTTAACTATTTTCTGAAAATAAAAAAAATTTTAAATTTTAAAACTGTAAAGCTTCTAAAAGTTTCTTTGGTTGGTATTGGCGCCATTATGTCTTTGAATTTCTGATATGAATAAATTTTTTTTTGTAAAGAAAATTTATTCATTTTCTTTTTCTAAAATATTTTCCCTATTTTACGTTTTAAGTTTTAAAATTTTAATAGAAAATTATTTTTTTTTATTAAAAAGCTTTAAAGAGCCTAAGTCCCGGTTCACACACATCAAGTTTGACTCGTCAAGTCTTGAGCTTTTATGAGAGAAGGAAAAAGAAAATGCCATTTCTTTTCCGCTCTCTCCTAAAAATTCAAGACTTGACGAGTCAAACTTGACGTGTGTGAACCGGCACTAAGCATTTTGATAAAGTTGAAAATTTAAGCATTCGAGCTTTTAATTTCGCCCATTTTCTGTTTATAACAAAAGTTTTTCTTCTTTGTACATGTTTAACGTAAAGGCCAATTCACTGTTTTCTAATTGTATTTATATTTTTTCTTTTTTTTATCTCTTTCTAGATGAGTGGTGGCAAAGAAGATTGAAATTAATTTCATTACTCACTCTCTGCTCTAGAGTTCCCAAACATATCGTTCCCTCCCCACCCCTAAATTACCAAAGTTGTAAAGGGTAAAGCAAACTTTTTTTTAACAGAATCTTTAAAACAAGATTTAGGAAATTTTTATATAAAAATAATAAATTAAAACAAGGCAGAAGGAGAGAGAGAGAGAATTGATCAATCTAAAAAGCTTTTTCACTCTCTCTTCTCTACACTTCTTCTTAAAACACTCGCGTATAAATGATCTCACTGATAATAGAAGATAAAATACAAACAAATAAGCGCTTTTTCTGTCTCTATTTCGTGGTGTGTGATGATGATGACTTCGCCAACAATGGTGATGAGGAGCTGATGTCTTTTGTTTTTGTGAATTTTTAATTTTAAAACACTGTAAGGTGGTGACTAGGTTGATAATGACGTTAACGTTAATGTTTCCAGTTTAGTTTTACACACATACACATACCCATACACATACATACAACACAATCACTTTTTCCAGCAAATATTTTATGTTGACATAAGTTAAATCTAGATTTAAAATCAAACACATACTTAAATGTGAAAACGTTTAAAAATTATTGAAATATTTTCTTGCTCGAAAAAAGAACTTTTTTATTAAACTTTTTTCAAAGATCAAAGAAGTATAATTTTTTTGAAACGTATGATTTTTGGTGTGCTGGGTTATGTACATATATTTAGTAGACAAACACGGCTACAAAAAAGTCTACCTACACTCTTTAATGAAGATGAATGTATCTATAAGAAATATTAAATGATGTATAGATGTAGTATCTTAAAAAACTTTAAATAAAACATTAATAAGATGAATGAAAACAGAAATCATAAAAAATTAAATAATTTAAACAAAACGAAACAAATAATAATTTAAAACATTTAAACAAATTGTTTTTGTTTTGCTTTTACCATAAAAAAAAATATAATTGGTTAATAAAACATGTAAAGAAAGCATTATTATATATTTTTATGGTTAAAACAATCATCATTATTATCATCATCATCATCATCATCTTCAACATGAAACTAATTTTATTGAAACAAATCCAAAGAAACAAATTTTCCAAAAACTTAGAAAAAAAGCAAAATATTTTTCGTTAAATCAACAAATAGAAAAACTTCAAAGAATTTGAAAACAAAATATTAACGAAAAAGAAAACAAAAATAAATATTAACGAAGAATTTTATGGCTTTAAACAAAATATTAAAGAAAAAGAGACTGATTTCGTTTCATTAAAATATTATTTACTTAAATAAATAAATAAACAATAAAAAACCCGTAATAAAACAAAAACTTCAATAAAAAAACAACAACAAATCATAAAGAAAATCAAAATTCGAATTTATTATAAAAAAAAAAAATACAACCCAAATATCTAAAAACAGAAAAACTAATTATATATACAAAAACAAAGTCATATAAATTAATAAAAAAATGTAAATTATTTAAAATAAAATTAACAATAATTGTGCAATAAAAAAATAAAAAAAATTATAAAAAAAATAAATAAAAACCAACAAAAAATAATTCCTTTTATAAATAATTTTGTAAATAAAAATTTATTTTTAACAAAAAAAAAAAAAAAAAATTATTTTTAAATATTTTTAAATCAAAAATTAAATATTTTTAAAAAAAGAAAATAAATAAATTTTTATAAAAAAAAATTGTGATACTATTTCATACTTTAATTTTTATTTTTCTTTCTTTTAATTTTTCTCTTGGCTTTTTGTACATAAAAAATAAAATACAATTAATTGCAAAATTACGTTTAAAAATAACAAATAATAATGTTAATAATTATTTTTTCCTCTTCTTTCTTATTAAATATATATATAAAAAAAAATTTCCTTTTAAAACTAAAAATTGCTTTAATTATTTTTTAGTGTAGATTTGTTTGCCAGTAAAATGGAATTTATGGTTATTCCTTTCGAATTAATTATTTTCTTGTCTAATAATAATCATAATCATTTAAGAATATTTAGTCTTAAATATTTAATTGGTAATTAAATTTAAGTAATTAATTAAATAATTAAGTTTAAAACAAACAAATCTATATGTAGGTAAAACTCGATACATTAATTATATCATTTGTATTATTTTCTAAGTGTATATTTAAATAAAATATATTGAGTAAGCTTAAAAATTAAACAACAACAGCAAAAAAAAAGTAATTTATATTAATATTGAGAAAAATACAAAAAAAAAAAAAATATATAAATTTAGTATGGAAAATAAAAAATATGAAACATTTTGTGCAAAAATATATGAAAATTTGAAGTGTGTTTTATTTCGATATTTTGCAAATGTTAACTATTAACCCACGTATTCATAAATGGTTATTAAATTAAACAAACGTTTATTAAAGAAAATTTTCATAGAAAATTTGTTTTGTAAACCTTTATTAAATTTAAAATATTTTTATGAATACGGCAGTAAAAGTTGACTCATAGGAGGTTCTTAATCTTATACAGTTCCAGGAAAAAAACGAGTCTTTCATTAAGGGATTTGTAGTATTTTTTAAATTTTTATAAAATACAGGACATAGAAAAAAAAGATAAAAATTGATTTCAATAAAAAAATTTTGTGTTATTTATTAAAAAAATTAATGAAATTTGCACCAGTAAACAAATTAATAGTATCAATTTAACGTTTAATTCACTTGGTGAAAAATTTTGGAAATTTTTTTTAGTGCAGGTATAAAAAGGCCGATAACATTGTGAATATGTGTGCTGCAGCATGGGTTTGGTTGGCTTATTTGCATATGGGTGCGACTTCCGAAAACTAAACAAAAAATAATTTAAAATGGTAAAATCGCACGAATGTTGGAAGAACATATCGTTGGAGTCCATATTATTCAATTCAGGACAAATAAGTTGGTAATGTCTGAAAAAATAATAGGGACATTTCATTAAATTTTGTTACTTTTTGCTATCAATGTCAATGTGCCATGTCACCGAACACAACTCCGTTCGGAAACGGAATTCATTCTTCGCATCTCCGCTTCATTAAATTCACGAGATTACCTTGAAAAACTTTTCCACAAACAAAACATGTGCACAATAGGCACACAAGATATTCGTGTTATGGTTGTTGCTAAAATTTTTTGTTTGCTCATTCCTTTATCATGTAAAAAAACACTATAGAATAATAAAATATAATGTTTGTCTACAGAACCACTACTATTGTTCTGCGAAGAATAGAACAATATATAATGTTTATTACTTGTGAGCCGTACGCTAAAAAATGTTCTGTTTTTTTCGAACACTAATTTATATGTACGTCTCAATTTTATTTAATTTTAATAATTTCCCAGAGGTTATATTTCAAAGAACTTTACAGTAAGATTCATCAACACTGAACCAAAAATCCAATGAAAATGTACGTTAAGCAAACAAATTTACGTTTATTAAAATATTTTCGTTGGCGCAACGAATTATTCGTTAATATAATGAGAATAATACCTAAATTTTCATTATATTTCATTGGATTTTTGGTTCAGTGAATAAAAGTTCAGTGCCGAATTTTTTACTTGTTGTTTGTTGCCTACCGTCCCTATTATTTTTTCCGACACTGGTTCATTCCTACTTATTTCGCTAGTTTTACACTGGTACTTAACTACAAGATTAGTTATAAACAGGGCAAGTTTCTATATGCACATTAATGCCCCTATTACGGTTTACAACTTAAGACTAGCTAAGTTGAAATTTTGCAGCTCTGTATTGTTGTTTACAACGCTATGTTAGAGATGATAAAGAAATGGAAAAGGATATATTCAATTAGAACTTATGTACACGGTGGCAGGAAAACTATAACAATACAAAAAACCATTAATGGCCATTTTCTCAATGTACCGACAAAGTGTCTGTTACTTAATGTCAACATAAATTTATTAGACCGATAAACCGTCTGTTAACAATTTTGGGTTTCTCAATATACCGACAAAAAACATTGTTTTCAGCTGGCAACACCTCTCAAAATACATGTAAAACATGGGAGTCAGCTGATAAAATTTATCTGTACGGCAAATAAAAGGAAAATAAATAATTGGCAGATGAGTGCTGGTTAGTTTTGCGACAGAATAAAAGCAAATGAAACATTTAGAAAACCAAATTTCTTTATTGTGCAGTTTTTCGTTGGGAAAAAAGATAATCATGTAATGAGAAAACGGCCATAAGTGTGCTATATTTGGCTTATCCGAATCTTATATACCCTTCACCATGATGAGATAAGAAAAAAAAGTTATATTTATACCGTTCTTTAGGTAATAAATCGACTTTGTGCCACGCCCACTTCACCAATCCCGCCCACATTTTGTCGAATGTTATTTATTGATAACTAAGATGCTTGAACCTAATTTGGAAACTTGTTCTTTCCGTTCTCCAGATAAACAAAAAACAGACGGACAGGCTGAGATTTTTTATGTGTTAAATAAACGAAAAAAGGCCTTAAAGTTAAAAATAAAAAAAACAACTTATACCAACTGTATATCGTCACTGTTAATGCAAACGGACATAACTACATTTTTTTTACAGGATAAGCAAAAAACTTTACAAAAATGATTTTTATACAATTCACCACATGTGGTAAATATATAAGTTTGTCATTCCGTTTGATAAAAGACCCTATAAAGTATATATATTCTGGGTACTTGTGAGGAGCGAAGTTGATTTAACGATGTCCGTCTGTCCGTTGATATGGATTTTCCGAAGATCCCATATATGATGGGGGCCAGGTTTTTATACATTTATGTCACATATGGTCCGGAATTGTTTGCTATTGAAATTCAGCAAGATCGGTCCACAAATGGCTGAGATATGAGTAAAAAACCAGGACTGCCTCAAATTTTTTCCTTTAAAGGTCCAATTAGACGTGACATTACCAACACTGTATTACCAAAACGACATAAACATACCATACAAACCAATTCAATTTTGGTTTCTACGGTCAAACAGTGGCTATGGTAATACAGTGTTGGTAATGTGGTTTTTGTTGTTGTTTTTTTTACAAGTGGTGGATTTTATTTGTAATGTGTTTAATTTTACACATCCACAAACACATTAATGCATGTATATGATATGCCGCTCAAATAAAGAAACAAACTCATAGACTCAATATATTTTAATTTAACGCTTCTTCAGTAAAAGCATTCGTAGCCGAGTTGTTAAGGTCTCTCCTGAGACTGACGATATTGCCAGTTCGAATCCCAAAAAGAATTTTTTTTTCATTTTTTTTATTTAATTTGTTTATGTTCTAAAAAACGATTTTAAGATTATATAACGAATTTCAAACATCAACTTTGGCAAAAGAGGAAACGGGCTTAGGTACATATACACATTTTTTTTTTATATTGTTCGGCATGACGAAATGAAAAGTTGGCGTGGCTCAATTAATATTTATTTATACCTATCTAAAGAACGTTATTTATGTATATAACTTTTTGTTCTTATCTCATTATGGTGAAGGGTATATAAGATTCGGCATAGCCGAATACAGCACTCTTACTTGTCTTTAATAAAGTCGTCGTTTTCGATCACAGGGATCTAAAATTTTTTGTGAACATGTAGTTTAAAACAAAAAAAAAAAGAAAAAAATCAATCAAAAACTTTTTCGAATTTTTATGTTAAGTCCGTTGGCATTGAAGATGGCGATATGTACCTTGTTACTTCGGTGATGGTTATAAAAAACCACAATTTTATGAAAACATATTAGAGGCAGGCGTTGTTTTTTGTTCATATATCAACCATTTATGGACCGATCTTGCTGAATTTTAATAGCAAAATTATAAGGAGCAGATCTGATAGAACTATGTAAAAACCAAGTACCCACCATATCTGTTGTCTTTGGAAAACCCATTTCAACAGACAGACGGTCACACGGACAGCATTAAAATAACTTCGCTACTAATAAGGACCCAGAATTTATTTATTGGGTATAAGATCAATATTGTAGAAATTACAAATGGAATGAAAAACTTATAAGTATACCAATCTTACATTTTTAAAATTCTACAGGAGAAGAAAAAAACTATTTAATATTTTGAATTGGTAAATAATATTAAACTCTTTATAATTTATTGTTCTTGTAAAACCTACCAGTTGTTTTGAGAATTGACAATGTTACATATTATGCAAACTCTTAGTTAGGTCTTTAAGCATTTATCGTTTAATCTTTTGTAGATATTCCTGTTTGTTTTTTTGTTAACAAAAAACGCTATTTTTGGTTGAACAATTCAAATTTTTTGTGGACATTTGAGTTGGTTCAATAAATCAAAATCAATGAAAAAGTCAATTTTTATTTTTTGGTTTGCTATGGCCTTTTGCATTTTAGGTAACGATATACTATTTTACCTTCGGTGAAGGGTATAAAAACAACAGAGGTTTTTTGCATTTTTAGTGTTAACGGTTTGAAATGTCAACCAAACAAATTCGTTCAAAGTCAGCAAGCTTTTCATTGCCACCTGTAGTGAATTCCCCTTAGACATTTTAGTGCTTATGTGAGAGTGTAGCTTTTTATCTACCTATAACGTTTTATTCGAAATCCAAAAGTGACAATAACCATCAAAATCGAAGCAAAAATTTCACAAATTTGTTTTTACTAATACCTAAATGTTTGGAAAAGACTTAAAAAATAACCCCAAAAATTAGACAATCTTATTGTGACAGCAAATTTGTTCACAATTTTATAGTTTCCTTTCCAAAAAAAAAGAAAAAAAAAAAAAAACCCATCAGCAACAAAAAAAAAAAAACCAAAATGAAATTGTCACACAATCAAACTGCAAAATAAAAATCGTATGTAAAAGCTGAAACAATACGATGGTACGAATACAGCCAATGAATAAAAATAAATAAATTTGGGCAATAACAATTACAAGAACAACAAAACCGACTACAACAATGTATTGTATGCACATAGATACATACATACGTAGCCGTAACAATAATAAAAACAATCTCTAAAAAAACTAAACATAAATGGATATTATTTTTATTTTATAGATATGAAACGAAAAAATAACAATAATAGTACTAAAAGCAACATCTTACAAATGATAAGAGAGAATAAATATTGCAAAATTTGGAAAGAAATCCAAACAAATATTCACACAATTTGTAGTCTGCTGGTCGGTCGCACGCATTTAAACAAAATTGTACATTTTAACCAACTTTATTTAAGCCATCGCACTCGTACCAGGATAACGAATGAATTGAATGGATGGATAAGTAAATGAATGAAATGAAACAAAAGGCGAGATTACATTTGAAATGTTATCGAACTGTGGGTGTCTTAGAGGCGTCTTAGATTGGACACACGTTTCATATATTTATTACAAGACCGAAAGATAGACAAACAGACAGACATGCAGACAATATGCCAAGGATTATGAGCCCTACGATAACAACAACTCCAATAACTACAACTATAGCAACAACTCCAGTGAATGCCAAATAACAACAATAAACATGAACACTGCTACTACACACACGAATAAACATAATCTCACGTCTAATTCACAGTCATTGTCAGTGTATTTCTTGTCAACAATATCATTGATGCTCCTTATTTGTTTATGTATGGGTGTATTTGAATATACCCAGCGGGAAAACTCAGAAGACCTTCTTACTTCAGGCCTTTTTAAAGGCCTGCTTAAAAGATTTTTTGATTCAATTACTATTCTTATCTAACTGCTAAAGAAGGCCTCATAGAAGGCCTCGGCTCTTTCGTATAAAAGATAAGATACACCTTCCACACTCGCTTCTATGAGAAGGGAGTAGAAAAGGAGTAACATTTTTTGTATTGTTTTTTTGCACAAGCAAAAGCAAAATCAATTTTTTTTGGTCCCGTTACCCTTCTTATGTACCTGCTGAAGAAGCGAGAGCGGAAGGCCTTCTCCGCAATGACAACGTGTGTAAAAAAGATATGAGTATGGAATGGAGCAAGAAGGCCTTGTACATCCAAAAGAAGGGGTACAGAGGCCTTCTAGAAGGCCTTCCTACTCCTTCTTTTTCCCGCTGGGTATATGGGAGTGTGTGTTTGAGTGTATTTCAAAATGCAATGTAATTCGAAAAATCCTTACACACACATACACTTTTACTTCACAAAAATATATAATAGACAGTAATAATTGGTATCACATTTAATGCATACAAGTACAAGTTTAAATTTGACGTTGATGTTTTTTTTCATATTGTTTTTGTTGTGTTAATATTTATTCATATTAGACAATTGCGGTTAATATTTGTTTGTTTTTGTTTGTGTGTTTACGTTTGTTTGAATCAGTGTTTGTTATTTTTGTTTATAGACCAAATATTAACACGGCACGTGTTAATATTAAATCCCGAACGTTTGTTAAGGGTGGCGGGGGGAGGGGGCGTTCTTTTTTTGGTTAAACGTTATATTTTTCTAGTCCAAGCATTTGGAAAAAATTGTGTATGATTAATAGTTTAAGATAAATGCCGATAAGAATGTTAGCAACCAAAATCAAATATTAAAGATCTTGAGAATGTAGAAATCATTAAAAATGTGAAACAAGTTTTTTTTTTCTTTAAAAAACGCGATTTTTATTTATTTAAAAAGTATCTTTTCAGGATCATAGCTAAAAATGACTTAATATAAGCGCAAGTTTTTCAAGCTTTTTGCTTGAAATTGAATTGTTTTTTTTTGCATACATGCTGTTTTTTTAGGGTATTCATTTAATTTATTATTTGGAATTTATTATTAAAAAACAATAACCACAATTCCTGAACTAAAACGAGCAAACAAAAAATAATTCATAAATATGTAATACATATGGGGCAATCCAAGATAAGTCGGACAGTTTGGAGAAAAATATTCTTTGATATCCTTTATTTATTACATTTCAGCAAATTTTTAGATATTTTTGGCTTATGGTTACAGAGATATCGAACATTGAAAAATCGCGTTATAAGAAAACTATTTTCAAATTAATACTCATAACATTTTTAATACTATTCCAAATAGAATAATTTTTTTTTATTTTGTATTTTTTCTTTTTTGTCTACATTCCACTAAAAAATTTAAAAAAAATTTGCACAGTGGGCTTGGAAGCGATTTTCGGGATTTAATATTTTAATAATATTTTTTTCAATGTTTGTACTCTTTGATTTTCTTGGATTTTTTTTTATATAAAACTTGACATTTGGTTGTGGAATTCAAATAACTTCTATTTTCTCTGATTTTTTGAGTTTTGTAAAATTTTTTTTTATCGATATAAATAACTGTGCAACATTGTTTTGTTTATTAAAAAAAACAATACTTATTTTTATTTTATTTTAGTATTTTTTTTTTTTAAATTTTTAAAAACATTTTAATTTTTTGATGAAGAAAACTTTTTAGTTTGTTGTTGGTGTTTTGTTTAAACTTTGATATTGTTACAAGTAAGACTTTAAGTGTTTATAATTCTTATTCGCTTTAAGAACATATTTGTACAATATTTTCAGTTTTGATGATGATCTGGGCTAAGTAACCAGTGAAATGCACATAGAAGCTAGCTTTCCCTCAACAATAAATTTCGGTGTATTTATCAAATATAGAAAATTGGGAATTTAGCACGTCATACAAAAATCTTTTAATGATAAATTTTGTGTTCCAAAAAATAACTTTGATTAGAAGGAATTATTGAATATAGTGTTCGCGTTCCCGGAATTGCTTTAGCCGTTTCATATCGCAAGTCCAAAGTATGTTTTGCGTCCAAATATTGCTGTTTTGGAGAAAATTTTACTTTTATGTTTCGTAAATTACTCGGCTCGGATGCCTATTCATACAATTCCAGAGCAGTAGTTATTTGTTTATCAATTTGTCTCTGAAGACTTACTCTTTCGGCAATTCTTTTCAATGTGGCTCCAATACCGTCACATGGTCCCTTACAATGTGCTGTTGCAAAACTATGCCATTCTGCAGCAATCTTTAAGTCTTACTTTCGAAAATATAGGTTTACAAAATTTTTAAATTACTGCGGAGTGCCATTAGAAAAGTAAAATATTTTAAACGCAATTGATAATAATTTTTTTGCAACATCAGTAATAATTCTTACATATACATATACAGCAATTGCATCATGATTTTATAATTAGAAATTATGACCAAACTTCGATGAGTGAGTTCTTCAGTATGCTTGAAATAAATAACTTTCGCGAATATGCTTGCCTGATTATTATTACAATGAAAACCGGGTGCTGCGTTCTGTATAGCAAATGCGTAATTTTTAGTAAAATCACAAATCACCACAACCTTCATCTTCTTTTAAGGATTCTTTAATTTGTTTAAAAAAAGCAGATTGTTGTTTTGCTATAAAATCATTTGTTAAAGGACTGGCAAGATGACTGCAAAAAATATTAACGAATTACGAAGATTTTTTCACAAGTGTCTCGAGGCTGCAACGAGGGTTAGATATCCAATACTTATACGTAATATTTTCAGTAGAATTATTGTCAAATACGTCGTCATATATATTTTTAAGGACATCGATTCCTGGATAAAAAAGAAAAAATCCGTTTGAAGCAGTCACTATACTGTACTAGAGGTATTGATTCGTTAATACTGCTAAGTAAGCACTTATCATGAAATAAAATTATGTGCACGAAAAGGGTGAAGGGTGCTATGATCAGTAATATATTTTGCTTACATAAAAGTAAAAAACCGTATTGAAATAATTCTTAGTTATTATATGACTATTTAGGCATAGGCAATGCAAATAACAAAATAAATGAATTATTATTGCAAATATATCCTCCGACTATTCTATATTTTTGCACAGTAGTTTATATCGAAAAAAACTAAATTCAAAAATAGTAGTTATTTTACAACCAAATGGGTCTTAAAATTTGTGGAAAAAATCATAGTTTAATACAAAAAAAATTTAAGAAAATCAAAGAGTACAAACAGTAAAAAAATATATATGTACACACAGAAAAAAATCAAGTTAAAAACGTAGAAAACAAGGTTGATTTAAAATTTTTCGGTGGTGATTTTGCTTCATACGTTTTTCATGTTAATTCAACCCGATTTTACTATAACTTGCGAACAACATTTTTTGCTTTTAAAATAACTATAATTCATGTTAATTTAACATTGCAGTAAAGTTAGAGCAAAATGGAATTTATATTGAAATAACAATCCGAATCGCTTTGAATGAAAGTTATTTCAAGTTGAAACAACGTGAATTTCATGTAGAACTAAATTGGTTGGAGTGTAATAACAGTTTAGAATAATTTAAAGCACTTACCCCTGTAACACATGTTTCACTTATTTTGTATTCCCCTTTGTTAACAGAAGCATCAACAGAATCGCCCGATATGGTTTACGTCGGCATTCTACTTTGAAAACTTGATGTACTATTTAACTAAATAATTTTAATTAAAAGAATACGGGAATTGTCTTCTTTTTATAACATATTTTAACAATGAAAATAAAAAATGTACATACTTAAGTATGTATGCATGTTAATTTAACATGATCAACTTTTGATTTTAATATAAAACAGGTTTTTATGGATTCAATATTGAATCCAGATTTATTTATATTTTAATATTTTTTTTTTTTTTAATAGTGAATAATATTAAATAAACGTGATTTAAGATTATTTTAATATTTTTCATTTAAAATTTATATAAAATAATGATAAATTTAAATAAAGGGCATACTTTTGCAGAAATTTACTATGATTCTCAATCAACATTTTTCCATGTTAATTTTACATTGGTATTTTTTTCTGTGTGTATAACATATCAAATCCCGAAAATCGCATCCAAGCCCACTGTGGAAAACAAAAGAAAAGATACATCAAAAAAAATTATTCTATTTGGAATAATATTAAAAAAGTTATGAGTATTTATGTGAACATAGTTTTCTTATAACGCAATTTTTTTAATATTCGATATCGCTGTAGCCACAAGCCAAAAATATCTGAAAATTTCCTGTTAAAAAGAAACATCAACACAGTAAAAAATAAAGGAAATAAAAAAATCTTTTTCCAAACTGTCCGATTTGACTTGGATTGCCCCATATATATTTTAGATAAATGCATATTATAAGCTTTTTTCATAAAAATATTTTAGATTTATAAGGGGTTTATAAAACCAATTTTCATATAAAATAAGTTTTATAAACGCCTAAAGTATTTATTAAAAAATAAACTGTGAGATCATTTTATAAGTTATTTAAAATAATATTTGAGAAAAGTAATTTGGTTTAAATGTTTAGGGTTTAAGCAATTCCCTTCTTTAGTTTTGATAAAACTTGACTTGGAAAAAATTATTTCACTTGCCGTATATGTTGGAGAAATCGAAAGCAACCCATAATACAGAATATCTTATTTCTCAGTCTTTTTCCTAGATTTCTCTAAACATATTACTCCGTATTTATAAACGATTACTTAATTTAACAAACGTTTATTTAGGAAAATTTTAATAGATAATTTGATTTGTAAGCCTATTTTAAATTGAAAATATTTTTATGAATACAGGCAATAAAATCTTCATTTAACGTCCTGTTTTAATTGTGTAAAATTTGTACCGCTTCTAATTGTTCAGGTTAATTTTGTCAAGAGTTTCAACTGGTCTCAGTTCATTAGTTCCTTAGTTTTTGTTTTTGCACTGTATTTTAAGAATGTATTGCTAGAAGGAAATATATGGTATGAAAAAGTATTTTCTAAGCAGATACCTTTTGTATCTGAGACGAAACAAACTTTTTACCATAATTTTATAATTATAAATAAATACTACTTCCACTTTATTAATATCGAAAAAGAATAAAATTTTTCGACCGGAATAAATGATAACGCACCGAAATTTAATCAGCGGAGTTTTATTTTCATGCGTCAAGAAAATTTCAAATTATGAATGAATTCGAATCTTTAATTGGTTTTTCTCTATCACGTCAGGTTTTCGAGATACAAGAAAATATTTTTATTCGTTTCTTACATAAAAAATCACTAGTTTATTTAAAATAAATTTTCAAAAGTGAATAGCGTTATTTGATTGGTTCGGTTTCACGTATAAGAGTCAAGCAATAGTCTCCCAGTTCGTTTAAAAATCCTTGATAAATTCTTTAAATTTTCATTAAATCTTGGTGAGCACGCTCCCCTTGTCCGAGTTTTTTTTAGTGGTCTTTACTAGAGTATTATTTGACTTTTGGTTTTGGTCGAGTAAGGAATTCATCGATTTTTATATTTTAAAATTGCTCGATTAATCGAATAAAGGCTTTAAGTTGTTCGAATAACTCGAAGAATTCAAATAATTTTATTTAATGGGAAAAAACAAACATCTCTATTTGAACGCATACTTTTATTTAATTAATAAACAGGAAAAGAGGGGTGAGAGGTGCCAGCCAGTTATGAAAAGCATTTTAAACGAATTTATTATTTCTTAAAACCGAGTGAAATTGAAACCGAAGGAGAGTCTCCGTTAAATTTTTTTAAAAATCACCGCAGTTTTTCCTGATTTTAAGAGAAGTTATGGTAAAGATACGAATTCAATGTATACTATATAAAAGGATTTTTTTTTATAAACTTTTAAAACAGGATCTTTTTTTGAATTCCTTTGATTCCAATTACACTCGTATGTATTCGGTATCCAGAACATGGCTGATAACTTATTTGTATTTTTTTGTAATCCCTCTTAATTTTCGTATTACAATTTCACGACAAAAAACAGACACTTCGTTTTCAAACAAGGACACTTAGGTTTTTAAGACGGATCTAATGATATCTTAAAAAAGTGTTGCCGTAACTAAAAAAAATTTTTTGATGGACAAATAAAAAAAACTGAGTGAATACTTTTTTTAATTTTCTCTGCCGTTTAATAAACCAAGTGTCCGCCATTAAGTATCAAAAGAGAAACTAACCACATTTTGGTTGTAACTTAGAGATCTTTTTTAGAGCCCCGAAACGCATTTATTATTTTTTATAATTTAGTACTGATAAAATTATACTATTTTCTTTGTACTGTGTTTTAAAATTAACGTTCTAAAGAAATTAACTTCAAGAAAATCTCTACCGTTATTAGACATTATTTTAAAGTCGCAAAAAAATGCAGGTTGTTTTTGCAAAAAATATGAAAGATGTCAATATTTACTTTAAATTTAAAAAAACTGAGTGCACCGTTTTTTCAGTTTTTTTCAAGAATATATTCTCCGTTGCCCTTACTATTGATGTAAACAAAAAAATTTACCACATTTTGAGTTTAAGTGTCATTTTTGTGCTTTGTCCGGAACACCAAATTGTATGTGTTTTTTATATTTTTTTATGAAATATTTTAATTATGAAATATTAAAAACCATAAATAGTTCAACAAAATAACCACAATACTAATTATTGTTAAAGCTAAGGCACGAGCTCTATGTGTTCATTTGTCCTTCAAGTTGTGCTGAAAAAGGTCAACAAGAAAAAGAAAGACAAAAATGAGAAAACAAAAAATGTACTTTGGACTTCAAGAAGAATTCTTGACAAAAGTACGAAAAAACAGAAGTAAGGAAAAAACACGTAAAATCAATTAAAATGGATAATCATTCGGAAAAGCAAATTTCGATCTACCAAAGGTTAAAATACAATTTGGTTTAAGGATTGATGTTCTCTATTGACGTCAGCAGTCGTCGATGGCTGCGAGTGTAAAACGGCAAATCCATCTGAGGAGATCGAGTGGTTGCGATCGAAACATGTCATGGTAACCTGCCGGCCGCGGTTCGAATCCCGGCCACGGTCAAGAATGAATTTTAATTAATTTTCATGTTGTAAAATTCCTTTCTTCATAAAAATAATTTAATGAAAATTAAATTTAATGAACTTAAGCCTAATTAAAAATATAAAAAATTTGGATTAAAAACCATAAATAGTTCAACAAAATAACCACAATACTAATTATTATGAAATATTTTAATTGTTTGTATCGTTGAAAAATCCTTATTAGAATTTATAAAATATTAAGTACATCAATTTTAACATTATATTTAGATAGATTTGGTAATTTTCAACAATTCAACATAAAAAGTGTTGCCGAATTATATTTAAAAAAAAAGGATATTAGGATTTGCATGAATCCTTTGACGGAATTTTGAAACTTGAAATTTTATATATATAACAGCGCTAAGTCCTCTTTTACAATGTGGAAGACAGACGAAGTTTGCTGGTAAGGGGGCGACGCTGTATGCGTGACACACTACACTTGTTTCTCTCTCGTATTCAAACTTCGTCTGTCTGCCTTTCACTTGCCACATTGTAAAAGGGGACTAAATTCAAATCCATTTTCAGTTTTTTAAAATTATTTCTTAATTAGTGGCGACCATTTTTTCATGCAAATTAGTATGAACACATTTTTATCCAGCAGTGCCCATGTTCTGTAACTCTCGCGTCGAGAAACTTTTCGATTGAAATGTGTGAAATTGAACAAAAATGCCATATATTAAAACAAACAGCTGTTTTTCTCACTTAACTGTGCCTGTAACTTTTTTTGGAGTGAACTAGCTGTCACGTAAGGAAATTACTCGCCAATTTACCGAAAAAGTGTGTCTGTAACATTTTAGTGAGAAAAGTTTCCGCTTTGAACTGTGAAATAAGCTCACAAATAAAAAATAAAATATACGAATGTTTTCAAAGCTCGTATGCAAACAACAAACATTAAAGTCGCACTTTACATTATTTGCTATAGTCGACGGTTAAATTTTCGCCGCCCTCATTGAACATTTTTCAATTTCAGTAAATTTTGGTCGCCGTCAATGATATGCGTGACGGGCGTTCTCAACGCCTGCCATGTCACATCGGCTTTGAGTGCAATGTTATGACATTTGTAACGTAACGACGTAATCTCTTTTGATACTTTTCGACATGAGTTACAGACATACTTTTTTCTCGCTTTTCGAGAAACGATGGAATATTTTGTTTCACATCTTTTCGATGCGAGAAGTTCTCACTAAAGTTACAGAGCATGGGTACGGGTTTTGAATAAAATAAGACATGAAATCAGAAAGATCAGTAAACAAAATGTTAAAAAGTTCTCTACGCCGACTTTTTTTGTTTTTTGCCGAGCAGCGTTAATAAATTACTAACATTTTGAAAAAGCCTTTTCTGATATTTCAGGAAAAGTATGGTAATACAATTTGAAATATAAACGAAAAAAATTATTTACTAAATCACCAGAAAATATGTCTTGAAGCAAGAATATTTTGCAACATTCTCGTCCAAGCCAAAAATTTCTTATTGTAAACATGTGTTGCCTGGTTTAAGCAAAAAGTTATGACTCAAAGCGAAATAAAATTTACTTAAATACAGCAAAAAAAAAAAATTTAATTTTAATTCTATAGTTACTTAAATGAAGTTTTCGTTGCTTTTTATTTTACAAAATTAGAAGAAAAGCTTGAATTTTTTTTCATAAAAACGTGTAGCACTAGTTAGTTTAAGAAAACCTAATATAAAAATAAGAAATTTTGATTGGTTTGTTAACACGTTGATCCAAATAAATATTAATTGAATCAAACCATTTTTTTTTTGACCATTTTCTGAAAAATTTTAATAAATCGCTACAAATTTTAGCTTGATGCAACAAATTTGATTCTATTTAAAAATCAAGAAAATCAGACTAATAATTACACTGTGCATGAAATTGACACTTTTTTTTCGTGACAAGCCGGGCACATGGCGTTTTAATATAATTCGGGGACGCTGAATCCAGTGGTGCCCGCGGTTTTTTCAGATTGGCTCTGGTTTTCGAGATATACCGTTATTTCGAAAATGGAGGAGGTTGCTCAACATATATTCGCGTAACTCAAAAATGGTTTAGTTTATTGAAATTACTAAAAAAACCGAAATTCCGCAATAAAATTTCATTTCAGAAAAGTAAAACGTAAAAAGTAAAAAGTAAAAAAAAAAAATATGAGTAGTCGTTATTGAAACATAATTTTTTTTTTGAAAAAAAAATTAATTTTTTTATCAAAATTTCGAAATTTTTGTTTTTTAAAAATTCATAAAAAACGAAGCTACAAACAAAATAAGCCATAAATGATTAAAATCTGTTTGCAACTTTTGATTTTATTCACAAAAGTCGACAAATTTTTCATTAATTTAAGAATTTCCCTTAGGGGGCTTCCATACAAATATTGCGTTTTATGAAATTCTTAAATTAATTAAAATTGGTCGACTTTTGTGAATAAAATCAAAAGTTGCAAACAGATTTTAATCATTTATGGCTTGTTTTGTTTGTAGCTTCGTTTTTTATAAGTCTGTAGAAAATTAGAAGCCTAGCTGCATTTTTTAATTTTGTATAAATTTTTAAAAAACAAAAATTTCGAAATTTTGATAAAAAAATTAATTTTTTTTTCAAAAAAAAATTATGTTTCAATAACGGCTACTTATATTAGAAAAAGAGTTTTACTTTTCTGAAATGAAATTTTATTGCGGAATTTCGGTTTTTTTAGTAATTTCAATAAACTAAACCGTTTTTGAGTTACGCGAATATATGTTGTGCAACCTCCTCCATTTTCGAAATAACGGTATATCTCGAAAACCAGAGCCAATCTGAAAAAACCGCGGGCACCACTGGATTCAGCGTCCCCGAATTATGTTAAAACGCCATGTGCCCGGCTTGTCAGTTTTTTCAACTAGCATAGTGTTATTAAATAAATTCTGCTAGAAATTTTTTATCATATACCAAAACCGTGAATTTATTTTTGGATTTTTTTTTCAAAATCATTTTTATAAAACATATACAAAATCAGTCCTAAGATAGATGGTTATAAGCTACCTTACATCTATAACAATATATATTAATTTAAGAACACGCAAATGAGTTTTAATAAATTTGTATCGGAGAAGGAAAATAAATTTGAGCATAAAAACCTTCAATAAATCATTAAAGGAAGGAATGTATAGTACATGCAAGGAAAAATTTGTTTTGTACCTAATATAAATTTGAAATGTAATCATTGTTTGACTGATTACATGAAGTTTGAAATTTGTTTATTATAGTTGGAATACGCACATTTATGCATTCTACATTACAAAGACGAGGTAATCTTCGTGTAGAATAGTGCCAAGGCAAATTCATAACCATTTTAAGAAGTTTATTCTGGCTGATTTGGATTTTCTTAACATGTGTTGCTGCACATGTTCCCCATGCTGGACATGCATATAGAGCTAAAGCCTGAAAAATTGTCTTGACAATAGTTATTTTATTTTCGGTGTTGAGATTGGACTTTCTATTAATAACAGGATATTACATTTTAATGGCAATATTAAATTTTTGATTATATGATTGGTGTGCTCATTAAAAGTTAACCGTCGCGACGGTCGAGAAAAACTCCCAAATATTTAACATTGTTAGACCAGGGAATATCTACACCATTAAAAGATAAATTTGAACTGGGAAGGTTACAAGAAATTTTCTTGTTTTAAGAAACGAAATGGCTAACTTTGGAAAATAAACTTCTTTCCGTGTATATTATGCATTTCAGAGTACTATTTATATATTAAAAGTATTTAAAAAAATGGAAAAAAATTTTGGTTTAACGTGTCTTGATTTAAATGTATGCAAATAAAAGTACAAAAATGTTGGGTATCAATAAAGCGCTAATTTAGCGCTCTTTTTAAAAAAAGCGCTAAGGAAAAAATATAGCCAAAGGCGCTTTTTTTTGTAGCCAGTTGGGAATTAAGGATTTATTTTTATTTTAATACCTATCGCAACAAGATATAAATCTTATAATTTACAGTGATAGTAAGTAACATGGCAATTTAACATTTAAAAATTGAATTATTAAATTAAATTATACAATAGGTACATTCAATAAAATAAATAAATAATAAATAAAAACAATTAATAAATAAATGGATGGTATGTATATTTAAGCTATATTAAAGATTTTTAGAATACTTTAATAATTCCTTCTTAAAGGCCGAAGTGTTGCTTTGTGTTTAAAAACGTGATGGTAATTTGTTCCAGAGACTAATTGTGTAGTTAAAAAATATCTATATTTTTGAGAAATCAAATTTTTACCGCGTGGAGATTTGGCAAAAAATAATTCTTCTAAATAGATATTCGGGCTCTTGTATATATTGTTACGTTACTGCCTTTCAATAACGTTTTGGTTTCGAATTATTTATTGCACTTTAATAAAATGAAATAAAACACAACACTTTTAACACTGTATACAATTTACACAACTTTATTTAGTACTAAGACACTTCAACAATTGTAATCGATATGTTTTTCGAAGGTTCGAGGCTTTACTATTCACCACTATTATGTTTTATGGCGGCACTTATGTTTACATAATTTCACCACTTATACTGAAGCTTTTTTAGCGGTAATTTCGAGGTCTTTCTGCACATCATAACAATTTTTAATAACAATGTAAACTAATAAAATTACTTACGCTTGTATTCGTAATAAATACAAGATAACTAATAATTATAACTTATTCTTAACCAATAATTACAACTAATTCTGAACTAATGTTACTTTCGTAACAGTATATTATTTTATGCATCATGACGAGGCTTTTAAATTTTAGTAGGTTTCTGAAGCTCATGTCATAAAGCTGAAAGGAGTACGACGAAATACTTTCAGTTCTCCTACGGTTAAATACATATCTAGCTATATTATTATAGGTTACCTCAAGTCTGTGAAAATCGGAGGTGTCGCAATTGGCCAATATTTCAGCATTAAACGTAATTCCTAAATTTGATGACGAAGGCACAATGTCGATTTTATTGTTGTTGATAAATAATGAAGCATTGTTTTTAGGTGCCTTTTTATTATTCCTGGATATGAAAACGCATTTAGATTTCGATGGATTTATGCACATTGCATCATTGTTTAATAAATTAATACAGGAACTTACACTGTCTATTTTGGTACTTAAGTACAATTGCACATCATCAGCATACATTTGTATTGCACAATGACTTAATACCTCTGGCAGATCATTTATATACAACGAAAACAGCAGGGGACCCAAAACAGAACCTTGCGGAACCCCTCTGTCAACTTCAAGACAATTAGACATTAAGCCATTCCGGGAAAGGTTTGCTTTCAATTTAGGAGATAGGAAGGATTGGCAACTCTGAAGTACACTCGCTTGTGTACCCCTTTTAATTCCTCTCTCCCCTCTCACCAAACAAAGTAAGAATCGCTGCCATAATAATATCACCACATATTTGCTTGTAATTGCTAATTATGGACAACAACAAAGGCAAAACACTTTCGTCGAGCTCTGTTCGTTGTTTTAAACAAATTTTAGCCCAACCGATTTTAACCTCAAATTTGGTGTAACTTAGAAAATATAAAAGACTTTATCTTAAATTTAAAATTTTTTTTATTCAACTTTTAAAATAAACACAATTTTTATTTATTGGAATTTGAAATTTTTTTATCTGATTTCTTCATATAAATTTCATTTTGTTAGAAATTAATAATAAAACAGAATTTAAATTCTATGAAATCAATAAAAGACTTTATAATAGACAAAAACACTAAAATATATTTCTCTATTAATAAATTGATTTCAATCTGTTAATAACTCTTTAAAAACTTTCTAAAAAAAGAATTTCTAGTGATCAGCCAGCCCATTTCGGTTAGAGGTTTTAAGTTTGAATTCCAAGTAGAGTGAATTGGTTTTTGAACGATAGTTATCATGGGTGTTCTTCGATATCTTTGTTTTTAATTTTTATTAATATTTTATTTGTTTCTATTTTTTAATTTTAGTTCATTTCATTTATCTTATAAACAAAACGAAATTCTCAAGAAAAACTTAATAAAAATCTATTTTGTGTCTGTTTATTGCTTTATTTTTTAATGTTGTTTAATGTTGCTTCTTATGTTTTTGTGTGTTTCTAGTATCTGTGCTTGGGTATTTGTGTGCGTGTTGGTGTGTGTTTAATGTTGAAATATTAGAATTATTTTTTATGATGTTTGTTTACATTTCTCTTTATGATCGTGTGTTTAGGTTTGTCTGGCTTGTGTTAGAGTTTGTGTTGAAGTTATAAATCAAAATATTTGTCAGCACCATCCATCTCTCCAAAATCTTTCAAACCAACAAAAATACTCTTTGCCACATAAAACACTAACGCATGCTCACACGTTTACACAAATCATAATTTTGTTTAATGATAATGACGGCCAATGTCCTGCTGTGCGTTGAAGAAGTGGAAACAAAAGGCCAGGGAGACCTTGTTGAAGGGGGCTTGACAATGAAAAATGATGACCTAAATATTTATGAGTTTCATTTTTTACGGTGTTTTTTGTGGACAAAAGAAAAAATAAACTGACACAAGTGTAGCAAGTGCAAGTCAAGGTGATTGAAGGCAATTTGGTAAAAAAAAATTAATTTTTTCATGGTAAATTAGAGCAAAAAGCCATTGTAAGTTACTAAAATTTATTTTTTGTTAGTAGAAACAGTAAAAAATTTCTTTAGCCTTGAAATTCATAAAGAAATATGATTGATTTTGTTTAACTATTATGTTCAAGGTTAGGTTTTTTTTAATCTTGCTCTAGTTTCAAGTGTAAATTTTTCTTTGAAATAATTTTGTCATGGACGATTTTGGCCTAAAAGGCGGGAAAATAGAAACCAAAACATTTGAACCAAAGCTAATTTTTTTAAATGTTTTTTACTTTGGTAATTCTAAAGATAAGCAACTGTTTTAAAAAGCAGAAGATTAGTTTGTGCTTGCAAAATGTATTACGACACCTTTGTAATTTAGTGCTGTCTTATTAACACGACTTCTGCAAAAGGGTTTCTTTTTTCCCTAAAAATTTAAAAGATAATAATAATTAATATCCGATTTGTAAAAGATCATGTGCTTAATAAAGACAAACGGCGCGGTTTGTATTATTTATCATTGTCTTATCTTGATATTAGCATTTTTCTTGATTTATGTAAAAAAAGTTCTCTGAAAAAATTGCTTTTGAGAAATATTCAATCTTATATTCTAAAATATATATTTTAAACGGCGCACACTGGGGCCAATGGCCCTTTTTTCGCGTTTCAATTCATATCTCCTCTGCTAGAATAGTGAATCACACTAAATTTACTGTGGGTAACTATTAGAACAAACTTGATGTTCCAACAAAATCTTGGGAAAGTGAGAGGGGAGATACGGGTACCCCCAATACAAAAAATTTGTATTTTTCTTATATCTGAAGAACTACAATAGTGAGGCACACTAATTTTGCTGTGGGTAACTATTAGAACAAACTTCATGTTCCAATAAAACCTAGGGGGAGTAAGAGGGTTGATACGAATACCCCCCATACAAAAAAAATGTGTATGTGTTTTTTTATTCACACACGCTTCCGCGCGTGAAAATTTTAAATTTTAATTCACGCGCTCCATTTTTTCAATATTTTTAATATATAAATTTAACCACGGTCACGCGTGACTAATGTGTGACTCACGTGTAACAAATCTCGACATTTGAAAATTTTTTATTAAAACACATAAAACAATGATAACAACAACAGTAATAAAATTATAGCAGAAGTTGTGAAGCGCTTTTTGTTGGTTAATTAAACGCGTGTTGCTACTAATTCATACATAACTCCTAAGGCGCACCGATGCACAGCTTAATTTTTTCTAAAATAACGCTGATTTGTTAAACCTCTAAAAAAAAATTTAAATCTCTGTTTTGTTAGGCCCAACTCATAACTTTATGTACGATTAAACTGAGAAAATGCATTTTTTTTGCATTTCCCATATAAACTTAAAAAATAAAAGCACTTCCACAACGCGTCACTACAAAAGCGCCGTGATATATTTGACAACTCTTTTTTTTGCCTAGTTATGTAGAATTTTGTGCGCTTTAGCCGAGTACTTTTAGTTTTCACCGAACTTACATTTTTTTAAATTAATCCGTTAAATCGCCCCCTTTGGCCCTTTTGTGCCACGGTTCAAATCTTTATAAGCACTACACTTATTTTAAACGATAAGTTAAATACCACAGCCTCGTTTTAAAATCGTTATTGACATTTAATACATTTTTGACATCGATGAAGTAACAGAAGGTACAATTTAATGTAATCAATTAACGGAGCAATTACCGGGAATTTTAAAAATATTTTGCTGGGTATTCCCTGTATTTTTTTTAATAGGAACCCCATTTTCCAAGAATAATACCTGGGGGCTAATTCCGGCAGTCGTGATCGAATTCCTTTTCGATACGAAAGCTATTTTATATCTAATTCCTTTAGTCGAATCTAAAATTATTTTTTCAGTGTTGTAAAGCATTTATTTAAGTTTTCAAAACATTGAAAAAATAATTAAGATTCGTTTAGTATTGACTGAAAGAATAAGATATAGAAATGTTTTGGAATCGAAAAATTGTTCGTTCACGACGAATGCGGATTATGTGACAGGTCGCACAGACATATTTAATAAAACAGAAGATTGATGACAAAGGGTGTAGAGACGCTAGAGGGGTAGAATGTCGCACGATATGTATAATCAAGCAACAATTTGGAACATTAATAACAATGTGCTAGTTGCAAAATTAGACAAGCCGGGCACATGGCGTTTAAGCATAATTAGGGTACGCTGAATCCAATGGTGCCCACCTTTTTTTAGGTTAGCTCTTGTTTTCGAGATATACCGTTATTTCGAAAATGGAGTAGGTTGCACAATATATATTCGCGTAACTCAAAAACGGTTTAGTTTATTGAAAAAACTAAAAAACCCGAAATTCCGCAATAAAATTTACAAATATGGCCGTTTAATAAAATTTTTAAATTTGGCCCCTGAGAAGTTTTTAACAGATTTAAATCATTTATGGCTTGCTTTGTTTGTTTTTTTATATGTCTGCAAAAAATTAGAAGCCTAGCGTCATTTTCCAATTTTTTATGAATTTTTAAAAAACAAAAATTTCGAAATTTGGAAAAAAGTTACATGTTTCTAAAATGACAGCTCATATTAAAAAAAATTAAACTAATTAAAGGAATTTGCGGAATTTCGGAATTTTTAGTTATATCAATAAACTAAACCGTTTTTGAGGTACGCGAATATATGTTATGGGCACCATTGGATTCAGCGTACCCGAATTATGCTAAAACGCCATGTGCCCAGCTTGTATAAAAAAAGTGTCAATTTTGATCAATAATTTTTCAAATTTAATAATTTAAGTTGAATCTAAGACTAAAACGTCAAATTGTAGTTTGCAGTTTGCAACAAAAAACGTAACGGCTAAACTTATACAATTTTCGAAGGGACACCAAAAGAAAATACGAATTTGGTGAAACTGGCCTTGAATGTTGAATTTACCAATATCCCTGTGTCATTTGTTTATTGTTCCTCTGTATATCCATTAACCAGCAGTATTTATAAAAAACTAATTCGGATTAAAAATTAAAATAAAATTCTTTTGTAAGAAAAATTTGTGTTTTATTTAAGTCTTAAAATTGGTTAAAATCTGAATGATCTTTTACTAGCATTTAACCCGCTACTTCATTAGCGTCTCCCTTTCTTTCGTGGACATATTTATATGCCAAAGTTTATGTTTCTAGGCTTTAACAAAAAAGTACCAACCTTTTTTCATCGTATAGATTCTCATTCACTCAGAAACATGCACCTTAAATTGCATGTTTCTAAGTTGAAATTATAGAAAATTTAAAAAGTACCACATGTATAACGGAAAAGTAAAAGAAAGACATTTTAATTTCCCATATTTCTTCTTTTTGATACTATTTTTTTCTCCATTGAAGTGTCAAAAATTTGAATATTGTAGTGGGAGCCCGTAATTTAATACGTATCTGTCAATAAATCGAGAAAAATGTTTTGTAAGAAAAGTACAAAGATATGTACGATTCTCTCTCCTTAAACCTTCGAATTTTGAAAAAGTACCAAATTTGTTTTTAGATAAGTTATTAATGTGATACAATTTTTATATGTATGTTTTTTGGTTTAAAAGATAGATGAGGTGACAAAAAAAAGTTCCAAAAACCAGATTTTACCCGTTTACTCCCCAAAAGGGCCCAATTTCAAAAAGTACCAGACACCTGTCCACTTATTTTTTTAATGAACAACTTTTTTTTTTGTTTAGGAGATATGAGGTTAGCGAATTCAACTTTGAATTTTCAAAAATCCCGTCTTAGTGGATCGATTTGGCAAGAGACCAACCTCAGGTCTTAATTTCAACTTTTTAGCTTCAGGCGTCAAGTCTGTGCGATGAGGATTCAGTCAGTCAGTCGGTTACGTTATAACTTAAATAACTTTTGTGAATAAGGCAATAAGTAAGAAAATTCATTTTAGTTGACCATACAATACCCTACACCACTTACGACTTTATACAAGATAAACAAAATGACCTGAGATTTTAAAATCTTTTCCGATAAACTTAATTTATTTTTTAGGGTTTAAATAAATATTCAGACACAAACTAAGAAAGCATAAGACATAATCGATGTATACATTTGTCCAACTTTTGGAGATACCAAAGTCGTTTTCGGTTTCAAAATGGCGTGCTGCCGTTTTGTAAAATCTCCATTTTACACGATTAATGCAGTTGTTTTCATGTCTTTTCATGTAAGATAGAAGGAAAAACTTCTATCACTTTTGTTAATCGTTTGTTGTTCAAGCTAAGTAGACGATTGGTCTGCTGTAGCAGAAAAAAGTTAACAAACAAAATCTTGTAATGATAGCCATCAAGAGGGAAGAAGTATATTGTTTTATTCTCAAGGACAAATGGAGTAAGACATCGGCTAGATTATCCAGAACTTAATACCATTTTAAGCACAAGTACCGACTCAGGCTTTTACGAAGGCAGTGGTTTAAAGAGACTAGGGTTCAGTTGACCTATAAAAAGAAACCGTCCAAGATCTCATGACGACTTTACAAAACTCACTTGACAAATTATTCCTGAGTAAATAACCCAGAATTAAATATTAGATATTTCATACTGAGTCCTACACCTTTGAACAGGTAAACCTTTAAAGGTCTATAAGGGGTATTAGTGCATGGTTATTTAACTTCATTCTCTAAGTAGTTTAACAAATTTTAAGCTTCAATTAAATTTTGTAACACAAAGTCCAAAAGCCAATAATTCCAGAAAGAAATTTAAAAACTTTAAAATTTCTTTTCATCATATTTTCCATTCATATTTCTTTTTTTTTAATTATTACATGTAACAACACCTTTTCTAGGAAAAAAAACTTTTGCACATTTTGCTTAGTTTTCTATTCACTCTCCTTCTTGGTTTTTTGGCTAGAAAGCAATCACATAACTAATGCTTTCTATGCATGAATTTAACAACAATGTAACAGACAACAAATTGCTTGAAATAAAATACAGAAAGTGGAGAACATTAACTTTGATTAGCTTTGGCTAAAGAAGACGTACAAGTCCAAAGGAAATGGATAAAATAAAATAAACTAAAAACGTAAAAAATCATACGACGTATAAAATAAATGAATGAAAGGAGTGTAATATGGACGTGATAGCTCTTTCTTTGGTACCCACACTTTCCAACCAACCGTCCAACGGACTGTCTGTCTGGCTGACTGCCTCCTCGTAGTATATCTGTGACAGATTAAATATGGTCGAGGGAGTTGCATGATTTAAATTTTGCAATCACAGAAATGGCTACAAAAGAAAAATTATTCCCTGGGAGAGTGAAATTCACACAAAACACACACGGTTTTAAAATCAGGAACATAAAGAACGTAAATGAAAAATAGTTTTACAAAACGACTAGAAATGAAAGACCACAAAAAGGTGAATTATATCTGCAGAACAGTAACGACGATTAAAAACTATAATGGTCAAATGCTTTTCCGATTGAACTTAATCAAACAAAATAAAAAGCAACAATAAAATCTTCAAGGAAAAAAGCATAAAGCAAAAACATTTCATTTATGTCTGGAATTTATGCAAAGTCGTTAATTTTATTTGTGTGTATTTTAGAAGTCTTATCTCTGTATTTAATATGAACTTAATTGTTTTTTATTAAAGTTAAAAAAACTTCAAATATCATTATAGTTTAAAAAGAAATTTTGTTAAATGGCATGTGCTTTTGTTGGTACAAAAGAATACTTCAAATCTATAATTCTAGTTTGATTTAGAGCTGTCTTAACTAAAAATCATTGGCTTTTGCATTAATAACACTATAAATAATGTTCGAGTATAAGCTTAAATGACAGGAAAATAAGTTTGTTACTCAATATTGTGAAAGGAAAGGTTTTTTAAACGCGAAGCTAGAAAAAATTCGCCAAAATCAGCTTAAATTAAAAATTTAATCAAGTGAATTAAACGTTTGATCAAGTAAATTAAACGTATAATTGATACTATTCATTTGTTTACTGGTGCAAATTTAACTAATTTTTAAATTTTTTTTTTTTTTCCTTTATTCATTCCACTTGGGAACATAGGGCTTCTACAAGATAATTCCAACTTAATCTATCGTTACATATATTTTAATTTCATCAAAAGTTTTATTTAATATTTTAAGTTCTTGGTTAAGTGTTCTGCGCCAAGAGTTCTTTGGACGACCGGGGCGTCGGCTGCCTTGAGGATTCCATTCTAGAGCAGTCCTCGTGATGCTGCCGTTTGGCTTTCTTAATGTGTGCCCTATCCATTTCCACTTTCTTTTTGTTATTTGGCAATTTATAGGTACCTCGTTCGTCAATCTCCAATGATCGGCATTGGTTATTGTGTTCGGCCAAAAGATGCGACAAATTATTCGCAGGCTTTTGTTTATAAAGACCTGTAGTCTCTGTGCTATGACGCTTGTCATCAGCCAGGTTTCGCTACCGTACAGAAGAGTAGATTTCACACATGCGTTAAATATTCGAATTTTTGTCTTCTTCGAGATTTGGGGTGACCGCCAAGTTCTATTCAAGCGGCCAAAGGCTGATCTTGCCTTTTTCAGCCTGTTTGTCACATCTTATACATCCTAAATAGCAGAATGAGTTAACATATTGTATGCGTTGGTTTTGTATTAGAATGTGGTTGTTGATTGTGTCGTTGATTCGCATTGGATGTGTTTTCGAAATGTTTATCTCTAATCCAACTTCTTTTGCCAGTGTTCCCAGATCAGTCACTTTGCTCTGCATGTCGGTAAAATTGTGTGACATGAGGCAAATATCGTCAGCGAAATCCAAATCTTCAAGATGTCTTTGGAAGTCCCATACGATACCCCTTTTTCTCCTGCAGAGTTTTAACATGACTTCATCTAATACAACAGCAAATAGAAGAGGAGATAGTGGGCATCCTTGTTTCACTCCAGCGTTTGTCTGAAAGGATTCACTGGCCATATTGCGCTTGTGTAATTAATTTCACAAATCTTTTTATTAAAATTAATTCTTTTCTGTGTAGTAGTTTTAAAAAATGCACACAAAATAAACAACCATTTCCATATATTTTTGTAACCCTAAGATGCGCGTTAAAAATCTTCTATTGCGCTGCAAGGTACACTGGTGTCTTTATGGAAGTAACATAGAAAACAAGCATTTCCGCACTAACTAAATATTAAGTTTAGACCTTGAACAATAGCACTACAATTTGTTGTTTGTTGATGAATTGATATTTGTGCGTTGCCTCCAGTTCGATTCACTGAGGATTTTTTTAACTTTTTCTACCGGAGTTTCGGTCTTCCCCGTTTACGCTTTCCGTTATATAGATTCTTGAATGTTTTTCGTTCTGGAGTATCTGCGTTCATTCTTCCGACGTGTTCAATCGTTGTATCTTAATTCGTCTCACTTTATAGTTGGGAGTTAGTCTCATAAAACTCTTGGGGTTTCAATCGCCTATACCCTCCGTCAACGCATATGTGCCCATACATTCTACGAAGTATTTTTCTCTCGCAAATGCAAGTTTAACGCACAAGTGTGTTATAGACTGTGGTTTTGAAGTGCTTGCTTAGTCCATAATAACAGACCAATTTTATCTGATTCCTTATTAATCTTCTCACAGACAGCAGTTACATCTCGCATGTTTATTGCAATAATGTCAATATCATCTATATAATGGCGGACACATTAGATTAAGGAGAAGAGAAACTGCAGGACTCATCCGTTTAAAAGAATGCTAAAGAGAAACCGCAAAGGAAACATTTTCGTCCGGTTATTATTTAATATATGAAGATTTAATTAAAAAAAAATTAAAAGAAAATAAGCGAGGAGCATATGACTTTTGTCTTCAGCGTTGCCGTTACCCATTAATGGGTAAAAAAACTGCACGATTACCCATTGTCTGAGACCAATTGTGGAAGTAAATGGTTCGGAGAAGTCAGTTCTAATTCTTGCTGAGGAATTTATGACACTAAGCGTCATTCCGCAAAATACCGTAGGCAGACAACAGACAACATATTGTATTATAACAGATATATTATACATATTATAAAACACTCGACTAATCGTCCAATATATATAAACAGCTCGAAACGCTTATATAAAGGGTCCGCCAAATAACTTTTTTTTTCTGAAAATGCTATAAAAAAAACTACTGAATATTTTCTCAAATTTCTTTTTTTATTTGAAAGTACAATCCTTCCGGTTAATAATGGAAAATAATTACATTCAAATGGCTTCCTCGGCTGGCCATGCAGTAGCCTACACGATCGGTCTAATTTTTAAGCACATTATCGATTGTGTGCAGCTGTATTTCACAAATGGCTTCACGAATATTGTCCTTTAAAGCGTCAATTGTCTCTGGCTTGTAGGCGTAACACTTATCTTTGACGGCACCCCACAAATAATAGTCCAACGGTGTCAAATCGCAGCTCCGAGGTGGCCAAACGACATCAGCTCTGCGGCTGATAATGCGATCTTCAAAAACAGGGCGCAAAATATCGAGTGTAGCTTCGGCTGTGTGGCACGTAGCGCCGTCCTGTTGAAACCAAATGTTGCCAATATCCTCCTCTTCAATTTTTGTGAACATTTCGTTCAACATGGCCCGATAACGATTGCCATTGACTGTAACGGCCACTCCATGCTAATTTTCGAAGAAAAATGGCCCAATTATGCCTCTGGATAAATATCCGCACCAAACAGTGGCTTTTCAATGTATGCGTGCGGGTTTGCTGTGCCCCAAATGCGACAATTTTGCTGGTTTACATACCCGCCAAGATCAAAATGAGCTTCATCTGAAAAGATGATTTTTTTTGGCAAAATCGGCATCTTCTGTAAGTCGATCGCAGGCCCACTTAGCGAAGCGAAAACGCATTGGATGGTCAGTTGGCTTCAACTAATGAACCAATTGGACTTTGCATGGCGTCATACCAAGGTCTTTATGCAAAATTCGTCTCAATGATGTCTCCAAAATGTTCAATTGTTGACAACGACGGTGAATGATGTTGATGGCGCTTTACGCACACTTTCTGCCACAGCAGCAATATTCTCGGGTGTACGCACTGTTTGGTTTATTGATGAGGATGCCAGTTTCTTTCACTTTTTTCACAAGATAACGAAAATACGGAGCTGACGGTGCTTCTCTTCTTCCAAAATCCGTACGCAATTTTCGCACACATTCTGCAACATTACCATGAACTTCAAAGTAATGTCGCAATATTTCCCAGCGTTGTTCAAGCGTATACCCAGCCATATTCGTTCAGCGGAAGTGTTACCATTCACGAAATAAGCACTAGTTGAAAAAAAAACGTTAGATGGCGGACCCGTTACAATATACATCTGAAGACTTTTATTAATTTATGCAGAGCTACTAACAACTTACAAAAAACTACCTTCCATTGCCGCATTCCCATATAAAACACGTCAAGGTACCCGGTTATCTTGGTGCGCAGTTAATGGTGTTAAAAATAACTTCGCCTCCCAGCAAATTACAAAAAAAAAAATGTAAACAAGCTAAAAAATATAGTCGGTCAAGCCCGACCCTACACCACATATTTAAAACAATGGATATTCATCGACTCGCCATAACAAAATTATGTTATGGGCTTTAAATTCATTAAAACATCCACATATCTGAGATTTGCTTGTCTTTAAGTGATTTTAGGGATGGGGTTTATATGGTTCATGTGTTAAATTATTTTCCTACCAGCAAAATATTTCGCCATGATAAAGTCACCGTAAAAGTAATTGTCGCCGAACTTGATGTTAATACAGTGCTTTTCGCTTAAAGTCACATCCTTTAGTTGCAGACAATTCGTGGACTATATCGCTAAAGTGATTCAAAGCCTAATTCACATATAAGCCACTATGAGGCATATAAAAAATTCTTATAAACTACAGCAGGCTTACGGTTTTGCAATAGAGTGCAACTAAAGAAAAAAAAAAATAGTTTAAATAAATAAATATATACACTTATGTATTTCATAGCTGATACCATAACAAAATGGACTATAAATTTAATACTTTATATTAAATTTGCTTATAGCGGTAGAATAAACAGATAAAATGGACTATATCGACAATGTGACTAAAAACGGTAGTGACTATAAACGAAAAGTACTTCACTAACATTTAAAGGATTAGTATAGAAGCGAGTTTGGGCTTGCTGTTTGTATTTGTATGGCTTTATGCACATACATGGACCGATTCCCATTAAACTTGGTAAGATAATTTAGACTGCAATAAAATATGTTTCGACCGGAATGAAGCTTGTATGGGGGCTTTGTGATATTATTAGCATTTTGTCACCATTTTTAATATGCTTGAACCTAATGACAATTAAATCGCAAATAACAAATTTCAATAATACTTTGCGCACAAAGATTATATGGACAGCCAAACAGACAGCTAACCAGGCGGACAAATGTCGTTCGATATACTCGATATACTTTTAAGCCTTACACTCATCAGCACAAACGCATGAAGATCTCTCTATTATGGTGGTATGGCTGCAAAAACGGTGGCATGTCATAACGTCCAGTGTCATAGTGTCCATGGACGTTATGACACTCAAAAAAGTGTCATAGTGTCCATGGACTTTATGACACTTTTGAAAATGTCATAATGTCCGTGGGCATTATGACACTTTGCAAATGGACATTATGACACTTTCAAAAGTGCCACAGTGTCCATAATTACTAAAGAAGTTAAATACAAAAAAAAATCTGCATATGCGCAGAGAAAACATGTTTTATTATGGTCGCAACCAACAAAACTATTTTTAAAGAAACTAATTTAATCATAATATGGTTGTCGGTGCCAATGATTTGGTTAAATTAAACATAATATGGTTAAAATTTTTTAAAAATGGTTTTGCTGCTTTTCTCTGGGTGTATATATTAACGGTCTAATTTATAAAAATTTCTTGTTTCAGCTTTAATGCTTACAATAGTTATCAAACACTTTTTGTTTTATAAGCCATTAATAAAAAGTCAGATTTATAAACGCTTAATAGGAGTGGATTAACAATTAAACGTTTATATTACTTTTGTATTTTTATGTTGGCAACAACATGTTATTTTAATTGTAATTTTTGTAATAGTGATGCATACAACTGGGGATTAAACAATACGAGATCATACAACGAACGAATTTTAAGTGAATTTCTGTTTTGTTTTCAATTAAAAATGAATTTCTTTTTTTTAAAACGTAATCTTATATATAAAATTGTAACGTTACTGACTGACTGACTGACTGACTCACTGATTCATCATCGCACAGCCTAAACGCCTGAAGCTAAACACTTGAAATTTGGACCAGAGATTGGTCACACCCCAAATCGATCCACTAAGACGGGATTTTTGGAAATTCGAATGCTAAGGGGGTAAAAAAGGGTGAAAACGGAAAAATTCGGTAATCTTATATCTCCAAAACTAAAAGAGATACAAAAAAAATGTAATACTTATCGGTGTTCTTTAAAAAAATTAGCGGACAGGTGTCTGGTACTTTTTTGAAATTCGGCCCTTTTAGGGAGTAAACGGGTAAAACCTGAATTTTGGTACTTTCTTGACACCCCATCTATCTTTTGATCCAATAAACATAGAAACAAAGTTTATACCACATTCGAAAGTTACCAAAAAAATACGAATATAAATTTGGTACTTTTTCGAAATTCGAACATTTAAGGGGTAAAAATCGTAACTATTTTTGGTACTTTTTTTTACAAAACATTTTTCTACATTCATTGAGATATTCGTACCAAATTATGGCCTCACACTACAATACTGAAATTTTTGAAACTTTAATGGGGGGAACAAATAGTACCAAAAAAAGGAAATACGGGAAATTTGATATTTTTCTTTAGCTTTTTGGTTCTACAACTGGTATTTTTTTAATTATCGTTAATATTGGACCCAAAAACATAAGATTCAACATGCAACGTCCTGAGGGGATATGAATCTATTGCGGAACTTTTTGGTACTTTTTTTGTTCTATAACTGGTACTTTTTGAATTTCCTTTAATATTGGACCTAGAAACATAAAATTTAAAATGTAATGTCCTGAGTGAACGAGAATCTGTAAGAGTGATCTTTTTGGTACTTTTTTATTTTTTGACTGGTACTTTTTGAATTTCAGTTGGTATTGGACCTAGAGAGATAAAATTAAACATGCAAGGTCCTGAGTGAATAAGAATCTGTAAGAGGGCTTTGTGGTACTTTTTTGTTCTTTAACTGGTACTTTTTGAATTTCCGTCATTATTGGACCTAGAAACATTAAATTCAACATGTGGATAAGAATCTATGATGGAACTTTTTGGTACTTTTTTGTTCTTCAATTGGTACTTTTTGAATTTCTGTTAGTATTGCACCTAGGATGAAAATCAATAAGAGTGAACTTTTTGTTACTTTTTTATTCTTTGACTGGTACTTTCTTAATTTCCGTTGTTATTAGACCTAGAGAGATAAAATTAAACATGCAAGGTCCTGAGTGAATGAGAATCTGTAAAATCGCTTTTTGGTACTTTTTGGTTCTTTAACTGGTACTTTTTGAATTTCCGTTATTATTGGAACTAGAAACATAAAATTTAATATGCAATGTAATGAGTGGATAGGAATCTATAAGAGGGAAGTTTTTGGTACTTTTTTGTTCTTTAGCTGGTGCTTTTTTAATATCCGTTAATATTGGACCCAGAAACATAAAATTAAACATGCAAGGTCCTGAGTGGATAAGAACCTGTAAGAGAGCTTTAAGGTACTTTTATGTATTTGTGTGTATTTTAGAAGTCTTATCTCTGTATTTAATATGAACTTAATTGTTTTTTATTAAAGTTAAAAAAACTTCAAATATCATTATAGTTTAAAAAGAAATTTTGTTAAATGGCATGTGCTTTTGTTGGTACAAAAGAATACTTCAAATCTATAATTCTAGTTTGATTTAGAGCTGTCTTAACTAAAAATCATTGGCTTTTGCATTAATAACACTATAAATAATGTTCGAGTATAAGCTTAAATGACAGGAAAATAAGTTTGTTACTCAATATTGTGAAAGGAAAGGTTTTTTAAACGCGAAGCTAGAAAAAATTCGCCAAAATCAGCTTAAATTAAAAATTTAATCAAGTGAATTAAACGTTTGATCAAGTAAATTAAACGTATAATTGATACTATTCATTTGTTTACTGGTGCAAATTTAACTAATTTTTAAATTTTTTTTTTTTTCCTTTATTCATTCCACTTGGGAACATAGGGCTTCTACAAGATAATTCCAACTTAATCTATCGTTACATATATTTTAATTTCATCAAAAGTTTTATTTAATATTTTAAGTTCTTGGTTAAGTGTTCTGCGCCAAGAGTTCTTTGGACGACCGGGGCGTCGGCTGCCTTGAGGATTCCATTCTAGAGCAGTCCTCGTGATGCTGCCGTTTGGCTTTCTTAATGTGTGCCCTATCCATTTCCACTTTCTTTTTGTTATTTGGCAATTTATAGGTACCTCGTTCGTCAATCTCCAATGATCGGCATTGGTTATTGTGTTCGGCCAAAAGATGCGACAAATTATTCGCAGGCTTTTGTTTATAAAGACCTGTAGTCTCTGTGCTATGACGCTTGTCATCAGCCAGGTTTCGCTACCGTACAGAAGAGTAGATTTCACACATGCGTTAAATATTCGAATTTTTGTCTTCTTCGAGATTTGGGGTGACCGCCAAGTTCTATTCAAGCGGCCAAAGGCTGATCTTGCCTTTTTCAGCCTGTTTGTCACATCTTATACATCCTAAATAGCAGAATGAGTTAACATATTGTATGCGTTGGTTTTGTATTAGAATGTGGTTGTTGATTGTGTCGTTGATTCGCATTGGATGTGTTTTCGAAATGTTTATCTCTAATCCAACTTCTTTTGCCAGTGTTCCCAGATCAGTCACTTTGCTCTGCATGTCGGTAAAATTGTGTGACATGAGGCAAATATCGTCAGCGAAATCCAAATCTTCAAGATGTCTTTGGAAGTCCCATACGATACCCCTTTTTCTCCTGCAGAGTTTTAACATGACTTCATCTAATACAACAGCAAATAGAAGAGGAGATAGTGGGCATCCTTGTTTCACTCCAGCGTTTGTCTGAAAGGATTCACTGGCCATATTGCGCTTGTGTAATTAATTTCACAAATCTTTTTATTAAAATTAATTCTTTTCTGTGTAGTAGTTTTAAAAAATGCACACAAAATAAACAACCATTTCCATATATTTTTGTAACCCTAAGATGCGCGTTAAAAATCTTCTATTGCGCTGCAAGGTACACTGGTGTCTTTATGGAAGTAACATAGAAAACAAGCATTTCCGCACTAACTAAATATTAAGTTTAGACCTTGAACAATAGCACTACAATTTGTTGTTTGTTGATGAATTGATATTTGTGCGTTGCCTCCAGTTCGATTCACTGAGGATTTTTTTAACTTTTTCTACCGGAGTTTCGGTCTTCCCCGTTTACGCTTTCCGTTATATAGATTCTTGAATGTTTTTCGTTCTGGAGTATCTGCGTTCATTCTTCCGACGTGTTCAATCGTTGTATCTTAATTCGTCTCACTTTATAGTTGGGAGTTAGTCTCATAAAACTCTTGGGGTTTCAATCGCCTATACCCTCCGTCAACGCATATGTGCCCATACATTCTACGAAGTATTTTTCTCTCGCAAATGCAAGTTTAACGCACAAGTGTGTTATAGACTGTGGTTTTGAAGTGCTTGCTTAGTCCATAATAACAGACCAATTTTATCTGATTCCTTATTAATCTTCTCACAGACAGCAGTTACATCTCGCATGTTTATTGCAATAATGTCAATATCATCTATATAATGGCGGACACATTAGATTAAGGAGAAGAGAAACTGCAGGACTCATCCGTTTAAAAGAATGCTAAAGAGAAACCGCAAAGGAAACATTTTCGTCCGGTTATTATTTAATATATGAAGATTTAATTAAAAAAAAATTAAAAGAAAATAAGCGAGGAGCATATGACTTTTGTCTTCAGCGTTGCCGTTACCCATTAATGGGTAAAAAAACTGCACGATTACCCATTGTCTGAGACCAATTGTGGAAGTAAATGGTTCGGAGAAGTCAGTTCTAATTCTTGCTGAGGAATTTATGACACTAAGCGTCATTCCGCAAAATACCGTAGGCAGACAACAGACAACATATTGTATTATAACAGATATATTATACATATTATAAAACACTCGACTAATCGTCCAATATATATAAACAGCTCGAAACGCTTATATAAAGGGTCCGCCAAATAACTTTTTTTTTCTGAAAATGCTATAAAAAAAACTACTGAATATTTTCTCAAATTTCTTTTTTTATTTGAAAGTACAATCCTTCCGGTTAATAATGGAAAATAATTACATTCAAATGGCTTCCTCGGCTGGCCATGCAGTAGCCTACACGATCGGTCTAATTTTTAAGCACATTATCGATTGTGTGCAGCTGTATTTCACAAATGGCTTCACGAATATTGTCCTTTAAAGCGTCAATTGTCTCTGGCTTGTAGGCGTAACACTTATCTTTGACGGCACCCCACAAATAATAGTCCAACGGTGTCAAATCGCAGCTCCGAGGTGGCCAAACGACATCAGCTCTGCGGCTGATAATGCGATCTTCAAAAACAGGGCGCAAAATATCGAGTGTAGCTTCGGCTGTGTGGCACGTAGCGCCGTCCTGTTGAAACCAAATGTTGCCAATATCCTCCTCTTCAATTTTTGTGAACATTTCGTTCAACATGGCCCGATAACGATTGCCATTGACTGTAACGGCCACTCCATGCTAATTTTCGAAGAAAAATGGCCCAATTATGCCTCTGGATAAATATCCGCACCAAACAGTGGCTTTTCAATGTATGCGTGCGGGTTTGCTGTGCCCCAAATGCGACAATTTTGCTGGTTTACATACCCGCCAAGATCAAAATGAGCTTCATCTGAAAAGATGATTTTTTTTGGCAAAATCGGCATCTTCTGTAAGTCGATCGCAGGCCCACTTAGCGAAGCGAAAACGCATTGGATGGTCAGTTGGCTTCAACTAATGAACCAATTGGACTTTGCATGGCGTCATACCAAGGTCTTTATGCAAAATTCGTCTCAATGATGTCTCCAAAATGTTCAATTGTTGACAACGACGGTGAATGATGTTGATGGCGCTTTACGCACACTTTCTGCCACAGCAGCAATATTCTCGGGTGTACGCACTGTTTGGTTTATTGATGAGGATGCCAGTTTCTTTCACTTTTTTCACAAGATAACGAAAATACGGAGCTGACGGTGCTTCTCTTCTTCCAAAATCCGTACGCAATTTTCGCACACATTCTGCAACATTACCATGAACTTCAAAGTAATGTCGCAATATTTCCCAGCGTTGTTCAAGCGTATACCCAGCCATATTCGTTCAGCGGAAGTGTTACCATTCACGAAATAAGCACTAGTTGAAAAAAAAACGTTAGATGGCGGACCCGTTACAATATACATCTGAAGACTTTTATTAATTTATGCAGAGCTACTAACAACTTACAAAAAACTACCTTCCATTGCCGCATTCCCATATAAAACACGTCAAGGTACCCGGTTATCTTGGTGCGCAGTTAATGGTGTTAAAAATAACTTCGCCTCCCAGCAAATTACAAAAAAAAAAATGTAAACAAGCTAAAAAATATAGTCGGTCAAGCCCGACCCTACACCACATATTTAAAACAATGGATATTCATCGACTCGCCATAACAAAATTATGTTATGGGCTTTAAATTCATTAAAACATCCACATATCTGAGATTTGCTTGTCTTTAAGTGATTTTAGGGATGGGGTTTATATGGTTCATGTGTTAAATTATTTTCCTACCAGCAAAATATTTCGCCATGATAAAGTCACCGTAAAAGTAATTGTCGCCGAACTTGATGTTAATACAGTGCTTTTCGCTTAAAGTCACATCCTTTAGTTGCAGACAATTCGTGGACTATATCGCTAAAGTGATTCAAAGCCTAATTCACATATAAGCCACTATGAGGCATATAAAAAATTCTTATAAACTACAGCAGGCTTACGGTTTTGCAATAGAGTGCAACTAAAGAAAAAAAAAAAATAGTTTAAATAAATAAATATATACACTTATGTATTTCATAGCTGATACCATAACAAAATGGACTATAAATTTAATACTTTATATTAAATTTGCTTATAGCGGTAGAATAAACAGATAAAATGGACTATATCGACAATGTGACTAAAAACGGTAGTGACTATAAACGAAAAGTACTTCACTAACATTTAAAGGATTAGTATAGAAGCGAGTTTGGGCTTGCTGTTTGTATTTGTATGGCTTTATGCACATACATGGACCGATTCCCATTAAACTTGGTAAGATAATTTAGACTGCAATAAAATATGTTTCGACCGGAATGAAGCTTGTATGGGGGCTTTGTGATATTATTAGCATTTTGTCACCATTTTTAATATGCTTGAACCTAATGACAATTAAATCGCAAATAACAAATTTCAATAATACTTTGCGCACAAAGATTATATGGACAGCCAAACAGACAGCTAACCAGGCGGACAAATGTCGTTCGATATACTCGATATACTTTTAAGCCTTACACTCATCAGCACAAACGCATGAAGATCTCTCTATTATGGTGGTATGGCTGCAAAAACGGTGGCATGTCATAACGTCCAGTGTCATAGTGTCCATGGACGTTATGACACTCAAAAAAGTGTCATAGTGTCCATGGACTTTATGACACTTTTGAAAATGTCATAATGTCCGTGGGCATTATGACACTTTGCAAATGGACATTATGACACTTTCAAAAGTGCCACAGTGTCCATAATTACTAAAGAAGTTAAATACAAAAAAAAATCTGCATATGCGCAGAGAAAACATGTTTTATTATGGTCGCAACCAACAAAACTATTTTTAAAGAAACTAATTTAATCATAATATGGTTGTCGGTGCCAATGATTTGGTTAAATTAAACATAATATGGTTAAAATTTTTTAAAAATGGTTTTGCTGCTTTTCTCTGGGTGTATATATTAACGGTCTAATTTATAAAAATTTCTTGTTTCAGCTTTAATGCTTACAATAGTTATCAAACACTTTTTGTTTTATAAGCCATTAATAAAAAGTCAGATTTATAAACGCTTAATAGGAGTGGATTAACAATTAAACGTTTATATTACTTTTGTATTTTTATGTTGGCAACAACATGTTATTTTAATTGTAATTTTTGTAATAGTGATGCATACAACTGGGGATTAAACAATACGAGATCATACAACGAACGAATTTTAAGTGAATTTCTGTTTTGTTTTCAATTAAAAATGAATTTCTTTTTTTTAAAACGTAATCTTATATATAAAATTGTAACGTTACTGACTGACTGACTGACTGACTCACTGATTCATCATCGCACAGCCTAAACGCCTGAAGCTAAACACTTGAAATTTGGACCAGAGATTGGTCACACCCCAAATCGATCCACTAAGACGGGATTTTTGGAAATTCGAATGCTAAGGGGGTAAAAAAGGGTGAAAACGGAAAAATTCGGTAATCTTATATCTCCAAAACTAAAAGAGATACAAAAAAAATGTAATACTTATCGGTGTTCTTTAAAAAAATTAGCGGACAGGTGTCTGGTACTTTTTTGAAATTCGGCCCTTTTAGGGAGTAAACGGGTAAAACCTGAATTTTGGTACTTTCTTGACACCCCATCTATCTTTTGATCCAATAAACATAGAAACAAAGTTTATACCACATTCGAAAGTTACCAAAAAAATACGAATATAAATTTGGTACTTTTTCGAAATTCGAACATTTAAGGGGTAAAAATCGTAACTATTTTTGGTACTTTTTTTTACAAAACATTTTTCTACATTCATTGAGATATTCGTACCAAATTATGGCCTCACACTACAATACTGAAATTTTTGAAACTTTAATGGGGGGAACAAATAGTACCAAAAAAAGGAAATACGGGAAATTTGATATTTTTCTTTAGCTTTTTGGTTCTACAACTGGTATTTTTTTAATTATCGTTAATATTGGACCCAAAAACATAAGATTCAACATGCAACGTCCTGAGGGGATATGAATCTATTGCGGAACTTTTTGGTACTTTTTTTGTTCTATAACTGGTACTTTTTGAATTTCCTTTAATATTGGACCTAGAAACATAAAATTTAAAATGTAATGTCCTGAGTGAACGAGAATCTGTAAGAGTGATCTTTTTGGTACTTTTTTATTTTTTGACTGGTACTTTTTGAATTTCAGTTGGTATTGGACCTAGAGAGATAAAATTAAACATGCAAGGTCCTGAGTGAATAAGAATCTGTAAGAGGGCTTTGTGGTACTTTTTTGTTCTTTAACTGGTACTTTTTGAATTTCCGTCATTATTGGACCTAGAAACATTAAATTCAACATGTGGATAAGAATCTATGATGGAACTTTTTGGTACTTTTTTGTTCTTCAATTGGTACTTTTTGAATTTCTGTTAGTATTGCACCTAGGATGAAAATCAATAAGAGTGAACTTTTTGTTACTTTTTTATTCTTTGACTGGTACTTTCTTAATTTCCGTTGTTATTAGACCTAGAGAGATAAAATTAAACATGCAAGGTCCTGAGTGAATGAGAATCTGTAAAATCGCTTTTTGGTACTTTTTGGTTCTTTAACTGGTACTTTTTGAATTTCCGTTATTATTGGAACTAGAAACATAAAATTTAATATGCAATGTAATGAGTGGATAGGAATCTATAAGAGGGAAGTTTTTGGTACTTTTTTGTTCTTTAGCTGGTGCTTTTTTAATATCCGTTAATATTGGACCCAGAAACATAAAATTAAACATGCAAGGTCCTGAGTGGATAAGAACCTGTAAGAGAGCTTTAAGGTACTTTTATGTTCATTAGTTGGTACTTTTTGAATTTCCGTTAGTATTGGACCTAGAAACATAAAATTCAACATGCAAGGTCATGTGGTCCTTTTTTACAAAATATTTTTCTCCATTCATTGACATATTCGTACTTAATTATTGACTCCCACTGCAATACTGAAATTTTTTATACTTTAATGGGGGAAAAATAGTACTAAAAAGGGGAAATACGGGAAATTTGATATTTTTCTTTAGATTTTTGGTTCTACAACTGGTATTTTTGGTATAATTCCCGTCCAATACTGAGACCTAGAAACATAAAATTCAAGATGCAATGTCCTGAGTGGTTAAGAATCTATAAGAGGGAAGTTTTTTGAACTTTTTTCTTCATTAACTGGTACTTTTTGAATTTCCGTTATTATTGGACCTAGAAATATAAAATTCAATATGTGTAATGAGTGGATAGGAATCTAAAAGAGGGAAGTTTTTGGTACTTTTTTGTTCTTTGGCTGGTACTTTTTTAAAATCCGTTAATATTGGACCTAGAAACATAAAATTAAACATGCAAGGTACTGAGTGAATGAGAATCTGTAAGAGGGATTTTTGGTACTTTTTTGTTCATTAACTGGTACTTTTTGGATTTCCGTTAGTATTGGACCTAGAAACATAGTATTAAACATAAAAGGTCCGGAGAGAATTTGAATCTGTAAGAGGCCTTTTTGGCATTTGTTGTTCTTTAACCGGTAATTTTTTAATTGCCGGTTATATTGCACCTAGAATCATAAAGTTCAACATGCAATGTCCTGAGTGGATAAGAATCTATAAGAGGGAACTTTTTGGTACTTTTTTTTATTTATTTACTGGTACTTTTTAAATTTCCGTTAGTATTGGACATAGAAAGATAAAATTAAACATGCAAGGTCCTGAGTGAATGAGAATCTGTAAGATAGGCTTTTTAGTACTTTGTTGTTCTTTAACTGGTACTTTTTGAATATCCGTTTTTATTGGACTTAGAAACATAAAATTAAACATGCAAGATCCTGAGTGAATAAGAATCTGTAAGAGGGCTTTGTGGTACTGTTTTTTGTTCATTAACTGGAATTTTTGGAATTTACGTTAATATTGAACCTAGAATAATTAAATTCAACATGCAATGTCCTGAGTGGTTGAGAATCTATAGGAGGGAAATTTTTGGTACTTTTTTATTAACTAACTGGTAACTTTTCAATTTTCGTTAGTATTGGACCTAGAAAGAAAAAATTAAACATGCAAGGTTCTGAGTGAATGAGAATCTGCAAGAGGGTTTTTGGAACTATTTTGTTCTTTAAGTGGTACCTTTTCAATTTCCGTATTTGTTGGACCTAGAAACATAAAATTAAACATGCAAGTTCCTGAGTGAATGAAAATCTGTAAAAAGGATATTTTGGTTCTTTTTCGTTCTCTAACTGGAAATTGTTTTAAATAAACTGGTACTTTTATTTAATTTAATATTAATTTTTGTGCATTAAATAAAAAAAAGCTAATAGCCGTCTGGTACTTTTACGAAACTCGGCCCTTTTTGGTAGCAAACGGGTAAAACCTGAATTTTGGGTCTTTTTCCACCATCTAGCTTTTAAATCAATACACATAGAAATAAAAATTATATAACATTTGTAACTTATCTAAAAAATACAAATGTATATTTGGTACTTTATGAAAATTCTAACGTTAAAGGGGTCAAAATTGTACCAACATATGTTTGTTACTTTTAACAAAAGATTTTTTCTCCATCTATTTATCTTTCATCGCAGAGCCTAAACGTCTGAAGCTAAAAGGTTGACATTTGGACCGGAGGCTCTCCTCTCGCCCAATTGATCCTGCTAACCTCATACCTCCTAAGCTAAAGGAAAACATTAACATTTATTGTTGTTCATTAGACAAATTCGCTAACCTCATATCTCCTAAACTAAAAGAGATTCAAAATAAAAAAATTAACAGACTGGTGTTTGGAACTTTTTTGAAGTATGGTCTTTTTGTGGAGTAAAAGGGTAAATACAAATTATATCACATTCGTACCTTATCTTAAAAAATACAAAACAGATTTGGATTTTTTTTGAATTCAAATGTTTAAGGTGTTCCAAATTTTGTTATTTTTTCACAAAATTTTTCTTCATCCATCTATCTATATATATATATAAAATTGTAACGTTACTGAATGACTGACTCACTTATTCATCATCGCACAGCCTAAACTCCTCTAGATAAAAACTTGACATTTGGAGCAGAGATAGGTGACTCCCCAAATCGATCCACTAAGACGGGATTTTTGGAAATTCGAATGTTTAGGGGTAAAAAAGGGTAAAAACGTAATACTTATCGTTGTTCTTTAGAAAAATAAGCGGACAGGTGTCTGGTATTTTTTTAAAATTTGGTCCTATTAGGAAGCAAACGGGTAAAACCTTAATTTTGGTACTTTTTTGGCACCCCATCTTTCTTTTGAACCAATCAACATAGGAACAAAGTTTATACAACATTCGAAACTTATCAAAAAAAAATACGAATATAAATTTGGTACTTTTTCGAATTTCGAACATTTAAAGGGTAAAAATCGTAACTATTTTTGGCACTTTTTTTATACAAAACATTTTTTGATATATTTGTACTTAATTATGAGCTCTCACTACAATACTGAAATTTTTGATAGCTAAATGGGGGGGAAAAATAGTACCAAAAAGGGAAGATACGGGAAATTTATGTTTTTCTTTAGCTTTTTGTTTCTGCAACTGGTATTTTTTTAGGGAACTTTTTGGTACTTTTTTATTCTTTAATTGGTACCTTTTTAATTTCCGTTAATATTGGACCCAGAAACATAAAATTAAACATGCAAGGTCCTGAGTGGATAAGAACCTGAAAGAGGACTTATAGGTACTTTTTTGTTCATTAATCGGTACTTTTTGAATTTCCGTTAGTATTGGACCTAGAAACATAAAATTCAACATGGAAGGTCATGTGGTCCTTTTTTTACAAAATATTTGTCTCCATTCATTGGCATATTCGTACTTAATTATGGGCTCCCACCACAACACTGAAATGTTTCATACATAAATGGGGTGAAACAAGTATCAAAATAATACGGATAATACGGGAAATTAACTTACTTTCATTTGCTTTTGTGTTATACGAGTGGTACTTTTTGAATATTCTATAATATTGAACTTAGAAACACAAAATAATAGGTGCAAAGTCCTGTGTAAATATCAACCTATGAGATACAAATTTTGGAACTTTTTTGGCATATAAATATGTTCATGAAAGAAAAAGCCCGATTAAAAAGTAGCGGGTTAAATGCTTGAATTTAAACAAGTTTAAGCCTAGAAAAGTAAATTTTGGCATAAAAATATGTCCACGAATAAAAGGAGACGCTAACGAAGTAGCGGGTTAAATGCTAGTATTTAAAATAATTTTATGTTTTTTTTTTTTTTTGTTAATAAAATACATACTACATATTGAAATAGAAGCGAAATATGTAAATTATTTATTAGCAATATCAAATTTTTACTGCTCAAACTCTGTTGGTTCCACAAAAGATTATACAGCTTTATGTTTAATGAATAATTTAACCAATTTTTATTATACATTTTTTATACGCAGATGATTTGAAAATAAAACCTCCTAAGTTTTAACAAAACATTTTTAGCCACATATAAAGGCCAAAATATTTTAGGTTAAAATGTTTTTACCTGGAACAATATCATTTTCCTCAATAGCAATGTTGTGAAGTACTGCTAGGGCGATAATCAATGTTTTCCCTTTTGCCAAATAAACCGTCAACCCATCTAACAAGCAGCGAAATCGTTGCTTCCAAGCCCCAAAGCAACGTTTAACAGAGTTTCTAGTGCTTATCTGTGCAGCATTATATTTGTTCTCCTTTTCATTCTGTGGTTTGGATAGTGGGGTGAATAAATAAGTCTGCAGCTTATATCCTGAGTCTCCCAACAAAATACCTTTGAACTCTCCGCTTTCAAGTTTAATAGTTGACTCATTTAAAATACAACAGTAAATCTACAAATTGTTTTTTTAACTTCAATTTAATTGGTTATAAGCGCTTTTTTGGTAATTGCTGAAATAAATTTATAAAGTTATAAATTTAATTTCGTCGGGAGGTTTCTGGTGGACACATTTTTACAAAAAATTAGTTTTAAATCAATTCTATATAACAATAATAGCGCCCTCTTTTTTTAACATTTAATCCCTTTTTTGATAGCTCGAATATATTAAGAGATTTTGAGTTCTAGCATTGCCTGATATCTATAATTTTACAGTTCTCTAAACATTGTTTTGCTTCTTTCGTCACTTTTTGTGCTATGAAGCAAATTTTTGATGCAAAATTTAAAATATTATTGTTTGTAATTGCTGTGCTGCATGTTCCATTCAAAGCATGTAGAACAAAACATTTTTGTTCCGTGCGGCAAACAAGTAACTAACAGACGATACACTATGTGGTTTCTACTTTGTGTTTGCTTTAACAAATACTTTACCTATTTGAAAGAGATTTTAAAATATAAGTGTAATGAATGGTTAAAAAAGGTTTGCAATATTTGAAATAAATCTTAATAGCTTTTTATATTTTATGCAAAAAGTTATAACTTTAAGTTTCAACAGAAAACATATCTAGCGACCCACATTATTTTAGCAAAAAAATCTATCGAGCAGTTTATATTTAAAATTAATTCAAACACTAGTTATCATTTTTCTAGAGAAAAAAATTTTATGCGTATTAAACTTTTTTATTAAAATAAATAAAAAGACAAAAATGTTTAATTTTTCGTGCAATTATTAAAATTTTATCTTAACAAATATTGAAATGTCAACTTATTAAACGCTTAAAGTAGGGTAAAGGCTACAATAAATATTTCAAATTTATGATATGTTTATTAAACGTTTAATAGGCTATTAAACATTTATAAATACTCTTTTTTCGACTTTTGCTTATTAATGACTTATAAAGCTGCAATGATGCGTTTATAAATTAGACTGTAAATATATAACGAAAACACTTTTGGGCGCAAGGATTTTTTACTCTATGGTATAAAAAAACCGGCTTCGCCAGCTTAAGCTTCTCTGCGTAGTCTGCCTTCGTTCGGAAACAAGACAGATTTTAGAAGCTTTACTTAGCGAAGCCGGTATTTGTTATACCATAGAGGAGAAAATCCTTGCGCCCGGCCGAAGGCCGGCTGTGCAGAGAAGTTTTAGTTAGCGAAGCCGGTATATTTTTGATTATATTAATTTTTTCAAAATTCTTGACCTTTACTAAAAAAATCTTGACTGATCCTACAATAAAGTTTTATAAAAATAACAAAATTGTTAAACCATTTAAAAGCAAAAATGCAAGCAAATGAACTCACTGTTTACTTCAAAAATTTCTTTACGCTTTTGTTTTAAATCAGCTGTTAAACATTTTTAAATTATCAGTTTTCAGTAAAGTGGGAAAATCGGCGCTGTTATAAAGGGGGAACAAATTAAAATTTATCATAAATTTAAGTAATAATCTAAAACCTAAAATAAGAAAAATATTTTACTGTTTCAAATGTTGCTGCCATGTCTTAGCCAATATATAAAAAAAAACCGTTTATCTTGCTTTTTGTCAGGAACATTTAACATAACAAATGGACATTTTGTTTTCAGAGGCATTCAAAAACATAAAATTTTAAGCAGAAATTTCAATTAAAATACAATTCTGTCATCGCTACTTTCAAAATAGGGGTAAATTTTGACATTTCATCAACTTGAACATGCAACATTCCAAGGTATCAAAAACATTTATGAATAAAAAAGCGTATAATAACCAAATAAACATACTTGTCATCGTCAATTGCCGTGGTATTTAAAGACTATAAAATTCTTTAAAAATGCAGCTTAAAATGAAAAAAAAAACAAAAATGCACATGCGCACCCTGCTCTACATACTGCATCAGAGTATTTTGTATCAAATAATTATTTTACACGTTTTCCGACACGCACACACACTCATATTCTGAATACTGAAAGGTTTACGAGGGTAAACTACAACAAATATTTACATTCCTTATGAACATGAAGGGACTGGAAGGATCATTTATATTTTTTAGCACCCCATGATGTTGTTTGACATAAACATTCAACATTTATTGTACATTACGCGTGTTGCATTATGTGTGAGTTGTTGTGATCAGCTACTGTTACATGTTGCATATTTGTGTAGCATGTTTGTTTTCATTAATTCATTTCTTGACGATCATTGTTTGTCATAAAAATTTGTTTATTTGTTTTCGAAAGTCGATTCATATTTATTTACAATAATTCTTCGTTTGTGCCGCTCAATTATTACTCGATCTCGTACCTTTTGAAAAGGGTTGTTTGGTTTTATTATTGCCTTCCTCTATATATCATTCCAATCTTCTTTCTTCATAATAAGTTTTCTACATTTCATCATGATTATTGTTTATAGTCATCATATCACTTGTACATTGTTTACATTCGTAAAGTTAATTTGTGATAATCGTTTATTTTCCACCATCCCACAGGCATCAGCACATCCATGAACAACGTAATTGAATATTCGAACGAACACACATGTGAACATACCAAATATTTCATTTCTGAAGAGGGCATATGCCATCACTTCATCTTCGGTGCGATCAGTTGCTGTTTGCTCCTGTTTGGAGTTTAAAATAGTTGGCTGCTTGTAATCGTAATGCATAATTATTAGGTTATGTGTGTATATTGTTGTCTCAGTTGTTCAAGTCGTAAAAAGGGCAACGTACAAGTCATGTTGATTGATTTGGGTCAGAGATGAATTTATGAAAAGTTATAAAAACTCATATTATAGAATTCTAATTGAAAAACAATGATAATTTTTAAAGGGAAGCATATTAAAGTAATAGAAAAAAATATAAAAACGCATCTAAAATAACACTGTACAACAATTTCGATTATGGTAGAGGAGACAAAAACATATACGTGTGTCTGCGTTTTTAAAGATCACATAGGAATTTTATTTTAAGGGGGCTTTAAGTTGAACCCTTTTAGCCTGTTCGTGCAGCATATTGGTTTATCAAACTATGTGTTCTTTGTACGGCAAATATTTTAATAGAACATATTAACCCTCTAACACAACACCATTTCATAACGCCTATTTTTGGCTTTATTCTAATAAATCGCAAAAAGCAACCCTACTAAGGGCGAGGGCGGGTAAGAAATGTTCTAGAAGCCATGTGTAAGACTGTTCTGAGCGGGGAAGCAGCTCGCACGTCTTTGTCGCTATCCATATTCAATCGTTCGTAACCAACAAATTTTAACGTGTTTTATTTGGTGGAGAACCAAGGAAAAAACTCAAGAGCGGCAGGTAAAGACCAAGGTACTCTGAATCGGATTTTGAAAGCTCTTTACCTTCCTATAAGAAGGTCTAGGTCGACCGAGGACTTGTGGATGAGGCTCTTAACAAATCGTGTGGTACCCGGGCAATATAAGCCAACTAAAATTTCTTTTAAAATTTCACAACTCATAAAAATCCTCTGAAAATCCCATAAAAAATTCATTTTTTAGTTTTTTTGGGAATATTTTCGCAACCAAGTACGGGTCTCTGGATTCCCATTACACAACTATTATTAACATATTGGGTCACACAAACAGTGCTTAAACTTTTCGCGATTGGAGAAAATGTCGCTTAAAGTTTTAATTTCTAAAATCTATTTCGAAAGCGCTTGGTGCCCGTAGTTATTGAAATGTTTCATCATTTTAGGCGTAGCAATATGATACGTGAAGTAGCCTTTCAAAAAAAAAAAAAAAAACACAAACAATATTACTTGAATGTACTTTACACTATCCTCAAGCCTTACGTATTTTAACTACTAAAATGCATTTCTGATCTAATTTCAATGGTCGGCAAAAAACAAAGAAAAATCGGGAGCATAAACTTTGTTATGAGATATCAATTGACTTTAGCGAGCTGAATCGAAGTCTAAATTCGTTTTTTTTCTATCACGTCTATTTTGGCGGGACTAATTTAAACTAAATTAGCTGGCTCTGTTAATAATAACTTGAGAACGATATATCCGATTTTGATCAAAACATTCACAAATGTTAAGGAAAAAAATTAAACTAATCCAAAAAACATTCGTTTATAAATTTTTAACTGTGTCGGAGTTATTCAGAAATAAGTTGCGATAAATTTTAATTTTCATGCAAAATTAGTACATTTTTTTTATTTTTAAAAGTTCATAAAAAAAATTATTAGGAAAAACATTTTTATTTTTTTTATTAACATTTATCAGACCAACATTATGATGATCGGTGGACAAATGTTAATTTTATTTATTATTCAATATTTCGCCCGAAACAAGGCCGTTATGCTAATAAATTTCATCATGACTTGAGAAGGATTAGTCCGATTTGGATAAAATTACCAACAAATGTATCGTAATAAAATTTACTTTTAGGAACTCTAAAAATAACTTTTATATTTTCAACAGTTTCGGAGATGTTCAGGAATTAATAGTGTTAAAATTTTTTTATATACAAAATAAATGCTATTTTTTTGTTTAAAAAAATGGTCATATAAAAAGTTATAAAGAGAAAAAATTTACATATTTATAATTTATCGAAAAACCAAATATATTACAAATGTTAATTTTATTCACAATGAAGTGAAGACACCTCAATTATTTACACAGTACTAAATCGCTTAAAGTGAAGCGCAATGCTGGTTAAGAAATTCTACTTCAGCCCAATTATGAATTTAAATTCCCTGGGAGTTTTCTCCCTTCTCCCATTTTTCCTATGTTAATTCAATTGTAAAAATGGGAGAGGGAAAAAAACTCCCGGGGAATTTTTATTCATAATTGGGCTGCTTATAAATTTTAGATACCTGATTTAATTATGAATAAAATCAACATTTGTCAGTCGAATGGTTTTCTGATAGGGCTTTCCGATATATTATATAAAAATTTTGGCTTTATATTCTTTTTATGCATTTTTTAAAACAAAAATTAGCATTAGTTTAAAATAAAAAACCTTTTTTACCGCCACTAATTTCTGTATATGTCCGGTAATTATCATAGCAATTTTCTTCGGAATACAGAATTTAAATTGACAAGATTTTATTTGTCGTGCTTAATTCCCAATTTTTATTTTTGATAAAAACACTGAAATTTATTGTGAAGGGATAGCCTATTCCTTTGCGCATTTCACTGGTTGCTTAGGCCAGATCGTCAGGAAACTTCATCCCATTTGATTTTATCGAAATCGGACAAATCGTTCTCACGTAATGATGAAACTAGTTGATTTTGTCATTACGTGATAGCCACTTTATTTCGGGCGAAATGCGAGTCATGCACTCAAAAGAAAAATCAATCCAGCCGCACTTAAATCAAATCAATCAATCGAAGCGGTATTAATAGTACGGTGAGTACGAATTTCTTGAATCAAGTACAGAAAGAATGAATGAAGTATGGATTTTCAATCCCGAAATACTTAACTTATCCATATTCAATCCCGAATTCGTCCTGGAAATAATCAGGAAATGAGATTGATTTAAGTACAACTAAGATTGAACCAATCTCAAAATGCCCTTGATTCAAGTGCTTCAAAGTTGATTCAATCCTGAATTCGTACTTGAAATAAACCAAAAAAAAAAAAAATTAGAAGGACAATATTATGATTTCAATTACAAAACACCAGCAACAGTCCCGATTTGGTTTTTACCTTAAAAACTTAATGTACATACATATTTAACTAGAATTCAATTTTACTTTTTAAACATGAAAATAATCTGTTTTTGTTGTTTCTATACACAACAAGCAAATAGTTTTTTAACTACTTTTGTGGTGTTGTTGTAGTGTCTACAACAAACTTTGATAAGTTATCTGAGATTAAAGCGCTCACTTTGTAATTTTACTCCCAGAGTGGTACTAACTATTAATGAAAAGTCCAATTTGTTTTACTTGGTTTTAGAATTTTATACTTATCTTAAGAAATTCCGGGATTGATTTTCGAAAGTTATCCCATTTAGGATCGTTTTAAGTATGTTTTAGTGTTATTTGTACTTGCATTTTTGAGTACGCCTCGTACTTAAAGTAAGTATAAAAAACTTTATTTATCCTGAGAGTTTTCTTTCTGTGTGTTCATAAAATCAAATAATAAATAAAATTAACAGTTTTCCACCGATGTTTATGATATGGCTTATTTTGTTCTATATTTTTGTCTTAATAATTTTTTTATGTATTTTAAAAAATAAAAATTAGTACTTATTTTGGATGAAAACAATGTTAAAGCAAAGTTTTTTGCTAATCATTTGTTGGTGTTTGTCGGACAAATCCTTCTCAAGTAATAATGAAATGTAGAAGCGGAACCGCCTTATATCGGGCGAAATATTAATCCCGCCCAGAAAAAAAAACTAGACGTGATAGAAAAAAACTGAAACGGATTTGAGCTTAGTGCCTTTAAATCTTTATATTTCATATATTTTTATTTAAAATCAATTTTTTCGCCGACCAGTTAAATTAAAATTTATTTGGTACGTGCATCTTTTAGGCCCAAAGAAAAAGTCTACTTTCAGGGTAAAAGATCGGTCTATTACTTCACCAAGCACCAATACCAGAGACCGACGGAATAGGACTCAATTGAATATCGCAATTTTTTTGCAATGTATTCATCTACATATCGTTACCTAAAATGCAAAACAACGTATCATCAAAAAATTTTGAATTGACTTTTTAATTGATTTTTGTTCGTTTTACTAAACAACATGTTCACAAAAAATTTTTGATCCCTGCGATAAAAAGTGGAGACTTTATTAAAGAAATTCAAACGCCAAGTACACCTTGTTGTTATTGATTGTGTAAAGTTTTTTGGTTTTCCTGTAAACTTATAAAAAGTCTTGTTACTTTATTTTGCATTTAAGGTGACATTTAAGTCGCAAAAGCTCCAAAAGCTCCAAAAGCTTATTAGTATTAAACATTTCTGGCAGTTGCAAAGTGATCTGCTCGACCATATTAATTGCATACTTAATTTTATTTAAACTTTTCTCTTAGTCCACGTAGAAAACAAACCCAAACACACAAATACATGCAAAATTCAATGCCCTGTGGTAAAGAAAACCAAAAATAAAAAACTAGGAAATAGTTAAAATGATATTAAAATTGCCAAACGGTTTTATAGACAAGTTAAATGATCATGCCACACATGAACACATTTATTAAATGAGCAACAACATAACAAAATTTAAGAGGGCAGTTCTTGGTAACTCTACAAAAAAAAAATAATACTTCAAGAAAGAAATCAAAGAAAAAATATAAAAAAGTAATTGTAGGAGTTTTCAACTCTTTGGCATTAGATTTTTTCTGTTAGACAAGTGACAATGCACTGCTCCACAGCAGTACGATGAAGGAAACACGAAAAGAGGTGATTTGGATAATGGCGATGTTGGTGATCATAATGAATGAAACAACAACAAGTAGAAATGTTACGCAAATGTTGGTACTTGTGATGGCCAAGTTATTTAAGAGTTGTTGCAAAAAAAAAAAATGTTACAAAACAAAAAGAGTACAAATAAATAATAAACCCCCAAAAGGAACATTTGTAATATGGAGTTAAAGAAACTCAAAGAGTTTATTATGTAGTTCATAGGAATACTTGCAACTCGTATAAGTGGCTGACTGAGTGTACCACATTTGAAATGCTTGAGTATGAGTGTAAGTTTTGTAAGATTTGTTTATAAACGTTTTGAATGTCAAGTCAGCGCAATTTTAAAATCATAGAGTTCAAAATTGTGCAAAAAAAACGCTGTTTTGGCATTTTGCAAAGAAAATTACTGCACTTATTTAACAACTACAATATTATACAAAAAAAGTTTATATACATACAAGTAAATGTATATTTACATTTGATGTAAATGTTTGTATGAAGACACGTTTGTATTGCACATGCAAAATAGAAAAAATAAACTCCCTAGAATGCAATTTTAAATTGAGCTTTCAAAAAAACTATGCAAAAATCATATAAAAGCTAGAAAAATAAAGAACAACAACGAAAATAAAAAAAAACCTCAGTCCAACATTAGTGATTTGTTGGCAACACAGATATTGCTGGCGCTGGTGGTAATAGCAATAATAATGAATTTGAATGAATTTTTATAGTTACCCTACACCTTTATAGGTAGCAATAGTATTTTGTTAGTATTTGGATCTTGAGCATAAAAATATTAATTCTTTGATTGACGGATGTTGATGGCTGTGTTTCTGGCTGCCTGTCCATGTAAACATTGTGCGCAAAGTACAAATTCTAATTTCAAGAATGATAGGAGGGTAAGTAAAACAGGTTTGTGTCAAGTTTAACACTTAAATAATCTCCTGCAGAATCTACTTTACGAAATAATCCTTTCTTGTTAGGACCGGCATTCAGGGGATGACCCCCACTAATTCATTTTATTTTGTTGAAACTAGGAAACTACACACAGAAAACAAATTGGTTGGGAAACGGTTGCAGTTATAGAATATTGATCAAGTAACATGATTTATTATTGCAACTATTAAAAATGTATAGTTCTAAATGATTTTTAATTCTCTTGATTATTAAAACGTTGTTCTAACTAAAATATGATTCCTTCAATTATTTTATTAGTTATGATAACTAATTTAATTTAGTTCTAAAAATTAGTACAAATGGTTAGAATCACAACCGAATTTAATACAGGGCAATACTGAATATTGGTCATTGCAATTAATAATTTGCTTTCGTCAATAAATTTTGTAATATAAATGTTAATTCATTTATTGCAGCTAATTATTGATTGTTGGAATAGTTTCAATTCGAGTACAACAAATGAAAATATAATTATTCGGAATTCACAACAAAATTCACAAAAAATAGTTCAGAGCCCCAATTGCTTACTAAATTTTCTGTCAAAATATTTGATAGATTAAAATAATTTTTAATTTTATATTTAAAAAATATCTTTGCGGTCAAAAATATAAAATGTGCAAAAACTTAATAAATAGGGGAAGGAATTTACGTATTCTTATAGGTATGAACATATGCACGTACATATGTATGTATGTATGTATTATCTTTTTTATGCCCTGCAAATTATATTGGACTACTTGATACATTTTGATCCTGGGCTGGTCCAATGTAGTGCAAGTATGGACCATGTCATTATTAAGAAGAGTTTGCAGTGAAACGACATGTCTTCGTTTTTTAACGACATGTTTTCGTTTTGAAACGATTTTAAAGCTAATCCTCTGGAGTATACCATGGAGTAGTTTTAAGACTTCTCCTTTGTAATGCAAGCTGGATGGGCCCTAGGACATCGTACTGTAAAATAAGCCATTTTTTCTATTCATTGGGGTTAGCTTTGGACAAGTCCTTGACCCTTATGGGCTACATTTGACCGGTTAAAAAAATATATTGATAACGACAATCAAATCTCTTGTTATGAACACCAATTATGTGTTAATTCAGTTGCAGCTATCATATATTCGGGTAAAACCACAATTTTGTTTCTAATAATCATACTAACAACTAACAATATCTGTTGTTATTACTGATAGTGTACTAAAATTCAAATGTTGCTATCAAAACTATTATACTAAGCAACGAAACTTTCAGTAATTGGAACCGAATTGTGTGATAGTACGTGCAACCGACGAAATTCGATTGGCGCCAAATTCGGTTGTGATCACGAATCTGTTTTCTCTGTGTATGTTATGGGAAAGTGGTGCTTGTGAACATTCGACGTGAACTTATTCATGTGAAAGTGAGAGGGAACACTTCACAACATAGGAATTTTCTCTGTAATGCGTTGTACGAATCACCGGCCAATCGACCACAAAAAGATGGGCTCTTGAGAAAAAAACTTGTATTACGAACAAGATTACGCGCTTCGGGAACCAGATCCCTAATATAATAGTGCAACGGTACTCAAGAAAGTCAAGAGAATAAGATACCCTACTGTTACCAATTAAGACCTTTACCATCTCCTGCACGCGGTCGAGAAGCTCCAAAATATACTTTGAAGATCAGATGGGTCGTAGTATCCCTTACACTGTTTTAAAAAACCGATGCACTTGAATGCCTCTTTCGACACCTTGAATACATGTTTTGTCCATCGGACATCACTTGATTCTTCAATTATACCACCCATATATACACCTTGATTCGTTGCGCGTTTATGCGTCAGCATGCAAATAGGGCTATTCACACGACTTGCTAGATTATGTCTAGGTCTCGGCCAAATGTTCTACCTCATAGCATCAACATCGAATATGCTTGGCCTAAATGAATAAAATGAATACGAATGGCAAAGGTTTCTGTCATCCGCAAAATAGTAGATAGGGTTGGAAGTTAGACGTAGGATGTCATTTAGAAAAATAAGAAATGGAGTAGGAAATAGAGAAGCCTTGTGTCACGCCTGAATGAATCGTGAACTCGTTTGACGATACCCCATCCATAACAACTCTCAGTACGATCTCTGGGAAAGCTCGATATAAATCGAGAGAAATTATCATTGACATCAACTGCAGCAAGTTTTGGCAAGAGTTCACCATGCCTGACTCTGTCAAACGCCTTGAAAATATCTAAAGCAATTATCTTACTTTCACCAAAATTCCATTCACAATTTTCCCGATAATAGGACCAGTGTTTTCCGGTAGAGCGACCTCTAAGAAAGCCATACTGGCGGCCGCTTAGTATGTAGTTCGACTTTCAAAATTTGACAAGATAATGATTTACCATACCCTCCATAACTTTGGAAAGTGTGGAACAAATTGCAATTTGGCGGTAATTTTCAGGGTTCCCATGCACGGTATAAATTGCTGAAAAGATTTGATAAGGGACGAGCTAGCGTCAAAGAGTACTGCTTCAAGACCAGTCAGGTATACCATCCGGCCCAGGAGACAATTCGAGCCCGGAAGTTTTTTTTTGGCATAGTTACCGATACTTTCTCGAGTTCGGATAGTGGTTGATCCTTGCCGTTTTGAACGCTGCCTGGCTTTCTGTACATGTACGTATCCATTTCAGTACACCCAGAATTTCTGCCTAAAATATTGGCTGCGGGATATTTTAGAATGTTTGTATGATCTTTTTACGTCATTGTCTTCATTGTTGTCATTGTCTTCTACCCGTACAAACATCCATATTCAAACCGTCATTATATATTGCAAGCCTACTAGCCTAGATTCTAGATAGATTTAAAATACAGGTTTAATCTCAAAGTCAACCTTAGCACCTATACAAACAGGAGACCTAAATGTTCCCCTGGTAAAACCATTAAAGATGACTTTATTTGGAATGTTTGAATAACTTTAACTGGAACCTACCAAAAAATCCTTTATTCCTCAAAATAATAAGGCTTTTTGCAGTCATTCCCATCACATATTCCGCAATGGGTAAGAGATGCAGAATAACACCTCGTACCGAATACCATCTAGAGGAAAGGTGCTTCCCATTGCGATTGCAACGAAGAATTACTATATCAAAATTGATCTTATTACCAGTGTGAGTTAACAAAACCAATTCAGTATTTTCTGAATCTACCCCTTATTTCACAGAATATTTACTAAGATGCAAGGAGAGAGAAAAAAAAGCTGACTCAGCTGACAAATTTGTGTACTTTGTTGTTGCATTTCACACGTACAGAATTTTGCAAGAGAGTTTTCTTGTTTTGTTTTTAAAGAGTTTCGATTCTAATTAATCCTTACTAGTTGGCCATGCAGACAATTTATTTGCAATATTTCTCATTGTCGAATCTGTCTTATTTTTCTTTCCTTTTTTTTTTTGAGAAGCAAAAGTACTGCTCGGCATTCTCTATTGACGAGTCGCAAGCTTTCGACAAGGTATCACACGAAGTACTTATTTATAAAATCAAGCAGTGGTTGATCCGATCACTAATAAAGTTTTGAAAACCTACATACTTAATCAACAAATTTGTATTAAAGAGAATAACTTTGTTAGGTCACCACAGGACATACAAGCTGGTCTGCTTCAGGGAAGTATATAAGGTCCCCTTCTGTACATTCTCTACACATAGAATATTACTTTAAATTAAAATACTCTTACATCGAACAATGAGGATGATGCGGCAATTTGAAGTGTTCAAAAATCCCACGCAGCGGCATCTATGCTTTTACAACGCCATATTGAACAATTGGAAGTATTCTTAAATAAGTGGAGGATTAAAGTAAATGAAAAAGCGAATAAGAACTAACAACCTGTATGTAGCCCAACATCCTAAAGTAAAATACCACATGATTAAAAGGCAATAACATAAAACTTGGCCTTGATGTTAAAGTTTTGATACATAAAACGCACGATGTTAATTGTAAATAAAACAAAAAGCTTTCAGAGAATTATCTTAATAATATTCTTTATTATTACAGAAGGGTCTATGACAATTATGTGCGAAGCAAAATATCAGCCAAATGCTCGCCCCGGCTTCGGTGGCACACCTCTATCCGATGGTACATATTTTCAATGAGTCTGTGAGATTATTAAGGTTCAATGTCGTTAATGTGCCGATTCATCTCATTCTCTATTTTTTGAATTTTTCTTGGCTTATTGACGTACACTTTTTTTTAGCGGCCAATGAACATTGCCACGACGTGAGATAACACGACCACTGAATTTCTAGCACAAAAGAGCCATTGTTTCATTGGCTCTGTGACAAGTGGCACCATCCTGTTGGAACCACATATCGTCCAGGTCCATATCCCCAATTTCTGCCCACATGAAGTATCTGCTTGGCCGACCTCATTTTCGAAGAACGGCGAAGACGCCGCCATTCCATAAACCACACCAAACAGTCACTTTTTGTGGATTCCATTTCCTACAGACCTGACTTGCCAAATTTTGCGCACAACTCTCCCGATTGTTGACACATTTGGTCGATTGTGCTAACCAAAATATCACGAAGTGTACAAAATGCATTTTTATTTGAACGCCCATTTTCGACAATCTGAACGAGCTGCTAAATTGTGTACCTGCCCATGGTTGAATTTGCCAAACACTGAAACCAAGAAATCTCAAATTAAGTTAAGTAAAAAAAATGGTGTAGTTAAGGTGTGACTTACAATTCACATCGCGCATTATGGCTTTAGCTCGATTTTAAAGCCCATTTCATGCTACGGTAGACAATTGTGGGGAACTGTGTCAGCCTCTGATATAGATAAATTGCAAAGATGCCAAAAGAGGATTTTAAGAATTGGTATAGGTGCTTCGTGATATTTGAGTAACTAACAGTTGCACAGAGATTTGAATGTACCACTACTAAGGTTGAAGGCTTACCTGTGATTATTTTGATTATATTTATAACCAACTAGTTTTTGTCTGGTACTGGCTTGATTTAATGTTTAATTACAAATATCAATCAAAACCTGCGTAAGCCGGAGGGTTAAACACAACAAAATGTTTAATCTTTGCTTGATTTAAGAATTTTATACTTAGTTCAAGAAATTCCGGGATTGATTTTCGAAAGTAATCCCATTTTGGATTGTACGTTTTAGTGTTATCCGTACCTGAATTTTTGAGTACGACTCGTACTTAAAGTAATCATAAAAAACTTGATTTATCCAGAGTGTTTTTTTCTGCGTAAAGTAAAGCTTATCATATCCTTCTAAAACTTTATCACCGGATTCTTCGTCCATTATTTCGCTTAGTCCCAATGTAAAAGTCCTTAAAGAAAGATTGTTAAAATTAATTTCAAAGCTAATATTTTTCTTATTGGCAACGCCATCATTATTGTACCATATTCTTATATAAAAGTTCTCTTAAATGAAAGATCTTTACCACGGTTAGAGCAACAAAATCAGCCAATTCTTGTTAAAAATGTGGTATTAAAGACTTTGTGAAGCAAAATATATGAGTCTTACCTTTTTCTGGGCAATTAACAAAATATTTTACTGTAATCAATATATTGATTCCCATATTGTTGTAGCAGCAAGACCTGAAGAGTAGGTGTTGCTGAGTTGACAAGCCTTGGTCGGTGTTCGTTGAGCTCCGAGTCGTTCCGCTGCTTAGAACCGATTGTCGCGGGAACGGAGGATTCTGTAATGTCCTCTGCTGGTATATAAGAATTGGGTCTAGGAGTCTCTATTTTCATTTTTATAAAATCAGTATAAATAAACCAATTCTCATGATAAAAACTTTTATTTTATATTTCCGTTTAGAAATTTTTTTTCCCATACATTTTGCAAATTTATTTCTTTTTTGTTAATACCAACAACTTCAGCAATTCATCCCATTGAAATGTGTGATTATTCCATGTTCCAGTTCTTGTTATTTTATTTTGTATTGTACTTTTGGTAGCCCCATCTACTTGTACCAAAATTCATACAGAACATGAAGAGCTCTTAAGTCATTTTACATAAACACAGTCCATTGATGATGATGATCATCATCAACTACAGAAGAACGGCATTCATCATCATCATCATCGTAAATTTTAGAACATCTGTATAAATCGTAGTAAATCAAATGTGTTGTATCCATTTTTGAATTTTATGGTAAATCAAACTTTAAACAGCAGTTTACAAAAATTTGCAAAAAAAACCAATTTTGGTTCTCAAAAAAACTCTTGTGCCTATTTTTAAGTCATTTGGACTACTTTACATACATACATTCGTATATAACAATAGGCTAAATTTAACAAAACGTTTAGTTTCTTTTTGTTTTAGTACAAAGTAGGGTTTCTATTCAAGAAAATTAACCGAGAATTGCCGGAAAAAATATCTTTTAAATTCCTGGAAATTTTAACAATAAAATACCTCGGCCAGATCTTTGATTTTAATTTGGGATTTTTTTTTGCATTTAATTGTTCTAAAAATTAAAATCACGTTTATATAAGAAAATAAAAATTTCATTTGCGAAAACAAATCTTTACTGAAGTTGAGATTTCTAAACTGATAAGGTACTTTTACACGACAATTATTTTGCAGTAGCTTTGTCAGAAATAAAATCCACATGTAATAGCACATGTTTGTCAAAATTGACAAAGCCAGGTTCATTTATAATTTTTGCTTTCACACTTTTGTTTTTTTCACAATGGCAAATTATGTATAGATTTATATTTCTTTTCACTTTTTATTGCATTTCAGTTAACTAAAATGTTTCTTTTTAAAAGAATATGTGTAAATTAAAAGATCTTAATGTGTATTTGCCGCCTGAAACAAATGACTGGCAAAACAGCTGATGTCAGATGTTTTGTCAGTGCAAAATAGAACGCGCTCTAACTAGTTGAACAATTTTACACTGCTTATTCGAGCTGGCATTTTCAGACACATTTTTTTTTTGCTTTTACACGACATGTATGCATTTTGCATTGGGAAATTTGACAATTACACTGCCGAATACATGTCGTGTGAAAGTTCCTTAAACAACAAAAACTTACTGAGAATTTAAGATTTGCAAAATTTTAAATTTTCTATATTAGATTTCGGACCCCGTGAAAACCTGTTATGGACCTCTATTTAGAAGCCATTGGCTTTTTGGCAAATATTCTTAAAGCACAAAGCCCGTGATCAGTGAATAAAATATTAAATTAAACGAATTGTGATAGGTGAAAACAAGACACATCACTTTACTGGTTATAATGTGTTTAAAGTATAGTTACTCCAGAGGAAAGGCAATTGAAACAAAACTAGTCATGTGACTGGATTTTGTACGGGTAGTGACTGATTCTATCTGATATTACCTTATTGCTGAAGATGATTTGATGATAAAAAGCTGGTTCAACTTCCAGTTGTTTCTCAGCCTATTCCCCGACGCAATTAATTGTGCGCTGGCTTTAATTCTTGTGCCTTTTGGATATTATATAGATACAGCGCAAGATCTATCACCAAAATTTTCCAAGTAGTGGACATGCAGACTCGGTATCTAAGAACAGCGTAAGATCGATAAATTCGAGGTCTCTGTCACACTCACGTCTATAGCGGCGATGGCTTTTTCTCTACGCACAGTTCAAGTTTTGGTGAACGGTACAAATATAATGTAATACAAAAATTTACCAAGTGCGAAGAGTTAAACTGTATTAAGATAAATAGCAAACTGTCAAAAATTTGACTAAAGTTATCGATAAAAAATGAAGTTATGTCAAAAAAAATGTAAAATTGTTTAACTTAAAATTGTCATTTCAAGCTTGAAATATTAAAAGTGTTGCTGAATCAGCGGTTTATGGGCAAATTCAGCGATTTACCGCTTTTTGTTTTTAGGTTTCTCATAAACAAAAAGTTGGCAACATTTAATAAAATAAACAAAACAGGGATGGCTAAGTTGTTTCAATTGTACTTTTTTGTTGATACTTTTTAAACTAAGATTTATAATACCTTTTTGTGGTGTTCTTTATGAACATAAATACAATTAATTTCAACTAAAAAAATCTTTTAGTACAATAAGGGTAAAAAAGTACAATTTTTTCAGGTTGTTGGTACAATTTTAAAAATTCTTAGCGCCATCCCTGAAACAAAACCATAACAAGAGAAAAAAAAAACTAAAAAACTATGTTTACATTTTTTATAGTTTGCTCTTTTTAACATTTACTGTTTCTTTCTATCAATTTTATATCAATTAATGAATAAAAAATGTAGTGTCATAAGGGCTTTATTAGCTGCTCCGATGGTCGATTAACCGTAAACCTGAAAAAGTGCTCTAAAGGTTTTGCGAACAGAACGTGAGTTTTAAAAATAAATAACCACGATTTGTAAACGTTTTTGTGGTGTAAGTCTTTTCATGGTGATTTGTCAAATTGCACTGAAAAAAAATTCAAACACACTTCATCAGTATGACAGCTAGATTTACATTTATTCCTATCTCAAGTTTAATACGTCTAAAAAAAGTTACTAGAAATTACCGGTCTTTTAAGATTATTTGTCGCACGCCATAATGGGTAGTCAGATTGTGAAGTTGCATCAAGTTCCTTAATATATTTGTTCAGGGATGTGCATTCTTTCAGACAATTTTAAAGCTGAGGGGATCTGTTGAGTTGCCATACTCTTCGAACTCTTCTTTTTTCAACCCAGAGTCTGAAAAATATACTTTATTATACATATCTGAATTGTTTGGGGGCTATGCATGAATGATGAACAGCTTGTTTGAGATTTGTATCGATATTGGCAATGGACAGGGGTAAAACTTTAGGCGCACTTAGCTATAAATTCTTCATGCAGTGAGTACTGATATATTTTTTGTATTTAGTAAATTTATTCCTTAGTCAACTGTAAGCAGACTTTCAGTTGGGTACAAATTTTTATTAGAGTTATTTATAGTATTTATAAAAGGTGTGTGATCAGAATATAATTAAAGGGAAGTTTCAACAGAAATAGTTTCCATCGGTATGTTTTTAGCCACACTGAAATCAAAGACATCTGGAATTTTCTGCTGATCAGTAGGCCAGTAGGTAGGTCGTCCACTCGCTATAACATTAAGCCCCATTTTAGAAATTGGTTCAAATAAAACGGGACGTTTTGGTATAATAATTCGTGAAATTGGAAACCCTTGTTTATAGTCAACATAATTGCCTGTTTGTTACAATGAGAGCAACAAAATTGAAGTTGGGTTAAATGCAAACTTTGGAAGGGAGTTATTTTTGCTTTTGTAACTGCCTGAAACACACATCATATCGCACTTTTATACTCTTATTTGAGAAGAAAAATTACAATCATCTCTTTTTGAAACGATTTCGTTCAATTGGTTATTCATTCATTTGGTCGGTCGGTCATGTTTAAGTTGGTGGGTCTGCATGATTTTTATTTACTGCACTCTTCCTTTAAAAGAAGGTTATGAATATTTTAATGTCTTTCTTGTAACATGTAATTTATGTTTCTCAAAATGTTTGATTCTAAAAACAAAACAGCTACTTAACTCAAAAATATTTTTTAATATTCGGATTACAATGAGTGCAATACAACACCAATAGTGTTAATTAAAATCCGGCAAAAAAACAATGTGATGAAAATAAGTACGTCATCCAACAAAACATTCTCTATGAACGGAGTTGAAATAGAAGATGTTACCAAATTTTGCTACTTAGGCATTCTACAAACTGGGGGCTCCAACGACGATGTTAAAATGTGCATCAAATCTGGTAATTTTTTCTTTGGTCTTCTAAGTCCCATCTGGCGGTCTCCACATGTATCCAAAAGAACAAAAATCCAAATATTAAACTCCTCCATCAACTCTGTACTGCTTTACGGATACGAATCTTGGAATGCAGCCCCATCTGACATAAAATTCCCTCAGCTTGTTATTAACAGATGCCTGCGCAGAGTCTTAAGAATTTTCTGGCCGTAAACTGTATCAAATAATAGACTATGAAGAGAAACGCAATAAACCCAAAAAAATATTGAAATCCTAAGAAAAAAATGGCGCTGGATTGGAATTGCCTTGCGAATACCAAGAGAGGACATCACAAGAAGCTTAATTGAATGGTATCGACAAGGTAGTCGTAGAAGGGGTAGACCATCTCACACTTGGCGTCGTCAAATTGGAACGGAAGCCGCCAGAAACAACAATAAAAGCACTTGCTACGGACAGAACTCAATGGAAAATACATATATATTTTGGCCCTATGATCCTTAAAGGATCGACGGGAATCTTTATATATGTATATATATCTAGCCATGCTAACATATTGCACTTGTTGCCATACTTTTAGAACAACATGTTAAAGTTGTACGACAGGGTGCTATACGAATAGCTATATATTTTAAATAGTTTATAATTTTTTTATTTGTGCGAATATTATTACTTTTTTTGTAAATACAATGATATACATTGGGCAATTTTTTCAACTTGCTTCATTATATGCATTAAACATTTTCCTTAAAAAATTTTTTTTTTTTAATGTTTGACTGTAGCATGCATTTTATACACATATACATGGTACATTTATTCTACGAATTTGAGTTCTCTTCATTTGCTCAGCCAAATTTTCCGCTTTTCCATCTTTTTTTCGTGCATTTAAGTCCCTCAACCATCATTTGTCGAATGTCTATACGAGTGCTTATTAAAGTTCAAGGATGGATAAATGTGACATTAACATTTGAAAAAATAATTGAGGATATGAGCGAGAAGCAAAAAAACGGTCGCAAAAAAATTGCGAAAATAATTTAAGCAACCATATTTCTGGTGGATCTTTCTTTTCATCAGACTTTAAGAGTAACTCGAAATACGCGATCTTTTGGAGGCCTTTGCACAGGATATTGAAATAAATCCATATTTATATTGCTATTTTTTGGTGCAGCGACCGTGGTTTTTCTTTGTTTAGGACATTGTTTAGGACATTCTAAAGCTGAAATTAAATTATTTAAAGTATTAACAAGAAGAAAAAGCAGCACATAAGTAAAAACCTTTAAAATGTATATATTCGGGGTGCTTAAGTGATTCTTAGCCGGTTTGGCCATGTCCGTTTGGTGTTAACCTGTTTTTAAATATCCTAAAGTACTTGAAGTCCAGCATTCTCAGCTCTGTAAATAAATAATTATAAATACCATCCGTTCTGTATTATGCGGAACCCTAAAGTATTTTAGAGCTTTGTTTTGTGTGAATTATATTTTAGTGAAACATCTTCAATTCTTCAGTATTTAACAAAATTACTAAAAGATAAACATACATTCCCAATTAATCTGACTTTTCTCTTTTTTGGAAATTTGAACAATTTATATATTAGTTTTGCAAAATTTTAAGGAATAAAAACTTTCAAAAGTGTGAAAAAATCTTTATGCATAATTTATTCTAAGACTTACTTCAGGCACTCTTTTCGGCTCTAGTAAAATAAAAAAAGTTAAAATGTATTTAGGGTTTATGCCTGTATTCATGAAAATATTTTAAGCTTAAAAAGTTTTGCAAATAATATTTTTTATGAAAAGTTTTCTTTATACTCATTTGTTAAACTTATTAACCGTTTATGAAAACGGGGGCTAGTTTTCAAGAAAGTTTTTAACAGGATTTCGAAATAAAAATACCCTTTGAACATTTATAATTTACCATAAGCCTGTTATAAAGCCCACTCTCGGAAAACACTTTAGTACGTCTTAAATCGTAATGAATAACGCTATTATAGTCAAACTTGGCCTTTCATAGCACCGAATTTCGCGATGGTTGGTTCATATTTTACTAAAGTTCCTGTATTAAGTGTACTTCAGACCGGAACAAATTATAATACCAAGAGGACAGTTTGTTTTTAAAAGATTAGTTCATAAGTTTAACACTTCTGAAATATTCTAACTCTCGGTGGAGGATATCAAGTAATCGGCACAGCTTAGTATTTCACTTTTACTTGTCTAGCATTACAAAGGAAAAACAATTTATCAAACATCCTTTTACGATAGATATTATCCAATGGGCTAACTCTTAATGAAAATTAAAATTTTTATTAAAATAAAAGTCTTTTTTGTTATTTCACTTTAGTTTTGGTCTTGACATGCGTGTACCTACATATCCCCAACAAAACACGTTTTTGTTCCGAACTTGAATCATAATTATGATTTTTAAAACGATATTTACAATTCTATTTTTAAATTTAGAAATGCAAATGTATTCAATTTTCCATCCCTGTTTCTGGTATAAATTTGAGTTTATGGTTTGTTTTTTTATTTTCTGTAATTTTATTTGAGTTTTTGTTTTCAAATTACAGTTATTGTATGTGTTCTACAAAACGGTAAATTTCTTCTAAAATTTTGGATAAATAAATTGGTACTTGTACAGAAAGTTTAAAACTAGCAGTTAAAATATTTGGAAGTAGTGTTCAAACCGTTAATGGTTTTTTTTTGAAAACAAAATTAAATGCATTTGAAATGTTCCTTTTAGAATATATATTTTAAGCTAAAATTATACTTAAAAAAAAATTAATTATCATTAAGTGCATTAAGTTTTGCTTACCACTGTACCACGTTCTCTTTGGCCAGTTATCAAACATGTTGCCACTAAAATTCAAACAATCAATAAAATTATTTTTTCAATAAATTATGTGCATTTTTTTTTTGTTTTTGCACAAAATCATAAATTAAAATGAATTTTCTAATAAATTCAAAATTATGTGCCATATTGAAAAAAGAAAAAATGAGTTGGAAAATACCTACACACAAAGAAGAAAAACGAAAAAATAAAATAAACGTGTTGAAATATTGGCTAATTAAAATGTATAATAAAACTATAATTGCATACACATTATTGACATGAATGTAATTGGAAATTATTTCCAATATAACAATAAATGCCAAAAAAAAAAAAAAAATGTGCTCAAATACTTGTGCAAATACACGCAAATACTTTGCCACATTTATAAATTGTGTCTGTGTGTGGAAATAAATTTCATATCTATCGAAGTAAGTATTCATTGCTTACATACATTCATGATCGTACATAGAAACACATTAGTAATAAGTAAAATTACAGCAGCAGCAACAGAAACGGCAAAACAACAAAAATAAAATCAATATATATTTCGCACCATTTGCAATAAATCTTAATTTATTGTGTGGCTAAACTGTTACTGCGAAACAACAACAACAAGTAAGAAAGAATAGTCGGTCAAGCCCAACCATCTGATACCGTATACCACAGTATTTAAAATCAATTTTCGAGAATTCACCCTATTTCGGACAGATCCATAGGCAATCATGCAACTGCTAGAAGAAAATTATTTTATGTTAATATTCATGTAAAAGTTCTTTGTGCCGATTATTATTTAGTTATCTTCATCTTAATGAGTTCGCCTTTAAGTGATTTAAGGAAGGGGCCTTATGTGGAACCAAAGGTTAATTTTGAAGTTACCAGCATAACATTTCTTTTAAACATAGTAGCTATCAGTAATTAGTAGGGATGCGATTTCCATGTAAATGCATATTTCTAAGTTTTTGCATATTTTGGTGAAAATGCATATTTTTGCTTATTTAGGTTTTTAAAGCATTTTTTCATATTTTGACATTTTTGGGTGATTTTTGTTTAATTTTCATATTATAAAAATAGTTCTTAAAAAAATTTTTTAAATACATACATGCACTAAAAATCCTTTGAAAAAAATTTTAAAATCAATAAATACATTTTTTGGAGCCTTGCTCCCGTGCCATTCTGTTACGAAATTGTAATAGTTACTTTTTCTGTAGTAACTTATCATGCATTTATGACAAATTTATTAGTTTTGCACGTCCATTGTTTTATTTCAATAACTTTAATGCACATAAATTTGAAGAAATTAAATTTTATGAATTCTTAAAATTAAAAAGCAGTTTATTTCAATATAAATACGTATTTTTATTATTTATTCACTTACAATAACTTAACAAATTTTGGATTTTAACAAATTGTAACGCAACAGAACAGAAAAACTAATCAATTTCAGAGGTTTTTTAATAACAAAAACAAATCAGCTGATTCGTAACAGAACAGAAAGTAAAGACTAATTCTGCCTTTACAGGTTACTTGCTTGGCACATGGGTTATACCGCGTTGCAGTTGCAGTTGAAATGTTTCAATTGATTCTTTTTTAAACGCAGCCAGTAGTAAGAAGATGGGGACCTGGCTAGATGCTTCAAAATTCTATTTAAAAAAACTTTAAAAATTAACAATTAAACATTAAAAAACCTAAAACGATTTGCAAAAAAATGAAGGATTTAAAAAAATAAAATAAATTTTAAATATTTTTGATCTGATCTGAAATCAAAGTGTGATCTGAAAATAAATTTTGCAGTTGTTTAAAAAAATAAAATAAATTTTAAATATTTTTGATCTGATCTGAAATCAAAGTGTGATCTGAAAATAAATTTTGCAGTTGTTTATTTATTTGCTGAGCATTAAGATGGTATAGAAAAGTTTATTTTTGAAAACTAGTACTGGATATTTTTGTGCCAGTTAGGTACTAGTTCAATCTCCGGCAGGGTTGTTATATCGTTGGTCTCATGTAGAAAGGCTCTAACTTACATAATTGCAACTTTACAGGAGAAGGCAAAAACATAATAGAAACTGTATGTATCAGAATGTAAAATGGCTTCTTCAATTGCTTGTAAAACTGATATTTTTGATGCTATTGTATTCAATTTTTGTGACGAGGTGTATTTGTGGGAAATGTATTGGAATGACAAAAAAACTCAATTTCGAAAAAAATCGAGTTAGGACCTTTCTACATGAGACCGACGATATTATGGTGTACACAAATAAGACTTATAATACCTTTTTGTGGTGTTTTTATAAACATAAATAAAATTAATTTGAACTAAAAAATCTTTTAGTACAAGTAGGGCCAAAAAAGTATAATTTTTAAATGTTGTTGGTACATTTTTAAAACTCTCAATGCCATCCGTGGTTTACACTACCACGTAAGTTTTACGCATTCCATAATACTTTGTAAGATAGAAATCTAATGAGTTTTGTTTCGACTGACAAAAATCTAATTCAACACTACAGTTTGTATTCACACTTGGAAATGCTTTTGTTAAAATGCAACCCCTATCCAATAAAAAGGTATTGCTTAAAAAACTTAAAAAAAAATAATGATAAAGTCGTATGGGACGTCAATTTGTTTTTGTGATATTTGTCATTTTCAAAACAAATTGCATTTACACTTTAACATATTACTTGAGTTTTTGACATGTTTGTATTAACACAAAGTATAATAGTGTACACTAGTCTTAAGCAGAAATTACTGAAAAGTTACCCTTAATAAATTGTAGACAGTCATTAAATCTGCTGGAGAGTTACTAAAATTTAAAAAGTTTTGCAAACTTTTTAAGTTTATGCGGCCATGAACCACATTTAATGGAAAAAAATTTTAATACAGTAGGGTACTCTTATAACAAAAATCCCAAATGAAATTTTCCCTCATACAACAAAATACCAGAAACATAACAGAACTAAAACGAAAAATCGGATTTGATAACAAACCAAACAAACACACAAACAGACAGACAGTTAGACAGAAAAAAAGTAAACTTGTCTGCAAAATACAGTCAAAATATGAATTCCACAAAGTTGCAAACAATTTATCTTTTTTTAGCTGCAAATAATTTTATTACTGACCAAAAACAAAAAATAAAACTTTAAGAAAAAATTAAATACTAAAATACATAAATATTACAACATTTATTAAAAACTATAAATTTAATTAAAAATTTCAAACTCTTAGCGAAACTCTTTGAAACAAGATGTAGAAAAATGTTGTTAACATAAATTTCCTTTTAAAATGTTTTAAAAAATTATGACACTTGTTGGCTTCGAATGAAAAACTTTTAATACAGTAAACTAAACTAAAAAAATTGTGCATTAAAAAATGTGGTCGACATATTAACAGATACATTGACACTCGTATACAAACACACACGAATACATACATTCCATACACTGACTGTCCGCAATTTACAATTTTGATATGTGAAATTAAACTAAACATGGAAATTTCAATTCAAATCAAGTCAAGTCATAGACTTTAGTTAAGGCTCCCTCCATTCACGCTGAATCGAATGACTCAATGTTTAAGTCGGTGCACAAGTGTGCTTTCGTCAGAAGAATGGAATATATTTGGTATGCAGAGTAACTGCCACCAACTATTTGTGTAGTCGTTTGAATGTACTACTTCTACATACTAACAAACAATTGAGTGTGAGGAAGAGAGTAGTACTCGTAGATTAATACAAAAAGTTTTTATTTAAATGTTGCTTTTGTTGTTGATAATTAACAAGAAAATCTTATTGGGCACAAGTTTAAACTAAAAGGAATATTATTGCTGTGTGTTAGGGATGGAACAGGAATACCTGCAGTGGCTTACATTGAGTTATTTCTAGAATTCTGCATAGAAACAATTAGTTATTTAAGCGCTTAAGTCAAGATTTTGTCCTTTTGATAAATTAAAAATTCCAATTTTTTCTATTATTTAAAATTTACGATAAATTTTGTCTCTTAACTAATTTTTTGTATTATAAAAAACTTTGCTTAAAAAAGGTATTTATGGCGACTTTAACCACAACTCATTGTTTTGGTCGTGTTAAGCCCTAATAAGATGTAATAAAAGACCGCTTTGTACTGTTCTTAATAGAAAAAAACAACATTTATGCAAAATTTCGTTTTGCTACACTGAACCAAAAATCCGATGAAAATGTACGTAAAGCAAACGAAATTACGTTTATTAAAATATTTTCGTTAGATCAACGAATTATTCGTTAATATAATGAAAATAATACCTAAATTTTCATTATACTAACGAATAATTCGTTTAGGTAGCGCATAAGTAAAGTTATAGTTAAATGAGTCAGCGTCCAGACTTACAATTTTTGTTGCAGCAATTTTTAAAAGTTCTGCTTTGAAATTGCATTATTGTCCAGATAATGAATTAACAGTCTTAAAATTTTTACATTTGTATCTTTTCTTTCCTCTTCTCCTTTTTAATTTTGTATATAAATACAAATACACCTACAGCCAACGATGACTAAGGGCTAAAAAATCAGAGCAAGTTAAACTCTCTTTTTGGTTTAAAATGTGTTTAAACCAACAAATCTATAAATCATTAAACATATAAACCATCTTTAAACGCATGAAATTGGGCGTTTAAACTACCAGTACAAATCATATGAATTTGCCAACATTTGTCGTAGTGCTGCCACATGTTATTTTTGTAACAACATGTAATACATGGGACACTGATTTATTGTTGATGAGTTTAAACTACATATAAATTCAAGTTTAGTTCAACTAAACCAGCGTTTAAACCATCAGTGATTTATTAGGCATAAGTGCATAAGTTTTTTGTGTGAGTTTTGTTTTGCTTTTATTTTCAGAATTAACTTTAAAAAACGTGGGAAATTTATAATGGAAGGACTCAGCATAGAACAAAGAATCAGAGTTGTTCAGTTTTATTTTGGAAGTCAGCATTTTTCAGGATTATTCAGACACCGATGAATGATGTGGTCAAATTTCAACTCTGAAACTACTAGAATATTGGGCACCTTAAATCTAAGAAGAATTGGTAAATATCAAATGCACCACCCCACTTAGATGCACATATTTTTTTAACCATATTTTTCGAAAACGACGAACAAGTTGCATTTAATATCATTGGCTTTCAACTCTGGGCAATAATTACACTGTGCAACAAAAAAAACCCAGGCTTTATACTTGCAACGCGAAATGAAACTAGACTATTGGTAGAGTGAATCTGCCAAAGGGTTTTGAAAAGTTAGCTCGGGTTCCCGAAATATCGGCTCCTAGAGTTTTAATCAATTTTTTGAAAAAGCGTTTGGTATATGTAAGTCCAAAAAATATACTAAACGTACTTCTGAGCTAAAATACTATTTTAGATGTCTACAGTAGAATTGTATGGCGATGCTTTTTATAGAATATATTAACCCTCTAGCAATCATTTTAAGGGGTAATTTTTGTTCTTTTTTTAAACTTCCACACAAAAGTATACTAAAACTGCCCTTATGAGGGTTAAAATGTTCGACCAATATTTTCTGCATAAAAATTTTCTAGGGGTCTTTTAAGACCAAAAAAGCATGCAATGCATGTAAAACCGATGTTCGAAATTCCGGGCCTTGAAATTTTTGCCACCGGGTTCGATCGATTAACAGGCTCCCAATTTTTTTTTTTTTGGGTTACTTAAAGCGTAAGGTGTATGCCAATAAGCCAAAAATCACCAATCAGCTTAAACGAATATCCGAGATGAAGTGAGGGCGCTGGTACCTAAAATTATATGAAAAGTTACGGGAGATTCTCTGGAAAAGGCACATCAGGTAAAAAAAGCAATGGACACCATTTGAAAGATATTATCTTCAAAAAAATAAATTAAACATAATTTCAAACTATAATCTGAATTTAAATAAATGCCAACGTTAAATTGAATCAGAAAGAAAAAAGTTATTCATTAAATAAATCCTAACGTTACTTTTGCGCCACTCTGTACTTTAGAATTAATTATTTGTAAGCATTCTAGCCAGTAATATTAATTAGTATCATTGGCCAATTAAATTAATAAATAAAATTAAATATTGTTATCAAACATAAACGATCATATAATATACGTTTGTGGGAAGGAAATTAAAATCTGAACGAACTTGATCGATCTTTAGTATCAAACTAACCTGTTATATATATTATATATATATTATATAAAAATAATTCAGCAATAATTTTTTCTGTGTACAGGAAGTTAAACATTGTTTTGTTTGGTCCCTGAAGTGCCAAAAATTTAATTTTCATTAACTTTACAAATTTATTTCTAACACATTTTCCTCTAAATTATTGTATACATGCTTCTAAATATTATAAATATTTATTAAATATATAAATTTGTAAAAAAAATTAGGACTTTAGTGCAGAACTATATTTTTTAATCAATCAAAATACAATCAAAATTAACAACGATCGTTTTAAAATCGATCGATTTTCAAGATATACCTGATACACTAGTTATAAACATGCCTTAAACTGACAGTTTCGAAGCACATGCAATATTTCGAATGCGCAAACAAGCAATAAATGAGAGCACAGCCATCACTGTTACACTAAAAATGTAACAACTACATCATTCTACTTATATGAATTGGTAATGAATGCGGCCTAATGTCAAATTGTAAATATGTAATGAATTTTAAAAAACAAATGCACTCGTATTGATCGTCACTACTCATATTGCACGTAACAACTCCAACTGCATCATATTCCATCCATGGAAGAGAAAAAGTTAGAAGATAACACAGAATCTATTCGTTCTTTAGGAGCTCCTTAAATTACATTTGGTACTATAAGTTTGCTACTGGATTTCTTTTAAGAACGCGATTTATTCCTTATTTTCATTTTGTTAGTGTTTGGTTTTCGTTTGTTTGTTCGTTGTTTCTTTGCTCTCAGCGTATGTTAATTTTCTGCCTTCATTTTTTTTAGTGTTTTTTTTTGCAATTTTTCATCTTAAAGTTCAAAATCATCATGACAATTTTTGCTTTTGAAAGATTTTCTATTTTTGTTGCTTTTTTGCTGCAGTTGGTTTTTTCGCCTTAAATTCCATTTTTTAAGCTTCTGGAGGAGTTTTTGTTTCGTTTCCGTGGCTTCCATTAGATTTCCGTAGTGCTTCATTTTCAAGTATTGATCTGTATGCAAAATTAAGTTTTTTATGTTTTTTTTTTTGCTTTTTTTTTCTTTAGGGTTCATTTATTTGTTGTTTCGAGGTTTTTGTCTATGTTTTCTTTTGAGCTGTTTTTTCCTACGTTTTTTCGTTGGGTTTTTGATTTATTTTATTCAATGTTGTTGCTTTTCCTTCTTGTTTTGGGGGGGTATTTTGTTAGTATTTTTCAAGTATTTCGTTGTGTTGTTGTATTGGATTTTTGCATTTTTGCCAACAACAAAGTACGAAAATACGAGAATAAACTGCTGACGCCACCACATGCGATAACAAATCTTTGATACATAATTAAATTACAGCGTTTTAATTTCTGTAATTAGTCACGATTTTTTAGTAGAGTTTCTATTTGTTTTTATGCGACACTGAGGATAAACAAAATATTTATTTTTTTTCTCTTTTATATAACCCTTTAAAACAAAACAACCTTAAATTTGAATGTGATTTGAATTTTTGCCCAAAGAATACTAAATTTCAAAGTATTTACTTGATGGCTGAGGCCTGCAGTATTGAGTATATTTTATATGCAAATAGATTTATTTTTTTATTTGCCTAAAATTCGTTGCGGATCTAGTGTCCAGGTAATTCATTGGTACAGCGCTTACCTCTCCATTCGAACATGCGAATCAGAAGTCCACAACAATAATAGAAAAGATTTCCGCTAGGTCAGGTAACAAATCTAGCAATTATCCTCCAAAATCGATTTCAACCTCATACATCACGACTTTTTGTTTCCTAAAAATCGCTTTTCAAAACATGACACTACAATATATTCTTACGAAATTTCTGTACTGGTCGTACAGGATCTATTTCCGAAAATCGCTTTATCCTGCATAAATCTTTCATAATTTTTTTTTTTGCAATATTATGCAGTATGAAGTAACGTTAATAAACTTATTTAAAAACAAGTAAAGCTTCGTTCAGACGGTGGTCAGATCTTATAATGTTGCCATTAAAATTGCTTAAAAATGTCTTGCAACTGTGTGAACATTGTAAGCTCATTTTCATTTGGCAGATATGTCAAATTATGCATCTGACAATGGTACCATTGCCAGAAAAATTACAACATTGTAAGATCCGACCGCCGCACAGTTGCGCCATTTGAGTTTTTTCGTTGCAAAAATCATATCTTTTGAACCGAATAAAATAATTGAACAGTTTAAACAGCATATGATAGATAACTGTCCAGCCTATGAAATGAGCGTTTGGAAAGTGTGCTACGCTTTGTAGGGGCCTACTTATGGGTTATCGAAGTTAAATTAGTAGAAAAATCAATTTTATGGTAACTAAAAAAAAATAATTTTTACATTTTTAGATTGTTTTTTTTTTTCTTTAGGGTTTTATGTTTTAAATAATTACCCAACAAATTAAAAAAAAAAATAATTTTTTTTTTTTAATTTATTTTTTAAATTTTCTGTAAAATATTCATCACAATTCGTAAGAGAAGGTATATTTAAAAGACTAACCATTTCTAAACTATAATTATTTTCTAACTCTATTCGTGACTTCACATGCCGCAGGGAAGAAATAAGTGGATCGGAAGATGATGCCAACATGTTGAAGAGGTCCTCATTTTGCCTTACCCTTGATGCTTTGAATGTGTTCTGCAATCTATATTTTTTATACAATTTGTTAAGAAACTACTGTGCTTCTTCAGAAAGCTCTCCAATTGGCAAAGACTGGCTCTCAATTATATCTTTGCCATGCGCCAATATTTTATGGACGGTCGGGGTCAACTTCTTCTGTGGATACATTTCTACTAAAATATATGCAGTTTTCGACGCATATTCGCGTATTCATATTTAGGCTGAATAATGCAATTTTGATATTATGCACGTTTCCAAATAAGATTTGTGCCTACCTGTAGGGACCATAAGTCAATATTGTTCTTGACCATTTGTACGCCAAAGTATTGTTTAAGTGAGGTACGTACCTGCTAATTTCAATGAGTAGTTTTTTTTCAAACTATTAGATCAAACTACTGTCAGTCAAAACATATAAGAGATGGACGCCATACAATTTCTGCAACCATGGCTTTTTAACCTCTAGAGGCCAAACGGGCACGTAAGGGCAGATAAAACCTTTTGAATTATGCAAAGAAATAATCAAAGAACAGGTTTTTCAAATATGGCAAATATAGATTTTTTTTATTTTCCGTCAAAGTTGAAAAATAGTGAAAAAACGGATAGTTTTTAAATAGTAATTTACCAGGAGAAACACAAAGCAAACAGTTAATTTTTTTTTTATCATTATACATTTAATAAATACATCAATCAATACAAACAAAAAATAAGGCGATTCGTTACCTATTTTTCGTGATATTACACCTGAAATCGCAACAAATTTACTAAAAATTGTGTGTTTTTTTGGAAACCGAAAGTCGATCAACTTTGAACGGTTATATCTTCTAAACTAAAAATGTCATATTATTAAGAGTGGCATATTTGAAATCGTTGAAAAGTTTTCTATAACATGGGTTTATTCAAAACTTCGTCGGCGCTCATGAAAATTTTGATTTTTGCAACCTCGTTTGCTCTACGGGCGCCACTGTGCGCCGTTTGCACGAAGCTTAAGAATGCTTTATTCGGCTACGCCGAATCTTATCTACCCTTCAGAATGGTGCTGTTACAACAGAAAGTTTAGATAAAAATAAATTTTTTTGGTACCATGCCCACTTCTCCAACCTCGCTCACATTTTGTTGCACGTTGTGTAATGAAAACCTTGCCGTTCTCCAAATATGTTAAAAAAAAAACAAAAACAACAAGAGATTCATGGGGTAAACTTAGAGGCAGTCGTAATTTTTGCTAATATCTCAGCCATTGGTGATCAGATCAGACTGAATTTCAATAGAAAACAATTTCAAACTATATGTTACTTAAATAAATACTAGAGTTGTCAACCTATTAAGAATAATTGGATTAATCGATCAAACAAAACCAAACTCTTGTTCGAAAATTTTTTAAATGGCGATTTTCGAAAAACGAATAAATCCATTTTTTTTATTAAATAAGAAATTAAATAAAAGCTTAGAATTTGATTTATTCTTATATGTTTTGAGTGATTTTATAAAGGGTGGTCCAACTAAAATAACCAAAAAGGTAAAAAAAAGAATGGGTGTTATAAATCATATCATGAAAGTAGAAAATGTTATTTAATTATTTAATTTTTTTTTTTAATTATATATGTACATCTTTGCCTTTCGAGTAAGTGTCACAATATTTCCATTGAAAACGATGCTTCCACTGATAACGACATTAAAAAAATGCTGAACTTGGTCCAATGGAAAAATACATAAAGAGAGACAGCGATTGTTCTATAGAAGAAATTGTATGCAAAAGTTTGGCTGAAGATAGTAGGTCTGCAGACGCTTGTCGAAAATCCAAAATAATATCGGATAATTTAAGAATAAAGGGTCTTACGTTGTATTTAAGTAATACAACGATTTGGAGTTAAGACGAAAGGTTTTACGCATCAAAAAAAGAAGAAGTCACAGCGGATTTGAGAAAAAATAAAGAAGAAAATGGAAGATTTTCCAAAGTTGTAGATGAATGGACGTATGTATCTATTTAAAATACGTAATTATTTTGTAAAAATAATTTTTTTTATTCGTTATTAATCGTTTGATCAAACGAACAAAAACAATTATTTGAATTATTCGAACAAATTTAAAAGGCGAATAATTGACAACTCTTATAAATACACACGGTCCCCATTATATCTGGTCTCAGCGGAAAACCCTTTTCAACGGATAGACGGACAGATCGACATCGTAAATAAAACTTCGCTACTCACAGACCCAGAATATATATACAAACGGAATGACAAACTCATATATATATCCTTTCCACCTGTGGTGAGATTAAAAAATACATTTTTAAATTTGACACTTACAATGTCGCACGTGATAAGCTTTATGTTTGTATGCATGTAAGTACCTAGATCTCAAATCTTCTTATATTTAAAAAATGGTTTTTGTATCCTCCACCACCACTAGTTGTCAATGAGGGTATGCTCAGTTTGTCATTCCGTGTAAACCTTTTTTATTATTCATCTCAGATCCCATAAATTATATAATTCTTAGTTGATTTCGCCATGTCTGTCTGTTTGAAAAACGCTCAATCTCAATCAAGCAACTCAAAAGTAAAGAAAAAAATAAGTGTTAAAATTCTTCTTTGGGATTGAATTCCAGCAATATCGGAAGCACGAGCTCATTCTATGTGACTAGAAATCACATAGTCAAATTTCGTATAGATCGGTCGACAATATACCATAGGTCTTATATAAAGCCCACTCTGGGACATCATTTAAATAGGACTTAAACCTTAGCAAACATAGAAATTGTGGTAAAATATGGTCCAATTTAGATTTTTATGGCCAGAAATTACACCATGCAAATTTGTCAGCTTGCAGAATGATTGGTTTGCAACCAGCGTTGCCATTTTGGTGCCTTTCGGGTATTTTTTGGTGCTTTTTTGCTTATGCAATACCCGAAATTTTGTTAAACACCCGTTTTTGAAAAGCGGGTATTTATAGTGCTTTTAACAATTTCTCACAGTGCTTTTAAGTGCCTTTTAAGTAATCTACATAAATTTTTGGCACTGAACCATTTTGCTACTATTCTGTAAACACAGCGAATACTTTTTTAACCAACTGCGTATTATTTGCATTTATGTTTTGAGTAGTATTCGCAAACTCTTCTAGGCTTTTCTCAAGCATTTTTTGATGCCTCAAAACGCCAAAATTGTATCCCTAGTGCCAAACTAAGGAAAAGCACTAACTTGGTGCTTTTTCAATTTTTCGTTAGTGCCTGTAATGCTTTTTAAAATTTTTATTTTTTTACCATTTTTTAAAACTTCGGTTACATAAAGGATGATTTAGATGAGATTAGCTATTTGGAGTACAATTTTGAGAAAGCCTGTAAAGATTTTAAGATTTCAAATGATAAAAAAAGTGATAAAAGAAAGTTGCATTCGTTTTACCAAAAACTTTATTTACGAGGTTTGAGCTAGGCTTCCTAGCAATTTGGAAATTTTACAAAACGTTGCACTTTTAAGCGTTGACAACATATTTAGTAATCGTAATAAAAACGATGTATTTGTTTTCGGTAAACATTTTTTTTAAAGATGTAGACACTGTTTCAAAAATAGAAAATGGCTTGAAAAATATTAAGAATTGTAAATGGAAAAATAAACAACGATTTTGAGTCATGTAGAAAAAACGTATTAAAAAGTTTAAAACATGCAGCCGGAAACCGTATTTTTTCGAGCTACGAAAATCGAGCTCGCACTGTATTACTTTTAAACTGTTTTATGGCCACTTCAAACTCCAAACGATTTGGATATTATTTTTATTGAAGATAATAATAATAAATTAAAAAATTTTTATATACAAATGTAAATATATTTATTATTATATTTGAAATTAAAATGGTCCCCCATCTACGCCGTCGCCTTTTTTAAAATTTTGGAGGTATTTAATATTCGGCACAGCCGAAGGCAACTTGTTTTGTATTTAATTAAATTGTAAAAATGGATTAGTGCTTTTTTACGCTTTTTTTGTTCAAAATAGTGCTTTTTAGTGCTTTTTTTAAATTTTAAAGTGCTTTTTGCTCTCAAAAAGTTGGCATCACTGTTTGCAACTTACTTATATCTGTGGTTTTCATGGCAACCACGTATGTCCATTTTTTCGATTTTGAGAAGTTGATGCCATATTGCCTTATTTTAAACGCTTTTTACATGGTTCTCAAAATTTCTAAAACAAGATGGACCAATTCCGGGTTTTTAACGTCATAGCCAAGTTCAAAAAGTTTAATGCGTAGCGCATAGTTTAATCTAGAAAGTTTTGTCGGCTCTCCTGAAAAATTTAATTTTAAGACATACGCGGTTGCCAATGAAAACCACAGATATATCCTACATAGAGCCTACTCCTGAAATATACTAGCTGTCGGTGGAAGGTATTAACTTGTTTTTTAATGTCGCATGGGACACCGAAATATGCAATTACAGTTATTTTCAACCGCTTAGTTCCTATGCATTCCTTTTGAACCTTTTGTACGAAACTTGCAGTAAATTATCAAAACGAAACTTGCATTAAATTATTTCTCTTGTGCGACTTTGCATTCGAAGAATTCGAAACTAGTTTACATTAGTTAGATTCCATTATTTTCCTGTGAAAATAAGGTCAAATAAAGTGTATGAAATAATTTTTTTTTTGTGTCGGTACCCCTTTCGCTGGAAATTCCCATAACTGAATTTTTTTCACTACCTTAGTTATAGCAAGTCTGGGAAAACATTAACGCGGGTTGCTTCATAGTATATCGACTTTTGAAATGCATCCTTGGCGTGATCATCACTTTAATTTTATGGGAGAAACCAAAACAGAAATGAGTTTTTACAAGAAGCGTTGGAAAACAACACACATTATCCAAAATTGAGATATAATTACAGAATGCAGTAAAAGTTTTATTATTGCCGTTTCTTGGCTTTCCCAAAGTATGGGAGACTGAGGCGGCTTCAGGAAGGTTTTTTATAGCTCTGAATCTAGACAAGAAAACATTTGATCGCTTCTTGTTGTTGTCCATCGCATGCCCAGATGTCCCTGTGAGGCAATCGACTCGTTCGTGCAATGTACTCGTTCTTATGTTTTCTTCTTCTCCGAATTTGATTTGTAAGTGATCAAGTCGCGATCTTTTATTATATTACGTAATTATTTTTATACCCTTCCCCACAGATGGAAAATGCATAGAAAAATTTGTCATTCCATTTGTAATTTCCACAATAATGATTTCAGACCCTTTAAAGTATATGTATATGTTTTGGTTCCTTATGAGTATGTAAGTTGATTTACCGATGTTCGTCTGTCCATCTGTCTGCTGAAATGAGTTTTCCAAGACCCCAGATAAGATTAGGACTTGGTAGGTTTATACTATTTATATTACATATGCTCCGGTAAATTTTGCTATTAAAATTCAGCCTGATCGGTCAACATATGGCTGAGATATGAAGAAAAAACCACTTCTGTTTTGAATTTTACCCATAAATCCATTTTTTTGTGTATCTGGAAAACGGAAAGAGCCATAGTATCCAAATTGGGTACAATCATCTTGGCTATTTTTACACAATATCCAACAAAGTGTGAGCGGGATTCGTAAAGTGGGCCGTGGCACTCTCCATACAAATACATTATAGATTTTTGTGTATCTGGAGAATGACCGCATCCAAATTAGGTATAATTATTCTGGTTATCAATAGGCAACAACCGATTAAATTTGGAAGGGACTGGAGAAATGGGCTTGGCACAAAATTTTTGTATGTATATCTAAAAAACGGTAAGAGAAAAATTGTCCAAATTTGGTACATGTAGCTGGGTTATTAATACACAACCTCTCTTAAAATATGGGCGGGATTGGAGAAGTGGGCGTGCACCTCCCGTTAAAAGGCATTATAGATTTGTGTTTATCTGGAGCCGAAGTTTCTAAATTAGGTAGAAGTATCATGGTTATTAATACACAATATCTGACAAAATGTGGGCGGGATTGGAGAAGTAAGAGTAGATTTACTTATATCTAAAGAACGGTACAGTAGTTTTGACTTAACTGCCTTTTGTTTAAGTGCACTTTTGACTTAACTGTGCAAAATTAATATTTTTTGTCCTTATTGTTTAAAACAAATTCCTTTTTAAGTGCACTTCCTATACTTGCACATTTAAGATTAATACACAAAATTTCTGGCATTTTAAAATTATTTTCATGCAATAAATTCAAGTTAGCTTCGCTTTGACTTAACTGTCCAAAATACATATTTTCTGTAATTATTCTTCAAAATCCTTGCTTACGTGCATTTTGTATACCTGCAAATTTATCATATTTTTGGGCAGCCTTAAAATATTTTCATATAAAACATTAAAGTTAGCTGCACATAAAGGTTTTTTTTTATAGAGTGATACAAGTTTAAATCATAATAAAACATAGTAATATATTTTTAATTTCAATGAAACGGTCTTTATTGGATAGAAAATTTTATGACATTAATGTTTAAATATGATTTCGGCCATGTGGCTGCCACGGCTGGAGCGTAGAAAGCGCAATCTGGAACACTAACTTTCAACAACTTTTCGCATTCTGACCACTATTGTTTTTGAAGAAATATGGGCCAATGTCTACGCCAGCCCATAAAGTGCACCAAGCAGTAATTTTCTGTGGATATAATGGTGTTTCGACAACAGCTTGTGGATTCTCCTCACTTCAAATGCGACAATTCTGCTTATTTACGTACCCATTTAACCGGTAATGGGCTTCATGGGAAAATAAAATTTTGAATGGAAATTCAAAATCAATTACAATTTGTGCTTCAGCCCATTCGCCGAGTTATTTTGATTAAAAATTTTAACAATTTGCACGCGTTGCTCTGGTGTAAGTCGAAATGTCAAAGCGAACTAAACAAAAAGCAACTATCAGCTGTTAAATGGGTGGTCAAATAAAGCTGTGATGCCACCTCAAAGCTGTATCACTCCAAAAAAAAAAAAAATATGGTGAGCACTTTTTCTCATAAATATCCAATTTAAGCTGTTTATAAGAACAAAAATCGAAAACAAGTCAAGTTGGCATAATTATAATTCATTTATTTTATTCATTCCTTCATACAATCCTTTCATACAATGAAAGGAATAGCAATTCTTAGGCCTGGAACAGAATAAAGTAGTGGTAGTAGTATCTGAAGCTGGCGAATGCTCTATAGCGCAACAAAGCTCAAAATTTCGATTTTGGCGCTTCAACTTCAACGACTACTACGACTACGTATTCTGTTGACACTACTTTTAAACTGCCGTTTTTAACTTTTGACAGCTTGCGCTATTCTAAAATTTTCTGCTCCCCACTTTCTTGTTACCAATTTGGCTATCTCGTTCATTAAAAAAATGCATAACAAATGACTACAGGTTGTTTGAACGTCATTGTTATTTTCAATTTATTAATAAACACGTTTTTATTCTTCTTTTAAACAATTTACTTTAGTTGCACTTTTATGCATACATTTAAGATAACTGCATTTTTGATTTATCTGCAAACAAAATGATGCAAAGGAGATTGTGCAGCTAAGCTAAAATTACTGTTTTGATAAAACTTTCTGTTCTTATCGCACCATGTTATTATATAGAATCGGCATAACCGAATATAGTACTTTTACTTGCTTTTATTTAAAAATGTAATAGAATATAGTTTGAAGTAATTGATAGCATATTTGTTGTTATTTGCAAATTAAACTTTTAGGGTTAAAAAGCCAATCGGTCAACGGTAACTTTCGGTATTCCCTTTTCTAAGAAAATTTATACTTCTGGTTAATTCAAAAAGTGTTAAGGTATCAAACTGAATGTAAAATTAAAAAAAAAAATGTTACAATGAGAAATAGAAACTGCTTTATAGTCATTATCAAAGTTGTGTACGTGACGTAAATTTTTCGTGTCACGCGTGAAATATTCGTTATTTTGATCGTGATTGCCAATAAAAAATTTGAGGGCGTAACCGTAGTTGACTAAACAATTTGGTTTATAATTAAAATTTCAAAATCACGACCATCTTCTTACTTTCTAACAAAGACATTCTTGACCTTTTCAATCAACTATTTGGGGAGTGCTCGTGGTTGTGAACTTAAAAAATGCGTAAGAAAGAAATTTTATTAGTAATGGTGATCGTAAGAATTTCAATAAACCTCAACCGTGCATATTTACATTTCTTTTCCCCGTATTTGGGCGTGATCGTAAGTTAAAACCACTCACGCGCACTGCACTAATTTTGTTTGACTAAGTGCTTAGTTCAATGAACAACTCATGTTTATATGATTGACATCATTAAAAAATCAATGAAGTCACAACTTAATTGTTTTAATACACTCATTGAAGGAGGTGTGTGAGACACGTTTTAAAACAAACAATTACAAACTCAAAAACAATTTTACAAAATAAAATCACAAAATGTTGTTACAGCTTTAAAAACATAAAAAATGTATAAATATTTTCGAAAACTACTTAAATATGTTGAAAATTACAGTAATAGTAAATTAGTTGATGCTCTACAAATTCTTTGCTTAAAAGTAAGAAAAACTTTTGGGAATTGTCAATTGGCCACATTTTTGATACAATAGACAAAAAAAAAACAAATAAAATGCATGGAATTAGGTTTTGAAACTTTTAAAACTGCATAGAATGAAATTCACATAGATAAATTGAAGGTTTGGGTTACCTTTTTAATTAATAACTAAACTTATAATCATGTATCTGACCCGATTTAAAGTTATATCTGAAAATAATTTAGACACTTCTTTTTTGGCATTTGAAATTGTGGTAGGATATCTGGCTTATAGAGTACACAATAATTACATTACAGTACAAACAAATCAAATTTATGTTAGTATTTTTTTTAAACCTCTAAAAAAGACTACAAAAATTCTGTGGCAAAGTGGGCTTTACACAAACATTAAAAACAGGTGCAGCTCCAAACTCATGTTGGAGTATTGAAATGTAAAAACTGAACAAGTTGCAATATTTTTTTTTTATATTTTACCTACACTACACTTAAAGTGTGAACAACAAATGAATTACAACATTTTGTTTTTTCATTAAATTATTTTTACGAATAGATATAAATTATTTAATTTTTGTTGCCAATTAAAATATTTTGTATAGAAGAGTTAAATGCAAATGAAAAAAACCCGCATTTGATTAAAAAATGTCGTATTTTAATTTAATGATTATAAGAAAAAAAAAAAAAAACATTTTGATAAGAATTTGTCAAAGTTAATTAAGTTGTTTATACTCGTGTAATGAAATAAGCAAAAAAATTTACCTTTTTATACCCACACCACAATGGTGGGGAGGGTATTATGCGATTGTGCTAACGGGTACAACGCCATAAAATATTGGTCCTAGACCCAATTTTTAGTATTGATTGACTGATTGACTCAGAATCCCTCTAATGATTGAATTAAGTAAGACCATAATTTCACATAACCCCTATACAGACCTTTTGGAATAGAGTCTTTGTGCCCATTTTATTAACAATTGCTATACGAATGCCGGACAATGAAAAATAATATGCAACTTCTACATGGGTGATTGTAAGGAAGCCCTAGCCTTTGGTCGTATTTCCCAATCGGCCAGTGGCCAGTTATTACCGCAAGTTGGTTCATGAGGTGATGTCTGGACAGCTCTGGCGCCTGCCGAGTCCTGTTTTTCATCTATGATGGGCCAGATTTTCCCTGTTTCTCCCCAGGTAGATTCATCAAACCGTCTCTGACTGGCAATAAGATGAAACTTGCAATAAGTTGCTTACTCCTCGGGAGTGAAACTTCTATATCATACATTGAACCACTTCGATGTAATGTGGTGCCTGCATGCGGCAACGAGTCAGCCATACAGTTTCAATGTATTCCACTGTGTCCGGGGACCCACTTAAGGGTAACCACAAAATGTTTCGCTACCTCCTCCAAAAACATTCGACGTTTTTGGATAATTATCTATATGATAAACACATTCTCCAGGGATTTAACGGCCGCCTTTTCTGCCAGATATTTCACCATACCGGATGTGTCTCGCAGCTGTGTAGATGGCCATTATCTCGACCTGAATGACTGAGGAATGAGGGTTTTAATAAACTTATTATTCTCATCTCTCAGCATTGCATTATTTTATGCGTGCGTACGTGTGTATTTTTCAAAATTTGTTGTACAATTGCAAAAACACAACACAAGTTCGAACAAAGCGATTTGCTTTTTGTTTGTAGTAACAACAAAAACAACAGAACAAGAAGGAATGTATGTATTTTTTTCATGTTTAACCCTCCGGCTTAAGGCGCCCGTACACGACATGTTTTTGTCATCTGACATGTCAAATTTCCCACTGCAAAATACATACATGTCGTGTGTTACCTTTTTAACTTTGCTTCTGTAAAAGTCAGACGCTAAGTCATCTTACAAAATTTCAATAAGAACGTGCTCTATTTTCTTCTGACAAACCATCTGACATCAGAAAGCTATGCCGGGAAGAAACCGGCAGCGGCGTCCACTATTGACGGAATCATTAGCCGCCTGAAGTTAATTTTTGACAATACCGAGATATATTTGATCATTTTACTATTGAATAGAATTTATGTGAATATATATATAAAAACCGTTTTGTTATACAATCCTAAATTGGTATCTTTGAATTAAAAGAAAAAAATGTTAAGATGGCTAAACTATTTTACGGCGCAAATAAAAATTTTCACGGCGGCAGCAAGCTATGTATTTTGAAACCGAGCACTACTTTGGTTTCTGCAATAACAATGCGAAAAAAAAACAGAGACAATGTCAGAAGCAAATTACATGTACGTTTGTGACCGAATATTATAAAGCTTATGTAAAACAGCGATTTTGACAGACATGCACAATTACATGTGACTTGAAAATTTGACATGTCAGATGACAAAAACATGTCGTCTATATGCTCCTTAACGCATGTTTTGATTATCTATACACATTAAACAAAGGTCTGGCCAGACTCTTGTGTACCATGAAGGGTTAAAAAGTAAATTTGAAATCTTGCTTCTCATTAAGTATATATTATTAGTTAAATATGTACATGAGATTTTTAAAGTAAAAACCATATTGGGCATGATGTTGGTGTTTTATCATTCTTTAAGGTGTAAAACGGGTAAGCAAATCAATCATAAGAATTTGTTCTTTGTAATTTCGATTTTGTTTTTTTTTTAAGCACGAATTCGGGATAAAATCAACTTTATAATACTTGAATCAAGCGCGTTTTGAGATTGATTCAATCTTAGTTTTACTTAAACCAATATCATTTTCGGATTATTTTAAGTACGAGTTCGGATTAAAACAATTTTATAATTCTTGAATCAGCGCATTTTGAGATTGATTCAATCCAGAGTTGCCAGAATTAAGATTTTATCTTATTTTTGAAGATTTTTTGAACAAAATAAGATTTGAAGATTTTTTTCTCAAATTAAGATTTTTTTTTAGAAATAAATATTTTTTACTTTAAGTTTGTACAACATACATAATTTTTTTACAGTTTTTTAAACAATACATTTTTAAAACAATGAGGTTTTATATCAACTTGTTGTCTATTGGTTTTGCACACTTTTGTACCCATTGTCTAGCATACACAAAAATGCATCATTATTTCTGGGCATACAAAATATTAAAAAAGCATCAAGCGGTTGTTCATTTTAGGAATATTGATGAAAAAAAAATATTTTTAAAAAGAAAAAACAAATTTTTATAAAGATTAATTTATTAAAGAACAAAAAAGTTCATGTATTTAGTACCAAAAGGTTAAACTAATGGAACTTAACCCTAGGATTACCGTCTTGGTCTGCCAGACCAAATTTGGGTTTTCCTTGCAATATTTTTCGAATATAACAAAAAAAAAAAAAAAAAAAAAAAACAGGGGCGTGAATTCTATAACTGATATGTGCGGAATCGATTGAAACTTAGTTGGATTCGTTTGCAGCAAATTAGTGGCGTGAAATTTTATTTTTATGTTAAAGGCTATGAAATTACCCCCGTTCTTATTTATTAGAAATCAAATGGATTTAAAATGTATTTTTAGAAAGAATTTTATGGAAAATATAACAAAACACAATTTAAACCTACAATCTAATTTTGTATAAATACGGCAATCACGTATTTCAATTTAAATAAAAAAAAATAATTTTTACTTATTTGCCCTTGTTATAAAAATTTTAAGATTTTTCTCTTCAAAATAAGATTTTTTTTCGCCAAATGAAGATTTTCCTTCCAATTCTTCTGGCAACGCTGATTCAATCTTAGTTTTACTTAAATCAATCTCATTTTCGGATTACTTCAAGTACGAAATCGGGATTGAATATGGATAATTTGAGTATTTGGCGATTGAAAATCCGTACTTGAATCAATCTTTTTGTACATGATTCAAGAAAATCCGTACTCACCGTACTATCAATCCCGCTTCGGATTGATTTAAGTACGTTTGGATTGATTTTTTTTTTTGAGTGTAAAGATCGTTAAGAGCACCTTAGAATGGGTTGTACTAATGGCACCTGTTAGCTTTATTGCCACCATTTTCTGAAGGTTTTTTTCCTTTGAGTGCCAACCTGCACCGTAGAATAGAATGGGTTTAATGACACATTCGTTTAGCCAGATGCTCCAGTTTAGGCCAATGGCCTTTTTACAGCACTATAATGCAGTTGCTGCCTTAGTTGTCCTGGAAATGGTGTTCATTTGGGATGTGTTTTCCTCTTGCGTTTTAGTTTTAAATTCCTTACATGATACATAGATAAGACAGGCTTTAAAACTATCCAAATTTTTTAGTTTGAAGGAGATCTTTGTTAGAAGTATTTTAGAATGGTAGGTTTGAGTTGATCGAAACTAATTTCTTGTCTAGAGAGATTTTTTTCAAATAGTTTTTTGTACGCGATTTTCGTGTGCCTTGTAGACCATTATCGCTGGAAGGGAGATCCTAAAGACGTCTAAGTTAGGTCTGAGCTTTGCGAAAGAATTTGTGGGAGCATTCTAAAGGATCGCTGGGTTTGTGCTAAAATTTATGTCTTTCTTAGTTAACGCATTGTATTCATCCGATGTTCAGAATATTGTTCATTTAATTTAAGTTGCATTTATAAAATTAATTATTCAGGATAAATAAATCTAAAGCCGTTTTCCCATAGAATGTTTTTGTGAAATTAATACTAAATCCGTTTACAGGCAAAATATTTTCCCATCAAAAATCAACTTCGAATTATCCTTTCGGTCGTTTTTACTCATGCTTTCATACACTTCATTTATTTATTATCTAAAACAAAATTTATATAAAATGAAATGAACTAAAAAAAGAGAGCTATAACTAAAAGTTATGGTTTTTTTAGTTTTGGTAACCACAAACACAATAAATACAACAGCAAAAATAAAGAGAATACTTATAAAAACATTTTTGCAAAGTACGACTTTAACTAAAACAACTCGCTCCACTCCCCTCCACTTCAGCTTAATTTGGTTCAATTCTTTCCAGCGTTGTCAACTCAGTGCTTTTAGCACTGTTTTTAGTGCTTTTTAAAAATTTCGACGCGGAAATTTTTCGAGTTAGTGCTTAGTGCTTTTTTTAGTGCTTCTTTTTTAACATCAGTGACACCAAATCTTTAATTTCATATAAAAGATGACATTATGCCGTTAGCCACACATGTCGAATCTAATATTGAAATTTTGTCAGGTATTGAAAATGGATGGCGAATGATCCACCTGATGAAATGGCAAAATGTCGAATCCACAATTGAATTCTGGATTGAAGTGAAATCATATAAGGATGCAACTGATTTAAACTTTTTTGAAGCTTTAGCTAATCTTGCCATTAAACTTTTGTCACTTCCTTATTCAAACGCTGAAGTTGAAAGGGTTTTTAGTGACATGAATCTTTACAAATCCAAAATAAGAAATCGAATGTCATTAAATTCAGTTAATGCTTTACTTAACATTAAAAATGGATTAAAAAGAGAAAATTGCTGTTGCGATGGATATGAAATACCGGATCAAGTAAATATTTTAATTAACAGTAATGATGTTTATAAAACATCGGAATTTGAAATTAAAACCGTTCTATGGCCAGATGATGATGAGGAAACAATAGACTTTAATTTAAGTATGTGATATTTTAAATTAAAAATTTAAAATGCTTTGTATATAATACAAAGAATATTTAACTGTAATGTTTTTTTAGTTTTATGTTATTGAATTTTATTTTTTGTTACTTTTTACAGTTTAAAACTGTATTTGAATTATTAAAAAAAAAATTATTTAAATAAATAAAAATCAAAAATAAAATTTTGAAAATCTAGTGCTTTTTTTTGAAAATTACGCGCTTTTTTATCGGTTCTGGTGCTTTTTGATATTTTAAAGTTGACAACCCTGATTCTCTCTACTCTACTCTGCTCCAGTCACTAGGTATCATGGCGTTATTTAAATTAGTTTCAATAAATAGTTTTAAACAGTTTGAATGGGAGTGATGAATTTAATAATGTCAACTTAATTTATATGAGACTAAAAAATGAATAAAAATAACACACGCAAAAATAAAAATAAAATAAAAACTCAAATAGTTAAATATTCGCATTTACATAAATTTATAGATTTATTTGAAACCAACAAACAAAATTATATAAAATTAAATAAAACTCGCACTAAATTTGTCGTCGAAAATACAAATGTCAGAGATGAATGCGTGAGTAAATTTCAAAATGATCATTCTGGACGACTGAATGGAGTTGCCTTTTTATTTACACCACAAATGAATTATTGCAGTGAGTGTGAGTTGGAGTGCTGTGATACGCACAATTAATTCTTAGTGAACAATATTTTAGAAAAAAAAATATATGTAAATCAGAACGACTTAATTTGTTTCATAAATATATAAATTTTAAAGTGGACATCTGAATGTTCAAAAAGGATTTGAATGCAAAAATTATAGTAGTTTTGTTATAAGTGTTTTTAAAAGTAATAAATTAAATTTGCTTTCAAGACCTTAGGAAAATTGAAAATGCTCTACGTACAAAGTGTTGCCTTAGATCTTAATAAATATGCGCATAGCAAATTGATATAACTAAGTATTTTGCTAAGGATCCTATAACACTATGCAACAAATTAAACCAGCCTCGATACTTGCAACGGGAAATGAAACTAGACTATTGGTAGAGCGTATCTGCTAAAGGGTTTTGAAAAGTCAGCTCGGGTTTCCGAAATATCGGCCCCTTAAGCTTTTGAATTTTTTTACAAGGTGTTTGGTATAAGTCAAAAAATATACTAAATGTACTTCGGAGCTAAAAGTTTTTTTGAGATTCATTGTATGGCGATTCAAAAAAAAGTCAAAAAAGTATTCTACATGTACTTCTGAGCTGATATACTATTTTAGATGTCTTCAGCAGAATTATATGCCGATTCTTTTCTTAGAATATATTAACCCTCTAACAATCATTTTAAGGGGTCATTTTTGTCCTTCTTTTTATCTTCCACACAAAAGTATACTGAAACGGCAGAGGGGGTTATCATGTTTGACGAATACTTTACGCATCAAATTTCACTAGGGGTCTTCTAAGACCAAAAGGCCTGGAATTTCGAAAATCCGTTTTACATACATTGCACGATTTTTTGGCCTTAGAAGACCCCTAGTAAAATATGATGCAAAATATATTCGTGGAACATTTTAACCCTCTAAAGTGCCGTTTTAGTATACTTTTGTGGGAAAGTTAAAAAAAGAACAAAAATTACCCCTTAAAACGAGTGTTAGAGGGTTAATATATTCTAAGAAAAGAATCGGCATATAATTCTGCTGAAGACATCTAAAATAGTATATCAGCTCAGAAGTACATGTCTTTTCAAAAAATCTCCTTTGGCAGATTTGCTCTACCAATACTCTAGTTTCATTTCGCATTGCAAGTATTGAGGCTGATGGCGATGACCCGAATTTTGTTGCACTGTGTAATTAAAGGTAATCTCACAGGCTTTGCGGTATTAAAATAATTGTGGGCGACTTGGATATAAACCTACGCTTTATGAAAAAATTTTAAAAACTTTTAACGGCCGATAAAATTCTACCTCTACACTGAAAGAATTATGCTTCATTCAATATATTTTTTTCTTTAATCCAATGAAAAATTTTATTACAAGAATGAAATTTTACAAATATTAAGAAGCAATTTAATTAACACTACGAAATTGAGTTTCGTAATTTCGTTAAAATTTTTCATTAAATTAATGGCAACTTAATATCTCTTTCAAAAGGAAAATTCAACTAATTGTTAAACATTATTTCAAAAGGTTTTTTAAGATTGAAATGAACTGTTAATTAAAATATTCAAACATTTTTCAGTTAATTTAAAAAAGAAATCTTTTGTAACTTCATATTTTCCCTGGAAAATGTCACTAAATCAATGAAAATAGGATAAAGTTCTCGAACTTTGAAATACTTATAACTAAAACATATGTTCTTCCTATAACTGTTGTAAAAACGTATTCTTAATTTCATTTTTAGCGAGAGACATGAAAATATATGAAAAAAATTGTAAATTTTAACGTTTCATAACATCAATGAAAAAAATTCATCACGATAACGAAAAACTGATTCTAGCTTAATGTTAGAAATGGGTTCTTAAACAAACAACGAGAAAGAAAAACGAAGAGCAAAAAATTCTCATATTCTTTTTTTTTTTAAGTTATTAATTAAATACAAAATTCACGTAGTAGTAGAAGCCAGTAAAATGGAAAGAAGGCATATGATGGTCGTCGCGGACTGGAAAATGAATTAAATACAATTTACTAAAAGCAAAACTTTTGAAAGTAAGACATAACGTAATGTAACCGAAATATAAAAACGAACTAAAATTTATATAACTTGATGATTTGAAACATGAATAAAATAAACTAAAATTCACAACAACTCAAAGCACACATTGCAAAAATGGCTGAAATAAATAAACACAAATATATAACCATAACAATCATTAAACTAATGAAAGACTGTCATTAAAATTACCAAATTTAATCATTAATTTAATGAATTTATATCATTGAACAAATTAAAAATTTCATTTAAATATAACAACATTTATATTGAAGTAATGAAAAAATTTTTTTAAACGTTAATGAAATGTTTTAATTAATGTGATGGCAAATAGTCACAGTATTAATAAAATTTTTTGACATTAAAATAATGCAAAATTTTCATCGATCTTATGAAACATTTCATTAACGGGGGGCAAATGTAACATTCTTCATTAATCGAATAAAAGGTTACATTATTACATTAAATTTTAATGTAATTTTTCATTGGATAAAAATTCATTGGACATGTGATAAAAATTATTTCAGTGTCGCTATCGGTAAGTTTTGAAAAAGGGGGTAAAGGATTTAAGCGAAAATATTTGTAAATTTATAAATATTAGTGCGAATTGGTTTAACTAAATAGTTCTTTGTTACACAATATTTAAATCTTTTCTAAGGTCCAATGTCGGAAATTACTGATGTAACTATAAAATATTAAAAATTCGACTTAAATAACTATACACACCGGATTTTCATTACGAATAGGTCTAAAGGAAGTTCCCATATATAATTCACATCCGAAAATGAATATTCAACTCTTGCCATAAAGTTTAGAAATATAAATTTTATTAAGTTATTTGGCTGTATAAGATCGTAGAGCCCATATATATAGGCTAAAATTTTTTTTTTAATTTGAAGAAATTTTAGTTTAAAGTTAATACAACAATGCGTAAAACTGCTCTGTGAGGGGAAGTAGCTCAAGCACCATTGTCATTATTTCTTAAATTCATCCAGGCCATCTCAATCAGCTTTTTGGTCTGCTTTCTTGCGTTTTACGTTTCATTCGCTCTGCTTAAAGATTTGGCGTCACATAACTATTCCACCTTATTCTATTTCCGGGTAGTGGCTGATTCTCTCTGGTTTCTGTTTCTGTATTTCTGTTTCGGGACAATATCTGCCACAGAGACATTATTTAAATCAAATTTGAGTGTGTCTATTAATATTACAAAGTGTCAAAAGGGGGTTACCCTCCTAGGACATCACCATGTTAAAGTGACAAGTACCCTTCATGTAAAGCGTTAGAATTAGAACCTTTCCCTACCACTTTAGAACTGTCACGTGACAAGTTTGGTGTTAGTTGCCTTTCCCCTTTAGTAGCAACAAGACTTTGCATAGGTGTGAGCCGATTCTGGTTTATCTCGAGTCATTCTTAGCGTGATTTTTTAGTCATATGATAGTTATTTGTGTTAAATTTTGCGATAGTATCGACCCTTTTTCCTGAAAAAAAAGTTAAGTTGCTTTATTCAGCCACCAAGTTAGAGTGCCATATTGCCGAAATTTTGTGGTATGATTTCTAGTTCAGAACGAATTTCTGCAATATCTAATATCAATATGTGCATTTTGCCTCTATTAATGTTAGTTTTTCTAACAATATGATACATTTTTTAGGGTGGTGGTTCCACATTTGGATACATAACTCATATCCTACTAAATCGATTTTGCTGTACCTTAATCTCAAATTGCTAAGGATAACTGGAAACAACCTTACACAAATATTGTTCTTTTGTTTAAGTTTTTCCAAAGGATCTATAATATAAATATATACTTTATGGGGTCTTAGATAAACATTAATAAAGTTTCACACGGAACGACAAACTAAGTATAACCTCATTTACCGCTATAAATAGTTTATAATTGAAATTAAAATTTTATGAACCTATCCATTAGGGTGACAATCGGTTGTATGCAAACAAATTTTTGTTCGATTTTTAAAATTTTTTCTGCCGAATATTGTGACATTAAGTCTAAAAGTTCTGTGCTGAAATTTTGAGCGAAATCGGACAACGTTTTCTGGACGCGCATCGAGGTCAAAGGTCAGATATTTGCAAATTTTGCAATTTATATGAAATCCATTTGTGAAAATCTTAAATTTTTAGCAAGACATGCGTATTTATTTATTTTAATAATGAGGACAGTAAAACCATTTCTTGGAAACGAACCCTCATATCTCCTTTGGGTCAAAGCGACCCACAAACTATTTTATCGCTAAATTGTTTAATATTTGTTATTATTAGTCGGAAATTAAGAGATGCTTTTATTCCAAAAAGTTTATGACAAAAATAAGTTTTACAAATTAAATGCTTGAGTAGTGACACAAGTACACAAATATAGATGGGATTCTACCGGGTATTTACCTGTACCCATGTTCTGTAACTTTAGTGAAAACTTTTCGCATCGAAAAGATGTAAAACAAAATATTCCATCGTTTCTCGAAAAGTGAGAAAAACTGTGTCTGTAACTCATGTCGAAAACTATCAAAAGAGATTACGTCGTTACGTTAAAAATGTCATAACATTGTACTCGAAGCCGATGTGACATTGCAGACGTTGAGGACGCGAGTAACTCATATCGGCGAAAATAAAACCGTCGGCTATAGCGAATGATATAAAGTGCGACTTCAATGTTTGTTGTTTGCAAACGAGATTTACAAGAATTCGTATATTTTATAAAAATGTTAAAAACAAAATAATAAAACAATAAAAAAATGTGCCAAGAACAAAATATTATTATTATTATTCTTTGCATTTTGCATTTTTAATTGTTTTTTAGTGTTAAAATTTTTCTCGAGCGAGAACTTTTCTCACCAAAACGTTACAGACACACTTTTTCTGTAAATTGGCGAGTAATTTTCTTTGGTAACAGCTAGTACTCGCCAGAAAACGTTACAGATATAGTTTAGTGAGAAAAACAGCAGTTTGTTTCAATTTATGGCATTTTTGTTTTATTTCACACATTTCAATCGGAAAGTTTCTCGAAGCGAGAGTTACAGAACATGGGCACTGATGTCTGGGTAAATACCTGGTATATTCCGCTTTTGGGAATTTATTTGGGTATTTATAAAACACAAATAAATATGGCAACCATTACCTGTGAATAAACTTAATTTAATTTAAAATCACTTTTCTTTTTTTAAAAACGTCGTTAAATATTAAAAAGCTGGTTAAATTACACTAAAACCACAATAAACCGGAGTATATGTAATAAAAAAACATAATTCCTGTGGACTTTTGACACAAGAACTTATGTTTACTTAAAAAAAATCTTAAGTAAATATTCAAGGCCAAAATTGCGATAAAAATTATCAATAAATACAAAAGTTGTACTTTTTTTAAATTTAAATACAAAAGTTAAACTGGTTTACAACCAAAAAATACCAAGTGCACCACATGCCTAGATAAGTTAATTGGGACCTCCTGAACACGAAAAACGCTGTAATTTTTTTTTTCTAAGCACCGTTTTTTAGATAACGGTACTTTTGTGTTTTTCGGTGTATGGTCCCACTCAAACCCTTGTGGAGCCCAACCGAATATGCCGCAAATTTCTATCTGATAAGAGGTGGCCTCGATGTTCAAAATTTGCCTATTTTTTACGTTTTGTTCAAAATTTTTAATTTTTATTTCGTTTTTTTCTACGTTATAGTAAAGATCTGGAATGTTTTATTCTTTTACCAAATAGTTTACTTAATTACCAACATTTTAAGCTTAATGAAAAAAATCGGATGAAAAATAAAGTTTTTATTAAGGATTTTGTGGAACGACAATATTTTCATCTTCATTGCTCACACACTATATTCGGCGTAAATTCAAAAAATTAAAATTTAAATGTCGAGCGTCTTGAACTTTTGCGTTTTTTTCGGGTGGATCTTCGCGAATAAGGAACCAAAAATAGTCCACCATCATTTGTTCATCGCACCAGCCTTGGTAACGTCTCTCGATTTCTTCTATTTCCTGGTGAAATCTTTCACCTTGTTCATCACTTTCGGAGCCCAAGTTCGTGGGGAAAATATCCAAATGACTGAATAAGAAGTGTAATTTAGGTGTCATATTTGAACCTAAAAGTTAAAAAGAATAAATTTTCAAATGATAACGGCCTTTTTGATTTACATGTGCGGCATATCGACGAAAAAGGCATTCAATTACCTTTCCAACGATATGCTATTTATCTCGATCGGATTTTTCGGTTGGGCTCCACAAGGGTTTGAGTGGAACCATACACCGAAAAACACAAAAGAACCGTTATCTAAAAAACGGTACTTCGAAAAAAAAAAAATTACAGCGTTTTTCGTGTTCAGGAGATCCTAATTAACTTATCTAGACATGTGGTGTTCTTGGTATTTTTTCAAATTAAAAATTTGTAAAACAGTGTTATGATCGGTGTTTTGGTATTTTTTTTTTTGCATTAAAAATTAGATTAAATAGACTTATGTAAGTGCTCCAAAGAATTACTGATCGAAATCCTTTTGAAGAGATTGAATTTTAGCATTTTTCAAATACAGCTGCGTATAACTTTGTACCACCTGTAAAATATAAAAAAAACATCGTTAATAGAAAAAAAATTTAAACAAGTATTAAAATAAGACAATTACTTTCATTAAATGTTGTTTCTGTTCCTGTTCTTTTGTTATTTTTCCGTGGTGTTCTTTAATTAAGTTAATGCCTCTTTCAGCATTCCAGGTTATTTCAGGAAACCGATTTTTTATGAGAATATACACTCAAAATATTATGTAGTTAATTAACTTTAAACGAAAATTCATGTTAAACAACTTAAAAACGGATCATTTACATTTCATTTAAAACAAATGATTTTTACATTCATTTTTAAATTTCTTATTTATTAAACAGCATATTCCTCAAAATTGAATAGTTTTTACTTTTAAAAAATATATTTTAACCGACATAAATCAAACTACATAACAAAATAAATACGAAACAAGTAAGAGTGCTATATTCGGCTGTGCCGAATCTGCCGAATACAGAGCAACTAAATAATTTTTACATATACATACATATTTAAAATACTTAAAACTTCATTATAAATAAAATTTAAAAAGCGAAAACTGGTAAATATTTTTTTTAAATCGTTTTTAGAACACAAAAATATTAAAAAATATTTCTTTTAAAAAAACCAAGATTCGAACCAGGGAACTCACAGTTTCTAACTTGGCACACCCCCTCAGTGTTGCCAAACTTTGGTGACCAAAAATGGCTAAATTTACGGAAAAAATGGCTAAAAATGGGCTAAAAAATGGCTTAAAGCTTTTTTAAATAAAAACACATTAAAATTCAATAATAAAACAGAAATAATTTATTTAAATTTGTTTACGATGAAATTGTAAGTTAAGATCAATTTTTTAAATAAGAATAAACGTAAATTAATATTTTGATATATATTTAAAAAATTAAATCATCGATAAATTCGATGTCGTTATTGTTCATCTCATAGGAATCACTCGTGCCTACTAGTTTTAAATAATTTGAAGGTAAATCATAATCACGACAACAGTAACCCAACCTTTTGAGTCCAGATCTACAATAAAAAACAAGTATAAAAGTATACCCTACACCACATTATAACCTATCTACCAAATTTTATTAAATTATCAGCCAATTTGCGACCGTTACTTTGTGCACAAGGTGTACATGGACAGCCAGCCAGCCGGACATCGTTAATTCGACTCAGAAAGTTATTCTGAGTCAATCGGTGGGCTTAGGACCAATATTTTAAGATGTTACAAACATCAGCACAAACGCATAGTACCCTCTCCACTATTGTGGTGTTGGTAAAAATATTTTATTGTTACGGTAAAAATATTTACCTAATTAAAAAAATCGAATTAACGGTTGCTAAATGTAACCTATTTCTCAAATTACTTTTAACAATGTTTACTTGGCAAAATACTCTCTCTACTTCAGCATTAGACCATGGAAGTGAAAGCAACTTTATAGTCAATTCTGAAACTTTTAAAAAATTTTTGTTGCCGCTTGCATCTCTTTATTGATTTGTGTTGATCCATTTTATAAATTAAATATTGGAATACCGTTCCTTTATTTTAAAAGATGTTTCATCATCATAGTTTATAGCGATTTTCAACATTTGCAAAAGTTGTAATTTAAATTAAACGCGTTTTAACTGTTAAAAATGTTTATTTTTTATAAATGTTTAAAATAAAATAAAAATTATTCTTTTAAAAGAAAAACTAAAGGGGTTTACATATTGTATGATCAAAAATGGACCTTCCGCTTAAACAATTGTCAGAATGTGTTGTTTCTTATAATATCTTGGTACTTTTTTTCTAGTTTTTTTGGTTGGTTCAATGAATTGTCTGCATTGAATTTCTTTTCGCTTTCTATATGGGATTTGTGTACTGACTTCTTTATTTTTCTTTTGTGCATCACCTTGTTAAATGTCTTATTTGGTTTGACTTTTTAAAAAACAACGTTTTGAAATATGTGTATTACACATGATTAAACAATGATTTTTGTTATCGATGTTTTTGTACTTGTTCGAAATTCTTCACATTTTCTTTGCTTACTCAACTAATTAAAGAAAGTTAATTGCATAAATATTTATTAGATATCATTTTTGGAACATTAAATTTATTATTAATATATTATATTATTTGATTTGCAATATTTTTCTTTAATTAAAAATAAAAATGGAATTTCGTTACATATGTCTATGTTTAGCCAACATTTGTATCACGTACTCATCTTAGCCAAAAATTATAGACACCACAGCCATGTGTGGAAGTTTGTTAATATGAAGTAGCGGTGTCAGGTAGTAATGGAATGGGCTATTTTAATGCTGCTGCTACTAAATGGTGACAATGATGATGATGATGATGGTAAGTGGTCATTTGAGTGACGTGATAGTGTCTGTAATATGTGAGCTATAAATCCAAACCATTTATAAATGTATCAATTTATAAACAAAACAACGCGCTGACCAAAAAAAGTCACACCAAAAGATACACAAAAAAGTTTTACACAAACAAAAAAAGCTACAAAATATTTGTCTTAAAGAAATAAAAAGTTTATGTTAAAATGCTAATAAAAATGCGTTGATTTGATGTTATTGCTATTTGAACCCTACACCACCTTAAGCAGGAAAGGTATTATGGGAATGTACTGAATTTTCTATAGCGTAGAAAGACAAGTTTCAGATTAAACTTTTAAGACATAAAAATGGTGCAAAAAGGACCCTAAACAACTATTTTATGGAATGGGACTTAAAAATTTTCTTAATATTTTGCATTTCATATAAATTTAGTTTAACAAGAAAAATAGTTTTACAGAAAGATTTTGTGCGCGATTTAAACTTAACAATTGATCACAAAAACAGTCCGCTCATTATTTTGATTACTTTAATTCGAAAAAACCTCAAAAATCTCTGGTGAAAATCCTGATCAAATAATCTATTTTGCTCGCATAATTCCCGAATAGATCACATGCCAATGATTACAAAATGAAGTTACCGAGTGTGTCACATTTTTGGAGAAATGGTTAACATTTAATTATAAATTATATTAGAACTTAATTAACCGAGCAATAGTAACTTAGTCCTTCAGTCCGTTGTAGTGAAACATACCTGGGAATCGAACCCGTGACCTCCGCACTGATCGACTATCTCACTGCCAACTAGCCTACCTGTGCACCCGTACATTCATCATTGTTAGTATGTTTTGTTTTTTTAATAATTTTAAATGCCCTTTATTAGCAAACATTTAACAAGTTACCCCCATATATATAAAAAATAAAATAGATTTATAAAGGGTTTATTAAACACATTTTCATAAAAAATCCATTTCATAAACCTTTTAAATCCCTGTGTTATTTTTTATAAATAAGGCCGTAAAAATTCAAACGACATTTTTACAATAATAGTGCATTTACACCTACGCCATAAACAGGTTATAAGTTGTTTATGATGATAAACTAGTTTAAGAAACTGGCTTATGCTAAGTTCCAACTTGGGGTTTTAAACGCGTTTAAGCAAAATGTTGATTTAGCTAATCAAAGCCGTTCACATTAGATTTGAGAAGATTAAGAAAAAAAAACCCAACAAACAAATTTATATTTCTTTAAAGTATTAAATATTGATAAAAATAAAGCACAAACTCTTTCTGCTTGATTTGTTTCAGCGATATCTTCTTATATTCCAAATAAATATCGTTCGAATTCTCGGTGGAGAGTATCAAAGATTCGTTCCAGCCCAGTGTAGTATTATTTTTCATCATCTATTGTTTTTGCAAATTTTTAATTTATTTGATTGTTTGATATTTTTTAAAGTTTTTTTTTAATGTAATGGGTTCTCGCTTAAAGTGAAATAGATCATTTTTGATATGTGAACGAATTCACGTATTGAAATGAGTTAATTTTTTCGCATTGTTATTATTATTTTTTGAATTTTAATTTACATACAGCTAATCACACTATAAGTGGCAAATCGCATAAAAATTCTTAGTTTACGTACTTACTAAAGCCCTGCACGAATGCATTTGAATGCCGTTACAAGACATTCGTTTGTTTTTTAAATACTGATCGTCGATTACTCTTTGCTAACGAATCAAATGCTTTATTGTGAAAAACACATAAAGCACAAAAAAAAAATATAAACATGCAAATGGATTTTTATTAGTGTGTTATAAACGAACAAATACGAAGTGTAAAGAGTACGGAATATACTCCACACAAAAACGAAACAAAAAAAATCATACTAACTACACCAAATCACACCAAATCAAACGAATCACACCAAACAACAGTTACAAAATAGGTGACATGAATTTTCTTTTTTTCTTATTCTTATACATATGTTAAGCTGAAACAAAATAACATAGCATCCGCTAGACATGTACACTTTTCGAAGTCACATCGACGCAGTGATGCCAGTTAAAAATTTAACAAAATCCCTACGTGTCTTAAAAAAAATCCCTTTTTTCCGTACATCCAAAAAAAATGTTCCCTACATTTTTCCCTACGTTAAAAATTTATTGTTTTTAGCAACAGGCAAACAAATACATGTTTTGTTAACATTTTGTAAATATTATTTTTAAAGCATTTATTAAAATTTATAATTTAAGCATTTATTAACAACAAGAAAAACAACCAAAATAAATATGTATAGCATACACACATATAACAATTCAATTTCAAAATAATACTATGTTACAAATTTGAGTTTTTTCTTTTTGGCAGAAACGCCTTTATTCTAAAGACAAAACTTAGTCAAATTGCGTGCTTGATTTTTTATTTCCTCATATTTTATCCTTTTTAAAGGACTTAACATTTTTTCAAGAATACATACTTATTTTTTTTAGCAAACTTGGTACCAAATAAAGTGGAAGGCTCTATGGAATTTAAAAAATAAATATTTACTTTAGTTCCCCTGAACAAAACTATAAAAAAAAATTTCTTTTTAAATTATTTCCATAACATTAAAATTAAATTAATATTGATGAACTCAAGCCTAACTAAAAATATCAAAATTAAAATTAACAATTCAACTAAAAATCACAATTGTTCTTGAGAGTTTTTCTCAAATAATTTTTAAAAATTCGAAATTGTATGATTTTATTTCTCTGAGTTTAAAAGGTGTGATTTTTTTTCTCTCGGTACAAAATTAATTTCTATGTAGAAATTTCATTCATTATGAATGTGAGTGCGAATGCCCGAATATTCGCCGCCCCCTAATATTGACAGACTATTAGGACTCATAGTATAGGGTTAGTTCTATTAAAAAATACTACATTTGTGCTTAAATGCTATTGTATATGAAATATATAAATTTTTAAATGAAAATTATACGAATATTTACGTATTTTTATGCAATATATTGAAAATTAAATAATATTTTAAAAATTCCCTACATTTCCCTAAAAATAAAATATCTTTAATTTTTTCCCTACACTTCAAATTTTTAGAAAAAATCCCTACAAAAAGGGAAAATTCCCTACTATTGGCATCACTGCATCGACGACTGAATTGAAGAGCATAAAAATATGTGTTAGTAGTGGTATACAAAATTGTGCAAAGAAATGGAAATCTCTGTTATAGAGTCACAACAGCTGTTTTGTTTTTTTAAATCAAACTACTGCTTAACACCGAGTTGTTTGAAACCAACTACTGTTTTAACATTGATTCTGTTTATCGTAATGTTTCATTTGAACTGATTTAAAAAAAAAAAACACAGTATTTGACACAACAATAACTTGGTGTGGAGAACTGTGAAAAAGAAACAAATGCATTTGTGCAGGACAAAAATAGGTAAAGTTCACAACTGCTTACAATTCATTAAGCGCAGCAAAAGTGGCTTAATGTATTGGTTAACTAATTTGAACTTTAACTTTTCTTTGCAGTTTTCGTTTATTATTTTTTAAAAAAAATATAAAATGATGTATGTCAATTTAATGACAATTTATCTGTATATCTTGAGAACGGCAAGAGCCAAAGTTTCCAAACTGGGTACAAGCAATTTGTTAGCAATACACAACAGACGACATCTGGGCGGTATTGGAGAAGTGGGCGTGGCATAAAATAGATAAATACATATCTAAAAAACGGCAAGAGAAAAATTGTCCAAAATTGGTACACATAGCGGGGTTATCAATATATATCCTCTTGAATGAAAAATAAGCAGGATTGTAGAATTGGGCGTGTCACCTCCCATATAAATTTATAATAGATTTCTGCATATCCGAAGAACAGCAAAAGCCAAGGTTTCCAAATTAGGTAAAAAACATCTTGGCTAGCAATACACAATATTCCTTAATATCTAGGCGGGAATAGAAAGGTGGGCGTGGCATAAAATAGATTTATTTATATGGAGAGAACGGTAAGAGAAAAATTGTCCAAATTTGGTGGGTTATTAATACACAACATCTGTCAAAAAGTGTAAGGGAGTGCATAAATGGGCGTGGCAGCTCCCATGCAAAGGCAAAAGAGGTTTCTGTCATCTAGAGTACGGCAACAGCTAAATTTTACAAATTTGGTACAAATATCTTGGTACTCAAAAAGCAACATTAGTCACAAGGTGGGCGGGATTAGATAAGTGGGCGTGGTACAACATATAATTCTGTATATATGATAAACTGTAAGTGTAAAAGTTTTCAAGTTTGGTACAAATAGAATGGTTATCAATATACAGCATCTGTCAAAAATTGGCAAAATAAAAGAAGTGGGCGTGGCACAAACTAGAATTCTGTATATCTAGAGAACGGCAACAGCTTCAATTTGGTACAAATAGCTCTGCAATAAATACACAATATCTGTCAAAAAGTAGGTCTTATTTTTGACGCACCATCAATAATTTAGATATATTTCTGGAGAATGGTTACACTAAGAGTATTCAAACTAGGTTCAAAAAACTTCGCAAGAAATGCACGTGATCTGTACACTCACAATATTCAGTACGTAAAATGAACAGAAATTGTAATATAAAATAAATGAAAATTCAGTGAAAACCCGGTCTACTTATTTTTGATTTATTTTTAACGAAAAGTTCATTTAATTTTTACTATCAAAACTTCAACCCCATATTCCGTAAAAACCAATGAATTTTCAGTTTTAATATATATGTAAATTAACTGTCAAAAAATTAACTACGTATTCCGTAAAAACAAAGGAATATTCAGTTATTTTATTAAATTTAGTAATTTTCGTTTACTCCACAAAAGAGCCGAATTTCTAAAAAAGTTACAGACAAAACCTTGGGGTCTAATTACCGCATACTATATCGAGCAAAATTGATCGAAATTTTTTATTTTGGTATCATGACTCTCGATTTCGAATGAAATGTATCGTAGTTTGAGATGATAGCGTTCGATATCGAGTAACCAAAGACATTACATCTCTTGAGTTTTCATTCGATACGTCAGTGTCTATCGTATGCAGAAAAATACGACAGTTTACTCGATACGTTAGCTTACTCGATATCGAATGCGGTAATCAGGCCCCTGTCCGCTTGTTTTTCTAATTAGAGAGAGAGAATATTATTATTTACTTAGCCAGTTACACACAGCAGCATGACCGATATGGTTTCGCAGTTATTTTACTTTAAAAATTTATGTATTTAACTAAATAATTTTAACAAATAGATTTTAGATAACTTAAAATTTATTTTTGGAAGTTAAATTATATAAAATAACTGAATATTCCTTTGTTTTTTACGGAATATGTAAATTTTTTGACAGTTATTTTATATGAAATAACTAAATATTTATTTGTTTTTACGGAACATGGGAAAAAATCAAATTAACTATTTTATATTACATTTTTATTGAATTTTACATAAAGTAGAATTAAACTTAATCAACGGACAAAATTAACTGCAACGGAAAATCCGTATATGCACTTAGTTTTTTGAATTACTGGAATTTTTTAAATATTAAATGTTTATTTATTTAAAAATGACTGAACGGAATACTTTTTAAATAAACTGCAGTTCGTTACTGTAATAATATTGTGAGTTTATTAAAAAAAATAAATGATTTTATTTGAATGAGGGTTGCGAAGCGCACTACGTTGAGCCAGTTATTTTAAAAATAAAATTGAAGTAAAAACCATTCTTAAATTCTGTGGCATTTTGCCAAAACATCTTAAGTCAAATTTAAAAAGTTGAAAAAATTCATTGAAACAACATTTTTGTTTAAGTTTTTAAAATTTTGTATTATAAACGAAATTTTTGTTTTATTTTGGTTTATATAATTACACTAGTCAACATACCAAATGTTTCAAAAACTCAAAAATTTAAATAGCCTTGCACATATCATGAATTTATCATAATAAAACCCTACTCAAAAGAAAGTGATTTTTGTGTATAAAGTATTTTAAGGTTTTATAGACCGTTCGCGAAAAACTGACAGAATAAAGCAGAAAATGGTTTAAATTGTTCAAATAATATACATCACTATATTTTTAAAGTTAAAGTTGTTAGAGTCATCAGATGAAAATACATAACGATCTGTCATTTTTATTCAGGAAACTTTTTAAAAGCTTCATTTTGTAGAGCAGTGTTATTTAATAAATATTATTTTTTCACCGAGTTTTTTTTTTAAAACTTGTTTGCTATCTTATCTCAACTTAAGATGTTTTGTCAAAATGCCACGGAATTAAACTAAGGCTTTTATGTTGAGTTGCAAATATAACAACATGAGACTTTTTCTATGTGTTGTCCCACTTATATTGTGAGTAGCTGTATATAGTAGAGCAATAGCCAAAAATACATATTAATGTCATGTTTATTATACGAAGTTCGATAACAAAGATAATTTTATTTCATAATCATAAAAATTTTGAGTATCTCTTATATAAATTTTTTTATTTAAAGTCTACTGTTTAATTATGTTTGGCTGGTTTTTTTTTGTAGAAAAGTTCATTACTGTTTAGAAATAAAAAAATAAAAAATAAATTCTAAAAAATTTTAGAATTCCGAAACGTATTTAAAATTAACTACAACAACTAAAATTGTTAATATAGTCCAGTTGTTGGGTGGGGTTTGCGTTGCGCAGTGGAGGTTAAAAAAAAAAACTAGAAATACATCTGCAGTTTTGAAACGGATAATAATAAATCATGGAAAAGATTAAGTTGACTAAAGAATTTTATGACGGTAGGTCCACAATAGAAGCAAACATCTATACAAGTCTCGTTTTATTTCAATGATCATAGTTCTCATACAATCCCTAATCCAGTAAATGATCATTATTCGTATCTTAACAAAATTCAAAAGGCCCAACCATAATGTGCTTAAGTTGGCTTAGGCGAATGTGCGAATACATGTAAATCTTATGAGGCAAAAAATATTGAACTTAAGGAAACTTTTTGTTAAGTTTTATGGAACTGTGTTTTGCTTAAGCAAAGTGCGAAACTGATCGCACATTCCATACAAAATCAAATGTTTTTCGATTTTGTTTCTGATTTTTTAATACATTTGGTAACTTTTGACAATAGGTTAAGGAAGGCTATGCATATTATGGTTGACCTTAAGTGTTCAAACAGAATTTTGTCGAAGCCACATTTTCCATTAAAAATTTATCGTATTTTATTTTCAAAACGTTTTTTCTTATGCTCACAAATTTAGACGCTTATTCTCTTAACAATGCTACACAGAAAAAAATAAAAATTGATTTCAATTAAAAAATTTGTGATATTAATTAAAAAATTAATTAAATTTGCACCAGTAAACAAATTAATAGTATCAATTAAACCAGTTAATAGTATTAATTAAGCGTTTAATTCATTGATTAAACGTTTAATTCACTTGATTAAATTTTTAATTAAAACTGATTATATTTTTGATTAATGCTTTAATTGGTAAAAAATTTTGGATAATTTTTTCTGTGTACCATGCTTTCATTAAATTTCATACACAGAAAAAATTCTTCAAAATTGTTCACCAATTAAAGCATTATTTAAAAATAAAAAAAAAGTGAATTAAACGTTTAATTAATACTAATAACTGGTTTAATTTATACTATTAATTTGTTTACTGGTGCAAATTTAATTAATTTTTTAATTAATACCACAAGTTTTTTAATTGAAATCAATTTTTATTTTTTTCTGTGTACATTTCGTAAACAATGAAAAATTAGAACAAAAATAAAAAAAAAACATAGAAATGAGAGAGCATTTGAGATTACTGCCGACGTTTTCATTATGGGAATTAGGATTTTTGTCTGAAGTTGAAGGCTCAATTATGTTTGAAAACTAAGATTTGTTTTCAATGGTTTTTAAAAGTTTCTATAAAATCATAAGTCGCGTAGACTATCTTTTCACTAATACGAGGGTAATCAATTATATTTAGAGCCTAATATTAAAATTTCGAAAATGTTTTTATTGCTCAATATTTTTTATCCTCAAAAGTGTTAATATATGCAAAAGTGTATTAGCGTGCGCTTAAACCTATTTACACTCCAATTTAAATACCTCCAAAATATGTTTTTTGGATGTTTAAAGGCCTTACCAGGCCCCATCCAGTGGCTTAGTGTTTGTTTTAAGGTCATAAGCTTTCACCCAGATCCAAGATTATTTACCTGTGAAAATGTTATGCACAGGTTTTGATGCCCAGCGAATGTATTGAGCAATTTTTTCGCCAATTGATGGGATCACCTTTTTGAGCTGCTGTCAGATTATACAGGGTTGCAATGCGAACAAATCTTTTTGACATTAAAATACATACTCATGTAATATTTTATTCATGATTATCCCAATAATGCCCGATTATCTCTTAACCTCCCGCTTGCCACATGCAGTTGTCGAATAAATCTTTCGCCTTTTACATGCATTAGTTTGCTCACAGCTTTAATATTTTCTGGCACAACAACTGATTTAAGACGGTCTTCCTGAGCGAACTACGGACACGATTAAATTAATTTTACTAGCGTTTCTCAGTGGCCAGAGATGGAGCTTCATCGCTCGCAGATGGGTGCCATTATGTCTTTAAAATCCTCGTTAAAAATTGTAAAAAATCATCGTACGAAAATTTTCCAAAGTTAATTTTACTTTTACGCTAAGACACAATTGCCAAGCCACTGTTAACAAAACAAATTGTGACCAAACGCCAGTTCTTGAAAAGATTATAGTTAAAAAAGCAAAACTTTAATTTCTAAACGTTAGAAGACAACTCATAGTTCGAGTATGAAATACTTATTGAATTAGAGCAAAAATATTGGCCTTTGTTGTGTTTTATGAATAAAAAACCGAAAAATGGGGTTAAATAATTTTGTTAATCAAGCGCTCACATATTTTTAAGCTTTTTTGCTTGCATACTTTTATTTATTTCCTATAAACAAGGCTTAAACTCAACATGACCTGTGCAAATCTTTTAATTTTATCCTCTTTATAAAGTCAATTTTTAACGAAATTTTATTTTCAAAAGTATTTTCATTTAACATTTTTGCAACGCGTATGTGATGTGTGTGAGTAATTTTCTTAACTGCAGAAAATTTGTCAATGGCTGAGAAATTGAATGTTGCATACCGTATGCTGCATCAGGCATCAGTGCTGCAGTTTGATGCATCTGAAAACATTTTTACGCGGAAATGTTTAAATGGATGTCATAAATTGCAAACGAAACTTGACTGGCGGTAAAGAAAAACAAAATAACAGGGGAAAAAAGCTTAAACAAAATAAAAATAAAAAAAATAAACTATACAAAAACTCCCTTTTTTCCATTGTAAACGAGATAATGAAATATTGCCACGCTACTCAAACAGCAATAAAATTTGCAAATCTTTTTATATTTATCAAAATTTAATTTTCGTAAAAGAAATGAAAAACTTTCCATATTATACAATGCAAACGAAAAACAACATATTCATTTATTTATTGTTATTAAACGTACATTTATACAGATATATGTATGTATGTTGCTGATTCTCATTTATTTTAAACTGTAATTTGTTTTTTTTTTTTTTTTCAAAAAGTTTTGCCCTTCTAATCATTATCTGAGAGACCATAAATCTAGGCAGAAATGTGAAGGAAAGCACAACAAAAATATAAAATAAAGTTTTATATTTCGGCTTCTTTGGCATAACTCCTCTTTTTCCTTTTCACCTTTTGCCAACGAACGTTCTTAAAGTTCTGTTCTATTGTTGTTTTTGTACTTTTTAGGAAAAGCCCCAAAAATACAACAACAAGCAGTAACAAAAACATACAAATAAATTTGAAAATGGTGGTATAAAAGTTTGAAAAGTTAACACCCACAAAACCTTCAAAATTTAGAAGAAAAATATAACAACAACAACAACAATAGGACAAAGCAGCAACAACAATATAAATATTTTTCCAATTTTTATATTAAAAAAAGAAAAAAATAATAAAAACCAGCCAACAATAAGAATTTCATACAAAAACTGTAACTGAAAAGTACTCGTTTGTACCTGAGCGCATCATTTTAAAAAAGAAGGAAAACAAGGAAAATAAAACTAACAAGAATAACAAAAATAAAATAAAAAAACTGAAAGAAAATTTTACAATTTTCAGCAAATGAATTGTAAAGTAAGTGTGAGTCTGAGTTCGTGTAGGTTAAAGAGGAAAATGCAGCATTTGATTTATTATCATCAAAAACTATATACTAAGGTGCTTGTTTATACATATTGCTCTTTTGCTGCAAGACCGGCATAACTCAAAAAAATCAATTTCGAGATAAACACATTTAAAGTTTTTGATTTGCTTTGGCCACTTAGAAAAAAAGAAGACACATTCTCTTCAAACTGGGAAAGTATAAAAGATATAGAGATGAATTTAATAAACAATATAAAGAAAAACAAAGCGAACAATTCTGCATCTCTAACTCCAAAATTTCATTTTTTTTAGTTACGCCCGTCTTGCAGCAAATGAGCGATATATACTATACATACGTATAACCATATTGCGCCCAACTTTTGCCACAGGGCTGGGCAATTTTCTTTTCAAAGTAAAAGAATTTAAGTTTTGATAATTGATTAGCTTAGTATTACTCTACAAATTAATTCAAGTTTTTAGTTTTACATTAAAAAAATTGCCTTTAAACCGATATCTAATTTAAGGTTAGGGCAAATTACTAGCTGATACCCGGCGTGTACTACGTTCCCCTCATCTTGTAGTCCCGTTTTTCAAAACATTTATTGCTTACGTGTCTATCCTAATAGGGATCTATCTATGTTTTTAATTTCATTTGATTCTGTTAGATAGTTTTGGATATGCAGAAATTGGGCCCCACCTCACCTCGTGGTCATTTCTAACGAAACCGGTAAAAGCACATCGCTTGTCTGGTAGAAACGTTTGTATTTTATATACATACTAGCCAAGCCCAGTGCGCTTCGCTACCCTCATTTAAATAAAATATGTAATTTTTAAAATAATTGTGATTTTTTAGTTGAACTGTCGATTTAAATTTAAAATTTTGATATTTAGTCAGGCTGGAGTTCATCAAATTTAATTTTCATTGAATTATTTTTACTGAAGGAAGGAATTTTACAACATGAAATTAATTAAAATTTATTGATAATTTTTTATTCTTGGCTGACCCTGGGTCTTGCGTGCTCGTTGAATGCAGACGTGTCTTTCTCTTTTAACTCGGCATACGGTTTTTTTTTAACATAAATAATTGTATATTTATAATATCATATTATTTTTTTAAAAAATAATATAAGATCAGCGAATGAATGGACGCTTTAAAATAATTTTTAAATTAGTGAACATAATATTTATAATACAAATATTAAAAATTACAAATAACAAAAATATATGTATGCACACACATACATATACATACATACATTTTAAGCAAAAACATTTCTTGTTTTTCTTTATTCTTTTTTTTTTATTCTCGGGGTTTTTAAACAACAAATAAAAAGAAGAGCACAATTAAACAAACAGTAATATATAAAAAAAAAACGCTTATGAATGCTAATAATGCAAAAACAATAAAACATAATGAAAGAAATGCATATGTTACAGTGAGTGTCGACGAAACAAAAGTAGAAACAAAAAAAAGAATCGATGATAGCAATTACTTAACGGCTAAACCTATTACTCGAACGCGTTCGCTCTCACCCTCTTTATTTACAAATACGGTCGATCGTAATACAATAACAAGTTTGTTAACTGCAAGCGCTGCCGCAGAGCCAAAAAAAACTTTAATAAGTGATGATACGGTTAACCCCAAAACGGCCGCTATGGACAACTCAGTAACTCAAGTAAAAACTTCTCAAAAGCCTACAGTACAAGTTGGTATGGACAGGTACATAACAGTGCTCAAACGGGGACGCAGCCCTACCTCTGCAGCAGTTGCTTCGGCCTCAAAAGTACCAACTTTTGATAAAATAAATTCTCAAAATCGTTTTGCGATTCTGGAGGATGAATCCTCTGAAGCACCAAACGTCATTAAATCGTCCAAGCCTCCCCCGATATATCTTAGGGAACAAAATTCAAATGAGCTCATAAAGAGTTTGATATCAGTGATAGGTGAAAATTCGTTTTACGTAGCGGCTATCAAGCGTGGTAGTATAAACGAGACAAAAATTCAAGTCAATCATGAGAATGATTTTCGAAAAATAATAAACAACTTTGAGGCACTAAAAAAAAACTTTTATACATACCAACTGAAAAGCAGTAAAGGTCTTCAGGTAGTGATTAAGGGTATTGACTCATGTGTGGACCCAGAAGAGGTAAAAACATTCCTAGAAGAAAAAGGCTTCAAGGTAAAACATGTAGCAAACATTAAAAATAGAGAAAAAATTCCCCAACCACTTTTTCGAGTGGAGTTTGAACCCGGCGACGTAAAGCTTAAAAAAAATGAAACGCATCCCATCTATGATTTAAAATACATTCTGTACAGAAAAGTAACTATAGAGGAGCCGCACAAGAGAGGTGGTCCCGTTCAATGTTTGAACTGCCAAGAATTTGGCCATACTAAGGCATACTGCTACTTACCCCCTGTTTGCGTAGTATGTGGTGAGCTACACGGTACAGTTCTTTGCGATAAATCTAAAAATGACCCCAACGTTAAAAAATGTAGCAATTGTGGCGGTAATCACACAGCCAATTATAGAGGATGCCCTGTATACACTATCGTAAAGCAGTCGGTTGGACCGAAAACTAATTCCCCTCAAATGCAGGTAACAAATCAGCTAAACACTAGTGACATTCAGGCTCCACAGCCTAGTAATAACAGAACCTCCTACGCTAACATTCTAAAATCAAACCATGTGCCAATGCAAGGTTCTTCGCCAATTAATGAAGAAACTCCAGTTTCTAATTTAAGTCGTCTTGAAAAAACCATGGAAACATTAGTGCAAACAGTTAATAATTTTACGAACACAATGGGTAATATGATGCAGGAAATTCTAAGAATGCAATCGATGTTATTGCAAGCTGTACTTAACAAGCCATGAACTGTTTAAAAATCTGTTTTTGGAACGCAAACGGCATCCGCCAACATAAAAATGAATTAGAATACTTTCTAAAAAATAAACAAATTGATGTCATGTTGGTTTCTGAAACTCACTTGACCTCAAGAAATACGTTTAAAATCAATGGTTATATACTATATGATACTAAGGACCCTCGAGATAGAGCTTGTGGAGGCTCTGCCATTTTGATAAAAGCCCGAATCAAACACTACTTAATGTTTGATCATTGTGAAGATTATCTGCAAGCAACGACTATTTGTGTTGAAGAGCTTAATCGAAACTTAGTAATTTCTTCTTTATACTCTCCACCTAGATTTGCCATATCAGAAGGCCAATATTATAAATATTTTAAATCATTAGGACCCTGTTTCCTCGCCGCTGGCGATTATAACGCTAAACATACCTTCTGGGGGTCACGACTTATAACACCAAAAGGTCGTGTTTTGTTTAACACAATCTCTAAAATGGGTTTAAACGTGGTCGCGAGCGGACAACCAACATATTGGCCTACTGATCAGCAAAAAATTCCAGATGTTATCGACTTTGGCGTGGTTAAAAACATCCCCACAGAAACGGTTCATGTTGAAGCTTCCTTAGAATTATCATCCGACCACACACCTACAATTGTTACTATATCGAACCCAAATAGAATTGTATCTCCGTCATGTTACTTAGCGACGTCAGCCACACAAATAAATTGGTTAAAATATAAAAAATTTCTCAGTGCCCATTGCCTAGAAAATATTTCGCTTAGTACACCGGAGAATGTGGATGTCTCTATTGTTAACTTTGACAGTTATCTTAAACTAGCTGTTCAACATTCCAGCGTTACCCCCAAAAAAATTAAAAATAATAAAATATATTCTTCAGATGTCGAGCGGCTCTTGACTGAAAAAAGGAGAGTTCGAAGAGAGTGGCAACTGTACAGATCCCCGCAACTTAAGAATTTATTAAAAGAGTGCACAAAAAGGCTAAGAAAGTTACTGCAGACTCAGAAAACGGCTTCTCTAGAAAAATATCTTAAGGAACTTGATGCAACTCCACAATCTGACTACTCATTATGGCGTGCAGCTAGAAATCTAAAAAGGCCAGTTATATCTAAGCCACCATTAAGAAACTTGAATGGTAGTTGGGCAAGAAACGATATTGAAAAAGGAAATCTGTTTGTTAGCCACTTGAAAAACGTATTTACACCAAATATATCTCACAATATTGCGGTCGAGTTACCACCTGTTGCTGCTAGAGCAGCTATTCCCCTCAGATTTGAGATTAGAGAAATCGAACAGGCTATTTGTGACTTAAACACTAAGAAGGCACCTGGTATTGATAAAATCAGTAATAAAATGCTTTTAGAGCTACCTCGCACAGCAAAGAAAATTATTCTTTTTATTTTTAATGCTATTTTACGCCTTGAATACTATCCTCAAAAATGGAAGGTTTCCTTAGTTACCATGATACCAAAGCCAGGTAAAGATCATACAAAAGTTGAGTCATATAGGCCTATTAGCTTATTATCAAATATGTCAAAGCTGTTTGAGAAATTATTAGTTTCAAAATTAACACCGATTTTAAGTGAAAATAGATGTATTCCAAACCATCAGTTCGGATTTAGAAGAAAACACAGCACAATCGAACAGACTCATCGAATAGTTAATGTCATAAGAAAAGCATTTGAAGAAAAAAAATATTGCTCAGCACTCTTCATCGATGTTTCGCAAGCTTTTGATAAAGTCTGGCATGAAGGCTTATTACATAAATTGAAGAAAAATTTACCAGCAAACACACACAAGCTGCTAGAAAGCTACTTAGTCGGTCGTCAATTTATTATTAAAGAAGGAAATTTCTTAAGTTCACCTCAGCCCATTGGTGCTGGAGTCCCGCAAGGCAGCATCCTGGGCCCTCTATTATACTTAATTTATACTTCGGACATGCCAACAAGCAACTACACCCAAACTTCAACATTTGCAGACGATACAGCTTTTCTAAGCGTCCACGAAAACCGTTATGAAGCATCTCGTTACTTACAGCATCATATATTTCAACTAGAAATATGGTTAAGACAATGGAGGATAATGGTCAATGAGCAAAAATGCGTGCATATAACATTCACCTTGCGCCGGGAATCTTGCTCCCATATTACAATCAACAATCAAATAATTCCTCAACATTCGCATGTAAAATATCTCGGTATACATCTGGATCGGCGATTAACGTGGAAATGCCATATAGAGGCAAAATTAACTCAAATGAAACTAAAAGCCATTCAAATTCATTGGCTTATTGGTAGAAACTCTGTCCTTAGTCTCGACTGCAAACTTCTTCTTTACAACTCCATCTTAAAGCCAATCTGGTGCTATGGTATTCAGTTATTGGGCACTGCCTCGGCCTCTAATATAGAAAAAATTCAAAGACGCCAAAATAAAATTCTTCGAATAATCACAGCTGACCCTTGGTATGTAAAAAACTCAAATATTCACAAGGATCTCAATGTTCCATTAGTCAAAACTACTATAACAAAAAATGCAGTAAAATATTTAAAAAGGCTTGAACAACATCCAAATCCACTAGCTCGAAATATTTTAAATCATGGCGGCCACACTCGCTTAAGAAGAAGAGACACTGCAGCACTTATCCAATTAGATGAGCGATAAACACCTATATAAGTGAACAGAACCCGTGATGAAGAAAATTTTTGTCTGGCACTGGCAGGACAAAAAATAACGTATTAGGTTAAGATTTGATTAATTATTGTTAGTTCATATTTAATATATGAAGATTCAATAAATAAATAATGAGAAAAAAAAAAAAAAAAATAAATCTTAATTAATTTCATGTTGTAAAACTCCTTCCTTCAGTAAAAATAATTCTATGAAAATTAAATTTGATGATTAAAATCGACAGTTCAACTAAAAAATCACAATTATTTTAAAAATTACATATTTTATTTTAATGTGGGTAGCGAAGCGCAGTAAAAATAATATAAGGAAAATTAATTTTGAAGAACTCAAAAAAAATTAAAAAAAAAAAATTTAATTTTTGTCAATACAGATCTCGTGCACGGCTTGTGAAGTTATTTGTATCAAGTTTGAATGCTCTTGCTGTTACCATTTACCAGTTGCACAGAAATCTTAATGGTATTTGTATTGAAGATGTTCCGCCTATGTCTACAATAAGACAGTGGGTCTTTTACAGATATTGTTCAGTTATAACCAAGCTATTTGTTCCAAATTTGTAAATTGTAGCCGTGGCCCTTCAATAGATATGCATAAATATAAATCCACGCCCACTTCTCTCATCCCGTACATTTCATACAGATGCTGGCTGTAAATTAATACCATTCTAATTGTACCAAATTTGTACAATTTAACACTGACCGTTCTTCAAATATACGGGAATCTCTTTTGTGCCACGCCCACTTATCTAATCACGCCTTCTTTTTGATTGATACTGCGTATTGATATCCAAGCTATCTGTACCAACTTTGGAAACTTTAGCTATTACCGTTCTCCAGATACACAGAAATCTAGAATGTCTGTTTATGGTAGGTGCCACGCCCTCTTCTTCAATCCCGTTTTATTTTTTCAGAGCGGTTGTGTGTTGATAACACGGCTATGTGTACCAGATTGGGTCAACTTTTCTCTTACTGTTCTCAAAATATAAATAAATCTATTTAATAACACGCCCACTTCGCCAATCCCGCCCAGATTTTGTTAGATGTTGTGTATTACTTACCTAGATGCTTGTACATTATTTGGAACCTTGGCTTTTGACGTTTTCCAGATAAAAAGAAATCCGTAATGTATTTGTATGGGAGGTGCCACGCCCACTTATCCTATCTGTTTTCTAGAGATGCTGTGTATTGTTTACCTAGCTATGTGTACCAAATTTAGACCAGTTTTCTCTTACCGTTCTTAAGATATAAACTAATCTATTTTGTGCCACGCCCACTTATCCAATCCCGCCCAAAATCAGATGTTCAGATGTTCTGTTTTGATAACCAAGATGCTTGTACCAAATTTGGAAGCTTAAGGTCTTTACGATCTCCAGATATACAGAAATTTATATTTAGTTGAATGGGAGGTGCCACTCCCACTTAAAATTTCAAACAAATATATAGCCTTTAGATCCTTCCAGACCATCAGTATTATACCGTTTAAGTTTCATAAAGATCGGCTCAGCGGTTTTTATAAACATATATACATAGATAGAAGCAGGGTTGCCGTTGAAAATTTCTAAAAAGCGTTATAAAATGGGTATTTAAGAAAAAAAGGTTAAAAAATGTGTATTTTAAAGTAAAATAGGGCAAGTTTATTAGCATGTATTATTTAAATACATTAGACTAAAATAAAAGTAATTATACATACTTAAATTATAAATCAATGTTAAAACTAAGAAACAATTCACATGTACATTCCAAAATAAGTCATATTATCAAAAAAAGCAGCTACTTTTACAAAAACCTTTGATGATGTTTCTCACTTTTTAGAAATACTTATTCTATATTTTGTAATTAATTCTTCACTTGAAGTCCATTCTTCCAGCTCCGATTTGAGCAAATTGAGAGAGGAGAGCATGGAAGTTTGTTTGTGGACACTATGACACTGGACGTTATGACATGCTACCAATTATTATATGTATGTTAACAAAACTCATGAGAACTTACGTAAGGAATATGGAAATTTGTAGTTATGCTCAAAAAGGTTCAAAAAGTGTCATAAATGTTGTTAAAATGATACAAAGGGATAAATTAAAAAAGGGCCACAAAAAGTGTCATTAGCATGTCACAACGGCAACGATGGATAGAAGTCGTAAAAGGGAAATTAAATAAGAACAAAAATATGCCAATTCCACTGCAACAAAAATTCATGAGAAATAACTCTATTTTCATTTAGTAAAAGTATGTGTATGTTTTAAATAAGATGGGGATATTAGACCGGATAGTGCTGACTCTCAATTATTTAGTCTTAACCGACTAACGACTAAAAGATATGATCTTTATGGTTAAGTCCTGCATAAATGTATTTGAAAATGAACACACAACAAAAATCAAACGTGTGTACAAAACGTTTGTGTACAACGACAATGACAAACGCTATGCGTTACTGCTTGTCGCACAGTTTAAATAGTGTTGTGAGGGTACAAGAATTCAAAGAAATACACTGCAGACACTACTTTTTTTATTTCAAAACCTTTCGATACAGTAAGCAATTTTTGCCAATACCGTAAGTATTTAAGAATAACCTGGTGCCGTCTGCGAGAATTTGTGACGTTTACTTGTTTATCGTATGTAGCAGACAATACAAAGAATTTGTGATGTTTATTTGTGTGTCGAAAAGTATGTGGCTGGCGAACGCAAACAAAGAACTGTTTTTGAAAAAAAAAAAAAAATCTTTTAATGATAAATTTGTATTCCCAAAAATAACTTTGATAATATACTTGCATGTTTCCGTGAAAAAAAACTGACCTGTCAAATTGGTTTTTTGTTGTTTTCTTATGAGAACAATAAAATGAAGGATTTTGTCTTTTAATTTTTTTAATTTTTAATTTTTTCTTTTTACCCACTTAAAACTACAATTCGAGTCGGATAAAAGCCAACCAATTGTAGGGGAATGTAAGAAAAGATAAACTCACTGTTTATTGTTGGTGTTTTTTTAAGCTTTGAAATTGTTACAAGTAAGAATTTGAGTATTTATAATTCTTATTCGCTTTAAGGTTTTACTTGTACAATATTTTCAGTTTTTTTAAAATTTTTGGAAAAGGTTTCCTGATGATCTGGCCTAAGCAACCAGTGAAATGCGCATAGCAGCTAGCTTTAACTCAACAATAAATTTCAATGTATTTATCAAATATAGAAAAAAAAGATACCTTAGAGATACATCGACCAAAAGTCGTAATCATATACGAATTCTGTCAGACTTCTGACCTAAAAAATTTGTGTAATTTGCTTAAACGGACACCTTCTTTAAGCGAACACCCCATTTAGACTGACACTGTTGCATCGCGACCATGAAGTTTTCTTTTGGAAAAGCATTATGTTCTTTTGAGAGGGTCATAGGAAATCACACTGTATTCCCATTTTCGAAAAATCCTCAAAATATTGAATGTTATTAATCTGTAGCCCCAAATCAGTTCGAAATTAAAAATAGTATATTGCGTTCCAAAAGATTTCCCTTTTCTGCTCTATTCCTTTTTTATTCTTGAGTTTATATTCATGACTAGATTCATATTCTTTTGGAAATGAATGGAATGAAGTATAAACAAATCAAAAACATAAAATAACAAAAACCAAAAAAAAAAAAAAAAAATTTTCGAGTTTGAACTGCAAAACTTTTATGCTATTATTTGTAATGAAAAAAAGTGAAAGAAAAAATATTTTAAAACTTAAATTCCATAAATTAAAATACCGTGCGAAACGTAACGAAATAAAACTTTTTGGCAACATTCAAACACACACACATACAAATACATTACCACACTCTTGCACAATTCATTCCGTGCACTCTCCTCATACACACACGCAGAAAATAAATCACAGATCTTTTTACATAAATTTATGTTTGCCATTTTTGCTATTTTTCGTCTATATGTATGAGTATTTAAGTTAAGAGAAGAAAAATATTTTATTTTGCTTTGTTTCAGTTCAGTTCAGCACAGGGCTTGAACTAAAAATTTCATACTTCCAGAAACAACGAACTGAGCTGCCAGTGCATGTTTCATAGCTTAAGAACCAAGCAATCCGAGGTATGAGAGAAAGTGATTTGGATAAAGAGTAAAGGTGGGTGTCTGGTCTCCACTACAACAATTACAACAAAAACTAAATAAAGAAAAAGAGGTTAAAACTTTTCAATACAAAACAGAACATTAAGGTAGTTTCGAAAATCATACAAAAGAACACAAAAACAAACACATACTGCAAAATATATTTTTATCCTAAATTGCGTACTCATTTCATAGAGAGCATGAAGAAAATATGAAAACTATTATTTTTTTCTACATAAAAATAGTATGTCTGAAGCACATACATACATACATATTATCCTCTAACACTCAAACTTATTTTCCATTCACACTTCCATTCCACACATGAATTCTATATGAGAACTGTGTGCTTGTAGTTGAAAACTTTAAGAATCATAAGTACTTTATAGTTATTCTTTTTTTTTTGCTATATAGTTTTTGCTAGTCTTTTTTTGTTTCTTCTGCACTGTTTTTGTTATAATGGTTTTACCAACTAAAGTGCAAGAAGCTGTGAAGCATGATGCACATGGAAACTCTTCCATTCAGTGTACCAATAATATAAATGAGTTGCCACAGATGTATAGAATTGTGTGTGTGTTAGTGACATAAAAGTGTGAGTATGTGTAAGATTTTTTCAAAAGTAATGTAAAAATTTATTTTATTTTATAATAAACTAGATTGATAATTCCCAGTAGAAAAAGTTAAAAAAAAAAAACAATTTAGAAACTAAAATGTGAAAATATGAACCGATTCTGATCATTTTCAATAGACCAGTAAAAAATGTGCTACAAAAGGAGCAGGTTTTATGTATGAATTCATACCTCAAATCGCTTCAAAACTGCTGATTGGATGCCTGATTTTTGTATGGAGTGTTCCCGACTTGGAGGACTATTTTCTGCTGACAGTAAAGTGCTTTTTTAACATATATTAACATATTCATTCATGTTTTGCTTTTACTTGTTTAAATGCCTTTTTTCAATCATTTTCGTAACCCATAATATATTTTTTTCGCTTTAAAACCTTCTTCGTTGTCAGTACTAAAAAAGAAGTTTTTTTGTATATTTTATTCTGTATCATTTACTGCTCTATAAGAGCTCTCTTAATAAAGCGCTCGATTATGCACTTTTTCTCTTAAGTGCTTCAAAAAACCCAAATGTTTTTTGCTAGGAGGCTTCCTTATGACACTTAGGATGTATTGTAACCAAATTTCATCAAGTTATTTCCAAATTTGCCACCTGCACAAGTTTGTATGGACAGACGACCAGCCAGCCAGCCGGACGGAAGTCGATAGATTGACTCAGAAAGTGTTTCGCAGTCGGTCGGTATACTAAAAGGTGGGTTGTTGCGGTTTTAAGCATATTAAAGTCTATTCCAAAAGTACCCTTTATATGGGCGTTATAGAAAATATTGAGTCGATCATTTCACAAAATTGTATTATTTTATTTCTAGCCATATTCAACTTTTTGTTTTATGTTTGCGAAATGATATATGGACTAGTTTTCAACCATCAGGGCAAAAATTAAACAAAATATGGAAAAAGTAACGGCACTATCCCTTTAGTTATTTGGCGAGAGATCACTTCAATAAATTGATAATAAGTACAAAAACATATTGATTTGTAAATTTTGTGAAAATAATCCTCATAAAAGAAAATATGAAGATGTTCGTCACTTTTCTGAAATAGAAATCGAAAAGTCTTTTATTTATAAGACAATAACAGCTTTTAAAAGTGGAAAACTATTTAATAGAAAACGACTATTTTATACAATGAAGCGAAACTCCAGATATGTTGAAGGTAGAAATTGCCGGATGTACTGCAAAATCTTATCGCGCGTTGGAAAATAAATGGTTTATTAAAGATAAAATGGTACAAAACTACGTAGCACATATAAGAGTAGTCAAATATGAAAAGAAACCCGTTCCAGCAATCTCAGAAAAACAGTCAGTTTTCATCAAACATCTAATACGGGCGTAGTTACAAAAATTTTTTGCTGCAGGCTCGGCTTAAATTGTATTATGAATGATGGGAGCTACTTTACAATGGAAGGTCATGAACGGACCCCAGTTCAAGCTTTTTAGGCAAATTTGAAAATAAATTTCCATAACAAGGAATAGGAACATTCAAATTATAGAAATATAGAATGGAAAATGCACACAAAGGGGATTCAAGAGGCTTGGCGCTTAATACCTACCCAGCAGTAAACTTTTGGAGGCCTTCATTTATAAGGCCTTCTAAAAGACCTTCCTAGAACTTTTTGTTAACGTCTTATGGAAGGCCTACCTATGTCCTTCTACATACATAGGCCTACAATGAGACCTGCTGAAGAAGGGAACGCTGAAGGCCTTGGCTGGCTAGGACATCGTGTGTAAAAAATATATGAGTATGGAATGGGGTAGTAACACAAAATTCGGTAGAGTGATTTCTTAAATTTAAAAAAAAACTAAATTGGACAAATTTGCTAACACAATATTAATATTACTTTAAGCTTTAGTCCTATTAATGTGTTTTTTGAGAATTTGTCTAATATGAGGCCTATAGTAAAGTTTCAACCGATCGTCACAAAATTTGGTGGTGTGTTAAGGAACTTAAACGGACTTAATTTTTCTACAACAGGATTGTTCGTTGTGGCTGTAGGCGTACTGAGGTGTTTTCTGAGAATTGATCTTAAATGGGGCCCTTCGTATATAATAAGCCGATCTTCACGAAATTTTGCAGTGTGATTTTTAGTTCTTTAAAACTATAACTAAACAAGCTAATAGGTTTAAGGCGTACCAAAGTTTTTCAAGAAAATATGAAAAATAACGCTTAGCAACAAAAGCATTATGCCCTACGGTTTCTGGCATACTAAAGTGTTTCTTAAGAGTGGGCATATCGTAAATTATGTACTGATCACCACGAGATTCCATACTACTGAATTTGTATTCTAATGGTATCAAATGAGTTTCTGTGAAACTTAATTACAATCGGTGAATTCCGCAACCAATTTCGATAGTTTTTATAACAGAAATATCAATTTTTTGGGCAGTTGTTCCACATTTGGGCCTATAACTCATTTCCTACAGAGCCGATTCTGAATTTCAACACCAATTTGCTTAGAAAAAGAAAATTGTTCTTTTCAGTTGAGCCTTTCGGATGTGAGCGTGATTTTAACTAAGCGACATGGCTAAATCGACTTAGAATTACTCAAGTACCCAGAATGTAATGCATACTTATGGGATAAATATGAATATTAAACAAGTAAGAAAGTATATTCGGGACCGAATATATGCCGAATATATGCTACCCTACACCACTACTAAAGAAACTAAAGAAACATTTACAAGAGTGTTCCCTATTTTGAACCAATGGGAACTCATGGACTCGTCAGAACAAAGATGTGTGATGAAGTTAAGATTTATGTTAAAGTTCTTTGTGCCAAATATTATTTAGATTCTTCATCTATATATAATATTTTGTTTTTGCCTTTTAGTGATTTGGGATATTTTCCGTTGTAGTATTTTTTGAGCTGTGGTCAAATATGGACCGATTCTAAAAAAAACTTGATAAGATGATTTACCAAAATTTAAATAAATTCCAGCAATAAGCTTGAAAAATTTTTGATTGATTCTCACCTTTTACCAATTTTCCTCAAATGCTCTCCAAACGCGCGACCTGTACTTTGCGCACAAAGTTTATATGGATAGCCAACCAATCATCCAGCCGGACGGACATCATCAGATCTAGCGTTTAAAAAACTGCATTCAAAGTAGAAAAACTGCCATTTCTTCCACTGCTTTATTTGTCGTTGTCCCAAAAAACGGGTTTACTTCTGATTCATTAAATATAAACAGTTGCTGTCAAGCCAACTCAAAAAGTGAAAAGTTTTACACAAATTTCCGTTTTTTGTTCAACAGTTTTTGGTTTCGACTGCAGTTTTTTAAGCCCTGGTTAGATCGATTCAAAAAGTGATTATGAGTCGATCGGTGGGCTTAGGGCTAATATTTTAAGGAGTTACACTACACTATTGTTGTGTGGGTATAAAAAGTTTCATACGGAATGACAAATTAAACGTACACACATTCACCACTAGTGGTGGAGGGTATAAACACTTTGAAACGCCGCTTTCAAGAACTGCAGTGAACTAAAAAACGACTAAAAGCACACTAGTCGCCGGAGAAACAAACTATTTATGCTCTTAGCAAAAAAATCTTAGGAAACGATTTTAATATGTATACTTATACAAATAGAGAATTTTTCGAAAAACTTGGCGTAGTAAGCAAATATTTACCTTTCCCTGTATATTTCACTTCAGTCAAAACGTCAAATTAATCTAGGGTGTCTGTCAGTTACAATGATGAAGTTGTTTAAGACCCAATATCTATAAAAAGTTCCTTTTATGGAGAATCACATTTTACTTTTTATTAATCACTAGAATAATGTGTTTTTTATATGAAAAAGGATGGTGTATTAAAAAGATGGACCTCAAAAAGTTAAGCGAACACCTCAACAAAGTATATCAGTATAGTTTCCAAAGCATTTCATAGTAGTGCGACGTTGTATATTAACCCACGGAGTTGGATATCCAGGATTTCCAGGTAAAGAATGATCTTTTAGGAAGCATCCAAAACGTTTTGCTTACAAAACAAGTTTTTGCATATTGCATCCTTTTTTTCCTATTGGGTTTCGAAAACAAAATTCTCTACCTTTAGTTAATTTTAAGTTTAAGAGTAAAACAGTAGTTTCTTTTGGTTGTCCTTTTTTTCGTTCATATATTTGAATGCATTGCAGCTCTGTGTTAGTTTAGAATTTTATATTTTATATCAAAAAAGTTTTGACCTTCATAACTCGTTCCAAAATACACCAACACATACTCAATTGAAGACAGAGTTAGTTTTTTTTTTAAACGAAATGTGTATATTGGTTCTAGAAGAAGTTATTTAAAACTTAAAAAAACGTAAATTATGTTACTTAAGAAATATATAAATTTCTCTAAGATGGAAACAAATAGATGTTCTTATATTAAAACTAGTGATGTCAATCGAGACTGGTTTCGAAATATCCCGCGAAACGATAAATTTCAGTTTTTTTTTAATTTGCTATAAAAATGCCTAACTAAGAAAATATTTCTAAATAGTTTTCAAACTCGAAAAATCTTAAGAACTTAATTTAAAAATCCTGGAATCGGAGTTCTTCGATTCAGAAATCAGAACTTTTTCTTATTATTTCATTAAAGACCAACATTTTAAGCCAAACTAAGCCAAACTTGTTTCGTCAAAATTTTGTTTAGAAACTGGTTAACGGCGGCACAAATCTGCTTTCAGATTAACTAAACTTAGTTTAAATGAGACTTCAAAAATCCAGCCTTAGTGACTCTTGCTAAGGAGGAAGTATTATTTAGAAAATATTTAAGTTAAAAATAAACCCACATATTTTTCATCTAAACTAAATTATTTACCAGGTGATATAATCTCTAATAGCCTTCAAAATGTGTTTCCAATTAAATTCCTTTATTCCAAACGTAAAACAAATAAATATAAACAAAATTAAAAAAACTAGTACTTAAAGCAATAAAATTAAAGAAATTATGTCAAGGTTTTTTCCTCTTTACTCATTTTAAAACAACTGTCATAAAAAGGATACCCATAGTGAACATTTAGACAGAAAACGCTCGTAAATATGTACAGAAAAAATTGTTCATAATCTTGTCTCTGATACTGGCAGCATCACCTTTGCCCATATTCAGTGGTAACAAGATGCAAACAGAAACTGAACGACACATTATTTTAACATTGTGTCTAATTTTAATGGCTCTTTAGACGCCAACACCACCAGCAACAACATCGAACGAATCAACACTTGTTTCCCCATAAACTTCCATTATAATTTTGGATTTTTATGTTACTTCTTCGCTTTGTGTCTCTTGCAGTTTACGATGGAAACAAATTAAAAGAAAAACACATGATAAAAAAATAAATAAATAAATTAAAGAAATGCATCATAAAAATAACATTTTTATAAACTGTTAATAGATTCTTAGAAAATATAAAAATTAACAAAATTTGATTAATTTGATTAATTTACACTTGTCTTTGAAATGTTTGTTGGCGGCTGCTGGGTGGTAAGTGGTAGACAGAGAAAGTATTTGTTTGATAAAGTCAGCAATTTATTACTGAAATACCCGGTAATGTTGTTTAACAATAAGTGGGAGTTTCAACTTCATAAATCATAAAGAGATTTAAAAATGTTTCCTTTTTCCCCCTTGAATAGTTGGAAGTACATAATAAAGAAAAGTTAAAATCACCGCATAAATACGCAGCAGGATATAAACCTTAAATTGCCCCGCAAAATATTACACAGAATATGACAACAACCACGAAAACAACACTTACTTCTTACATGTGTGTGTGTGTGTGTGTGTGTTTGTGCGTGTTAGTATGAGTGTGTGTAAAATCACTGTTTACAAATATTTGAATGGTTGATCCTTTAAACATTAAAAGTTCCTTTTTATGATTTTTCAATTATATATTTTTTTCTGAATCATACGAGGCTTGTCAATTGAGTGTTGGTCACTAGTCATCTAAAGAAAATAAAAACTTAAGCATTAAGTGCCCGTTCATCTATTTCCGAACGAAAATTTCGTTCGCTTAACTTACATTTAAAACAAAAACTAATTAAAAAATATATATTTTTACATGTCAATTAAGCGAACGAAATCTTCGGTCGAAATCGATGAACAGGCCATAATTTATTGGGAATATATAAAATGTCTCTCTATATTTCTTGCGAAACTTGGTAGTACTGCCGCAAAAACAATTTTCATTTGAAAGAGTAGTATTTTTTCAACAATATTTAGTATATAAAGTGTTTCTTTTTTACAACAACATTTTTTATAATTGAACAGAAAACGAACAATTTTGATTTAAAGTTGTTTTGTTTTCAAAAATGCTTACCGAAGAAAATTCGGTGGTGTAGATTTATATAAAATATATATAAGATGTAATAATAATATTTCGGCTTAGCCTTTACTACAGGTGTTAGGGGTATAAATTAGTTTGTTATTTCGTTTGTAATTTCTACAAAATTTATCTTATAGTAGCGAAGTTGATTTAACGATGCATGACTCTCTGTTGAAATGGGTTTTTCGAAGTGCCCAGAAGTTATGGGAACAACGTGGTTATATATTGTTATGACATATTCTCCATAAAATTTTGCTATTGAAATTCATCTAGATCGGTCTTTAAATGACTGAGATTTCAGCAAAAATCCACGATTGCTTCTAATTTATGTTATAAAATATCCTGTTGTTGTGGTTTTTTATTTTTTTTGTGTGTAGACATTATTTTACGTGTAGACCTTATAAGTAGAGAAATTGGTTTTCATTCTGGTTGATATTATGTGTTAGTGGGTGAGTGGTCTAAGACGCTGCATTACGTTAAGATTCGGCACAGCCGACTGTGGCACTCTTCCTTGTTTTTAAGGTAGACTATGCACTTTTTAATTTCTAAAGTTTGCTTTGTAATTTTTTTTACAGTTTGAAACGTTGGCCTATGCCATTTAATCTTGGAAAGCATCAAATAAGTTTGCCAATTTTTTTATTTTCTTAACAAAAGTTAATCGCAAATACGTCATCTTTTCTGATGGAGCTCACTTCGGGCTCAATGGTTTTGGCAACAAGCTAAATTGTGCCATTGGACGAAAGATCAGCCTGAAATGATGCGCGAGGAACAATTTTATTCGAAAAATTTTGATGCGGTTTTTATGCCGGAGGCTCATCGGCGCCAACAAAAGTCAACGGCGAAATCTACAGTCCCATGATAATAATGTGTTTTTGGGACCAGCTTGATTTTATGAATTTAAGTGATATGTCCTCGAACAGAACGGCTGAACCAAGTTCGATGATTAAGTTTTGTTAGAACGATGCTCGCGAATGGCCTCGATTTTACGTTTTAAGTCTTTTGGATTTTAGAAGAGCTGAAGTTTAAAATCGATTGCGAAATTTCGGATATTTCGGCCGACGTGTGCATTTCAATTAACATTTTTTAAAGGCTCCTTCGCAAATAACATTCCTTTCCATTCCTCGCCCATGTAATTAATAATGAAGTGTATTTCAATAATTAAAAGAGAAGATCGTATTATTTATTTAAATTATGAGCCAAATCAACACCGAAGCTTAAAGTGGATGTTTTATTATATCGCCAGCTCATTATTGGTTTGGCGCATATGACTAAAAGTCGTAGTGAAGAAAAACTACGATGATTTATTACATGAAGTTTTCTAAAAAATATACCCGATAGAACATTTTTGTATTTTCACCATTGCTTCCTTCTTCCATTTCATGTTTTGAAGAAAAATTTCAATATTTTTCAACATTCATGAACGAAAGTAGAAGCTAATAGTATTTTATTGTAAGTGAATTGTTGTTTGTGCCGCATACGCCACTTCCGCTTGCAAACAAATTGATTATATCAATTAACATATTTGTAAGTTTGCGCTTTTCTTGCTGTTCAGTTTCAGTTTAATTGAAATGTGACCATCAGCAAAAGAGGCTATAAAAAACATAAACACAAATTAAAATATTTTTTTCAATCAGCAAAGTTAATTGATACAATAAAAAAGTTCTTTGAAACTTTAAAATATTTTAAAGTTTGTGTGTATGTTTTCATATTTGCAAATATACACACAAACATTATAATTTTTATTTTCAATTAAGGCAAATTAATTGAAACAATTAAAAAAACTGTTTGAAACAGCATTACTAAATTAATTGAAAAAATTTTGGTGAACATTTTTACTTTGTACTGCTGTGTATTATTCCTATGTTATTCCTATGCTTACTTTCTCAGAAAATATAAAAAATGTCGTGAAACGGCTTCGGACTTTCTCTAATTTTTTAAAAAATGGTCGGTAGGTTAAACCAATAATGAGCTGACGATATGTCTTAAAAGTTGTTAGAATAGGGTTAGAATATGTTGTCCTTATTTTAAACTGAAATATATACGAGATCGAATGTCTCTCATGATCATTTCTATTTACGATATTTTCCTAAATGTTTAACGGCGCGAGCAACAAGTTCGTATATAGCAAGATTTCACAACGATACCAGAAATTTTACAACAAAAGGAACGATGAGCGACTTCTGCCGGATTCTAATCTCTGAGCGGACTCAATGAATTTTTTTTATTTTTTTTATAAGGCTCATTTTATCGCTAAAAACCACAATTAATTTTTATCTAGGTACCTTGGTAGGCTAGTTGGCAGTGAGTTAGTCTTTAGGTGCAATTCCTGCCAGAGGCTCTGTTTCGTTTAACTAAAACAGACGTAGGTTGTCGTTACTAATGCTTAATAAATTTAAAATGTATAATTTGTAATTGCTTTTGTAGCATTTATTTAATATATAATTTTTTTTCACGGTTATAGAAAAAGCCAAAAAATTCTGTTAACGGCCAAAAAATTATGTTAACGGCCAACTTGGTAACTATTATTTTAACTTTCAGTTAACAAAATGTTTTTTACCGTTATAACTGATAGTTAGTTATAACTGAACTTAGTGAAATTGGCCGTAAGAAAGTAATGAATTATTATTATGAACAGCCAAAATATTCTTAAACTATTATAAGTATGATTTAGAACTCAAAATTTCTTCTTTGTAAGATTTTAATCCATCGGATATTTTTGCAACACCTTGAACTGAAAACAATCCTCGTACTGCATTTTCAATGGGCTGTGTCCTTCTTAAATGTTTGCACATATGTCGTATCTCATCATATTATTTGTCATTCTCAACAATATTTACTACAACACAAATGTATCATCCTTTTTATTTGTGTCCTGTCTATTTTTCATTTTTTTTTTTCTACTTGCCACACAAAATTTTTGTTCATCACAGTCAAACCAATTCCAAATTATCAACATTCATATTTACGTCTATCCATATAGTCCTTTAAGCTTTTATATATAAAAAAAAAATAAATTGCTATTGCAGAAGAGGGGTTAGCATTTCAGAAGGAATGAAACTCGTTTTTCTTGTTGTCCTTTGAAGACACCATCGTACTCGAATAAATGCAACAACATTAAACAATCTGTGGATGTTCGAGTATGCTACAATTCAATTAATTGTGACAAATAATTTATGAATGTCTATAAGTATATATGTAAGTGTGTATGTGTGTGTATTTTTTAGAGTCTAACTCTACCAAATACACATCATTATGCACTTTCGTTTAATACACAATTTCATTATTTTGAGTTTGTTTGTCACCAAAACAAGAAAGAAAAAAAAACATTAAATGAAAATACCATGTATCGGAATAACAAAACGTATCGAGATAAATGAAAAGATATGACAAGCATTTCCAATTTGAAGGTGATCCTTATGTATGGGTTTCGTTTATTTCCCATGTTAGTATGTTGTTTGATTTTTCCCGTTTATCAATTTCATACATTTATGGGGTTGTTTTTATGTCACTGGTGACATCTTCCTTCATTATTTCTGCCTATTCTGTGATGAGTTTTTGCAAATATACGATTTCTTTTCATCCATATGAAATATGTTGGTAGTTTTAACCCCTTGAGTTTGCTATAAGCTTCATATGAGGAGAGCTTATTTGATTTGATGTGCCTGTCACATTGTTCATGTCATCTAAAGTGATGGGTGAAATGTTAAAGATTTCCTTTGACACCCGTACCAGTGACAGGTATTTTAACAGCTATTGAGGGATTTTGTACACCTGCTTTGTAGTTGATGAGCAAAGATTTAACGGAATACAGTTCATTATTAATAAGAAGATTTGAGATATTTTAAAATTAAATAAGTGGGATTATTTGTAGGAAGTGCCACATATTTAATTAAATGCAATTATCAAAGTTTTTGAATTGATGTGGAGAAAAGTGCAATCGCCAAAACCAAAATGAAATATTGAGTGAATATAAAAAAAACAAATTATGTATTAAAATAGTAACAATTATCTTTAAATCAAAAGTATAGTTTTCTGATTTTTTTCTTAATAATATAATATAAGTCTCAAAATTATTGACATTCCGTTTTTGCTACTAAACGCCTGTCAAAGTATAACACTCCCAATAAAAAATGAAGCTTTCAAGGAAGCAGTGTTTTAAAGGAGTAACTTAAAAGTTCCGCTTACCATATCGCTTACGAAATACATGCATTTTATATGGCAGGTTTTCACTTTGAAGTACATAATACATTTTTGACACAAAAAGCGCTTTTCTCAGCATATATAAATATTGGTGAATGTTACGTCAGCCTTACACACTGAATTTTTTGTTATTACCGTTATTCTTTAATATGCTCTTTTACAAACCTGCTTCGTAGTAAGGAAGTGTCATGTCTCTTCAAATTTTATATATTTTTTAAAATTGGTTAGGAATTAGTTCACTTACCTTACTGCATCTCTCTATGTCTTATTGCGTAGGGCATAAATGTACGGTATGTATTTTATATGCGGCCCCAGTCCTATCACAAAATTTAAATTGTGACTCGGAATAGATAAAAAATAGAGTGTCAAGAACCCGAAGCGCAAATCCTTATATTAAAAACAGAGTTAACTAGTAAAATCAACATCACAATAGCCAAATACACTCATAGACAAATGCATCTTCATATTGATGACGCCCTGTAAAATAAGAAGCAAAATTTGTTTAATATGTTATACGAAATTATAGAGGACTTTGAAAAGTAAAGGACGGTAAAAATTAGTGCCGCTATTTTACTCATATCTTAGTCATTTATGAATCGATATGGGTGAATTTTAACAGCCAAATTTAACGGAATAAGTATGAAATAAACATATCGTCTTGTTCTATATCACAAAATAAAAAAAATAGATAAGACCGTTTCCTGTTATGGTTTATGGTTTATTAGATATGTCGCACTTGTTCAACAATACTGTATTAACTTAAAATAAACCAACCGTTTCCTTACCAAAAGGTAGACTAAATAGCTTGATATTTTTACAGCGGATAGATATGAATAATATCTGTCGACTTTTTTCAAAAAGCTAAAACCCAAAAATTTTAAGTTAATACAGTATTGTTGAATAGGTGCGATGTAAAGAGTTATTTTTATTGATAGAATTATTACCATATTGCTTAAATTCATGTTATTGTAAAGAAATTAAAGGTTAATTATTCAGGGTGGTCCAACTATAATGCACATAATGCCACGGCTTCGGTGGCATTATGTGGCGATGGTCCATAGTTACAGACTTTAATTACGTAAGATCCAGAATCATTAAAATTACACATTTTTTTACTTTTAGAGAAATTTCATATGTATTGGCATTCATTAAAAAAGTAAGAAAATTGGATACCACATAAACTGAAGCCGAGATATATCGAAGACTTATTTAACACGTCGAAAATCTAACTTGATTGCTTCAAAAAGCATTGTTGTTGAAAATTGGTTAACTTACCAGTACCCAAGTCCTGTAACTTTAGTGAGATCTTCTCGCATCGAAAAGATGTGAAACAAAATATTCCATCGTTTCTCGAAAATTGAGAAAGCAGTGTGTCTGTAACTAATGTCGAAAACTATCAAAAGAGATTACGTCGTTACGTTATAAATCTCATAAAATTGCACTCTAAGCCGATGTGACATTGCAGGCGTTGAGAACGTCAGTCACACATATCATTGACGGCGACCAAAATTTTCAATGACGTCGTATATTTTATAAAAATATTAAAAGCAAAATAATTAAACAATGAAAAAGTGTGCCGTGAACAAAATATTATTATTATTATTCTTTACATTTTGCATTTTACACGTTTTTTAGTGTTAAAATTGTATCTCGCCCCATTTTTATTTGTGAGTTTATTTGACAGTTCAAAGCGGGAACTTTTCTCACTAAAATGTTACATACACACTTTTTCTGTAAATTGGCGAGTAATTTTCTTTCGTGACAGCTAGTACTCGCCAGAAAACGTTACAGACACAGTTTAGTGAGAAAAACAGCTGTTTGTTTCAATATATGGCATTTTTGTTTCATTTCACACAATTCAATCGAAAAGTTTCTCGACGCGAGAGTTACAGAACATGGGCACAAATTTTGAACTGCAAATCAGAATCATGTTAAAAAACGTAGCAACGAGCAAAATGAACGGCGGAAAAAAATACTAAAAATACTGGGACATAAAAATAATTGCTAATCAAATAAGTAAACGTATCTTAAACGCTAAAATAAAATGTGAAGTTATATTAAAACTTTTTGTGAATAAATACAAGAATTTTTCATTAAAAAAATCTTACATTTTTTTTTTTTTTAAGTGTTTTTTTAAAGAAAATTCATGTTATTAAAACTATAAATAAACAAATAGTAATTATAAAAAAAAAAAACATATTATTATACATAGTCCCATAATCGGGCTCTCAAGTATACTACTTATATATGACAATTTTAATATTTTTTAGAAATTAATATACGAATTTTTTATATACTTAATATAATACCATGTAAGAAAAAATTTCAAAAAAAGTTACTTCTTTATTTATATAATAAAAAGTTCTGTCAAGGGGTAAAAGTAGAAATCTTAAAATTTACGGTATAAATCGCCAATTCGCCAATAAGCCTTTTTGGGCTCAAAATCGTAAAAATAGCATCGGTGGCTACAATTTTTAATAATGACAACGATCTTTCTTATCGCTGCAGTACACGTATGCGACGGGTGGTAATTGTTACCTCGCCCGACTAATAGTCCGTACAGAAGCAAGGATTTTGGCTAACAACCATTTGGTAACTAGCTTGATTCCTTTCTGGCCTCTTAGGCTGAGATGTTTTCTTTTTTACACAACCTACAAATTGCGTTTAATATTTATTTTATTTGAAAAACGTTAAAAAAAAAACTAGAGTTCAGATGCCATTACAAATTATAGGGAATTTTGGTTTTGTCAAACTTAAAACATCTTTTTCTCTTAACTCTTAAGTGTACTTGGGCCTGGCCAGGCAGTTTTTGACTTTTTTCCAGTTTTTTTCATATAATTATTAAATATATAAATATACTTTTACAAGAAAACGAGAAAAAAGTGTAAATTTAAACACCGTGCACGTGGCAAGTGGCCTAATGAAAAGTTTGTATTGTATACATATGTACAGTAGTAAATAAAATCAAAACGAAACGTATCAAAAAGCATACGCAACACATACAAATTATTATTTACTTTTATTTCCAAGAATAATTCCAGTTGACAACAAAATGTTCTTGCTAGCCAAAAAACTCCATACAAATAAAAGAAGTCCCAGTAAGGCCAGGTCAGGAGTTCGTTTTTGTGAGTTTTTGCGATAGCCACAAAAAACTCCATACAAAATACAAGTGGTTTCAATTTGTGCCAAACAAACTAGGTATCTACTTAAGACTTAATGGAAATGTAAAGAGGTATATTGGTATTTTTAAATCTCTTAAAAACAACTAAAAAAATTTGTATGCAAGGATCCGGGTTCAACGGTAGGCTAGTTGGTAGTGCGGTAGTCTACCAGTGCGAGGGTTGCGGGTTCGATTTCGGCCAGAGACTGGTGTGCTTCACTTCTACGCTATTTGTAACTCCTAATAAAAAAATAATAACCTTTAATAAACTTTAAAGACTTTCGCTACTATAAGAAATTGTTCACCTATTTTAAGTTAGACAAAAAAAAAAAAAATAAATACAAGAGTTCATCTGATAGCTCTGATATTTGTCTATTAAGTAATATTTATGCTTACAGCATTCCATTATTACATTGCAATTTTAATATCATAATTTATCGTAGTAAATTAACGGCCATGAAAAAATTCAATTAATAACTCACCTCAAATTACAGTCTTTTCGCTTTCTCCCTTCGAAAATTAGCCGGCAACCATTAAGTTTTCTATCATAAATGACTAAATGAATAAAGTCTTAAATATCATACAGAAACCAAGAATATGAGTGGGTTAATGAGCCATTTGCACAGGCATGAAGGCATTAAAGTGCGTAAAGGTGAAATATAAGATTAATAAAGCAGAGAATATAATAAAACACAAACAACAACAACTGCCACAAAAGACAAACTGACTATATATATTATAAAAATATAAGCCAATTTAACTAATTGCCATTAGGCATTTAGTCCTTCCATACTTTATGCTTCATACCATCAGAGCTACTTAAGCTAATTGAGTTGGATGCTCATTAAGCGGGGCCAAAAAGGAACACAAACGCAAAATTTCTTGAAAACAAAAAGCAAAAGAAAATGAGCAACACAAGGAAATAGCTTTAAAGGTTTTCTTTAGCTTGAGAAGAATATGCCTTTACACCCCTACCCCTCCCCCAACACTCAACCAAAATCCAGCAATTGATTTTTAAGGGTAAAAGGAAAATATGAAACGTATGTTGAGGTATGAAAGAAGGAAAACCAGAAAAACAAGTGCTTCGTATACGAAACATTAATAAGTACACGAACTGGAAATGGGAAGACACTCATACATGATTTATGATAATCTCCTGCAAAGAAACCTTAATATTCAATTCAACATTTTATGGCCATATTTTTATACGTTGCCATACAAATGCATATTCATTTCTTTAGTATTATTCATTCATTCATTCAACCATTCACAAATATACAAAAATCCATACATCTGAAATCATATGAAAAGGTTACAAATCACAACATAAATCCATTTAAGTATTTCTTTTTCTTCTCATCTTTTTAGGTTTGAGGTGATGTGGGTCTCCCCCGCAATAAAATTATTGAAAACCACATAAATTTTGGCAATAAACCATGCCACACATACGCTTGTGGCTACACATACGTACGTACAAATATGTATGTATCTTCTGCATACAATAAGCCAATTTTTCAATTTGTTAACAAAAAAGACAAAAAGGAGAAATGAAAAAAAAAAACATAAAATCATATTATAAGCCATCCTCCATGCATTCATATTTTCCAAATGGCAAACAATTTTTGAGATACCATAATTCGTCTATGAAGATTTACGAAAACTGATAGAATAAAGTTCAAATATTGAACTTTTGTTCAGTGAAATGGATGAATAGATTTACAGTCTTTTTGCTTTGAGACTTTTTGTTACCGATTCCAATAAAATTTGATTAGATGAATAGAATATTTTTGGCACAAATTTAACTAAACTAGCAGCACAATAAAATGGTTTATGGGCACAAGGAGTCTATGAAAAATTTGGCCTTATTCTCGCTGTACCCATGTCATGTAAATGTCATAAAATTGCACTCTAAGCCGATGTGGCATTGCAGACGTTGAGGACGCCAGTAACTCATATCGTTGACGGCGACCAAAATTTACTATATTGAAAATTTTTCAGCGACGGCGGCGAAAATACCACCGTCGGCTATACCAAATAATGTAAAGTGCGACTTTAATGTTTGTTGTTTGCAAACGAGCTTTGAAAAATGTTAAAGGCATAATAATTAAACAATGCAAAAATGTGCCAAGAACAAAATGTTATTATTATTATTCTTTGCATTTTGTATTTTTAATTGATTTTTAGTGTTGAAATTTTTTCTCACCCCATTTTTATTCGTGAGTTTAGTTGACAGTTCAAGACGGGAACTTTTCTCAGAAAAATGTTACACACACTTTTTCTGTTAATTGGCGAGTAATTTTCTTACGTGACAGCTAGTACTAGCCAGAAAACGTTACAGACACAGTTTAGTGAGAAAAACAGCTATTTGTTTCAATATATGGCATTTTTGTTTAATTTCACACATTTCAATCGAAAAGTTTCTTGAAGCGAGAGTAACAGAACATGGGCCCTGGTTCCTAATGACAATTAAAGCGTATACGACAAATATCTTCAAACTTGCGAACTGTGCTGTATTGTAGACAACAAACTTGACGTATGGACGGACATCGTTAGATCGAGTCAGAAGGTGATTCTTAGGCGATCGGTATACCAGTAGTATAAATAAGCCCAAACTCTACAACACAGTCTAACCCATTTTGGGACAAATGGGAAATCATGGTAGCGCCATAACAAAATTATGTTATAAGGCTAACATTGATATAAAAGTTCGATGTGCGAATATTATTTAGATATTTTCCTCTTTTTGAGATGTGTTTGCTTTAAAGCGCTTTTAGGACAAGGGTTTATATGGGACCTATGGGTAAGTTCGGATAGACAAATAAAAACGACATAGTAGCTACTGTCCCATTTTTTTGACAATATAGACTTATAAGGAAGTTATGGCATTAAAAGCTACTTCGGGAATAGTATCTGTATGATGATTAATATCCCAGTAAAAACTTCGGCTACAAAATAATGTGTTGAGTACCTAATCAGAAAACATAAGAGCACTACTTACAATTCTACTGAAAGAACCAATGAATTTTACATGGGATGTCCCAAAATGAACGCATTCAAAAGTAAGTCATTATTTTTTACCTACATACATTCAGAAAAAAGTAGTTGTAAAAGTTGTTATAGATGTAGTTATAGAAGAAAGCTACTAAATAATAAGTTAAAGAAGCTATTAATTTTGAAAAAGTAAGCGAAGTTTTTACTGGGATTGCAATAAAATAAGTTTGTACCAAATTACATTTAAATACGAACACAATAAGATGGCTTATGGCCATAAAAACTTTATTCGGAAAAGAAGCTCGTATTTAGCTCGGGGGCTACGTTAAATTATGAACCGATTCTCACCATTTTAAATATGGCCCTTGTTACAACTAAATCGCGCATACCAAATTTCATTAAAATATTCCAAAATTCCTTATATGCTTTACATAGACAGTCAGCCTGACGGATGGACGGATATGGTTAGATCGATTTAAAAAGTGATTCTTAAGGTGGTTACAGGACCAATATTTGAGGGTATTACATACATCAGCAGAAACCCATAATACCCTCTCTACTATTGTGTGGTGGGTATTAATATAAGTGATAACTAGGCCTACCAAAAAAAGCAAATGCTTTTTTTTTTGGTTTATAAAATATAATGTTTTTGATTGAAAACAAATTCCGATCATTTATTTTGGCAATATCGGCTTATTTTAGTTATTTTTGCCATGTCGGCTTTTTTTAATTATTTTGCAATTTTAAGATAATTTTTAAATTTTTTCATACGAAAAAAAACTTATTTAATAACTTTTTTCAAAAATCGTTATTATTTTTTTTGTTGTACAAATTTTTTTTATAAACACTAAAAAAATCCACCATTTTTGTGCTGTTACAACTCTGGTTAAAAATATCGTTCAACGTTATGGAAATATTTTGTGTTTACCTTGTACAATATCATCCCAACAAACTATATTAGCTCTGTATGTTATTATACCCACACTATAAGAGTGGAGAAGGTATTATACATTTGTGCTGATGTGTGTAACAGCTTAAAGTATTAGTCCTAAAGTATTGATCTAACCATGTCCGTCCAGTTGGCTGGCTGTCCATGCTACTTTGTGCGCAAAGTGCAGGTCGCAGTTTTGAAGATAATTTAATGAAATTTGGTACATGGTTCTAATTGGCACAAGGGTGAATCGGTCCATAATCTCATATAGCCCCCCTACAAGCTGCTTTCCGGAATAGAGTCTTTGTGCTAACTATCAAATCAATTTTAATGAAATTTAAAACATAAGTAGATATATCCATATTTATATGTACACAAAAGGCATGCATTTTTTAAAAAATAGGACCACGAGGAGAGATAGCGGTCAATTTCTTCAGAAACTATTAAACCGATTTAATCGAAATTTAAAACATAGATAGATCCCTATTCGTATAGCCACACAGAAAAAAATAAAAATTGATTTCAATTAAAAAATTTGTGATATTAATTAAACAATTAATTAAATTTGCACCAGTAAACAAATTAATAGTATAAATTAAACCAGTTAATAGTATTAATTAAACGTTTAATTCACTTGATTAAAAGTTTAATTCACTTGATTTAATTTTTAATTAAAACTGATTATGTTTTTGATTAATGCTTTAATTGATGAACAATTTTGGAGAATTTTTTCTGTGCATACACTCTCGAAAATTTGTTTCTAAATACTTTCTTACTTGTTTTTTATGTAACTTTGTCTTAGCGGTTCTGTATCGTACTTTTTATATCGTTGTATATATTTTTTTAATCTTTAAGCCTTTTTATCAACGTATTTTATTATTTGCTTGTTAAATTTTTTTTTTCACGAAAATTCCATAGCTGTCTAACGATCAAATTCCATAGTCACACTTCATACAATAATACGCTTTCTGTAACGTTTTTTTACCATCATAGTTTGTAACGTATTATTTCTTTAATATTGTTTTTGTACAAAGTAACGTCTATTAGTTCACCTTCTCTCTGTTTTTGGTATAGTAACGTTTTTGTTTTTGCTTTTTTAGCTATTAAGAATTTATCTGTATATATTGGAATAAAAGTGATTTGCGGAACCAAATATTGTTCATTTCTGCAAATTTTGGTGTTTTACACGAAGTTGTAACAAAATTGGAAACAAAAAAACTTAACCCAAGTGAATATAGTTATGGACAGACACCGCAAGAAAAATGTCCGGTGTTCCAGGGGATATAGGAGACAAAGTTAATGCAAAATTTAAATCAGGTTTCTTAAAAAATGAAGGATTTTCGGTACTAAAAGATATTTGAGATATTTTGGGAGGCAAGCGGAATTGTAAGTCCAATCGTTTAAAATACATACTTCAGAGCAAATACTCAATTTTAAATATGCTCCCTTAAAGTCTGTAGACATTTAAATTTAAACAGGTGTGATTGCAGACCCATGTGTCGCAGTTAATGAAGTAGAAATTGTTGGAAAAGTGTGTAAGTCTGTAGACATTGAAAGAACTTTTTTTTACGAACAAGAACGTGCTGACTCCAATTAGACAGCATTTTCTTTTTTTAATTTTAACAGCTTATTTTCATGTTTAAACTGTTTTTAGTGCTTTTATATATTTATCTAATTGCTTTAGAAAGTTTAATTTTGACTTTTTTGTTTTTCTCTCAGAACCGTCAAGCAAAAAGTACCAAATACCGGCAAAAAAATATGACAAAAAAAAAAAAGAAAACAGATTATTACGAAAACGTTCTTTTTTTTAAAGTATTTGTAAAAAGTTTTAAATATTTGTAAAATAAAGCACTAAAAATTATTTAAAATATACTTCTTTTGAAAAACAAATAAAAATTCTGATAGTAATTAGCCCCTTTATATAAGAAAACTCCCATTGCGTTCATAAAAACAAAAATGGTTTCATTTCGAAAAATTTTTTCGTTAAGTTTCTAAAGCACCAAAATACGGAATAAATGAATAAAAAACATGGCTAATAAAATTTAAAATTTCAAAAATTTTTCGTAATGGACTTAACTATTTGGCTAAAACTTTTTTGAAGGATTTTTTCAGATTATATATTCGTACATTAAGCCGTTTAGCCAATTTATGTGGTCAACAAACTAATTTTTTAATGATCTGAAATTTTTTATAGCATATACTCATGTTTTATTGCCTACACAACATCAAAGGTGGTTGAGGTATAATTTCATACATCCCTTAACAAAGGTTATAGAAATAATGGAAAAGAACTTGTCAGGCCAACTGTCATATTTAGAATATAAACGTTTTTCGCATGATTTCAAAACACTTTTTCTATTTTGACATATTTTGATATTAATTTATTATCTTGTCACCGAGACTCAGTTATTGAAAGAGCTTCCTAAATACACACAACTCCCAAACAAACAAACAAACAAACAATCAACCCATCATTTCATAAAATCCATCCCTTATTCTAAATACGAATAAATCAAATATTTTAACAAAATTTTGTCAACAAGTTTTTTTTTAACACTTCAAAGTTATTAAGGCTGCATTATGATTTAAAATAAAAAAAACGACTGGTTCACTGGTAGATAGAAAAAAAAATTAAAACAAATTTGCCCAAGTCCTTCAGAATAATGGGAAAAAGCTTAATATACGTTGGGTGTAGGACAAGTGGATTTTTCAATAAATAAATATAATAAATTGTATTATTATGAAAAATGAAGTGGTTTATTGTTTGTCTCTCTGTTAAAATCTCTTCTATTCATTCAAGTGCATTAGCAAATATTTGACCAGATGTAAGTTCTGGGTAAAATATAGAATCTTTTTGAATTTTGTCATTTCTTTATGAAAGTAAAAAAAAACGAGATGGGAGTAAAATAGATAGAAGTTTGTTAAACGACCAACCACTAGCGATTAATAAGATAAAGATGACAAATTTTTATGGATTTATTGAAAGTTTTTAATGATTAAAAATTGTATGTGTACATACACTGTTCCTAAGCAGAAGTACTTTAACATTAAAAGAAATATTTAAGGTAATAAAGCTTTATTAAATCTGAAATATTTTTTTTTTTTTTTAAAGAAGGTTAACCAATCAATATTTATAAAATGTTCACAGTGTTACTGTTTATCTAGAAGGAACAGTAAATAATACCCAATAAAAAATTTTATCATTTTGCGAAGCACTAATGGTACATTTACGCAATAAGACATACCGAAATGCAGTAAAGTAAGTGAAAGTACTCTCAACAACTTTTATAAAAAAAAGTAGCATTTCAAGTGCTACGGCATTCCCTTACTACGAAGCAGGTTTGAAAGGGAGAATACTAAAAAATAACTGTATCAAAACATTCAGTGTGTAAAGCTGATCATCCAACAATTTTTATATGCGCTGAATAATGCGCTTTATGTGTCAAAAATGTATTGCTTCAAAGTGGGAACTCGCCATATAAAATGCATGTCTTCCGTAAGCGCAATAAGCGAAACTTTTATGTTTCTCCCTTACAAACCTGCTTCGTTGGCAGCTCCATTTTTTATTGGGTATGTTTATTTTTTTTAGACATTTGGGCCTGGGTGTGGTGCATCACATTAAAACTAAACACTTATTATAGTTTATTAAAAATCCCATTTCTGATAGATGTATCATTTATTTAGATAACTACAAAAGCTGCAGCTTTAAACCTTTTTAAAGAACAATATTATGTTGATCTGCATTACCAAGCTTAAAATTGCATTGGTGGGAGCAGGGGAAAAATTTCCCTACCCAGTAAAAACTTCGCCTACAAAATAATTTGTTAAGTAATCAGGATGTATATTATTACATCGTTTATTTAGGAAGCTTTTTATTTAAGCTTTCTTACTTTCTTACTATAAACAGATTATTAAAACGCATTACTAGAACTTAAACTGTTACTTTGCATATACAAAGTAATACGTTTAGTGAAATACTGTAAAAGATGGAACTTTGAAATTTGCTAAGGATCAGTAGCGTATTTATTTATTGTACGAGATTTTAAATTTTCTTTAAAGGGCCCCCCTCCTAAGTAAAGTAAAACATTTTTCTCTATTTCTTACAAAAGAATTGAAGCTAAAAGCTTGAAACTTATTTAACATCAATAGAGCATTCATTCATCTGCATTCACATGTTTAAAATTGTTGCGATTAGTCCAAGGCAGATGCTTCCCCCTATAGGATGTAAATATCCAATATCCATTGTTTAAAAAAAGAGATAACCTAGTGGGACAGAAACAGGTGGCATACAAGAAAATGTACCATTAGAAAAAAATATTATTTGAGGTTATTCTTTCATACATTGCAAAGAAAATAAACATATATGCATGAAAAAGTCTCCGAATTGATAATGCCCTGACATCAATGTTATTACAAATGGCATCAATGAGGCGAAAAGTTACATCAATCCAATGACGAAAGTCGTCATAAAATTTTGCCATATTTTATGCGTCATCTATGCTATGACTACAGTGACATCAATTCGATGTCACATTTAGTGATTTATTAACATTATGTTTATGTTTAAAAGGTAAAATAAGAATCAAAAATTCCCATATTCTATGTGTTTCAATTATTTAGTTAAATATATAAAATTTTCGAAGTAGAATGATTACGAAAACCATATCGGGCATGCTGCTGGAGTCTTATAATTGGGAGTTCTTTTGCAAACAATGGGCAGAATACAACAAAAGTGATACAAACATGTGTAACGGGTAAGTAATTAATAATATTCTCTCACTTTGACTTAAGTCAATCCCAATGTCTCAATTTAATGACAGTTTGTCATTAATTGCGTCTCTCCGATGTAACTGCGTCATCGCACTGATGACATTTTTTTTTAAACTGACACCGATTCTTTATAACGGTGATGCCGAAGTGCCATCTAATTGATGACATAATTTCACCTAATAACAATTTGGCCAAGTGATGTTAACGCTGACATCATAATGATGAAATGTGCCATGAGTCAAAAACAAAGACAATTTTCATAGCACTGAATGCCAAAGAACAACAGCGTTATGACGCCTTTTCTATCAGTGTATGAATCTGTCATAGCTTTCGTGACCAAAATTGCAGTACTTTGGTTTGATACAACTAAAAAGGTACAGCTTAGAAACAATGGAAGAGGCAACTTACCTGTAAAAAGTTGTGAGTATTGTATATTGAAACTGTTACAACAGATCTTTTTATTTCTTGTCTTGCTTTTCTGGTATCAACGGGCATTATTTTACGTATATAGGCTCCAAATTCTGTAGGATTATTTCGATAAAAATACGCTTAAAAGAAAAATCAATCCATCCGAACTTATAACAATCCGAAGAGGTATTAATAGTAGGGTGAGTACTATTGATTCAATTACGGATTTACAATAGCTAAATACTTAACTTATCCATATTTAATCCCGAATTCGTACTTAAAATAAAAAGAAATTTAGATTGATTTAAGTAAAACAACGATTGAACCAATCTCAAAACGCGCTAGATTCAAGTATTATAAAGTTGATTCAATACCGAATTCGTACTTGATATAAACCAAAATCGATATTAGAAAAAGAATTTTATTATGATTGATTTACTTACCCGTTTTACACTTTCAACAATTTCAATTAAAAAACACCAGCATCGTTCTCGATATGGTTTTTACTTTAAAAATTTAATGTACATATAAATATTACTGAAAATATAAACTTTTTAAATATAAAGTTCTGTTGTTATTGTTGTTTCTACACACAACAAGCACATCGCTTTTTAACTACTTGTGTGGTGTTGTTGTAGTGTCTATAAAAAACTTTGATAGTTAAATGAGATTAAAACGCTCACTTTGTAATACCATTTAGCTTAAAGCTTAAAAAAAAACTCGGTGAAAAAATCATTTTTGTAAAAAATAAAATAAACCAAACTTAAAGAAAAATTTCTTTTATAATAAAAAATTTTAAACACGTAAACAAAAATATATTTTTTTAATGAAAACTCGTATTATGAACAACATTTTTTTCAACTTTTTAAATTTGACTTCAAATGTTTTGTCAAAATGCCACAGATTTGAACGTATTAAACATTTTAAAGTGGCAGATGGGGGTTATTTACACCCCAAAGTATGTTCTTAATATTATTAAGTTTCAACTCTTTTAAAATAATTGAAAAAACTATGTACTTGACAGCACTAAAAATAATGAAAAATTATTCTTAAAGAAATAAATATTTTAGGGACGGATATGGCAATACAGTACACAATTAGTTAGGTCCAGCTGAGCGGATCGGTAATGCTACTAATTTTTTAAAACTACTATTCAATTAACTCCACAAAACTACAGGTGTTTTAATAAGAGAATACATTTTATGATTACGTATAAATTTTTATGTGTTTTTCAAAATTATAAATTGAATCAGAGCGGAATAAAGAACAAAAGTTGTACAACTGCTACAAAATTCGATTACTCTGACACAAAGATCAATCGAAATCTCTTCGTGTTTGAAATTCACCTAGTGCCTTAGAAAGTTACCGTTTGGTTCAGTGCTTTCTGAGACCTTCTGCGTTTTAAAACCCCCTTGTGTTTTTCAAAATGATGTGATTACAACAAAGTATTTAGGAAAACCTCGAAATATTCAGTACACGAAATTTTTAGCAGGCTTTGATGTTAATGCAATGTTTTCAAATAATTTGACTTCAATTTAAAAAAATAGGTTCATATTAAATAACAATAAGCTTTACGAATTTGGCATCAGTTTCGATTAGAATTTTAGAAATGAAACAAATAAAAACGGGTCGCCGTCAACGAAATGTGTGATTGTTGTTCGCAACGTCTGCTATTGCATATCGGCGTTGAGTAATCTCTTTCGAAATTTTCGACATGAGTTATATACACATTTCATTCTCACTTTTCGAGAAACGATGGAATATTTTGTTTCATATATTTTCGATGCGAGAAGTTCTCACCAAAGTTACAGAACATGGGTACTGTTCTTTCTTGTTTACCGTCTCTTTAGTTAAAGATCGTTATGCAACTGTAGCGCGAGCTTCCCCTTAACATGTTGTCATGTTTAGAATGTAAAAGACACTGCTGTCTGTGACTTAGGAAATTTTTAGTGAATGTCAAAAATTTAATATATGGCTGAAAATCGCTTAATCTAAGAAATTCTGACGAGCTAAATTCATTCGAGGTCTTCGAATTTCAGACAAATATATTCTATTGATTTCTATTAAATTTACATCTTTCCTTGGTCAAAATTTACAAAAATTATGAATATTTTATGAACTATTATTAAATTTATTTATGCAATTAGCAATATCCATTTTTTTAAATAACCCTGATATACAAAAAATGCCCATGAATACATGACATAAAACTGCATATCTTAGACTGTGTAACAGCTTGCCGTCTCTTTAAGGATGAATCATCGTAAAAACCAACGTGACAAGTCATAAAATTAAATGACCAAACAAACATCAAATTTTAGAATAAACATACATCAAACTTGGCTGCATTTAGGTCCCGAATGAAGGAAACATTTTTTATAGTTTTTTTCTATTTTTTAAAAGAAAATAATGAAAAGACAGACAGGATATTCTGTCTCAGTACAAAAATTAAATATAATAAAAACGGAACGAAATAAGTTTTAAAGTCAGCAGACATAAAGAAATAAATTACATGACGTAAAATATTGATAAGGTGACAATCAGACAGACGGACAGACAGAACATATTCATGGACAATATATAAAAGACAAACTCGCACAGACGGACGCAATTCATTCTCATGATGCAAAAGATGTTGTCACTCTTATAGTCTATATGTGCAGTAGAATATTATTATCATAGATATCAACCAAAAACCTTTTTTACCGCTTCTGCAGATTTGTGTCCCCATAATAAAAAAAACTCTCATACTGCATTCAATTACCAGTGCAAACTAAAAAGTAGACACACACACACATATATATATATATATATGTATATATATATACACAATGTATATTATACATATAAAAATATTTATTCATGCAACATTTTCTTCTAGTTTCTATCAAAAGACGTCATGCTAACGGGTAACATTATGTTTGTGTGTATGCCATGTATGTTCTTCTGCTTCCTCCAGACTTCTTTGTGTCATCCTCATCATCATGATCTCTTTAGCCGTCTGTAAAAATGACCAGCCTAAGGATTTTAATGTTGCATGTTGAAATATTTCATACACTTCGTACACACGACTGTATGTGTTGTACAATCAAGTACGTACCAACTAACATTCGACATTCAACAAATAATGAAATGAGTTAAAATGACAGGTAGTTTTTAAACTTTGTTCTGTCTCACATATTATTCGTTTTTTTTCAAATGATTTCTCGTTTAAGGACTAGACATGGTTGTGTGTATGTTTATACGTACACATATTTTTTAAAATTGTTGCATGCAACTAGCATTTAGAAAGTGAAAATATTTAAAATTCTTGTAGAGCAATAGTTGAAGATAACAAAGGGTATGTTTGATAACAAGTTTACTAAAAAAACGAATGTCACATATTTATCGTAACTTGATGTTTCGTATTAAATTAGTTTGGATTTTGTTATCCTTTTTTTATAAAACAGTTAAAAGATTTAATTTAAAGAATACCAGATTTTTTAAAAGGCATAAGAATAAATTTTTTTGTATGAGAAATAATTGAACTTCATTATGAATTATAATTAAAAAATTTAATATTAGCACGTCGAATAATATTTTTAAGCGAATAGTCTGTAAGGATATTTTGTAAATCCAATAGAATTTAAGAAATAAATAAATAAAATAAGAAAAAACAAGTAAAAGTGCTATACAAAAGCAAAATTTTTTAACCGATTTGACAGATTTATATACGGACGTTTTTCGAAAGAAATTTACCATATACTTTGATGATAAAACTTGGACTCGGGACGATCTATGGTTCCCAAAAATAGGTATTTTTCAAAGAAAATTTTATTTTGGACATAACTTTTTTGTATTTGAACCGATTTTTTCAGAAAATATGTTCTGTTAAAGAGTTCCGATCTTTTGATATGCACGCATCCATAGGTGATATGAAAGCCTTAAAATTTAAGTTTCTAACAATGTTGATGTTTTTAAGCCCATTTTAGGAGTATTTTACTTATAACTTGCCCATTTTTTTTAACCGATTTGACAGATTTATATACCGACGAGTTAAAGAACAAATTTTCCATTTACTTGGGCTATAAAACTTGAACTCGGGAAGATCCGATCCGATAATGGATATTTTTCAAAAAAAAAAAATCTTTATTTTGGTCATAACTTTTTCTTATCTAAACCAATTTTTCCAAGTTTTTCAGAAAATATATTCTTTCCGATCTTTTGATATATAAGCAGGTCATATGACAGCCCAAAAATACAATTTTTGAATCCCGCCCACAATTTGTGGGATGCTGTGCATTATTAACCTTAATATTTGTGTCTAATTTGGAAACTTTGGCTCTTGCCGTTCTCTAGATATACAGAAAAAAGGAATAAAAATACAACAACAACAATGGATTTTTTGGAAAAAATTAGAGGTAGTCGTGTTTTTTTGCTCATATCTCAGCCATTTTTGAACCGATCGGGCTGAATTTCAATAGCAAAATCAAAATATGCATACCAGACAAAAATGTATACCAACCAAGCCCGCGTCATATCTGAAGGCTTTGGAAAACCCATTTCAACGGATAGACGGACAACCGGATTTGAACTTCCCTTCGCATAAGAATCCAGAATAGATATAGTTTATAGGGTCTAAGATCAAGATTGTAGAAATTACAAACGGAATGACAAAGCTATATATACCCTTTTACTAGGGTATTCAGACAATTAGCCATGGTTCGATTAATCGAATAATTTTAGGCGATTAACTGTTCGAAAAATTTAAAATCGCTTATTTTCGATTAACGAATATATCGAATTATTTATGTCGATTAATCGATTAATTGAAAATTTGTTTTTTCACAGTATTAGTTTTTGGCTGTTCTGAAAAAAAAATTTTTACCCTTAAATTGTTTTTTTAGCGCAGGAACATTTTCTTTGAGTAAAGTTTTTTAAAAACAAAGAACAAAGACTTAAACAATTTTTTTGGAAAAAATTTATTTTTAAGAAAGTTCAGTACAGACTCTTCCCGCAATGATTCAGATGAAGAAGAGGATTTTTTGAGACGAATGAAAACCACCTTCAACCAGACCTTGAAATTGGTTAAAAATCAATAAGAGATTCAAGTGGTATAATGGAAGACTTCTAATTCTTAGAAAAGACGAGAAAAAGCACAGAGAAATTAGACATCCTTTATAACGCTTTACTTTTAATTCTCTAACGTCAACAATAAGTGAAAGAATCTTTTATAAATCAAGTTTCATCAAAACAAACATAAGATATCGTTTGAAACATGTACATTATAACTGTTTTTGAAAGAATATTTTAGAAGATTAGCATAAATTTTAATGCAATTTTTATTTAAAAAGTTTGAGTTTTTTATTACATGAAGTAGCTTTCGTTGTTGCTACTTTTTTAATAAAGTTTTTATGTTAAAAAATATAGTTTTTGTTGTTATTATTAAACTTCTAAACTAGACATAATTAAAATTATTCGATTAACCGAATAAAATTAAATTGTTTGATTATTATTCGATTAAATTTTTAGCTCGAATAATTATTCGCGTGAATAATCGAATAATACAAAACATCGATTAATTAAATACTCGACCTTTTACCTGCGGTGAAGGGTACAATCAAACAGCATGAAAATTTCTAAAGCTATGGTCACACTTGTCAAATATTTGACGGAAAAAACGGGACCAGCAAGCAATCTAAATAATTATTTCCTTTAATTGCAATATTTATTTTTATTATAATACCATATCTTACAAAAAACAGTTTTTTGCTATGTCTAGTAGTATAATTAGTTTATTTTGTGAAATTAAGACCATGTTAAATCGCACTCACTTTCAACAAAAATAGTGGTTACGCTTATTTGGTCAAATATTTAATAAGTGTGACCGTAGCTTAAGTAAGAAATTGCTTTAAATAATAAGAGCTGGAGCCTGATTCTGGCGGTAGTGATCGAGTACTTTCTCGATTCGAAAGCAGTTTAATATCTAATTATTTCAGTCAATACTGAACGAATATGAATTATTTTTTCAGTGTTGTAAAGCATTAATTTGAATTTCATAATACTGAAAAAATAATTTCAATTCGTTCAGTATCGGCTGAAATAAAATTGCTTTCGAATCGAGGAAATACCCGATCACGACTGCCAGAATTAGGCCCCTGGTCAGTTTCGTAAATCGCGTGAACAAGCGAAAAAGATGTGTTGCGGTTGCATGCGAAGTCAAGGATATCAAACGCCGAGCTTACTTATTAAGCAGACTAGAAATTTATTTAAAATTATTGCATTTTTTTTTACAAAAATTAACATAAATTGGTGACGAAATGTTGCACAAATTCTCTTTATACGCTTAATCATACTACTAAATTTTTTGAAGAAGTAGACTCTCGGAAAATTCGTTAGTACGCCTAAACTCGTAACGAATAATGTATTGTAGTAAAATTTGATCAATTTCATTAGCATATGGTAAATTTCATAAAGATTGGTCTATAACTTACCATTGGCCTGATCTAAAGCGTACTTTTGTAATACATTGTACTTTATAACTAATTAAACCGGAACGAATTTTAATACTGTGTGATCAATTTTTATAAATATTGGTTTAAAATTTTAATAAAAACTTCAATCCTGACATATTCTTACTCTGGAGGGTATCAAGGATTCGGCAAAGAAAATTATAGCACTATTATTATTTAACTTATACTTTAAACATTTTCCCATTGGCTAGATTATCAATAAACTGTAATTAAAAAATTTAACGTTTCTTATAATCCCAATAGACGCTCTGCGGTTTTTTTGTGAATTGTGGTAAATTCTTGTGTAGAAAAAAAATGTTAAAATGTTTTTATTTTCGACATTTAACTAAAAACTCTTCATTAAACACCTGCCTCAAGACATTTAATATTCTTTTATAAACCAAAATGATTTAATACTTTTTGTGTTTACAATAAAAAAACCAACAAATAAAAGAAATTAGAGCCAATAAACTATTTAATTTAGATTTTCCACGAATATTACGACTACATACAACTTTTAATGTTGGTTTATTGAACTAAAATAAAGTTAAAGAAAGAAATACGAAATAGAAAGAGGGTTTATCAAAAAATCAACACTTTTAATAAAAGAACATAAATCAAGAACGAACAAAAGGCCCAACACGATCGATCAAACATTTACGACTTAAGCTTGAGATGAAAACAGTTCATAATACATAATAAAATAAAAAATATGTCAATTTACCATTATTTAATGTTTTGTTTTAATCAGCAGATTTGTTCTTTGATTTAAGCCCAAGTTCTACGGCAATCCATTGAAAATTGTATAGCAAAGTTTCCGTCTTATATGTTATATTTTGGATGCATTCTATGTAAGAAAACAGACAAGTACCGTAGAAACTAAATATTTTATAAGACCTTTAAGGGTAAGAACTATTTTCCGAAAGAGTCTATAGACAATTAAAGAACATCGTAAAAAGGTTCGCAATTGCAATTTTTTTGTGAGATTTAAAAAAAAAAAGTATTTTTTAAAAGTGCGGCTTAAACAAGAACTATTGTCGATCTTTGTCTTTGTCTTGCTTTACCCGCTTCAATAATGGGTTTGTAGGCCAATGATCAACCTTCACCTTAACGCCAGAGTCTAATATAATTAGCGAAAAGCATCCGTTTGCAGTAACCGCAGCCCTTATTGCAATGTGAAGTGGCCATTTTAACCTCCAAATTATTTGCTGTTCCTTTCCTTAACATAATTCAATTCGCAAAGAAAAATAAGCAGTATTTGCCCTTTATTTGATTCGACGTTTCAAATATGAGGGCAAATTAATAAGACATTCTTTATTAATGGCTGTATAGAATATAAAAATGAAAGATTCAAAGGCTTTAAAGATTTATATTTATTCGCATTTTAGTGTAATACGTTACTTCACCTTTGTTTGAACACTGTTTTGTAATTAATTTGATTATAATCAAAAAATAATTAAAGTATTTTTAATTGAAAACTAAAGATTTTTTGTTTAACTATTTTTCTTTTTATTTTGTAGAGAGGTAAAAAGAAAGAACAAGAACACGAAATTGAAGAGTAGTAAATCACAGAATAATAAATGAAAGAAAAACCTTTTCTCTTTTTTTTTTTTTTTTAAAAAAAAGTCACAGACAGTGACGACGAATGGTGTCGAACATGAAAGCTACGGACAGAAGATGAAAAACTATTAACACTTCAATATTTCTAAGAGCCTTGTAAAACAACTGCAACTACTACAATACCAGCTGTAAATGCAACAACTGCAGCAATCATTGCAACAACAAAATAAAAACTCATTAATGGTGGCTTTTTTTAATTTAGATGATATTAAAACTATTGTTTTAGTCTTTACAAGTCTTGTTGTGTTTGAATGATTAACATTTTCAAAATGGCTTTCTGATTATAAAGAAATAATTAAATTTTGTTAAAATGAAATAAAAAAAGGTTTGAAGAATAAATAAATAACGAGATAATGTCTCAAAATGACTTGCAAGATTTGATTTACTTTAGGAAAAATATATAAAAATGTATTTATTTTTTAATCTAAATATTAGCAAAATATATATCAGCCGTATTTATAACAAAAAGTTAGCCACAGTTTGTACACTACGTACAACGAGCTGCTAACTAGAATGCCGATTAAAGGCTCGTTACTGTTACTCCCGGCTAACTGAGCCTTTTGCCTAGCAGCTTGTAAGCACAGAGTTTATTTATAACAAACTTTTGTCCATCTGCTAACAAAAATAAATCAACTCTGAATTTTAATGATGCCACATTATATTACTGAAAAATGCAACACGTTTGAATTAATCATCGCTGGTTTTGTCATTACAAATTTAAAAAGTTTTTAAAATTAATATAAAATAAAAAAAGAAAGAAACATTAAATAAAACGGTAATTAAAATAAGACCAACCAAATTGTTTAACATTAAACAGCTGTTTCTTACAAGTTGGCAAACGTTTGGCAGCTGGTTAAAAAGAGTTTAGCAAATTGTTAGCCAGAGTTTGGTAAGTGTATTATAAATAAACTTTGTGCTAACTTCATGCCAAATTTCCATTATAAATATGGCTGTATATATTCAGGGAAAAACATTTTTCAATATGGTATCATTAAAGAAAACTATTTTTAACGAAAACTTTTAAATAAATTATCATTAATTTTGCCATATTCTTGTGATCAGCATCCATCTTAAATTATTACTCCATGAATAAACCACAACCATATTATGGTTACATGTTGATATGCAGTGGTTAAATATGACAATAATTTGTCTACCATTAACAATTGTTTGGTTTAAAATTGGTTTAACGTGCAGAGCAAAAAACTCTATTCATTTTTAAAGCAAATTTTGATTCGAAGTCATTCGAATGTCGCAATCCGATTTTCGATACGTCACAAAATTTTATTCGATATAAAACCTTATTCGATCACGAATACGACGATTTGGAATCTGCTATTTGTAACTTAAAAATGCAGGTCAATTACAATTTTAATGCCAGGCTTGGATTCAAAGCTCTAATCCATGCAACCAATTTTGCTGAATTTCAATAACTACAAGCAATTTGACACCAAGTTTGTTCATTTCTTAGGAGTATTTCGAAAGTGAGCATGTTTTCAACAGACGGACGTGGCTAAGTCGACTTAGAACTACTCAAGGACCCAGAATATTTATACTTTATGGGGTCGTAGATGTATAGTAAAAAAGTTTCACACGGAATGACAAACTTAGAATACCCTCATTCACCACTAGTGCTGGTGGAGGCTATAAAAATCAAACTAAAAGAGAAGTTTGGAATGGCTTTCCTGTAAAACTGAAAAAATTTATTACAGCACTTTTTCCTTATTGTCACAGAATAGTTTATTTAATGTTTAAATTAGTCCACTTAAAGTTAACCAAACGCGTTTATATATAAATACATTTTAGACTTTGGCCAGAATCCAAATATGGAGTAGCACTTGAGTAACTAAAGCCATCAAGGCGAATGGTTAATTTTTAGTTTTTTCTTCAAGTTTTCCAAAAAGAGATTTTTTAAATTAGTTTATTTTATTTTAATAAGCATTTAAAAAAAAAAATCTTTAACGTCAGACGAATCAATTAATTATGTTTTTTTTTAGATTTTCGATAAATAGTAAAAACCGACACAACATTCTAAGAAAATACCAGATTAACGCCAAAGTGTTGTAGTCGTTGACTTGATATGACAACAACTTCAAATTGACATCGAGATCGACAACGACTTATGAAGTCGGGGGAAAATTATTGTACTCAAATTTAATATGAATACATACCAACCTTTTAAGGAGAGGTTTTAGTATAAGAGTTATGGCCAATTATGGATCGTTTCCAAGAAAATTTTGTAAAATAATAAAGTTCTCAATATAAATTTTTTAACGCTTTTTTTTCAAAATACTAACATAAGTAAAAGATTTATAGACACAAGGACTTCATTTCGAAAATAAACGATATTAGAGACCGAATTTGACAATTTTCAGTAGATATAACTATTAAAACGTAATTGCAAAATAATATTTAACACTTTTTATCTCTAAATTGCGCTCAGAATTTACATGAACAGACAAAGAGTCAGCCAGCTGGACGAAAATCTTTAGATCGATTTTGAATGTTGTCCTTAATCGAGTTGGTACTAAAAAGGGATATAGAACAAATATTTTTTTTTATCTTACGCCCATAAGCACAATATGCTTTCCACTTATGGTACTGAAAGGAATCAATATGCTTTAAAATATGCAAATAAAAGCATAAATTTTCATACTAAAAACCTTAAATAGAAAACAATTATTGCCATTTTGTTGAATAATATGTCATATTAAAAAGAATTTTTAAGGCTTTCAATTAATTATTGAAATTTTCGTCCAGATTTAAAGAGTTTATACAAATAAATCCAACAATTGCATTTCAGTATTCAAAATATGCACTTATATGCAAGTAAAGCATATTTCCAAAAGTCTTGCGAAATATTAAAAACCTTGTTTTTCCAGAAAAAAGATTTATAAACTTACCCTGATAAGATTAATAATTTCACAATTCTTAAATTTTCAAAATGTCAATAAATTATATAGTTTCTTATTTTCTAGAACACTTCTGCTAACTACGACAATAATTACATTAAACAAAAATATATTCAACAAAAAATTTCTTACATTTTTCCGCGTTTATTAAGTGGTTAAAAATTTAATTGAATAAATATAATTTTTTACAAAAATATTTAGAAAATAAAATGTCAGGTACTTGGCGCCAACAAATAAAAATTCAACAAACAAAGTTATTCTTACTTTAAAGCGGCTTCTATTTGAAATTGTTGTTGTTGTAGAAGAAAACACCTCATAAAATAACTAAAACAACTGTCATACATATTGCTTGTTTACTTGAATAGTGTCTTAATTCAAAAAATATTTTTTTTCAGTAGAACCGTTTTTGATCAAACTTAAGAAAAAATAAAAATATCAAAAGTAACCTTGTGCCACAAAATATGTATATCGTTTATTCTGCACAGAAAAAAAAATAAAAATTGATTTTAATGAAGAAAATTGTAATATTAATTTAAAAATAATTTAAATTTGTAGCAGTAAACAAATTATTAGCATCAATTAAATATTTTTTGATATTAACAACGTTTTCTGCAGTAATATTGTTGATATAAGTAAACGTTAATTTCACTTGATTAAATTTTTAATTAAAACTGGAATTTTTTTTTTTTTTGATTAATGGTTTAATTGAAAATTTCAATGTGAAAACCCTACAATCAAAACTGAGATGTGTCATTTTTATACTCACACCATAATAATGGAGATAATATTATGCATTTCTGCTGATGTGTGTAACACCCTAACATATAGTCCTACCGCCACATTCTAGTATGCCGATCGACTCAGAATCACTTTTTAAGTTGATCTAATTATGTCTGATCATCCGGCTGGCTGTTTGTCATGTAACCTTGTGCGCAAAGAGCAGTTAATTTGATGAAATATACTAAATACTTACTTTTCAATTGTCAAAAGGACGAAGAAAATACAAAAACGGTGAGAATCGGTCCATAATTTCAAATAGCCTCCATACAAGCTGCTTTCAGAAAGAGAGTCTTTGTCCCCAAATTTTGCTGAAATCGGTCCATATTTGACCACAGCTTCCATACAAAAACTACTCCACAATATAGCTTTTAATGCCGAAACTTCCTTATTAATGTTGGTATTGATATACAATTTTGCGACGATAACTATTGTAATAGCTTTTATTTCTCTCAAAGCCTAATTTTGTACGGGTAGGTCCAAAAATGACCATAAATCCCATATAAGAATTCTCTCTAAAATCGCTTTAAGATGAACAAATCACATATAGATGTTGATATTTAGATATAATTCGGCATAAAAACTCTTATATTTATCTTCATCTCATAACATAATTTTGTCTCGATAATATGTCTCTTTATACTGTAGTGTAAGGCGTCAAATGGTGGGGCTTGACCGACTATAATTTCTTACAAATTATAAAAAAAAACGCTTTTTAAGAAGTAGAATAATGTCTAATTTTTTTTATCACAACTTTTAATTTTCCAACGATTTAGAATAACTGTTTCTATACAAAACTAATCATGGTATTGCGCACAGTTCTGTATACTTAACTAAAAAATCGTGCTTTTTGATTTATGACACTATTGAAGTAAATGAGAGATATTTAAAAATATAAAAATGCAAACTGGTGTTTAAAGAAAACTATCTATGAACATTTAAAATGACTTTAATCCCAGCAGAGAAGGCGTCATAAAGTTTAATAAACGCTAGAGAGTAACAATAAAACAATAATTAAACGCTGTAAATGCAACGCTTTAATGTCGCTAATAAAAGTGTTAAATTTATACTAAAATAACAAATTATAAATTAAATAAATTCTTAATTCTGTTGAGGGTGTAGTTAAGAAGAGACTCATAAACAATAAAATACTTGTTTGAGTCTTGTAGCGGCAATCAATTATTTTGTTTAGGACATTTAAATTTGAATGGTCCGTGTGCAACTGCGTGTACAAATAAAATAAATGTATGTACTCGTATGTATAAATTGTACGTGTGGTGACAAATTTATGTTTTATTGGCGATGGCATTTAAAGCAGAGAATTAAAAGAATGTTGTTTTTCTACTATATTTCTAGGTGACCCAAGTAAGGCCCAGTCGTTGTAGTTGTTGGTGGTGATCGTAGCAGGGCATTTTGTGTAGATGCATCTTAATCTAATCAAACTATAAAATAAATAATCTACAATGTTGCTGTAGAAATGTCCAATAAGCTTAATTCCTAATCATGGAGGCTGCGAAAGCTAATCTTGATATTTAAGATATTTTCGCTGCTTCATAACAACTGATCTTTGACAAGAATAGAACAATTTGAACAATTAAACACGTTGTTGTGTACTGTGTGCATTCGTTATTAATTTCCAAAAATTCAGTTTTATTTTTTTTGAAAATAACGTTTCCCTGTTTGTCATCTTTCGAACACAAAAGAAATACTGTTCTTATACAAGTCAACAAAAAGATGGTAACATATAATTTCGTTAAATTTTTTTAACCACAAACTTCATAGTGTTTGTTTCAGCTCATTAGTGTTTGTTCGTTTTTTTTGTGCTTAGCGCCATTTTGGCCAGAGAACCAAGCCGATCAGCTCGCCGCCGCCGCTTGATTTCACCAAGCCGCGCCGCCGCCGACTTACACGGCTTAGACGGCTCAATGAAAGCCGCCGATGACAGCAGCTGAGCTGTGAAATTTCTTAATTCGTGTGACTAAGTTTATTTTACAGATTTGCGTTTTAATGTATTAATTTCTTTGTCAAAAATGGTATGTTTTAGCATCAATGTGCAACATTCAAGTGCCGTTATATATTTTCTTAAAATTTTTCAAAGCGTTATTGTACTTAACAACTTTTTCTTAGTGTTTGAAAATATAATTGGTTAAATGCTTCTTTCGTTTTCTTTAATGCTTACATACATATGTGAATCTTTATTAAAAATAATTTTTACACAAATATTTCCATGATAATAACAAATTTAACTTGCAATATTTTCAAATAAACTTTCCATGTTCATATTAATATTTTGATGGACTCTTATTTAGGACACAACACCGTTTGAACATACAGAATTTTTTTTTCTCAAATATTTTAGTATTATACACATATGTATTTCCAAACATATCGATTAAGAAGTTCAGCCAAAAAAGTTGGTAATAGCAAAATATCAGTGAATGCTTTATTAAAGTAATCTATTTGAAAACTTGTTAAATTTAAAAAAAAAATATGTGAACAACATATTTTTTTCTTGCTTTTAACTAATTAGTGGTATAATTTTGACCACAATAATTAAATTAAAAAAATAGTTTTGCTGATAAGTTCAGGTTAAGGAAATTTTATATTTAATTATTGCAGAAAGCTTTACTTTTTGTAAATGGATATGGGTATGTGGTCCTACAGATAACATCAGTTTAAAACAGTAATGAGAAAAAAACGAAATTGAACTATCCTTTTATAATTATTTAATGTTTTGTACTTTAACATAAAAATAAATAGATATAGAAATGATAAATAGTTTTCCTTAACTGCCCGTCTACAACTGACATGATTTGCTGTTATAACTTGATGTTATAAAAGCGTTGCTAAAACATTTGCATTAACAACCGTGTTATAACATGAGAAAACTTCTAACATGATGAGTCTATACTTAACAATAACATCATATTAGTGCTAAAGTAAAGCATTTCATGTCAGTTGTAGACTGCATGCAAATAACAATTTTAAACATTTCAAGCCGACATTTAAGCCGCCGCCGATTCATTGACGCAAACGCCGCCGCCGCCGAACAATTATACCCACGCCGCCGCCGCCGATCAAATGCCTTCGGCTTGGTTCACTGATTTTGGCTCGTAAAAAAACCAATATATTTTACAAAAACAAAATACACATACGAAAAAAAAGCCAGAAACATAATAAATTAACACAATACACACACACAAGCTGTTCGTGCTTCGGTAGTAGCTAAAATTTTTTGTTTGTTCATTTCTTTATCAATGTAAAAAAAGAAACATTATAGAACATTAAAATATAATGTTTGTCTACAGTATTACTACAATTGTTCCGCTTTTTAACGAAGAACAGAACACTATATAACCCAGTAACTAACGTGAATTACACGTAATGATATATGTGTGGCTTACTCTGTATTTATGGAGTACACGGAACACTATATTCGTTTTAGGCTTACTTTTATATAGGCATGGCCGCTTTTTCATTGCTGACCACCAACTGTACAAAATGTATGAGAAAGCTGTCGTCTTTCATACAATTCTATGTACTTTGTATAATCGTTTGTAGTCAAAACAAAATACTTTCTCATACAGTGAAAGAATTATGCTTCATAAATCTAATTAATCAATTTCATTAAATTTTTTTCATTAATCCAATGAAAAACTTCATTACGGGAATGAAATTTTACAGAAATAATGAAGCAATTTCATTACCACTACGAAATTGAGTTTCGTAATTTGGTAAAGTTTTTCATTAAATTAATGACAACTTAATATCTCTTTTAAAAGAAAAATGTAACTAATTGTTATACATTATTTCAATAGGTTTTTAAAAAATAAAAATAAACTATTAATTAACGTATTCAAATATTTTTCAGTTATTGAAAAAAGTTTAACTTCATATTTTCCATGAAAAATTTCACTAAATCAATGAACACAAGATAAAGTTCTCTAAACTCAAAATACTTTTAACTAGAAAATATTTTCTTCCTATAACTGCTGTAAAAACGTATTTTTAATTCCATTTTAAGCGATAGACATGAAAATGTATGAAAAAAATTGCAAATTTCAATATTTCATAACATTATTGAAAAAATTCATAACGATTACAAAACACTGAATTAAGCTAAATGTTAGTAAATGGTTCAAATACATACAACGAGAAAGAAAAAACAAGAGCAAACAATTCTCACATTCTTTTTTCTTCAATTGTTAATTTAAATACACAAAATTTACGTAGTAGTACAAGCCAGCAAAATGGAAAGAAGCAAGATGAAGGTCGTCCCGGGCTGGAAAATTAATTAAATACAATTTACTAAAAGGTAAGCTTATACAAGTAAAACATAACATGATGTAACAGAAATATATAAATGAAATAAAATTAATATAACTTGATGATTTGAAATATTAAAAAAAAAAATTCATAGCAACTCAAAACGCACATTGCAATGGCTGAAATAAATAAACATAAATATATATATATGGTCATAAAAATTACCAAATTTAATCAAATTTAATTTAATGAGTTTATGTCATTAAACAAATTAAAATTTTTATCGATCTTATGAAACATTTCATTAACAGGGGACTAATGTAACATTCTTCATTAATCCAATGAAACATTACATAGGTTGAATTTTAATGTAATTTTTCCTTGGATTAATGTCACTTCTTTCCCTTAACCACTAGCTTTATTAGAAAATTAGAAAATTGTTAGACCAAACAGCATTTAACAGATTCTTAATTAGATTTAACAATTATCTTCTTAAAAATAAAGATGAGAAAGTCAATGAAAGTTGTTAAAAATAAAGCTAAAGTTTGATAAATTAACTGTTCTATAGAAATATATTCGATAGATTAAAGAATAATTTGTATATAAAAAACGCGAAATTTTTTTTGTTAATTAAATAAATAAATAAATAATTATATCATCATTGAATTCAGCGTACTATAAATAGCTTTACCAGTAGGGTGCCTAGAAGGTTGGTTCACTGATGTATGAGAAAAAAGAAAAGTTTTGGAATCATATTCTACTAGCAATATTTTTTTGTCTTACGTTAAAAGAAATAAAAATTGCAAAAAGAAGTCACATCCTAAGAATTAAGTATTTTTGAAAAAAGTCCATTTTTGTATTTTAATATTTTATTAACTATCAATTATTATTTATTAAAACTGAAAACATTTAGAATTAAGCTTAAAAAAATAAAACTTTGGTTCTTATACAACATAAAGCAATAAAATAATTTTTTGGTCACGAAATCTTGTTTACTGTCAAATCTGGGCATCTCTGGTCTTGATTCAAGTTTCATCTATATTAATAAAAAATAAAAATATAAAAAATAAAAATAAAAAAATATCAGTGTTTGTTGTTTTTGTTTTGTTTAAGCTTTGTTATTGTTACAAGCAAGACTGATGCTTATACATAATTCTTATTCGCTTAACAGTTTTATTTGCTTTAATTAATAAGCACGACAAATAAAATCTTGTAAGTTTAAAATTTTGTATTCCCAAAAAAATTACTTTGATAAATAAAATAAAAATAATAAAAAAATTTAAACAAAATTTAAGGTCAAAGCGCGGGCCCTTACACGAAAAATAAATTAGAAGTCGATAAGAGAAAAAATTTTTTTGACCTACCCTAGTGCCCAGCTTGTTCAAATTTGCGACTAACGCAGTATAATAAGGTATTCTTGGGGCTTAGATTGCTCTTATAAAGTAGCCATTTTTGTTCGCAGGGTTCATAAAATTTTCGTGAAAATGAAGATGGAAAAACGAGCCATTATTATTCTATTACCAACGATATCTGGTTTATAATTAAAAATGTAGGCGGTCGGATGAACGAATAATTTGGATTCATTTCATGTCAGATCCACAAATTTCATTATCTGCATAACATGTCATTCCTTGTTTCCGTCAAAAGCCATTTATGACAATCGACGTGATTTTCTGGAATGAAAGTTAGTGAAACAAAATAATAACTTCTTCTTAGAGTTTATCGTTCCTACAAAGCAACCGAATCGATAACCCAGTTAACACACATGCGATGTACTATTGTAATTATTGTTAATCTACTCTTTTGACTGGTTGGTTGGCTGGTTGATAGACTAACTAAATACATGAACGACCGACTGACTGACTGACTGGCTGATGAACTGTTTGGCTGACAAACAACACTTTTAACATGACAATTATTATTGTTTAATATGTCAAAAGAAGTCAGACCCTAAATAAGAAAAAAAGTCATTTTGTATTTCAAATACTGCCTGTCTTTGTGCGTATATGTATAAATTTTAATAATTATGTGTGTTGCTTTGTATCTATGTATCTTCTTAAACTACATAACTTATAACTTTGCAGTTGTAGATGTTTGTTGAAAAAGCCGCAAGACTTTTATAATTATAATAAACATTGTATAAACGATTGCTAGCAGTATGTGAAAAATCTTATTGTTAATTTACTTAGCTAGGTAAATAATTTGGATAGGTATAACCCGGTAGAACTAGAAGTGGGCATTTAAATATCCCAGTGGTGTATTGTATCCATTTGTCATGAAATTTACATAAAGAAATTGTTTAATTTGCAGCTAAAACTCGAAAAAAGCCCTAAAAATTGTTTAAAAAATGCCCCAGAAAGCCAAAAATAGCTTATTTGAAAATAAATCATTCATCAATTTAATAATATGTTTTTTGCATTAAAAAAAAACACCAATTCAAATCAAAGCGAATTTATTCTTCAGGTTGCGTTAAAAGCACAGCTGTGCTACTTTTTTTTCGTATTTAGAGAGAGCAGGGTTGCTGGCTTTTCTCTTAAAAAATTGTCAAAAGTTTTAACAAAATTCGTCAAAATCGTCACGAACATTTAAAAAAATCGTCAACAAATCGTCAAATATGTAAATTTTACAAATTAGCGACAATTTATTGCATTGATTGTTTCAAAAATATAAATTTTTAACAAGAAATTCCATTCTATTTATTTCAGCAAGTGAGCTGAAATATATTTATCATTTGAAAAGAACTACATAAGAAAAAATATATTTCCATAAAATCATAAACAAAAATTTATTTATTTCATTTATCAATATTCACAAAAACATTAAATAAAATATAAAATTTCATTTGCTATTAACTTGAGCTACCTTTTAATGACTAACTTTTAGCGCTGTCACTGTTGCAAATAGTTTTTACTGTTGAAGGTGGTAAACCAAGGGTTCTGTCTATATCTACAGCCTTTTCACCCGACTTGAAACGTTTTACTACGTCCAATTTTAGTTCCAAACTAATGCATTTTCTTCTCTTTGCACTCATTTTTCTACACAACTTCTTATTAAGGACTTACTTCTTACCTTCTAACACGCAACTATACCTAGAATAACTTACCTAACAGAATTAAATGGGAATTCGCCTTTTTACACTCAAATAGAAAAATTCTTCACATGTGATGATGACTTCAGTGAAAAAATCCAATCGTATGTAGCGACGCAAATCGAAATCATAAAAACGCAAAGCAGATTTAACTTATTTTTAAAAAAGCAACGCAAATAGGGCCGACGCAAATCGGGGCTCTAGTGTATATTTTTTGCAGTATCGATGGCATTTTTATAATTGTAGAATTCGAATTCCTAATGCTTCTAATTGGCTTGTGATGGGGGAAGAATTTTTTTGTTTAGCTTCCAATAATTTTTGTATTTCGAAAAATTGATTTTTACGTTTTGAACTGTTCCCAATATAATTGTAAATATTCCTTGTTAGTGTTTTATTGATGCCAGAAAATCGTCATAACTCTATAACTTTTAATAAAAAAATCGTCAATCGTCATTTTACTATATTTTCTCAAAAAAATCGTCAAAATGACGAAAAGTCGTTACATCTAACAACCCTGAGAGAGAGAAATGTCAAAATTTGCTTGTGTTTTTGACATTTTGACCACCGAAAGCATATACAGAATTACCCAACAGATAATATTGAACTACGTCGTCCATTGTGGCTTAAATGGACTACCTACAACAATCTACTGTAATATGGACCATGTTATAAGAAATAACCATGCAGTGCTGCCAACAACTGCATGATGTATACTTTTCTATAGTTTACAGTATTACACATTGGTAGCCCTGATGGTGTCCATTATTAATTGTTTATTTAAAAGTGAAAGTTTGTGAAATTTGTGAAAAAAGGTAAACAAATTAAAAATACCAAGTAAATATATTTAATAATAGCAATAATAGACTACAGGGCACGCCATAAAAGGCGATTAGTAAAAAATGAAAAATGCTTAAACTACTCCTTGAGTTTACTCCATACTGTAGTGACATGGAGTACTTTTTAAACTAACCCACTTTAGTACTCCATGGAGTAGTTTAGGGACTACTTCGGTGGGTTATATGGTCCCCTCCTAGGACATCGTAATGTTAAATGGACCACCTTTTACCCATATATTTGGAGTAGTTTTGGAGTACTCCTACTTCTTTATGGACTATTCTTTACATGCATGTATGGACTAGTCTCGTTATCTGCAGGGTATTTGGGCCGAATATTATCTGGATACACAATCTGCATGAAATTTGCTGTCTTAAAGGGACAATCGCAAATTTTTTTTATCTATATTTACATTTAAAAGGAAGGTAAAGGTATTTTCGGTAACTATTGTTATATTTGAATGGGAACTATGGTCAAATGCGAACCGAATACAAAAAAATTTAATTTTCAGTAAAATATTTTTGGGTATAATTAAATCTTAATACGAACGTAATTAGAAGGTTTATGGACACAAAGAGTCTGTTTGGAAACATGTTTGTGACATTTTAGGCCAGTTCTCACCATTTTGATAGACTTCGTCGTTATGGAAATTAAGACATATTTACCTAATTTAATCATATTATCTACAACATTGCAAATTTTACTTTGCGTTATTCATACTTGAATTTTAGAGTAAGACTCGTACTTAAAGTAAGTATAAAAACATAATTTGTCCCGAGAAAAAGAAAAATCGGCGACACCGATAGTAATACATATTAAGTGTTTTCTTGATATCGCTAAAAGTTGCCATTTGTGCAAATCGGCGAGAATCGTTACATGAAGACTCTTTTTAATGTTTGTGTAATTTCAAACAAATTAATGTCAGTTTGTCAGGAACATCAATTCAAAAATCAATTGAAAATAATTAAAAAATATATACGTATGTATAAAAAAGTAAAAGTTGAATTTTTTGATTAAAATGTGAAAAATGCATTAAGAAAGCCTAAAACCAAATTTGCTCAAATTATTGCTAAAAATTATTGTTTGTCAATTACACTGTGCAACAAAAAAACCAGGCTCAATACTTGCAACGCGGAATAAATCTAGACTATTGGTAGAGCAAATATGCCAAAGGGGTTTGAAAAGTTAGATCGGTTTCCCGAAATATCGGCCCCAAAATTTTTTGAATTTTTTGAAAAGGCGTTTGGTATAAGTCAAAAAAAAAATATACTAAATGTACTTTTGAGCTAAAATACTATTTCAGATGCCTTTAGTAGAATTGTATGGCGATTCTTTGCTTAGAATATATTAACCCTCTTACACTCATTTTAAGGGGTAATTTTTTTATTTTTTTTTTTACTTCCCTACAAACGAATACTAAACAGCACTTTAGAGGGTTAAAATGTTTCACGAATATTTTCTGCATCAAATTTTACCAGGGGTCTTCTAAGACCAAAAGTTCGTGCAATGTAAGTTAAACGGATTTTCGAAATTCCGGGCCTTGAAATTTTGGAATTTCTTGAATAAATGATGTGATTAAAATTTTGCTTCTAATATATTTTAGCCTTCATACTATTTTGGTAAACTTAAGTCTTGGAGCAAGAGCAACCGTATTAATACACAAAATTTCGATTGGGTAAATCCATAAGCAATGCATACATTTTTTTAAAAGTTTTTTTTTTACAAACGGACACCCTACATAATTAAACAGCGTTCACGATTTTTTTATGATCAGATCGAATGTCATTTAAAAAGGATTTCAAAATTTAAAAATAAGCAAATATTTTTATCAACCAATATATTTATATAAAAGAGTTGCGTGAGTGACTGACTGTCTGACTCATTCATCATCGTCCAGCCGAAACCGCTGACCCTAGAGACTTGAAATTTGGACTAGCGATTGGTCACTCTCCAAATCGATCTACTGTCGGGATTTTTTTTTATCTCCAAAACTAAAAGAAATGCAAAATAAATGTACTACTTATCGTTCTTCTTTAGAAAAATAAGCGGACAGTTGTCTGGTACTTTTTTGAAATTCGGCCCTATAAGAGAGTAAACGGGTAAAATCTGAATTTTAGTACTTTCTTTAGTACTATCTTTTGAACCAATAAACATAGAAACAAAGTTAATACCACATTCGAAACTTATCAAAAAATTACGTATATAAATTTGGTACTTTTTCGAAATTCGAACATTAAAGAGGTGAAAATTTTAACTATTTTTGGTTCTTTTTTTAAAACATTTTCCTCCATTCATTGACATATTCGTACTCAATTATCGGCTGCCACTACAATACTGAAATTTTTGATACTTTAATGGGGGAAAAATATAGTACCCAAAAAATTTAATACGCGAAATTAGATATTTTTCTTAAGCTTTTTGGTTCTACTAAAGTAGCCGGATAAATGCTAGAATTGAAACAAGTTTAAACCTAGAAAAATAAACTTTGGCATAAAAATATGTCCACGAAGAAAAAGGAGACGCTAACGAAGTAGCGGGTATGTGCTAGTATCACATATAATGCTAAAAACTTTGTGATTGAAATTCTGCCAGATGTACTCACAAATGGCAAATGAATGAACTTTCTTTTTTCAAACTTTCACTTCAAATTTAATATTGATTTGCTAAAACCGAATATAGCAGTCTTACGTACTATTGAGACGTTTAGGATTGAAAATTATTTCAACAGACGCACATGGCTAAATCGGCTTAAGGACTCAAAACATATACTTAAATATTTTATGGGGGTTAAAGATAAATATTTCTTGGCGTTACATAAACAATGACAAACTTAGGATAACCTCTACTACTACTCGTGATATTGGAGGATATACAAACCTTGTGTTTTACGCAACCCCAACATCTGAGCTTGACATCAATTTGTATATTCTGTGGCCGTATTCTGTAATTCGCGTAATTTGTAAATCTCTATCGCTTAAAATCTATAAAGTTGATTTAGCGATTCTTGGCAACGAATGCAATTCTGTAACGTGCATTGCTAAATTTGGCAATGCCATAAAAATTAAATTCGCCGTAATTTTAGCTTTTTAATGTCATCGGTAAAATTTTTAAATTTTGTATTCTCTAAGGCATTTAAGCGATCGAAATTAAGCTTTAGCTAAGCGAATTACAGAATAAGGCTGCAGTTTTTTCTAATAATGATTTTTTTTGAGTTGATTAGTGTAAGTATTAAAAATTTTATTATTTAAAAATATCTTAATTAAAGTTTTAAAAAATTATCTTTAACAGTAGAATTACAAATCTTTGCAGAGTCAACTTCTCCATACATTTTTGATTTTCGTAATTTCAATCACGTCTCAAATAATGTTTTATGATTGTCTGAAATAAATTTAATGGATTTTTTTTTTGTTTTAATTTGTCAATAAAGTTATTTATTTAGTTTTTTGGAAATTTATTCAATTAAAGTGAATTATTTATTGGCTTTTTTTTTGTTTGTTGCTTTAAAGAAAATTATTGTAAAAATTTCATTAATTACCTTGATTTGCATATTTGCCTTTTCAAATTTAATTTTGATTATTTAATTTTAATTTCAGTACATTTTTTGTTATTTAACATGATAATTGTTATTGTTGTTTTTTTGTTAAAAGGTGTGATAATCAATTATTTCAATTTAATATTACGTGCTGGGAAAAATGTTACGAGTATCTCGTTTACTTTAAAAATAGTATTTTGTAAATTTAGTTAAAGTTTTTGAGTTGTAAGAGTATTTCTTTTTTATTTATACTCGTATACCAATACCACTATAGTGGTAAGGGTATTATGCGTTTGTAATGATGTGTGTAACACATAAAAATCTTGGTTCTTAACCTACCTTTTGGTGTACCGATCGACTCAAAATTACGTCCGTCCGTCCGGCTGGCTAATTGTCTATCCATGTAACCCTTGTATGCGAAGTACAGGGGGCAAACTATGGCAGTCGTGATCGAATGCTTTTTCGATTCGAAAGCAATTTTATTTCTAATTCTTTCTGTCTATACTGAACGGATCGAAATAATTTTTTTAGTATTGTAAAGTATTTATTTGAGTTTTTAAAACACCGAAAAAATAATTACGATTCGTTCAGTATTGACTGAAATAAAATTGCTTTCGAACCGAAAAAATATTCGATCACGACTGCCATAATTTGGCCCCTGGGGCAATTTCGCAGATAATTTAATGAAGTTTGGTACACACATGCATTTAAATTTTCACAAGAACGAAACCTATTTAAAATGGTAAGAATCGGTCTAGAATTTCACATGGCCCCCATACAAACTTTTTTGGGAAATAGAGTCTTTGCGACCATTACTCGTCTTATTATGTTGGTATTTTGATAACATTTTTGCCACCTAAGTCATCCTACACTCCTGAAAATAGCTTTAAAAGCCATAACTTCCATATAAATATTTGAACTGATATATAAGATTCTATGTTGTGGCAAAATTTTTTACTGGTAGGTCCAGAGCTGACCATAGTTCTCATATAGATGTCGATATTTAAATAATATTTAGCTCAAAAAACACTTTTATGAACCTTAACCTCAAATACTAATTTGGTTTTTCCCTTGAGTCCCATATAGGTCACACTCTCGAAAAATAGTCTGAGTATACTCTCCCTGGCTGATGTGCTGCACCCCTCATGTGGTATAGTGAGCCATCTTGAGGCTTTTCAACCTCTTGATGCTACATCCACTGGGAAAAACAGGTATGGCTAATGCTGGAACACGAAATGACTCAAAATTGACCTAGAGCCTAGCCTCTACACAGAATATAAATAAAAAATGATTTCTATTAAAAAAATTTGTGATATTAATTAAAAAATTAATTAAATTTGCAGCAGTACACAAATTAATAGTATCAATTAATTCACTTGATACAATTTTTAATTAAAACTGATTTTAGTTTCGATGAATCGTTTAATTGAAAAAAAAAAAAACAAATTGGGAAACTTTGTTTCTGTGTAGGACGCGTGCATAGAGAAGCCGTCAGGAGGTATCGGAAGTTTTATCTTTTCCGCTGTATATTATTTCTGGCCTAGAGGAGCATGACAGGTTCTGCTTTGTCAATATCTTTCCTCGAAGATTGAAAATTTATGGGCGTATCAGGTGTATACAAGCCTGAGATTCGATAAAGATTTAAAATAACAGGGCTCTTGAAGTCATCGTGATTTCTTGAGATCGAGGAACTCTTTAGAGTATCTTGTCATTTGGTCACATGGGAGTCGGTTATCCCCGGTGAATGTATGCACCGGTCTGACTATTGGTTGAGGCCGCCGTTGGTATGCTTCTTGCGTGAAATCCTTCCTGTCTTTCTGGATGATTGTCTTTGCGGAAGCTTTGCTTTTCTAATGGAAATGTTTATCCGGCACAATTGGGTGTATTAACGGTGGCAATAGAAGAGTACTTTCTTGACGAAGGGATACTTTCCGGGGTTAATTCGTGGCTGTGGCTTATACCAAAAACCACATGGAAGGCTTATTTTGTACTCTTGTGGGAAAGTTCAGCCTGTGGCGAGTTTCCTTAGATACGGTTGCTACCAGATAGTTGCTGCTGGATTTTTAATAAAACAGGGGAGGTTAAATATCTCTGTTTTCTAAACAAGGGGCGTATGTGTAATGTCGGATTGTACACTTAAAATTGCTAACTGTGTATAAAGTTTCCGTGGACACAGGGGGCGGTTGGTAAGCGCATTATGTATCACCCATTGGTTAAGATCCACCACTAGATAAGACCATATGGAACGTGCTCATGTAAATATATTTCCACATTTGTCTCTTTATACTGTGGTGTAGGGTATCCAGCGGTAGGGCTTTCTAACTTGTTTTGTTCTGTTTTTGTACGTTTGAAAAGACGCAGAAAAAGATTTGATAACAAAAATATTGTCATTATATATTTTTTTTTTTTTTGATTGAATTTGATTTGATGTGATTTTTTTTTAATTATTTGTCAAAGTTAAGCCTGGGAATTAAATTCGCTGTTTTACGCTTAATGAATTTTTTATTACTAAACAAAAACATTTTTATTTTTTATTTTTTGACACTTTAGATTTATTTGTTTTAAGTGTTTCTGACATTATTAGATTTTACTTAGTTAAATTTTTTTAATTGTACCGATAGTGTCATCTAAGATTTGTCAAACTCGGCTACACGTGTAAATTACTTTTGTGATGTTATAAACAGATAAAAAGTTTTTTTAAATTTTTGTTATTATGGCTACTGTATGTTGGAATGTGTGTATGCAATGGAGAATTTTTAAAAATGTTGATGGTTTCTACGATTGGCAAATCAAAAGTTAAGAGTTTCAAGCAACTTTTTTTCAAAGATTTGCATGTTTGAATTTCTCAAGTAAAATCTCTATTGCAAAGCCCAAGGTCAGCCTATCAGCCAAGTATACCAAGAAAATGCACGAAAAATTGGAAATAATACAGAGGGCCAAATCTTAAAATTCGTGATCGAAAGAGGTTTTGTATCGAATAAAAGTTAGTGACGTATCGAAACCCGGATCGCTACATTTGAAGCTTACGACAGCCTTTAATCTATCGAATGACATTTCGTGAGAAGGTATTCGATCAACTACTCGTTATCGAACGCGACACAAACTGTTCGATGTCGAATACGGTGATCTCAAAAAGTAAAATTTTGATTATAGTCATTCGTTCACGAATGCGACGATTTGGCCCCAGTTTGTGCTGATGCAAATTACATTAAAAAATCACCACGATATTAACAAATCAGATATTTCACTTATTTGATGAAAGATACAAAATTTTAAAAATTTATAAAATTGTTGATTCGAAACATTGCATATGAAGAATTAAGATTCTCATTAAATTTTCCTTTACCGTTTTTTTTTTGCGTTTTATAATTTAAGCCTTTAATTTCGAATAATTTATTACTCCCGTCAAAACTGCGATGATCCCTTAGTGCGCAATCGCCTAAAAGATGAAGCTGAAAATTGTAAGACGTTTTTCATGCAAAATTACACGCTGTTGTAATTTTGCTATTTTTTATGAATTCCATTTTTTATTGCTCGAATATCCGAAACCTTCAATGCAAATTAAGGGGTGGTACAGAGGTAAACAATTTTATAAATTAGTATTTAGCAGCGTAACTGCACAAATTTTGTATGACATGCGCGAACTGCGAAATAGAAAAAATCTTTTAAAAAACAATTTAACTTTGCATAAATCCTGACAACTACCCTTCATAAAGCAGCAACAAAAAAATAAAGGACACGAATAAGGATTTACTATAATGTAAATAATTTCAAATTACAAAACACACACACACACACACACAAAGGCAACAATGAAAAATTAAATAAAAGAAATATACAAATCCACGGAGCTGATTAATATTCTTATCATATTCATTCATGACATTTAATTTACATGTTTCTTTCTATAAGTCAGCTTATTTTTGCCTGCTTGTTTGCGTGTATTTGTTTCCTTTTTGCCGTTGAAAGGATACTTTCCGGTATTTGTGTTTGTTTTTCTTTTGTCCCCTCCAGTTTTGACAAATTTATTTTGTAAGTTTTTGCTGTCATTTCACTTGTACAATTTGAATTTAATAACAATTTTTACAATCAAATTAATTGGTCACGCTAAAACAGCACGAAAGATTAAAGGACGATATTTTAGGCGAATATGACTTTGAGGATTTTTGAATGAATGAATGGAGAGAAACGTGCATTTTTTGTTTGTTTTTTGTTTAAGGGAGGTTGTTTTAAAACTTATGTTTTGAATAATAAAGATATAACTAATGAAATAATAGTGTTATGAACATGATAATAAAACAACTAAATGATAGAAAATATACTACAATACCCTCTTCGTGATTATTGAGTTTTATTGAAATTTTCGTTTGTGATTCTATATGAAATCAGGGTTCTAAATAATCTGAGAAGGTTTTTTATGCCAAAAGAAACAGTATTTTAAAATACATACTAACTTACATACATACAAATTTATGCATTTATCGTTGTTCCGAAAAACAAAATCAAAAACATTCAATAAAAAATCTGTTACAGATTTCATAAAAGTACTTATGCAAAATGAGTTTTATTTGCAACAAAAATAAATCACTTTTTCGTAAAATTTAATCGATATCGATTTCAAGATAATGTTGATGTCAAACATGAAATATAATGGAAAACTCGACAATTGCTATATATTTATAATGTTTTCGATATCGTTATAGCACCACAATATTGAATAGAATAAGCGTTGTGCATATGTGTAACACTTTAAATATTGGTCCTAATATACCGATTGACACAGAACCACTGGCTTAGCCTATTTAACTGTGTCCGTCCGACTGTCTGGATGTCTGTCCATGTAAACCTAGTGCGCAAAAATCCGGTCAAAATTTTATAGATAGTTTGATGAAATTTTGTACGTAGGTTCTAATTACCACAAGGACCAAGCCTATTGAAAATGGTGGAAATCGGCCTATAATTTCACATAGCCATCTTATTATGTTGGTATTTAGGTTACATTTGGTGCATTCTATGACAATCTACCCAATAAAAAATTTCATCATTTTGCGAAGCACTAATGGTACATTTAAAAGAATAAGCGCACAATTATGCGCTACGCAAAACGACATACAGAAATGCAGTAAAATAAGTGAAAGAACTCTCAACAACTTTTATAAAAAAATAACATTTCATTCCCTTACGGCATTCCCTTACTACGAAGCAGGTTTGTAAGGCAGAATTCTTAAAAATAACTGTATCAAAACACTCAGTGTGTAAAACTGATCGTTACATCCAACAATTTTTATATGCGCTGAATAATGCGCTTTATGTGTCAAAAATGTATTGCTTCAAAGTGGGAACTCGTCATATCAAATTCATGTCTTCCGTAAGCGCAATGGTAAGCGGAACTTTTAGGTTTCTCCCTTACAAACCTGCTTCGTTGGAAGCTCCATTTTTTATTGGGTAATGGGTCGATTAAGGATGATGACTGAACTGAAGTTAAGTTGCCAGCAGCGAAATCAGGCAACGCCGCTGTTGTTAAAATATAAAGAAGACACACAAAACATTAATGGCAGTTACTGTGTTGCAATATCAAAAAATAACTAACCTGTGATATAATTTTTAAGATTGTGTTTAATTAAATTTTCTTGTTTAATGTTTTTTATGTTTGTCTAACAAATTATTGTTCAATGTAATAAAAAATTAATTTCTCTAATTACGAATCCCTTGATATAGTGAACATAACATTCACGAAACGTTAGGAAAATATGGATTAAATGCATTTTTAATTACATATAGAACTTTAGGCCGTATTAGCTAAAATAAAATTTTATTTAATGAACATTCACATTGGCCAAACAACAAAAATATAGATAAAATAATAAATTGTTTATAATCGTCGTTGCCTAATTTCGCTGCTGACAACTCAACTTAAGTTGTGTTTCAATCCGTAATCGACCCATAATTCATCTTTTATCGGAATCGGTTCATATTCACCTGAACTCACATACAAATACTACTGACGAAAAAAGCTTTTAATGCCATAATTTTCTTATAAATGTGTGGTATTGACATAAAAGAGAGAGAAACTGTTATGCTGTGAGGTTCAAAATTAACCATAGGTCTCATATAAACCCCTTCCTGAAATTACTCACTGACAAAAAATCTCATATAGAGGAAATAATAATATTCAACGCAAAAAAAAGAGTAAAATTACAAAGTCTCATTATTAGTCTCATCTCTCAGACTTGCATTCTTTATGCGTGCATAAGCTAGTGTTTTTAAAAATTTCTTGTAGAAACTACAACAACACCACACAAGTAGGTAAAAAACGATTCACTTGTTTTGTGCAGAAACAAGAAAAACAACAGAACGAGAAGAAAAACATACATTATTTTCATGCTTAAAAGTAAAATCAACAGCAAAAGTTATTATTTAGTTTATATTTTTAGTTAAATATGTTCATTAAATTTTAAAGTAAAAAAAATAATATTCTCCTTCTGTTTCTGGAATAAATGTTTTAGGTTAGATTCAAAACAATTTCACAGTACGAATTCGGGAATAATTCAAATTAATAATTCTTGAATCATGCGCATTTTGAGATTGATTCAATCTAAGTTTTACTTAAATCAATCTCATTTTCGGATCATTTCAAGCACGAATTCGGGATTAAATACGGATAAGTTCAGTATTTCGCTCTTGAATAATCCGTACTTGAATCAATCTTTCTGTACTGGATTCAAGAAAATCCGTACTTACCGTAGTATTGATACCGCTTCGGATTGATTTGAAAACAGATGGAATGATTTTTCCTTTTAGTGTATTCTCTTACTTGATCTTCTTATTATTGCAAAAAAAAAATTAAATATTTAAAAAGTTTATTTAAATTGGCTTATAAAATCAATTTTCAGTAAAATTTTTAATAAAAATGTTTTTATAGCTATACGATTTTAAAAATCTTGATTTCATATAAAATGGAACACGAGTTATGTAGTTTTAAGAACTTATATGAAAAAATAATAATTAAAATTACAAATATAGACTTGATAATTCAAGGAACAAGTACCGAATCTTTTATACCCTCCGCTGACAGTTAGAATATTTTTGAGTGGGCTTTATATGGTTAATTATGGACCTATCTACACGAATTTGTACAATCTGATTTCTAGTCATATAAAACGGCAACAGAAAAAAAAATTGATTACAGTAGCATTATTTGTTACAGTGTTACGCGTTGACAGGGTGATTTCTTGTCATATTTAAATGCGACAGACAAAAATTTATGGTTGATTATGGACCGCTCATCACGAAAGTTGATAGTGGGATTTCTAGTCATATTAAACTGTGACAGACCAAAATTTAAATCAATAGCATTATTTGTTACGGTTTAAGGCGCACTAAAGTATTTTTCGAGGGTGGGCATTGCATCGGGCTTATGGTAAGTTATGGACCGAACTTCACGAAATTCTGTGGTATGATTTCTAGTCATATAGAACGAATTTGTAAAAAATATTATATCATTACTTTCATTCCGCCACTATTAATGCTAATTTTCATAACAAAATTATGAAGTTTTTAGGATGGTTGTTCCATATTCTGATTCATAACTCTTGTCTTACCGGTCTTGCGGGTTTTAAATCCCAAGCTGCTTCGGGTAACTAGAAACAATTTCAGTTTTCCGAAAGTGATCGTGTTTTCAACAGACAGACGGACATGGCTAAATCTATTTAAAGTCAAGGAGCCAGAATATATTTACTTTATGGGGTCTTTGATAAATAATAAAAAAGTTTTAAAGGGAATGACAAACTTAGTATACACTCATTCACCACTTGTGGTAGAGGGTATAACAAGATTCTCTTTTTCGATGATAGTTCGAACATTTTTCGAAAAAATGTTTTTACTCGAAACTTTGCACACTTGGTATAGTTGGAGTAATATCAAGCCGAAAAATTTAAAATATATCGAATTAAAGGAGGAAAATGCGATTGGTATTTTCACCAACCAGTTAGATAGAATTTCAGGAAAAAGCTAATTTTTAATACAAACTCAATTCTTTGTAATCAATTTGCAATCAATTTAATTGGAATCACATGACTTCTTAGCATAAAATTGGAAAATTTATTGTATGATTTCAATTTTAAATCAAGAAATCAATACTATAAAGAAGAAATCTATTCATATAGTCATTAATTGCAATCGGTTTGACATTTTAAAAGTTTTACAGGAGAAGCAAAAAACTATTTAAAATGATGAATTGTCTTAAACTGTTTTCAGTTTATTATACCCTTCACCACAGGTGGAAAAGGGTATATATAAGTTTGTCATTCCGTGTGTAATTTCTATAATATTGATCTAAGACCCTATAAAGTATATATATTCTGGGTCCTTATGAGGAGAGATGTTGATTTAACGATGTCCGTCTGTCCGTCTTACGTTTGATATGTGTTTTCCGGATACTCCAGACATGATAGCGACTAGGTTGTTTTACATTTATGTCACATATAGTCCACCATTTCTTGCTATTGAAATTCAGCAAGATCGGTGCACAAATGGCTGAGATATGACCAAAAAACCACGACTGCCTCTGATTTTGCCCAAAATCCCTTGTTGTTGTTGTACGGCAAGAGCCAAAGTTTCCAAATTAGGTACACACATTAACGTTATCAATACACAGCATCCCACAAAATGTGGGCGGGATTGAACAAGTGGGCGTGGTACCTCCCGTTCATATTTATTTTTAATGATATTCATAAAACGTTCCTTCATGGTCCAGTTGTCTAGGGGGTTTGCTTAGGTTAGAAACTGTGAGTCCCTGGTTCGAACCTTGTTTTTTCAAAAAGAAAATTTTTTTATGTTCTGAAACGATTTAAAAAAATATTTACCAGTTTTAACTTTTTAAATTTAGTTTATAATGAAGTTTTATGTAATGTATATATGTATGTTTAGGTAGAAATTATTAAGGTTTTGTCTAGTTGCTCTGTATTCTGCTCGCACAATGGTGAAGGGTATATAAGATTCGGCACAGCCGAATATAGCACTCTTACTTGTTTTTCTTATAAAACCTGCCAGTTGTTTTGATAATTGATTCGATTATTTCATATTGATTTATTGGCGATTACTTTTTTATATGATGAATTTCATTTAAAAATCGAGATAAAACTGAAATTTTGAACCCGACCCCCTCAGATATCGATGAAATTTTGTTCATAGCTAAATTTGATCAATACAAACAAACTCTCATTTTTAGAAATGACTGTTTTGCGATTTTTTGGGCGTGACACAGTGGGAACGTTTTCGAAAAAACGCGAAAATGGTCGAAAAGAGCTCCATTTAAACTACAATAACTCAGAATCGGCTAAACCGATTTCCATGATCTTGGTATCATTAAAAAGATATTTTAACAGGCTTTATGACACGTTTAAAAAAAAAAAAGAAATACACTGTAAAAAAATTTATTACAAAAAAATATTTTAACTGACGAAAAAACCAAAAAGATCAAGGGTTTTTTTACAGTGTATTAATTTTTTAGAAAGGTTTATCCTTCATCTATACCATATCAAAAAATAAAAATGGGTTCTTTTTTAGTTTTTTTTATATAATATTTTAAGTAGTGTCACTTCTAGTAATTGCCCTTATATTTTATAACAAAAAAAAATTTTAGGTAACGAAAAACCAAAAAAGATCAAGGATGTTTTACAGTGTATTACTTTTTTAGAAAGGTATTTCCTTCACCTATAACATATCCAAAAAGTAAAATGGGTTCTTTTTTTTTTTTTTTTTTTTTAAATAATTTTTTAAGTAGTGTCACTTCTAGTAATTGCCCTTATATTTTATAAAAAAAAAAAATTTTGGTAACGAAAAACCAAAAAAGATCAAGGATTTTTTACAGTGTGTTACTTTTTTAGAAAGGTATTTCCTTCACCTATAACATATCCAAAAAGTAAAATGGGTTCTTTTTTATTTTTTTTTTTTTTTAAATAATTTTTTAAGTAGTGTCACTTCTAGTAATTGCCCTTATATTTTATAAAAAAAAAAATTTAGGTAACGAAAAACCAAAAAATATCAAGGATTTTTTACAGTGTATTACTTTTTTAGAAAGGTATTTTCTTCACATATAACATATCCAAAAAGTAAAATGGGTTCTTTTTTATTTTTTTTTTAAATAATTTTTTAAGTAGTGTCACTTCTAGTAATTGCCCTTATATTTTATAAAAAAAAAAATTTAGGTAACGAAAAACCAAAAAAGATCAAGGATTTTTTACAGTGTATTACTTTTTTATACAGGTATTTCCTTCACCTATAACATATCCAAAAAGTAAAATGGGTTCTTTTTTATTTTTTTTTTAAATAATTTTTTAAGTAGTGTCACTTCTAGTAATTGCCCTTATATTTTATAAAAAAAAAAATTTAGGTAACGAAAAACCAAAAAAGATCAAGGATGTTTTACAGTGTATTACTTTTTTAGAAAGGTATTTCCTTCACCTATAACATATCACCTATAACATATCCAAATATGAATTCAAACAATAAGTACAGATGCATTAAAATATCTAATAAGTGTTGCGCTTCGCTTCGTAAAATAAGTGAAAACGAGGCTGCAAATATAATTGAATATTTTCCAGCTGTCGCCAACATTCATTGTAGCCGTATTTGCGAAACTTGCCGGAATACACTGAGAAAAGCGCGCAGTCGTAATGAATCCAACGTGGAGCAGAATGAAGTCTCAAATTATTTGCCAACAACGCCCAGCGATGAAGTTAGCGAAGAATTGAATGAACTTCCAACTTGTAATGCAAACATCGAAAGGACGGAAGTCATTGAAAATATAAATGATCATATTATTCCTCATCTACCAAACCAAATGTCGCCTCTTAAAAGGAAATATATGAAACAAGATGCATACAGAAATAGAAAATCACTGCAAATTTTCGAAAATATAGCAGATTCACTTGGAGCTGATCCATTATCTGATTTGTCAGCGCAACTTGAAAACGTCAAAGCCATTTACAAAGAAATTTTGGAAAACATCAAATAGAGAACAGCTCAAATCTTTTGGAAAAGCAAAAACTTTTATCTCTCTTACCAATCAATATGAGTCACGCAGAAATTAAAGATCGTTTTGGGGATTATATATCTCACGATTGTATCAAAAAAAGTAAAGATATCCAAAGGAATAAAACGAAGTTTGCAGATATCAATCTTTTTAAAATGAGCAGACGTAGTTTACCAACCGAAACTCTAAGCACAGTCAAGTTATTTTATGAAGATGATGAAATTAGCCGAATGATGCCTGGATCGCAAGATTCAATTACTGTTAAACAAGGAAACTTACGTGAAAAAGTACAAAAAAGACTTTCGGTACGTATTACTAGAAGTGACACTACTTAAAAAATTATTTAAAAAAAAAATAAAAAAGAACCCATTTTACTTTTTGGATATGTTATAGGTGAAGGCAATACCTTTCTAAAAAAGTAATACACTGTAAAAAATCCTTGATCTTTTTTGGTTTTTCGTTACCTAAATTTTTTTTTTTATAAAATATAAGGGCAATTACTAGAAGTGACACTACTTAAAATATTATATAAAAAAAACTAAAAAAGAACCCATTTTTATTTTTTGATATGGTATAGATGAAGGACAAACCTTTCTAAAAAATTAATACACTGTAAAAAAACCCTTGATCTTTTTGGTTTTTTCGTCAGTTAAAATTTTTTTTTGTTATAAATTTTTTTACAGTGTATTTTTTTTTTAAACGTGTCATAAAGCCTGTTAAAATATCTTTTTAATGATACCAAGATCATGGAAATCGGTTTAGCCGATTCTGAGTTATTGTAGTTTAAATGGAGCTCTTTTCGACTATTTTCGCGTTTTTTCGAAAACGTTCCCACTGTGTCACGCCCAAAAAATCGCAAAACAGTCATTTCTAAAAATGAGAGTTTGTTTGTATTGATCAAATTTAGCTATGAACAAAATTTCATCGATATCTGAGGGGGTCGGGTTCAATGCATCTCGATTTTTACATGAAATTCATCATATAAGGAATTCAAACGATTCATCGTTATTCGATTAACCGATAATTTTGGGCGATTAACTGTTCGAATTATTTAAAATTGCTTATTTTCGATAAACGAATAATTTATGTCAATTAATCGTATTTTAATTTTTTCACAGTATTAGTTTTTTTCTTTAATGTAAAAAAAACAAGCCGGTACGTTTCAAATACTTATTGTTTCTTAACTCAGAAACGTTTCCTAAGAAGTAACAAGTTTTTAAAATATATGACTATAGTATAGACTGAAACCAAAGATTTTGGGAATAATTAATTTTTAAGAATGTTAAGTACAGACTTTTACCAAATTGATTCAGATGACTTTTTTAAGACGAATAAAAACAACCTTCTACCAGACTTTTATAAGACTATTAAAAGTACTTAATAAAATTATTGAAAAATCAAAAAAAAGATTCAAGTGGTATAAGGAAGACTACTAATTTTTAGAAAAGACATGAAAAGGAACAGAGAAATTGGAAAGGCTTTATAACGCTTTACTTGCAATCTCTTCAACGTCAACAATAAATGAAAGACTCTTTTCTAAATCAAGTTTCATCAAAACAAAAGAAAGAAATTTTTTGAGTCATAAAGTAAGAAAATTTATTAAACCAAAATAAAAACCAAAAATAAAATTACAATTTTGATAAATGTTTGCATTTTATGATATTATTTTTGAGAAATATGGTTTAAAAATAATGGAAAAAACAGAATCTAGGAATTTTTATTTCTCATGGTTAGTAACATTTATTATAAACTTTCCTATTATGTATTCGAATGTGTATTCTATGTCAATTTACAATCCTCAAAAGCTTTTATACTTTAATAGTCTTATTCAAGTAAGAAGAAAGAAGAAATGACTTCGCTTGACTGGTGTAGTTTTTGTCCCTATTCAAATTGCTTTCGTAAATGCTGGAGGTCCCAATAAATGTGAAAAAATATTAGTTTTACAAACTCTAAAACCCTTCTTGGTTGGATATAAAGAGTTTTCTGAGAATATTTTTCAATGGCCTACAAAGGAAGCAGAATGCACTTTAGAACGGTTTCTGATAACGAATAGTCATTCCAGAGCAAATATAGATATATGACAATATTTAACTCTCTAAAAAGTTAATTTAAATTTAAAGAATTTTACCAGTCAAGTGCAAACTTTATAATAGTTTTAAATATATGTCAAAAGAGATAAAAAAGTATGTTTTTCAAACAGTTACAGAAATGGACAACAAAATTAGTTACGTAAAAGTAATTTTACGATTGCTAAGAAGTTTTCTTTGATTTACTCAAAATCAGGAATTGACTGGTTTTTAAAATAAACGATTTAATTGGCAATGTTGCATATTATGCAGTAATGTCTCTTAGGGCTTAAAAATCAGAGCATGTTAAACTCTCTTTTTGGTTTAAAATGTGTTTAAACCAACAAATCTATAAATCACTAAACATATAAACCAACTTTAAACGCATAAAATTTGGCGTTTAAACTACCAATACAGACCATATGAATTTGATAAGATTTATCGTAGTGCTGCCACATGTTATGTTTTTAACAATATATAATACATGGGACACTGATTTATAGTTGTTGAGTTTAAACTACATATAAATTCAGGTTTTGTTCAACTAAACCAGCGTTTAAACCATCAGTGATTTATAAGCCATTAGTGTTTATCATATAATTTTTTGTAGATAGGGCCGTTTGTTTTTTTTGTTAATAAAATAGATAATTTTGGTCGAAAAATTCAAAAATTTGTGTTGATATACATCGGAATCAATGAAAAAGTTGATTTTTAATTTTTGGTCAGTTAGGGCTTTTTGCGTTCTAGTTAACGATATAAATAACGAATTCAAATATATAAAACTGAAAATAATCAATTTTTTTAATAAAAAGTAAAAAAATAATGTACGTGAGTTGCTCGTACATATTTCACCGATGATAAAATATTATTTTCCATTCACTCACATTTTTTTGATATATTTTTTTATTTATCTAAAATGTTTGTAGAAGTATCATCTCTGTTTATTTTTTAGCGTAACTAATTTATGCAAATATTGGTATTTTTCAATTTCATTTTTATTCTACTTTATAATTCTGTTCACTGCTCAAGATGTCAGGGTGTGAATGCTGTTTTTCCTTAGAGATTTCATATCATGGCTTGTTCTTTTATCATTTTTCAGTTCTGTTCTCTGTCTATAGTCGCTCATATTGTAGTTACAGTTTAATAAAATTAGTTCTGCAATATTTATTATTGTTGTAAAATTGTTTTTTTTTTCTTATTTTATGTATAAATGGATAATAGTACTACTTATTTGTATTTATCTGTGTAAGAGGGAAAAAATATTAAAATTTTGGAAATTGTAATTTAATTTGAATTTTCATGCTTGTATTAAGATTAATGTTTGTTTGCTTTTCACTCTCTCTTTCTCACAAACTCTGTGCCTCCGGCTGTCTCTGTGCATGATGCTAAAAAGGATTTTAAAATTAATTTGTAATTCGTTTATAATTTGTTATCAAATGAATTATTAGCTAATAAAAATACAAAACATATACGAATTGTATATATTGTATTTATATTTATATTAAAAAAAGGGAAGATAATATAATAAATATTTAAATTAAATGATTCAATGATAAATGTGTGAGAATTACAAGGATATTAAGGAGAACAGGATAATGTGATAGAAAAAAATGCAAGTATTTAAATATTTATTTAAAGTTATCAGGACTTAAAATAATAAATGTGTTAAAAGAATCTAAGTCGTTATTACATGGCAATTATATTTTGTTAAGAACACGAAGCAGTACTTATTTTTTAAACTGAAAACAAAAGTGTTATAAAGGGTCGTCCAACCATAATGCACGATGTTAATTGTGAGTAACACCTTAACATCAAGTTTTTTACCCAACATTATTAGACATAAATTTTTTTAGTGTTTGACAAATTCAACCATGGAGAGTTACACAAATGAGCAGGGCGTTAAGATTGTAGGAGCTTTTTACGAAATGTTGTAAGCGTAATCGACCAAATGTGTCCACAATCGGGAGAAGTGTGCGCAAATTTCTGCAAACTGGGTCTGTAGAAAATGTGAAAACACCTGTGTCAGCTCGTTTATGGGCTGGCGGCATCATCGGGCCGTACACCAGGCGCGGATTCATTATAAAAATTATAATAATATGTTTTGTTTATTTGTATTTGTACAAAATTTTTTGAAATTCCAGCACGGATTTGAAGAGCCTTCAAAGGATATTGATTATGACGTTGATGTGTCAATTGATGCGAAGGCACTATCGTCAATAGTTCTTAAAGCTTTGACAAATTTTGGTATTGACCAAAAACATTGTGTAGGAGTTGGAACAGATGGGTGTCCTCTGATGGCAGCAAAAAATAGAGCTGTTAAAAAATTCTGGAAACCGCGACAAATGCGAAACAAACGCCTTGCTATTCCCATTATTCAAACAACTCAATTTCTAAAGGCAATAAAGTGCCATTAATGCAAAAAGTTGTATCATTTGTTAAAGAAACGACGAACATATTTAAATATATATCACTACGTCACAAATTTTCAACAAATTCGTGACCAAATGAATCTGGCAACTAATGCAAAATTTTCCGCTGGATCCGAATATGAAGTCAGAATTGTCAAAAGAGTTTTTGAGATATTGCAAAATAGCCGTTATTTGTGTTTTTAAAAATATGAAGATGATGTGACTGAAATGCAAATATCTTCAAATTTTTTTCATATTCGCATTCAGCGGACAATTTTACAATTTTAAATTAGGTGTCAGATTCATTTGTTCAAAAAACCGTCACGTAGTGTTACCATCCCAAGCGAAACGCAGTTTTAGCAAAGTATTTGGGAGCCAAACTCTCTACATTATGCGAGACAAGATGGGTGGACCGTGACGACTCAATTTTACACTTTGCAGTAAGTGTACACCATATGGCAGAAGCTTTGGAAAAAAAATATCTGAGTTTAAAGGTAGAGCTTCATCAAAAGCCTTATATTAAGGAACTCACTTAGTACTTCTGAATTTATTTGCGGAATATACATATTAAGTGTGATACTTATTATAACACAGCCGCTTAGTATCATTTTACAAAAGCTGATATAAATAGATCTTCAAAAAGGATCAAGTCTTATCAAAACTTTAATCATGTGCCTTGAAGAGAAAAGAAATAAAGCCGAAGAACAATTTAAAGCGATTTTAAAAAAGTTAAAGTAATTTTCGTTCAAATCGAGCTTCCAATCGAAAAGACAAGATTCGAAAGAAATAATCACATTCAAAATGTTGAAGAATACTACCGAGTTGTAGGTTACATTCCTCCTATTGAATTTATTTTAGAAGATCTCAAAACACCTTTCCCAATAGATATCCTAAATGTATTGAACATACCTAAACTTTACCTCAAAGTGTAATCTAGTCGTATACAGAAACAAAACTTTTAAAATCATAACTAGCTGATGAGCTGATTATGTTTGATAAAAGTGATTAACACCTACTTACATCTAAACTTGAGCCTGAACTGTTGCATTGACAACAAACATGGAAAATATCTAAAAATCTATCAGATAACGTTGTAGATGCTTTAATAAACTGTGATAAAGATATCTAACTAAATCTAAGAAAAATATTTCAAATTTTCGTTTCAATGCTCGTCAGTAATGCTACGAGCGAGAGGTCATTTCCTACCCTTCGTCGAATAAAAAATGGCTCAGATCAACAATGACAGAAGATATTGAAATATTGTGAGTGTACTTCTTCGAAAATGAGGTCGGCCAAGCAGTTACTGTGAATGGTGTGCATATGGCGAGATGAAAACGGACTCCTTGTGACCAGAAATTGAGGATATGGACCTGGACGATATGCGGTTCCAACAGGATGCTGCCACTTGCCATTCTTTCTCTTTTGCGCCAGAAACTCCATGGCCGTGTTATCTCACGTCGTGCCAATGTTAATTGGCCACCACGATCATGTGATTTGACACCGTTCAACTTCATTCTTTTCAAGCAAAGAAAAAACATTGTTGTGGTAAACATATTCTAAGAGCAACATATGATGAATGTTTAATGTGCTCTCGTTTTATATTAAGGATATTTAAAATAAATAAAATAATTTTTGTTTATTTTTTACAATACGTTTGAAACAATATATGGACATATGATCCTTCGAATCATTTCCGTTGTTTTTAGATAAAAAAATAATTAGACCTTAGTAAGTTAAAATATATATAACAGCTTTCCTTTTTCTCAATCAGTGTTTGACTAAATAAATATTGATAAAAGAAAGATACAAATACAACAACAATAATTTCAACAACACATAAATTAATGATTTTTCATTGTTGTTTTTAATTAATTAATGTACTTTTTTTGCTGTTGTTTTATTGTATTTTCTTCATAAGCAAAGGTACACACAGTGGGTGCGACGAAAAAATTGTAAATAATTGTATAAGCTCTTGACGTTTCCGGCACGACTCTATTTCAGAATTATTTATAAAAAATTACCGGCCGAGGTTTTTGCAAGATGTTGGGAGTTTTTTGTAAAAAATTGCTACAATATAATTTTATTCCGAGTATTGACCATCGTAGGCTCTGAACTTTTTCTATCCTTTCTGGTAACTAATAAAAGCCATTTTCTTTAGGGAAGAACCAATAAACCAAATTTAAGACAACCTAATTTCAATTTTAAAGTATTTCAGTAAGAACTTTTTGTATCAAATCAAAACAAATGGTAGTCGAGAGGGTCAAGGTCTGGAATATAAGGCAGGTGAGGCAAAACCTTCAACTCACTGCGGAATGTTACAGCTCCATGTCCGGTGGCGACCAATGATCGCTTTAAAGGAACTAATTGTGTTTAATGCAGGTTTCCTGTATTTATCTGTTCTTATTTCCTCCCCTATTAATAGTAAGAAGCTTCTTACGCCCACAAAAAATAAAACATTATCTTGGCGGCATTAAGGCTTGGCTTTGACGTTGATTCGGCTGGTTGTCCTGACTTTACATACGTCCAGATTTCGAAGTCATCACTTCTTAACCGCACAAATCAATTTAAAGCTGAATAGTTCGTACAAAAAAACTCTTTAACCTTTTTACCAACAAACTCAAGAATTGCTGCAAAAAAATGCAAAACGAGGAAATCCAAAGACTATGAAAAATGTTTAAACTCTTATATTTCTGCTTTCTATATAGTCATTACCAACAAAACTATTTTTAAGTAATTTTTTTTTAATCATATTATTAATTGTTATTAATTCCCAACTTGTATTCTTTAAAAAAACATTAAAATTTATTGTTGGGGGATATGCTAGTTTCTATGCACATTCACTGGTTGTCTGGCTGAAGGATCATCAGGAAACATTCCCCAAAAAATTTAAGAAATGCCAAAGATATTCGCAAGCAAAACTGCAGAGTGAATTAGAATTGCAAATTCTCAAAAAGTCTTATTTGCAACGAAATCAAAGCTTAAACAAATTACCAACAATAAACAGTAAGTTTATCTTTTTTTGCATTCCCTATTATTGCTATTGTATATCATTACATGTTCGGTGGCAACCATAATATAGTTGTGGCTTATTGATAGTTGACTAATTTAACCATAATATGGTTGTCAGTGGCCATAACACAGCTTATATAGCCATTACATGTTCAAAATTGTTCGGTAAAAATAAATTTTTTCGGGGGAAACAAATATTAATGGTCTAGACAATCACAAAATAAACTCAATAAATTACAGACCATGTTAGAAATAACTCAATAATAATATAGTAAATTAATAAATAACTTTAGTGACAACGATAAGAAACTCAAAAAGATACAAACATTTATTAATTGATGTTTAAGGAAGATCTTTCATATATATTGGCTCTCAAATTGGTTCTCAAATGCAGCGCTGTGGCAAAGAGCAAATTGCTGCACAGTCGAGTTAGATATACGTAGACGCAAATGGACATGGATCGGTCATGTTATCAGAACACCACCAAATGAAATTGCTAGAGCGGCTCTTGAGTGGAACCCCCAAGGACAACGACGACAAGGAAGACCACGAAATACATGGATACGCTATACCAGAGCTTAGACTAAATTTAATCCAAATATGTACCAACATAATATAATGGGTTATGTTTACCATCCAGCCGTACGGTCGGACATCAAGAGATCGAGTCAAAAAAGATTAGGTGGGTCTGTAACCAATATTTTAAGGTGTTACAAGCGCGCAATACTTTCTGCCCTATAGTGATGTGGGTATAAAAATATTCTCTCGGTGCTGTGCAGTGATTCGTTATCAAATAGAAATTTTTTAATTTAGGGAATACATATTTTGAATTAAAGCAGCTATTTGCATTCAGTTGTTTTTAACCCCACTGTGCCGCTATAAAATCTAAATATGTACACTAGAAATTTTTTGCTGTACAAGATGGCATTAATATTAATGTTGTTGTAGTCGTGCGATTTGTAGAGTTGTAGTCAAATATTGTTGTATCATCATGATCCTCATCATCAGCATCCAATTCAATCTCATCTCATATATTTTTATGTTATTGCCACATGTAAACAAATCACTTAAAAACAATTTAAATTTGAAATGGCTGACATGAATATTTTTTTCAATTATTTTTGTTTCTTTTTATTATTATTACTTTTTTTCTTCTTCTTGTTTTTTTTTTTTTGTCTATTTCTACTATTGTACAATCAATTCATTCATTCATTTAGTTAAATAAATTTTTATTTTGTAAAACAACTTGTAACATACATTTTAAACATTTTAAACGAAATTGTATAGCAACAACAACAACAGTATAAGCAATAGAAATAAAATATTAAATCTTTGTTTTGTTCAACGTTGTACAGTGGCAAAGGAGGAGGCGGGTTCGGGTAAAAGAAATATGCATGTCGTCACAATCTTTCAACGTGTTGCAGTTTCGATAGACACAACATACAAAATCACACATTTAATATAAACATTTATGTATGAATGTTGTACATATTTGTATCGGCACTTGTAGATTGTTGAACAAATAGAATCGACTTGACTCTTAAATCAACTCGATTCTATTCTACTCAATTAATATTTAGAAGAAAAAACAGCAAAATATTCATTAAATGTATGCGCTTAAAAGTATTTGACTGATTATTCGGTGCATTTGCTGTTTTTTGTTTTTTGTTCTATCTGTAATTTTCATTTCATTAGGAAGTCGAGTCATTACTTGAAGAGTCTAAATTTAATGCAAGAGGTATTAATTTTTAATGATATGTAATTAATTTTATTTCTCAAGATTTTTTCTTTATTTTGTTTGTTTATTTTTTTTCTATAGATTTTATGTAAAAAACATGAATGGCTTTTTTTAACCTAAAACAAAAAGAAAATTATGTTAATTTCTTGGATTTACTATTTTTCATTGTATTCACATAATTGCATTTGCTTATTAAACACATACTTTTAAAATTTAATTGCTTGTTGGTACCCTACGCTATGATAATTTAAAAAGGAATTGAAAATGATCTTATTACAATAGTCTTCTTTTTTTTAGTCAACATATTCTTGTATATTTTCTTCACAATGTATTTTATTTCAAATGTTCGATCCATAACAAATGTTCGATCCATAATGTTCGATCCATAATAAACCAAAGCCGCTTAAAATGGAGTTACCTGCACCATTTAATGTTGAGGCCTCATATGCGAACAAGTGTCAATTATGGACTTATCACAACGTAATAATTTATTTAGAAAAGTTTTGACATGCATACATTTTTTTCAATATTTATAAACTGAATCGTCATATAATAAACAATGAACTATTTTTTTCTTCTACTTCTTCAACTATCCTTGAGTCCTAGTAGAGCAGAGCGCCTCGACCATCCTCATATACTGAACTCTATTGCGAGATGTTGGACTGACGTTATTCTATGAGTAGTTTGCTGCTTGCAGCTCCGCCTTTATTGACCTTCTTCATGTTCTAGCAATGTTGTAAGTTTGTTAGTTGGTTCGCCGCGTTCAGCGTATTCCTTATGCGATCCGGCCACCATATGTGCAGGTACACTTTGAATGCGTTTGTTTTTTTCCAAGTTTTGCAACCGTAAAACAGGATAGATATTTGCCGAGGCACCCAAATATATCGGAGAATGCCGAATGCAGCTTTCATCTTATCCTTACGCGTTTTAATATTTTCATTAGCACCACCTTTTGTTCAAATACTTGTTTATTCACACTTATGCGAGATAAAGAATTTGCCCCTGAGTCACCAGACATTACTTAGTTGTGGAAATATTCTAATTTGAAAATTTGATGTATTTAACTAAATAATTTAAACAATAGAAAATGGGAATATTTCCTTCCTATTTTGCTTTTTAAACATAAAAAAAGTGTTAATAATACACAAAATGTGACTTGAATTGATGTCACTGTAGTCAGAGCATAGATGACGCTTAAAATATGACAACATTTGGTGATGACGTTCTTCATTGGATTGCTGTCTCTTTTTGCCTTATTGATGCCATTTCCCTGAGGGAAAGTTGTGTCAATTGTTCAAACAGAACTGGTTCTGGGATTTCTGAAAATAAAATAAGTTAGGTTAGGTTCCATTGGCAGCCGTGATCAAGCACAGCTCACGTGGGTCCATTAATTAGTTCCCGTTGTGCTACCATATCACACCGTCTCCCATGGATCCGGTCGATTTAATAACGGAGTGGATCCTGTTTAAATCAATATCAGAGAGTCAAGTTTTGTCCCCAAGGGCTCTTCGACCAAACATTTCAAGTCTAAAATCTCCAAATGCCGGACAATTACAGAGATGTTCCGTTGACTCTTCCTCCTCCTCGTCGCCGCAACTTCTACATAAGTCATTGTAAGGGAGCCCCAGCCCTGGGTGTGCCTCCCAATGGGCCAGATTTTCTTGGTCTCCCCACAGGTAGTTTCATCGTGCCACCTCTAACTGGCCATAAGGTGAAACTTGTGCGCTATAAATTACTTACTCGTTGGGAGTGAGTCTCGATTCTCTCGATTCAAGGTGGTGTTTGCATACGCCATGAAGTTTCCCTGTATGTCACCGTGTCCGGGGACAATATTTTATTAAGGATGACCAATGAATGTCTCGCTATCTCCTCCAGAGACATCCTGCATTCTCGGACAATTCTCGATTGAATATCCCTTTTTCCGTACCGGATGTGTGGATGGCCATTATCTCGGCCTGGATGACACTGCAGTGGTCCGGCAGCCTTATAGAAATAGTCCAGTTTAGCTGCTCGGAGTATATGGCAGAACCGACACCATACACGCGGGAATTTGTAGGTCATCATTGTGGACCACGTTATCCAAAATGCTTACCCTGAAGCCAGGATCAAAGATTGGCTCGGGTGGTACATAATCAACATCCATGTTCCAATTTATTTCGTTCAGAATACTATCATGTCCGATATTGTAATCCTTCCATGCTCCAGTGGCCCTTAGTCTTACCACCGCGCTCTCAGCTAGCCTTTTCGCCAAAATGTCCATCATTTAACTACTATATGAAGAACAAAAAGGTAGAAAAAGTATTGGCTTAATTTAAACGCCTTTTTTAATACCGAAATAAAAATAATAAACAATTTTAACAAATAGAAACTGGGAATTATTTCCTTTCGTAGGTTACTTTATATTAAATTCAACATTTTTTTATTTTTCGAATTTATTCTTTGAGCTAAATTTCAGTTATGTATTTTATAAAGCTTTTTTGTAATAGTTCTAATCCTTAAATTTTTAGAAAAGACAATATAAAAATTTAAGGTATAGAACTATTACTAAAAAGCTTTAAAAAATACATAACTGAAATTTAGCTCAAAGAATAAATTCGAAAAATAAAAATTGTTTTAAGCTTTTCTGTCTACGTAAGAAACGTCACGCAAAACGAAAAAGTTGTATCTGACACGGCCTTAAACACTTTCATTGAGAATAGATGTATGGCTTGTCAAATAGTGGCTGTTAGGTGTTAATTGACCCTTCCAATGACATCTCCATGAAAAAGTGATTGTTCCCATTCATATAAAGTGTTAGAACTAGGACCGGTCTCTGCTACCGAAGAACCTTTCAAGGGACTACTTTGGTGTCAGCTCGCTCCCCTCTATGGTTGGAAAAACATTGATGTCACAATTCTGATGTTAGGTCATCATCAATATGAAGAACGCATTTTTCTGTAAGTGTACTTCGACAAAATTGTGTTCTTTTGGGTGTTTTGTTGTTGCTTGTCAAATTAAACATGCAACCAAATACAACAAAGCAACTTTGCGAGTACAACCAAGTCAGTACTTACTCCCCATACTTTTTTTCCTTTTCTCCTACAAACTGAAGACTTTGCAAAGTTAACTTAATAAGAAGTCTTATCAAGCCTACGTAACCAGTTAGTTGTGAATGTTGTTTTAAGTGCAGTGTTTGGGGCAAATAATCTTCCGAAACAGAAAATTTAAAATATCGTACCTCTTTTGTTAAATCCAACAACAAAACGCTCTGAGTTTTCGTTAGATTTCATAAAAGAGCTACGATATTCTGCACTTGCTCTTTCGTTAGACTATTCGTACCAAACAGAGTCAATAATTAATTGCGAGAGACATCAAGGCGCAGTCAGGAAGAGTTGCAAGGACCACGAATTAATAGAGGATCATGTGCGGAAATAGACCGAAAAATTAATACCGCCTTACAAATACTAAGAAAATATACCTCTGTATTAAGTGTATAGCTGGGCCTGGCCAGGTATTTTTTGACTTTTTTTTCCAGGTTTTTTCATATAATTATTAAATATGTTAGAACGAAACTTTATGTGTTTCTCAATTAGTGTTTTTTTTTACAATAAAACGAGAAAAAATGTAAATTTTAACACCGTGAGCATGACAATTGACCTAATGAAAATGTTGTGCATATTGTATCCACCTGAGACTGGCCAGGCCCTGCCCTTTTGAATATGTACAGTAGTAAATAAAATCTAAACGAAACGTATCAAAAAGCATAATGATGATAGTCCGCTATTCTCCAGCTAGGGAGCAAACGGTCTCAATTAATTAATGACTTCCAACGAACTCTGTTGTGGGCTGCCTCGTTGCCAGCTCACGTATGGTTGCGATGCGCCAAGTGATTTTTGGACGTCCACTTCGCCGATAACCTTTGGGGTTGTACTGCAGCGCGGTCTTTGCTACCTCGTTATTGGATCTCAGTGTATACACTGGCCATATATGGCCAATCCATCCAAATTTTCTCTTCAGGATGTCGTACTGGACTAGCTGTTGGCTCTTGCTTCGAAGCAGCTTAGCGTTAGTAATTGTGTCAGGTCAAAAACATCGAATAACCCTTCGTAAGCAACGGTTAATCTTAACTTGCAGTCGTCGTACGTCGCTTTTGAATAGTCCGTATAGGAGTATGGGTTTCACACATGTGTTAAATACTTTGGTCTTCAGTTGTGTTGATATCTCGGATGATACCCATACTTTCTTTTAAACATCGTTAAGTTTCGAGAAGGGCGTGCACAGAATGCCGCTTGGTGCTTCAATGTTTGTTGACATGACATCATCTAGACATGACATCATCTAGAACAAGCAGGAATAGAAGTGGAGAGAGAATACAACTCTGGCGTATTCCGGCATAAATAGTAAATGTTTCAGACAATTGACCGTTGTATAATACCCGATTTTGGTAGTTTTGGTAATAGTAGATCAATATTTATCGATAGTTCAGATTTCACTATCGATACCATCGATATTACTGTCGACTGAATTTTTGTACTTGTGCAGGAAAACTTTAACTAGTTTTTTATCAGGCTACAGTTCGATGTTTTTTGTCACTTTATTCAACGTATGATACGTATGTATGTACGCACGTTATTTTAGATGACAGTTTTTGAAAAATAAATAAGTACGTTTCTGAAGGAACCGAAGTAGCAGGGACTATAAGATATCTTATTGAACCTTTAGATAATTTTCTAAATTGGTTTTGGTTCTCAACCCAAAAGGTTTTCAATCTAGTGGACTTATCCTCTAATGGTCGTTCATTGTTTTGTTCTTTGATCGCAATTTTTTTTTTTACAAGATTACAAAAATATTTGTAAACATGTACAAATTTCGACTTAGCAGTAAATAAGCACGGCTAAGCAATCCATACCACTTGCCATTCTTGTTGTTTGTAATCATTGCTGCAATTTAGCGCGAATTAATAATAGCAAGTAAAAACTTGCGGCAAACAACTGTATGTGTTTGGGCCGGCCAGGCCCATGTGTGCATACTTAAGAGTTTAAAGGTTAAACCGAAACGCGTTTTATAATGTTAAAACGTAACAATTCATTATAATGTTTAAGTTTTTCTCAAACTCAAATGTAAGATAATGTCACAAAACAATTTCTTTATTTTCGTTCACAATAGGGTACCTTCGTTAATGCTGTTGTTGCGCATCACTGGCGCAAAAGCATTACCAGAAAAAAAACTTGGCATTAGTCTCATACGTCAAAAGGGTTTTTATGCAGTGTTGCCGCAGCCCTGCAGCAAATGTTGGCTATTATGGCATCAAATTTTCTGATTTGCTTATTTAAAAGAAAACTGAAACTTTTTGGTTTAGTATTTTCAATAAAACTTGTCATTGCAATTGTTGATAACATTTATATTTTATATTCGCTTAGAAAACATTTGAAATTTAGCTCGTTTTCACAAATTAAAAGCATCAACATTACAACTGCAACAGGTGATCACGCATTAAAGCCCAAAAACACTAATCAAAATACTCATCAAGCATTGTGGTAGTATTAGTGGAAATTTGTGTTTGGATGTATCACATTGACGATGCTGGATGGAAAATAAAAAATTTAGATATGACGGCGAATATTAAGTCCAGCACACGTGCACGAGTGGATTCGCCTCCTGGACAAGCATTTGACAAGTGTATTTTGCCCTTTAGCAATACAATTTTGCATTAATTCAGCAGTGATGCACAGTTTTTATTTATTTACGAACGTAGCCATACTTTTACGTAGAGGTCCGTAGAGCTTTTCAAAGTTTATCTGCTGGTGTGAGTAATCAATTTCTTGTCGTCTACCGAATAAAAACTTTAAAGAGATAAAAAGAGAAACAGATAGGGTCTTTGTTATTTATAGAATCAATTGATTGATTTTTATTACTTCGAGTTCACACGCAAAGAAAAAATATTTTGGTCACCACCAACTAAATTATTTTTAACGAAAAATTTTAAACATATTACGATTATTTCAAACATATTATTGTGACCGGCAATCATATTACGGTTAAATTAGTTCTCCATCACAAGGTCAAAACCACATTATGGTTAACAATAGTTTTGTTGGTGGTGACCATATTGAAAAAGGTTTTTTCTCTGCGTTCAGGAAGAATAATTTGAAATAAAAACATTAGAATTAAAAATTACAAAATAAGTAGATCATTTCAAATTCGACCTAAGCCTTAATATCCAAAAATATCATGAACTATTTAACTTTAATATGAAAAAAAAACACAAATTAAATTTAATTTGTGAATTTCATGAAGTTCTTTATTTGGTAGTCGAAACAAAACGTGAACGTGCAACAAAATGTTTGATGCTGTATTAATTCATGCTGCCCTTTTCGTGTGTATTATCGAATCTATTTTGTTATAAACATTTTATTGATCACTACACAATTTCAAATATAAATAAACAAAAAATCAAAAAACTCAATACAATATGTACTTCATTTATAATGTGGCAGCTAAACAAGAAACATTTGAAATACTGTATGATGATTTTGTATTTAAAATTTATTTGAAAATCATAAATTTAATGAGAAAATCATAAATTTTCTAACACTAGCCATAATTTACTTAATTTATTGACGAATGTGTAAATTTTTGAGTTTGAACAAATAGTTTATTAGAATATTTAAATGTTAGAGATTTGTTTTACAATTTTATTATTCTTTTGCTCGGGAAATTTCGAAAAATAATTTTCGGAATTTATATTTAAAATACAATCAAAACAAGTTAATTAGGCTAATGAAAATATTTGTTAAAGGTTAAATAACTGAAAAAAAATTGGTCCAGTAATAATAATTATAAATTACCCAGAAAATTAAAGTTCCGCCATAAACATTATGAAAGATTATTATTTTTTTTGGTCTTTGGTAACCATTATGAAAGATTTTTATTCTTATTGGTCTTCTATAACCATTATAAAAGATTTTTATTTTCCTGTCTTCTATAACCACGCTACAGTTCGCAAATCTTAAGATTTTTTTATTAAATTTCGCACACTGACTTATAATATTTGCACAAGGACGAATTTTTTTTTAATGATTTTGGTAAGGATCCGCAAATTTGTTTATATCTTTCTCAAATTTGGTAAATAGAAACCAATTATGCCACACAGTCATGGTGCTGAGTTTAAATAAAATCGCTCCAGCTGTAGGCATATTTTCCCGATTTTTTTTTAAATACAAGAAATTTCGCACTAAAATTGTATTTAGATACCATTGAGTAGTCAGTGCAGTTGGTGTAGTAGCTAAGTTGTGGACTCTGAAACCGATATGACCCGGATTCGATTCCTGGCTCGAGCGACCAAAAAAAAAAACATTTTTCAAAAAGAAATAATTATTTCTTAACATCCTCAACTATCGGTTGGCTTGAGCGAACTAATGAAAGTAATTTCAAATGCAAATATTGCTAGTAATACAAATGTTAATAAAAATGATAATAAATTATAATTCTAATTCTTCGACCTTTTTTATTAAATATTATTTATTCTTAATAAATTACTCAAGCTTAAGGTCACTTTTTTTAAAAATTAATTAATTAATTTATTAAGAATAATATTTAAAAATGATAATTTAATGAAGCTCTTTTTAGGAATGACTTTTATGAAACTGTTTCAAAGATTCTATAAAATGCTTCATTACCTGACGATTTATTGTTTCTGTAAAGAGTTTCATTAATTCTATGAAGTTTTTCATAAACATTGACTGCAACGAAACCTGTTTCATAGATTTTATTAGGAGTGTCATTGGCTGAACTCCAACGAATATTTTCATAAGACTTGTGTGAAATTCGATATGGAAGACCGAAAAAAATAAAAATCTTTTGTAATGGTTACGGAAGACCAAAAAAAAAAATTAAAACCTTTTGTAATGGTTATAGAAGCCAAAACAAAAACAAAAACAAACTATAACGGTTATCAAAGACCAAAAAAATATTGGTTATTTGTAACAATTATTCAGAGAGCAGTAGCCCGTTTCTGTATTTCTCGCATCGTAAAATTTTCCGACTGAAACCAGTGAATCGGGACAGAAACAGTGAAAAATGAAACAAAAAATGGTTTTTCTCACACAAGTGTTTCTGTATCTTTTTTTTGCGAGAATTATCTGTCATTTAAATAATTTTCCAGCAATTATTGGAAGGATGCGAGAAAAAGTGTTTCTATAACAATATTTTGCGAAAAGTTTTTTTCAAGAACTGTCAAAATAAGTCACATTTGAAATTGGTGGCGAGAAAAACAAAATGTAGATATTTTGAATTTAAAATATGTTTATATACTATTTTTTTTTAATAAATAAAAAAATAGAAGGAATATAAATGATAAATGCATAATATATATGATGAAAATAAACAAAAAACAATTGTTATATTTTGTTAGTTTAAATTTTTGTTAGCCTTTTCTTGTTTTGGTTTTAATCAGTGCTGCCAGATAAATTTGTGTCAAAATCGTCCATTTCCTAAGAAAAAAATAAAAAAGATCGTCTTTTTTGTTTTAAAAATCGTGCAATTTAAAATCAATTTTAAACAAATTTGTTTCGACTTTTATTAAAAAATAATCAAACAAAAACATAGTTAAAGTTCATGGGTATTTAATAATTATTATTTAATAATTGAGATATAAATCTTTAATTTACCTATTCCTATAATCTTTTTCTTTTTTACCTGAAATAGACTTAGTAGAATGCCTTGTAGTTAAAATTAAAAAAATCGGTTCATAAATAAACGGATTAAAGACCCAGTAAAATCTTCGCCTACAAAATAATATGTTAAGTAATCAGAAACACATAAAAGCACTACATACAATTCTACTGAAAAACTAATGAATTTTACAAGGGTTGTGCCAAAAAGAACAAATTCAAAAGTAAGTCCTTTTTTTATCTTAATGCATCCAGAAAAAAGTAGTTATCGAAGTTCTTATAGAAGAAAGCTACTTAATAACGAGTGAAAGAAGCTATCCATTTTGAAAAAGTTTTTACTAGGAAACAAACAAATTTCTTTCTTGCCGGAATAATGGTTTTGGCACAAAAGTGTACATATAAGATAAGAATATCAAATTCAATCATATTTTGTATATGTATATAAGAAGTATTAAATGTTCAAAATAAGCCAAGTCGGTCCATTACTTTCCCTCGAAATTTTGCTTTTGCCGATACATTTTTTAGGGAAAAAACAAACAATTTCGAGGACAATTTTTACAATAGGGATAAATATAAAAATTTAAGCAGCCTTGTTTTTAAAGATATCTTTTTTTCTAATAAACAAACATATAAAAATATTTACAATTATCTTTTTTCGAAGACTAAGGGGCTTATAGTGTAAAACGCAACGCCAACAATTTCATTAAAAGCAAAAATAAAATCAAAAATATTTTATAAATTTGTTGTTGCTTTCTTCAGACATTCATATTATTTTTTTTTTTCAATTTTCAACGCCACAAAATAGAAGTGTTTGAAATTTAAAAATTCAAGGTGAATTTCTATAGAAAGTAACAACAAAATTATAAAATATTTTTGATTTTGTTTTTGCTTTCGTCACTTTTTTAGAAAAAATCATCAAAACGTCACTTTGTTAATATCGGAACAAAAAATCGTCAAGATGACGATAACTCGTCAAATCTGGCAGCCCTGTTTTTATTATATTTATTTCTTTTGTTGACGTTTCGCTTTTATTTGACACTTAATTACTGGAAATATTCCAGTATAAACAGAATTTGTTGTGTCTGTTTTCACATTCAAATACAGAAACACTTTTATCTCATAAATCGAGAAACGATGGAATTTTTTGTTTCACACTTCATGTAAGAAATTTTACGATGCGAGAAATACAGAAACGAGCTACAGGTTTTAAAAATTCGTGATAAATTATTATTTCAGGATTTTTTCAAATATTGGTTATAACTGTTATGTCCCTGGTTTTAATAAATCAAGATTACGGGAGAAATCGATTTTGCAAATTCTAGAGATAACCTTAAGATTAACTTAAAATGAAATAAACACAATTACAGCGTGAAATGCAGTAAACATTAAAAAAATTTCAAAAAGTTTAAGTTACTATTAATTTTGAAAAACAAACAAATTTCTTAGAAAGTCATATTATGGCACAAAAAAACTTTTTCTATTTTTTTTCTTCAAACACATTACAGATAATTTCAGGTGAACTATAAAAGAGAAGGAAGAGGATAATGCCAACACAAATAAGCAAACAGACAAAGAAACAAAAAATTAATAGGATTTCTCATTTATACAATCATAGAAAGAGTACAGTAGGGACTAGTGAAAACGACTTATATACAGCATATAAGTCTAAGGTTCAAATGTATAACTGTAGTTTTTTTTTTTGGAAAAATCAAAACTACATGGATTTTAAAATATAAACTAATAAATTTGCAATATTTTTCTAAAATTAAAAATGAATTTTTTTTATAAAAGTCGTTAACCTGTATTAAAACTCATTTTAGTGTAAATGTGTCAGTAATTTGAATGCAAATGTTGGTTGTCGTTTTTGTTCATTCGCAATGAATTAAAATAGACAAAAAGCCAGTAAAAACGAAGAAAAAAACTTAAATAGTTTTCCAATTAAACTTTATCCTTTACGCTTCAAACTCATTTAGAAAATGAGCACAAAAGAAACAAACAAAAGCAAAACTTGCCGGTTTCATGCCTTGTCGCCTCTTTTAACCGCATAGAAATTATTTTCTTTATTCTGTACATACATATAAATGTGTTCTTCTTCTTACTTCTTTATTGAGAAAAGTTTTAGTGATGAATATTAATTTGAAAAGGTGTAGTAAGAGAAAAAGGACATAATCTATGTCCTTTAAATTAGAATTTATTTAAAGGAATTTTAAATGGTGTTCATTATTTTAAGGGGAGGGGTAAATGGTAAAGAAATGTCTTTTTCAAGAAATGTTAAAAAATGTTTACCTTAAATGTAGCACTATCAAAATATTAAGAGAATAATTAATCACCGATCAACCTTAACGAAATGAAATTTAAGCAGGTATATTTGGATCATCGATAACTTAAAATTAAAGTGTATTTAATCCCTTTTATAAATAAATTCGAAAGCTTGAGGCATAAAATTCGAAAAGTATGTTTACCTTTGGACCGGTGGATCTAAAGGAAACTTTAGATAGGGATAACTGTAAAACTAGCCGTCATACTAATAATGTGTGTTTCCCTTTTTTTAACATACTTTGGCAAATCACCATGCAAAGAATAACACAACAACAACGTCTACAAATCGTGGAAATTTACCAAAATTTACGCTCGAGCACATCGTCAAGTTTACAGTGAGAATGATGGTCCATCTTAGCTCTAATACGCAATACTAAAAAAGGATTCATGACTTCATTTACTCTTTTAGTTAATATTCATCCAAGTCGAGCCCGTACAGTGCGTAAGGAAGAAGCCATCGCCGCGGTAGGCTCGAGTGTAAAAGAAGATTCGAATTTATCGATCGTTCTAAGCAAGCCGGTCTCTGCCCGTCCACTACTTGGATAATTTTGAGGAAAGATGTTGGCGTAAATCCACATAAGATTCAACTGGTACAACAAAGAATAAAAAAAATAGATTCCAAGTGTATGATATTAACTAAAAAATTAATTGAATTAGCACCAGTTAACAAATTAATAGTATCAATTAAATATTTTTTGATATTAACAACCCCAGTAAAAACCTCGCTTACTTTTTCAAAATGAATAGCTTCTTTGACTTATTATTTAGTAGCTTTGTTCTATAACTACATCTATAACAACTTCTGTAGCTACTTTTTTCTGAATGAATGTAGGTAAAAACAAGTAAGAAAGTATAGTCGGTCAAGCCCGACCATATGATACCCAGCACCACAGTACTTAAAAACACATCATGCTTATGTGTCCATATAAATATGGATTTCTCTATGTTTAAAAACTTCATTAAAATCGGTTTGAAAGTTTGTGAGAGGCAGAAATTGCCCCCTACATCCCCTTGTGGTCCTATTTTTGAAAAACTGTATAGCTTATGTGTCCATATAGATATGAATCTATCTATGTTTTAAATTTTAAAGTTCTGGAAATTTAAGCGATATCATAACGACACATTCTCGGCTTAATATGCAAACCTACTTAATCCACTTTTTAAGTAAATTGAGATTTTGATGCCGTGTGTTAGAGAAAGATACGGGTCATCGACCAGCATGTAGTTTTTCTTCAATTTAACTGCCTGTTTGTAGAACGCGTGTGCAAAAGTGACTCGTTCAACTTACATTTAAAACAAAAACAAAATTCCAAAATTTGTTTTTGTTTTAACCCTAGAGTACGAACCATATTTTACGTACGTTGTAACTAATGATCGTCGATTCGACGATGTATTGTTTAACTGCCTATAACTTTGGCTTAAAAGCAAATATACTTTTTCAATTAATGTTTTTAATCATCATGGCACCTTATAAGTTTATATAAAAAAAAAATTTTTGTTTTAATTCATATAGATAAACGAAATATTTAATTTTAGAACTTTTTTATTTTATGTTGCACATATTTTTGGGATCATTAAGAATTACCTATAAAATATTGTTAGGAAAACTGAAAAACTAAAAAAGAGTGAAAACTTAAAAAATACATTTTTAGCTTTAAAACAAATAAAATTTTTTTTTTTTAAATAACAATTTGAGCCAGAGTCACAAAGTTCAACTTTGTGTTCTCCGCATATGGGTTTTTCGCATATATCACATTTTGATTTTGACATTCGTCATTTTTTCTTATGGGCATGATCTACACATACTTCATTTGTGTTCTTTTTTTATTTTCTCCTTAGCTGGTCATTGTTGCCACTGTTGTTTAAAGTAACACATTTGCAACATTTGCTCACAAAGTTGAAAAATAAAAGTCACGTTAATACTAACCATCGACGATTCGACGAGTACAAAACCAATAAAAGCAATGTTCCAGCAACGCAGTTTAAAAAACACAATTACACACAGCAAAAGGAAATCATCTACTAACAGCATACAAAATTTGAGAGTGTTAGGCACACCCATTTAAAAGTAAATTAATTAAAAGGAAGCGATGCTCGTCGAAACGTCGATCATTAGTACTCTAGGGTTAAATGAAAGTTAAACCAGTAACTTTTGTGCTCGAGTTCTACAATCAGGCAGTAAGTCTTGAAGTATGTAAAACCAACTATATTTTTGGTTTTCCTTTCAAGCAGCACACAGAAAAAATAAAAAGTTTCTTGTCTCTCCTGAAAATGTGTTGAAACGAAGTTATCAGGTTTGCATATTAAGCCGACGACATTCTAAACTTCATCAAAGTTATTTACGGGAATACAAAATTTATCATTAATACGATTTCCGTATGACGTGCTAAATTCCCAATTTTTTAATATTTGATAAATACACTGAAATTTATTGATGAGGGAAAGCTAGCTTCTATGCGCATTTCACTGGAAACCTTTTCCTAAAATTTTAGAAAAGCTAAAAATATTATACGAATAAAACCCTAAAGCGAATAAGAATTTTAAACACTCAAAGTCTTACTTGTAAGTAACAATATCAAAGCTTAAACAAAACACCAACAATAAACAGTGAGTTTATCTTTCTTACATCCCCCTACAATTGGTTGGGTTCTTTCCGACCCGAATTGTAGTTGTAAGTGGGTAAAAAGAAAAAAACAAAATTAAAAAACAAATTGTTTCATTCTATTGTCTTCGTAAGAAAACAACGAAAAAAACCAATTTGCCAATTCAGTTTTCTGCACGGGCACATGCAAGTATATTATCAAAGTTATTTACGATAATACAAAATTTATCATTAATACGATTTCCGTATGACGTGCTAAATTCCCAATTTTTCATATTTGATAAATACACTGAAATTTATTGTTGAGGGCAACTTCGCTAACTATAACTCAAATCGGTTTAATTGAGCAATTTTTCGTCTAATGCGGCAGTGCTGCCAACTCTTGGGACACTTATTGCGTAAGAACATGTGAGAAACGGCCTAAATTGAAAAAGTACGGTTTTAGTACAATTTTATATCATATTTCAAAAAATAGCAAAAAGGTCTAAAATATACTTTTTTAAGTTAACACTAAATATTTTAAACAAACTGATTTATTAAAAAAAAAAAAATTGTAGTATGGGATCATTCTACATATAGTTCAATAAAGGTATTCGTACAACTAAAGCTTTAAGTAGTCTTTACACCTTTTTAAAATTGGCCATTGTTGAATAAAATTTGCAGTTCTTGGTCATAATCGTCTTCATTTCATAATCAATCGATGTAACATTTCGTCTATTGATATGCTTCGTTAAAACAAATTTTTAAGCATAACTTGGCAGATAATTTATAGCTTGAAAAGCAACGATTGACGCGGCTTAGAATGTGTGTGTACATAAGACCGACTCACCGTCTATGGGCAAAAAAAGTTAAAGTTGTACCCCCTGAAATTTTGGGCTCTAGCGATAATATCCCGTGAGTTAAACCGTGTCAAAAAAGGATCCAAAAATGGTATTTTTCATGTATAAAAAGCTTGGGAATTTTTTTGCTCCAATGAGTGGTCAACAATAATAGATATTTAGGAATTCTTTGATTCTGCATTAAAACATTTTAAAAATCGAACCACAGACTCGAGACAGCAAGATGTTTATGTCAGTTTTTTGATGAGTTTTAATGAAAATTTAAATAACTTAGCTATTTCCAGTACGTCGTTAGAAAGGTGCATTTAAAAAAAAAAAAAAAAAATTTGGAAAAAATGTTAGTCCAGTTGTATACTTAAAAAAATTATATAACTGCTATCAAGGTACATTTAACACAGTTACTTTAAAATGACAAGGATCATTCGCAAAATTCCAAGGAATATGTGCAAGTTGTGAGCCAATCGTGTTAAGAAGTTGTTGAGAAAAATCGGCCTGCTTATAATGCAAATAAAGTTGTGTTACGCAAGCAATACACTGAACTAAATTCGCGAAAAGATTTCTTGTTAGATATTTTTGATAACTCATTTTAATTTTAATTCTATACTTTCATTTTGTTATTTGTTAAATTTTAATACTTTTATGTTTTATTTATTTTTCTTCCATTTTAATTGTACTTTTTACTAGTTTTTTTTAAACTTTTATTTTACTTTTAACATTTTTATAAAATGTAGCCGCCGTCGATGAAAAATTTTCAATTTTAGTAGATTTTGGTCGCCGTCAACGATATGTGTGACTGGCGTTCTCGACGTCTGCAATGTCACATCGGCTTCGAGTGCAATGTTATGACATTTATAACCATGTATGGGCAAATGCAAAATGAAAACGCAAAAAGAGCGAACGATGTGTATACATACACAAAAAACAAATAGCAAAGAGCATAAAACCGACAAATGCAAACGTAAACAAACCAATACAATGCCATACATGCAAAGCTTTCAATGTAGTTGTGCCCATACCTGTTTATAACGTAATGACGTAATATCTTTTGACATTTTCAACATGAGTTACAGACACACATTTTTTTATCATTTTTCGGGAAACAATGGAATAATTTGTTTCACATATTTTCGGTGCGAGAAGTTCTCACTAAAGTTACAGAACATGGGTACTGGACTACAAACAGAAAAAATTTCCAAAGCCTTGAATTCTATAAGTTCAAATAAGCTAACATATAAAAAACAGCAGACAGAAAAGGCTTCTGTAACACGCTTTGTATAAATTGCCATATTTCATGCGCTAACGTTTTTAAACGCACGGTACTCGCCGACGAATTAAAGCGTGCTATGCACTTCTACCTGAAGAATCAATCGATTTTCAGGTGGTGGCTAAAGAACAATCTACATAGAAATCTATTTTAATGATAATTTTATCAAACTATTTTACATATCGCTTTTAGCTTATTTTGACTTTATATCACTAATGCATAGTAAATCAGGAGTTAATTTAAGTAGTAATTATTTCATTTGAAGATATTGCAAAATTAGTTCTTTTTACTGTTACCATAAATAAAAGCTTGTTTAAATGGGCAAAACTAAAAAAAATCTAAAAATGGCTACTTCATAAATAAGCAGTCAAAGCAAATTCTTTCCTGGCTGGTTATAACAAAAATACTGATTCGAGAAAACAAGAAGCATAAAAAATTGCGCGAATAAGTGCCACTAGGAGCCGAAGTACGTGCTTATGGAGCTGAAGTATGTGACGTTGATTTGATTCTTATGTTGTATGGAAATCAAAAATAAATTTTAGTTGGGTTTGTTTTGCAGGTAAAATATCACTTGTCGTTTTCCATAATACTTCACGCAACTCGCACTTCTCTTCGTTTTGCTTTTAGCTAATAGTCGCGTATCTTTAAGCAATCGTTCATGCTAGTGCTAGGATACTATCGATATTTTCTACTATAGATATTTATCGATAGATGAGATTTCACTATCGATACTATCGATATTACTATCGACTGAATGTTAGTACCTGTGCAGGAAATCTTTAACTAGTTTTTTATCAGGCTACAGTCCGTTTTTTATTTCTTTATTGAACATATGAGCCGTGTGTATGTACGCACGTTATTTTAGATAACAGTTTTTGAAAAATTGTGCAATCTAAGCAATCTAAGCAAACTAAGCAATCCGTACCACCTGCCATTCTTGTTGTTTGTATTCATTGCTGTAATTCAGCGCGCATTAATAATGGCAAGTAAAAACTTGCAGCAAAAAACTGTGTGTGTATAGCTGCTGTTACATGTCTTCATAGCTGTATTTTTAAAAATAATAATATCGATATTGATATTTTTCCTATCGATATTGTCGATATTTTAAGACTATCGATAGTACTTTCGATAGTTTCCCAGCACTAGTTCATGCTGCTTTTATCTCCTTTTGTCCGGGTACTAACCGACATTCGTTTTTAAATTGGTAGTTTACATAAGCTGTATGTTTCATTCATTTTCCTATGTGGTTTTTCCATAGGTACTAAACTAAAATGATTGCTGCTGCTTTTTGAGTTCTTTCGAGAAATGTTAGCTATTATTAAAATGAAAAAGATGGCAGGAGCTAGCTAGTTCTCTTCGAAAAGTTACGTTTCAAAGGCAGTGTATTTATTTTGCTACTGCTTTTGAAAAGTGTGGGCTACTTTAGATTTGGCAATTGTTTGCTTTTGGGTTTTAATTTTTGTTTTTAGCAACGAAAATGGCAATAGCACTTTAAATGCTAAACAAGTTATCAATTTAATACTTTTATTAAATGCTTTTAGCTTATATTATTCAACTTGTATATTTTGGACAGCAATAAAGCTTAAGTTCTGCTACTAAAAGTTAGGGGGGTGCCTTAAAACCATGGGAGATAAGGCCATGATGGCTTTATTGCTCAATTGAATGGGAGATAAAGCCATAATGGCCTTATTGCCCAATCATTGAGAGGTAAGGTCATATTTAAAATTTTGCGAAATGAGAGATATAGCCATATTTTTTTTTCGCAAATGTGAGATAAAGTCATACTTTTCCAGGATATTGTTACTTTACTTTAGTTTTTCCGAGAAAAGTCATTTTTTTATTCTTGTGACGCACGCAGGAAAACTTTACTCAGCGAAGCCACCTGCCGTGTCCTACCTTAAGCGCGGCCGCAGGCCGCCACGCAGAAAAACTTTAGTATGCGAAGCCAGATTCCAATACTTTACTTTAGTGTTTCCGGGAAAAGTATTTTTTTTATTCTTGTGACGCACGCAGGAAAACTTTATTCAGCGAAGCCACCTGCCGTGTCCCCCGTAAGCGCGGCCGCAGGCCCCCACTCAGAAAAGCTTTTGTATGCGAAGCCAGATTTCAATACTTAACTTTTGTGTCTCCGGGAAGACTCTTAATAATAAAAATAAGAAAACTATTAATCAGTGTAAAATGCAAAAGTTCTTCAAAACTGAAATGAGAGATAAAGCCATTTTCAAATATCGCTAATGTGAGCTAAGGCCATGATGGCTTTATCTCCCATTCAAATGGGGGGAAAAAACAAAAGGCTTTATCTCCCTATTGAATGAGAGATAAAACCATCACGGCCTTATCTCCCATGGTATTAAAGCACCCCCTCAAAAGTTATTGTTCCAGCGCGATTCAAAGGAGTGGGGAATAGTATCATGAGGCTGTCCCATATGGGAAAATCAATTATTTTTAGCGCTCCTTAACGCAACAGGAAAAACAGCCTACTTTCAAACAATTTACAACAATACCTAATAATAGGTGTAACACTTTGGAATGAAATATAAAAATTGTGCAGCTTAGGCCATAAACTAAGACTGATTTCCTTTTCACCCACCATAAGATATCCTCTTGCCAAACATTAATCAAGCACTAGAAAATTTTTCTATTTATAATTCAAACTTTTCACTAACGATCAAATCAAACAATTACTCACCTCATTTGAAAAAAGATTACGGACAAATATCGAGTCTTAATGTTCAACAAATTTGTTCAATTATAATTTTTGTTCATCAATTCATTAAATTTCAATCGCTGCCTGAATATTTGTTGTTCTTAACACTTTGGTTTATGATCTTATAATTGCAGAGCACCTGCTGTGCTTTTGTAGAATTCCTACTCAAGAACTGCATCTACTCATTTGTTCCTCTTCTTAATCTTAAGAAAATGTATCGATTCGCTAGTTGCATTTAAGAATAGTGAAAAGTTTTAGGAATGCCTATTGTTCAGTATACAGTAGGTAGCGGATATCAGAAATTAAAAACAAAAAAGTTTTCTTATACAGAACCCTTTTTATATTGACACATATGGAAAAAGACACTTTGCTTTTGAAATGCTTTCTTAAAAACGTTTTTTTCACGTATGAGATGTTCTTTTAGCCGCTATCTACTGTATGTTCTCGTATTGTACAGTAAAATATTTATTGTAAATTAACACTTTAATTTGTTTTTTTTTTTTTTTAATATTAATGTTGAACTCATCATGGAGCTGAGCTACAAGTGCGTGATGCATTTGTGCCACTCGAAAGTTTAGGAAGTCTTTGCTTGGTCTTTCTATTTACTGTTTTCTAGTGTTTGTTTTGTTTTTCGTATATTTAAAATAAATTAAATCTATTTATTCATAATTGAAGATTATTTTCAAAATGTTATGTGTGTGTCTGTTTGTAAAATTTTTCCATCATCTTACTTTATGTTTTCACACTAAATGATTATTAAGGGATTTTAGTGGTTATTTGTGTTAATCAGGGCATTTTTCATCTCTACGGGGCACCTTTGTGGTTTTATCTATCATCTTGTTTGCATTTTCATTTAAAAAATTTTTATTCTTCTTAAACTTATAAATGATCGGAAATGGTTTCATAAAAAAGTGCTTTGAAGATGGTTAATAAAATATTTTGATAATTTTGATCAAAAGATTTTTATAAATTTGAAATCGTATATCTTGACTTTCATTTGTGATTGTTTTAAATAAGATATAAAAAGAGCGCCGGACCACCCATATTTAATAGACTTTTTTAACAAACAATTGGCAACTGGGAGGAATACTTAATGCTTTTTATTTTAGTCTATGGCCTTTTGTCTCGACTATCAGTTTTTGCAAAGTCTTCAATAAAAACTTTGACATATCGATTGACTTAAATTAACCTGGAAGAACAAATTCACAAAATTTTGTTCACACACGGGTGAACTGATACAAAACTGAAGTTAGCTCCCATACAAAATCAAACATCGTTCTAGGTTTTTTATGATCACACCCGATATACTTATTTTCAATGCTATAGGAGTCCAAGTTGTTGCCACTTTCTATTTTTAGGGATATACTAGTTTGCCAGCTACACCTTATGATTCTAGCCAACAATGAAAAGCTGTTGTTTTATTGTATGTTTTGAAAAAAAAGACAACGATTATGTTTTGTCCTTATTCATAATAGAATATACCACCCAGTAAAAACTTCGCCTACAAAATAATGTGTTAAGTAATCAGAAAAACATAAAAGCACTACTTAAAATTCTACTGAAAGAACCAATGAATTTTACAAGGGATGTCCCAAAATGAACTCATTAAAAAGCAAGCCGTTATGTTTGTACCTACATACATCCAGAAATAAGTATTTTTAGAAGTTGTTATAAAGGTAGTTATAGAAGGAAACTAGTAAGTAATGAGTGAGAGAAGCTATTTATTTTGAAAAAGTAAGCGAAGTTTTTACTGGGCAGATTATTTTATTGTATTATTGTTACTGAGAGACCATTTACAATTTAATTTCTAACATCTGTAAAGCTAGGCAGTAGTTTCAGTGGTTCTGTACTTATTTCAGTGCCCAGTTCGCCTGCAAAATAATGTGCTGAGTAATCAGAAAAACATAAAAGCACTACTTAAAATTCTACTGAAGGAAGCAATGAATTTTACAAGGGATGTCCCATAATGAACGCGTTCAAAAGTAAGTCATTATTTATTTTACCTACATACATCTAGAAAAAAGTAGTTATAGAAGAAAGCTTTTAAATAATGAGTGAAAAAAGCTATTAATTTTGAAAAAGTAAGCGTAGTTTTAACTGATTGACTAACAGACCTAATTTACATTTAACAAATTTAACAGGAGAGCATTTTTAATGTTTTTTGTCTTAAATGTAGTCATTTCCTAGCCAAAATACGAATGAAATTATATTTATGCATTATTTGTTAAGAAGTATAAAATTTTTTGTTAAATAAAGGAAAAGACAAATATTTTTATTTTAAATATATAACTCAATTTTACAAAAAAAATTCAGTTAGGTCCGTTAGTAAAAATAGCGACGATATATCCCTGCAGATAACGAGACTAGTCCATACATGCATGTAAAGAGTAGTCCATAAAGGAGTAGGAGTACTCCAAAACTACTTTAAATATATGGGTAAAAGGTGGTCCATTTAACATTACGATGTCCTAGGAGGGGCCCATATAACCCACCGAAGTAGTCCCTAAACTACTCCATGGAGTACTAAAGTGGGGTATTTTTAAAAGTACTCCATGTCATTAGAGTATGGAGTACACTAGAGCGGTAGTTTAAGCATTTTTCATTTTTTACTAATCGCCTTTTATGGCGTGCCCTGTAGTCTATTATTGCTATTATTAAATATATTTACTTGGTATTTTTAATTTGTTTACCTTTTTTTCACAAATTTCACAAACTTTCACTTTTAAATAAACAATTAATAATGGACACCATCAGGGCTACCAATGTGTAATACTGTAAACTATAGAAAAGTATACATCATGCAGATGTTGGCAGCACTGCATGTGAATTTCTTATAACATGGTCCATATTACAGTAAATTGGACCATGTTGTAAGTAGACCATTCAAGCCACAATGGACCACGTAGTCCAATATTATCTGTAGGGATATACAACACCTTCCTAAGGCATGATTCTTCTGTTGTGTTGTCCAACTCTTTATTCTATCGTCTAAAAGGTTCTGATCTGTACAGTTGAGATTGGTAAAGGGAAAATTAATTAATGCAAATCGAGGTTGTTTTTACTTAGAGGATATAAATTTGGAATAGAGATGAAGAACTAACGGTCATTCATTAACGCAAAGACTATATTCCTTTCAAAGTATGCATGTATATTCCTAAAAATACCCTTCTAGCATTTTCAATCATGTAAGAGTCTACCGGAAATCTCATGAAGAGCATTTTTGATCGTCGACGAGCGCATTTTTTTTGCGCAAAAACACCGTCACTCAAACCAAGATAAGCTTGATAAATACTAACAATTTCAATGGTAAAAAATGCAAGAGCACAGAAGATGCCGAGCTTCCTGAACTCTAAGTTAAAGTCTCTACACCCAAAACAATTGAAAAAGTACACGGTATAATGTTGGACGATCGCAAGTTTAAAGTTCTGGAAATTGTGAACGCCATAGGCATTTCACATGGCTTAATAATCGTTTAAATTTTAATGATCACTTAGGCTTCAGAAAGCTTTCCGCAAGATGAGCGCCGCGTTTGCAAAAATTCTATCGCAAACGCAATCGTGTGACAGCTTCGCAGGAGTGTTTGACGTTATTCAACCGCAATATATGGACATATCGTGGATCCACTACAATACACCAGATAGCAAATAGCTGTCAAAATATTGGGATGTATGTTAAAAAAGAAGAGTCAAGGCGGCGGTTTTCAAGGTTGCACGTGGTATAATCCACACTAACTACCCTCAAAAGGATAAAACAATCAATGGCGAATATTATGCCATGTTATTGGGTGAATTTGGATTGCCAAAAAAACAGCCGCATTATATCAGGACAATGCAAGAATGCACTCATGTACAGTTTCCATGGCAAACAAAAATGCACTAGGCAACGAATTTCTTCCTCATCCGCCCTTTTCTCCGGATTTAGCCCTAACTGATTATTTCTTGTTTCAAAACTACACGCAGAGAAAAACATATTTGGTAAGGTCACCTCCAACAAAACTATTTTTAAAGAAAATTTTCAACATATTATGTTTAATATAACCAAATTATTGTAACCTACAACCATATTATGGTTAAATTATTCCTTTATCAAGAAGCCACAACCATATTATGGTTGCCTCTAAACATGTTATGATTAAATATGACAATAATTTGTTTCAAAATTAACTATGGTATTTTCCTCTTCTGCAAGGGCAACATGCTGTGTTAAAAAGCAACCATGCTATTATAAGTGTTTAACATGTTTTAGTTATTTTTCACCATAACATGTTCGGAGGCAACAATAATATGGTTGTGGCTTCTCGATGGAGGACTAATTGAACCATAATATGTTTGTCGGTGACATTAATAAATGAAACAATGAAACATAATATGCTTAAAAATTTATTTAAAAATAATTTTGTTGGAGGTGACCATACTTAAACATGTTTTTTTTCTGGGCGTAGAAGTAATGGCTCGTATAAAGCGTATAAAGATTTGACTCTACCGTTCAAATAATTTTAAAAACAAAAACTAATTTTGATGACCTCGACAAATCTTACTGCTTGGAAGAAATAAAAAATATTGGAGAAACGTTAAACAAAGTATGTATTTAGAGTTCGAAGGAGATAACGTTGGAAAATAAATTGAGTTTTTATTTAAAAGAATGTGTTTCATTTTAATAGTCAATGACTTTTTTAACCGCCCTCGTATATTTAAGAAAAAATTAGCAATATTATATTAGAAAATCGAATAAAGAATTTTAATTATCCAAATGTCCAAATGTCAACCATGCTGTCCTTTTTTATGCAACTATGAATCATAGCATATTCTTAATTTAAAAAAACTCCATCAATTGATCAAAAAATATTCTATATTACGAAAAAGGATTGAAAATATCCTAAAAAATAAGCTTCCATTTGTTATTAAACCAAAAGTTATAAATCGAGAATTATTTCATTAATTCATTACATCCAAATCATTTAATCAAAATAATAATTCTAAGGGCTCATACCAATTTCCATGAATACAATAATAATTCATTAAGGATGTTAAAGGACAATTGCAAGAAGAAGCGAAAATAAAATAAAAACAAGTGCTCGAACTAAACGAAATGAAACAATGATGCAGTGAAATAAGTCATAAAAGATAAAACATACAAGTCAAGCAATAATAAAAACAAAAAACAAAAATAATAATGACTTCCGTTTTTGGCTAAAAACAAATTTATGAAAAAAGTTGATTTAACAAACAATCAATAAAAAGGGGTGATCCCCTACGTACATTCAAAACTAAGGCGACCCTTTTGCTTGCAATCAAACGAACTTTAACTGTGTGTCTGCCCAACCAACTGGTCATAAAGAGGTCGTATTACACGACCAAGAAGAAATAGAAGAAGGAAAAAGAATATTAAAAGGGTAAAAACGTTACTTAGACCATCAACTCATCTCAATATTTATGCTCATAGTAAAATTGTTGTTGGTTCATAGAAAACATATAAATGAAATCCTTTTTATTCATTCACAACAAAAACTAACAACAATTGAATATTTATTTCTGCAAACATAATTGTCTGTATGTTTTGCATTGTATTGATATTGATATGTATGAAAAATTGTTCAAAAGTCCTGTAATAAATTTTATGAAATGAGAAAAATACAATGAAACAACCAACAATCGATTCTTTGCATTTCTTTTTCATGTCTTTTTATTCATTTCTGTGATTGTAGACCGTCTTCCACCTTCTGCTTGCTCAAAATAAAAGGAACAAAAGGTCACAAAAATGATAAACGGATATAAATGTTAAATGTATTTCATGTTTCTGCTGTTATTGGTATTTCTATAAATTTGAATACTCTACATTACATTCGATATTTTTGCTTTGTACCTAATATGTATTGAAAGAGCTATCAGGCGTCAAGATATGATTTTATATTTATATATGTAAGAAACGTCTTGAATCAAGTGCTTATTAACTTTTTCTTTTTAGGCAATTTTGTATGTTTTTATATTCTCAATCCCCCAATTCCAATCTCCTAATTTCTTAGTCTTTTTGAGTTTCTTAACACCACATCCCTGCACAGAAAAAAAATAAAAATTGATTTCAATTAAAAAATTTGTGATATTAATTACAAAATTAATTAAATTTGCACCAGTAAACAAATTAATAGTATCAATTAAACCAGTTTATAGTATTAATTAAACGTTTAATTCACTTGATTAAAAGTTTAATTCACTTGATTAAATTTTTAATTAAAACTGATTATGTTTTTGATTAATGCTTTAATTTTGAAGAATTTTTTCTGTGTGCTGATACAGAATAGTAATCTGCATCCAGAAAAAAAAATATTTTTTAATATGGTCATCTCCAACAAAACGTCTAAACATATTATGGTGACTTTAACCATACTATTGTCACCGGAATCCATATAATGTATAAATTAATCATCCAACAGGCAGTTTTATGCTCAACAGAAATATGCTCAACACTTAAAATATATTGTGGTTGTAATTCAGCCATAGATGCTCTTGGAAAAGAGGAAAATAGAAAAAAAACTAATTATTATCAGATTTAACCATAACGTGTTTAGAGGCAACAATAATATGGTTGTGGCTTCTTGATGGAGGACTTACTTAGCAATAACATGGTTGTCGGTGGCAATAACGTGGTTAAATTAATCATAATATGTTTTAAAATTTTCGTTTAAAATAGTTTTGTTGGAGATAATCATATTTTTGTGCGTGTATTCGTTCCAAGATAGGTCGTGCTCTAAAAGTTATCTAAAGAAAGAAAAGGAGTAATTATTACCCTGCCCCTTTCGCAGATATTAATTAAAAACTTCGCCTACTTTTTTAAAATGAAAAGATTCTTTCACCCATTATTTAGTAGCGTTTTTATATATATCTACTATAACTACTTATTTTTCAGATGAATGAAGGAAAAAAATAATGACTTCTTGAGTTGGAAGTAGTATTTTTCCTTCTTCTGATTACTTAACACATTATTTTGTAGGCGAAGTTTTAACTGGGACTGTATTGAAGCCCAGAAAGTTTGAATGCTCTAACATTTAAAGCCTTCGAAATAAGCGATAATAATTGTTCGCTTTGTATGAGGAGCAATGCAGATTGCTACTCTATTTACATTCAGAAAGATTGAAAGCCCCAGCTGGTGTCTTTGACAGTTTGAAATAAGGTATTGCATTTACTTTAGGGGTAATTACTTTCTTAAGAATTTAAAACATTTATTACTCAATGCCACAAAAAAATGGACCTCAAATATATATTTTCTAAGCTTAATTGGGGCTGCTGAACGCGAATATTTATTATTTTTGCCAAGAAGCGTTCTCGAGATATACGCGAAAATCGTGTTTTTCTGCAGTTGTCCTAGGTATTTCGAAAAATCTCGAGAACTGTTCAACTTAATTGTAAAATATTTAAACAGCCCATAGATATACTGTTTATGATCGGATAAAGATTAACTGAACTACAGGACTTTCAACTTGAAAAAAAATTATGTTTTTATGAAGTTTTAGATATTTTAGTAAGCTAATTTATGTTTTTGAAAAACTCAACAATTGCATTCGGCAATAAAAAAATAGTTTTAACATGTATCTTAAATAATATTTTGTTCCAAACGTGGTAGTGAGCTAGTCTATTAGTGCGAGGGTTTCGGGTTCGATTCCCGCCAAAGACTATGGTCTGTTTCACTTCAACGGGCTGAAGGTCTACGTTACTGTTGCTCGGTTAATTTAGTTAAAATATAATTTGTAATTGTATTTGTATCTCTTATTAAATAAATAAAAATAGTAAGCGTAAAATTGTTATCGTCGGACAAAAAATTAATAAATAACGAAATATTAAGTAAAAACATCCGAATTTGAATTTTCATAAACAATTTTATTTTATCAATTATATTATATTTATGGTAGTATGCTTTCACTTATATAGGTCTATTTCAAGATACCGGATGACTTCATAAATGCAATGTTGCAAAGCATCACTCAAATCAATTACATCCAATTTTACAATCGTTGTGCAGTGAAGACGGTTACTTTTCAGTAATTAACTCAAGGCATTGCTTTTAGAAAAGTTGTCTATGAATTCTATGCCTTTCAGTGTTGCATTACAACACCGAGTTTATGCAGTCGGCCACTGTCCCGCTTTTGTTGTTTTAATAACTTTTGAAATTTATAAATTAAATTGTATATTTAAATATGTAAATATTCACTTGATAACTCTTAGTGACAGTTGAAAGTTAACTAAAATCTTTAATTTAAAAGATTTGTTATTCGTGCTTAATTCCCTGATGATCTGGCCTAAGCAACCAGTGAAATGCGCATAGGAATAGCTTATCCCATCAACAATAAATTTCAGTGTTTTTATCAAGAATAAAAACTGGGAATTAAGCACGAATAACAAATCTTTTAAATTAAAAATTTTGTATTCCCAAGAAATTACTTTTGATAATAAACTGGCAAGTGCACGGCCTAAAAAAACTACCTGGCAACATGCTTTTGCAAGTTGTTTTTTTTTGCATTTTGTTTTTTCTTAACCTACTTACAACTACAATTAATGTTGGAAGAATTCCAATCAATTGTAGTGGGGAATGTAAGAAGAGATAAACTCACTGTTTATTGTTGATGTTTTTGTTTAAACTTTGATATTGTTACAAGTAGAGCTGTTGCTTATGATTCTTATACGCTTAACAGTTTTATTTGGTTTTTCCAAAATGTTTATGGATGAAGTTTCCTGATGATCTGGCCTAAGCAACCAGTGAAATGCGCATAGGAATAGCTTATCCCATCAACAATAAATTTCAGTGTTTTTATCAAGAATAAAAACTGGGAATTAAGCACGAATAACAAATCTTTTAAATTAAAAATTTTGTATTCCCAAGAAATTACTTTTGATAATTAACTAAAATCTTTTTGGCCATGGACTCGAAGCGTCTTTTATTCTTCGTGTTTTGTAAAATGAACTAGATTTGTTAAGGGGTTGGATGGGTATTTGTCATTCGGTGAGCCAGTTGAATGGAGGGATCCAATTGATAATATGACAAAAAATGGCAATATAAATCAATTGATCTCAATTTCCAAAGCGAAAACCTCCAGCATTAATGTAACATCAGATAATGAAGAAGAAGATTTAAATCTGTGTTTTAATTCTATAGGTGATACGAATATTAAACTATAAGTCACACCGCACTTATGGCTAATAAATCACTGATGGCCTAAACGCTGGTTTAGTTGAACTAAACTCGAATTTGTATTCAGCTTAAACTCAACAACTATAAATAGTGTCCCAAGTATTATATGTTGTAAAAAAAAATTACATGTGGCAGCACTATGATAAATCTTAAAAGAATAACATGTGGCAGCCCTATGATAAATCTTATCAAATTCATATGGTCTGTCTTAGTTGTTTAAACGCCCAAATTTATGCGTTTTTATGTTTAGTGATTTATAGATTTGTCGATTTAAACACATTTTAAGCCAAGAAAGAGTTAGTGATTAATGATTTACATCGTGACGTAAACTTGTCTAAAGAGTACTAGAAATTACTTGCTTCATGTTTGAAAGAAAGAGAATTTTCGGACACAGAGATACTCGTTTTTTACTATCGCAATCTCGCTCCAAGATAAATGGAATTAATTTTAGAATGCAGTAAGTGGGATTTTAGGACAGAAGCCATAACAATGGTCACCTAATTCCAAATATGATGAAAGACTTTTATGTCAAATAAAGGTTTACGTCAAATAAATAAAAAAAATTAGTATTATTTGAAGTCGAAATTGGTTTCCTGTAATTACAGGAGCAAACATGTCATTGAAAATCCGTTTTCTTTAACACTTTTTAGACAGGTTTCATTGTGACAAACAAGGTGAAAGATTGTACCGAGGTCTTGCAGTAATGGAAAAGGGTCTATGCAATAACTCCCACGAAATAAGTCCCACTTTTAAAAACGAAATAAGTCCCACCAAAAATTGCCTAAAAAAAACGAAATAAGTCCCACCAAAATGAAATGATTTAAAAATTTACTTGAAATGAAATAACTCCCACTCAAAATGAAAAAACTCCCCCTTGAATAATATATTTCTTAAATGAATTAAGTCCCACTTTCATAAACGAAATAAGTCCCACTTTTTCACTGTTTAATGCGATTTCAAATAAGAAGTATTTGACCCGAAAAATCGTATGCAAGCTTGTAGAAGGCTTCTTAATGGAATGGATATTACGAATTTTGATAGAGTTCCAGAATTTATTATTAATTCTTTTTCGGTCAAGGAACGTATAGAGAACGCCTACTAGTAACAACGTTTGGATTCGTAAATGGATTAAGTACAGATCAAATGTTCTTATTATTAAGATGGAAACCGTTCCGGAAGGACCATCAGATTAAAATTACCGACCTTTATAAATGGCTTGAAGATCCAGTGCATGGTAGACGGTATTATAGTTTTAACGTGGCATTGGGATTAGTTGTATTTTGTAATGGTGATATTAGAAAACATGGAACACGAATTCCAATTTCCTACTAAAAATATAATAAAACACATACATACGTAATTACGTCATCAATTTTTTTTAATGTTGTTTTTCCAGTAGTTAACTTCGGTACCTATTTGTACACATTTCTTTAAAGTTTTTTTATTATAGTAAGTATAAAGTAATTAATAACAAAAAAAGGAGAGCCATGACAGATAAGGACAAAAAATTATAGTTGTCCCTTTTACGAAATGTCCAATATATAACTTTTTGCATAAGAAAAAAATGAGAAATAAAGCCATAATGACCTTATATTTCATGGCTCTATCGCACTCCTCCATAAAAAAATCATTTATTTATTATTTAGGGATATGAAATAACTCCCACTTTACAAAACGAATTTATTCCCACTCAAAACGAAATAAGTCCCACTTAAAATAAAAACGCGTAACGAAATAAGTCCCATCAATTAACGAAATAAGTCCCACTTTTAAAAACGAAATAACTCCCACTTTCAAAACAGCAATTTTTTGTGGGACTTATTTCGTTTTTAAAAGTGGGACTTATTTCGTGGGAGTTATTGCATAGACCCATGGAAAAGCATTATCAGCACCATTGGGATCAGACCACGATGGGTAAATACTGCTGGATGAAAATTCATGAAACGTCATCGCAACATAAAGGATAAATCCAAGAGAATAAATATCAAATTTTTGACCAAAAATAGAATTATGTAAACAAATTAAATTGTCAATCAACACAACCAAGAAACAAAAATTTTTAATTCAAATTTAAATTTGGATGTTTTTGCTAATTATATTGCAATTTTCTTATTTTTTGTCTTATAGTAACCATTTCGTTTAAAATATGTTTGGAACAAAATTGTCTCTAAGATATGGGTTCCTTAACGGAAAATTTTGAATTTTGAAAAAACGTAGAAAAACTCAGGGAATTTTTGTCTCGATAAACACAGTATAGATACCGGCTTAATTAAGAAAATCAGTTCTAAAGATTTTTGAAAACAGCCTTATGAACAGCAAAAAAACTGGGTTTTCGCGTAGATCTCGAAAACGCTTCTTGAGAAAAATAAATGAATGCCGTATTCTTGTTCAGCAGCCCTCATTTATCTAAGAAAACATCTAATTTTTGAGGTTATGGCTTAAAGGTTAAAATATTTGAACCCGTGTTATTTTGTAAAGAAAAAAACTTTCACCCTGCTAATATCGAAGCGCGGAACCGATGGGGGCGATATTGACTCGTCTGAACTAGCCGAGGGATGGTATTCTAAAATCTTTAATTTTGGTTTCAAGATCTCCCTACTGTCCGTCCGTGAACTAAAGGTCCTGTTGACTTTCAAAAGATTTCGTTATTCGTGCTTAATTCCCAGTTTTTATTATTAATAAAAACACTTGAAATTTATTGTTGATGGGATAAGCTATTCCTATGCGCATTTCACTGGTTGCTTAGGCCAGATCATCAGGAAACTTCATCCATAAAGATTTTAGAAAAACTAAAGATATTAAACCAAATAAAACTGTTAAGCGTATAAGACTTATAGCAACAGTTCTACTTGTAATAATATCAAAGTTTAAACAAAACACATCAACAATAAACAGTGGGTTTATCTCATCTTACATTCCCCACTACAATTAGTTGAAATTCTCTCAACATTAATTGTAGTTGTAAGTAGGTTAAGAAAAACAAAATAAAAACAGCAACAACTTTACAAAAGATGTTGTCAATTAAGTGTTCTCTAGGCCGTGCACTTGCCTGTTTATTATCAAAAAGTAATTTCAATTGTCCTGTTGACATTTCCACAAAACTTTAATCGGTGCGAATCGGTTCAGAATCGATTGGTTCTAGCTACCTTTTGCAAAAAAAATTTTATACTACGTTTATATTTCGTCGCAAAATGGAAAATAGTTTCAGTATATCCTTTCGTACAACATAACTCTCTCTCTTTATCTGACACAATTATTTTATGGATTTCAGCATCGTAATTAAATTTCCGAAAATATATCTAAAAGCGATAAATTTCTTAACTTAAATATACTCTTGGACATCCAAATTAAATCAATTTCATTAGTAATCAAAAGATATATTAAAGTCGTAGGTTGTTTCTAAAGGTTTTGATTAATTTTTTTGCAGCATGACTTGAAATCGACTCTGACTGCCATTTTTCCATTTAACATTCCTTTAACGATTTTTATTGATTGCATTTTTTTATTTTCAACACAGGAGTCTCATATTAAAATTACTCTGTAGCTCCAATGATTACTAGTCTGGTGGTTTTGAAAAGTAGACTGAATAGAAACATTTAATACAACAGTTTGCTATAAAAATTTTAGTCCACATCAACCGTATGAATAACACAGGAACAATTACAATAATATAAGAAATTCTATACTCGTCTACTTAGACAAAAATATGACGGGAAAGAATAAACTTTAACAACAAAATAAAAAAAAAGGAAGAAAGAAATACATTGAATTGAGTATAATGGCATAAGCATTTCAAACTTATCAATATTTTGACTTCTCTTTTCTATTTTCAGTCTCCATTGTATGGGATTATTGCAATAAATGTTTATTGCCAAGAAAATACAAAAGCTTAAGGGCAAGAGCAATCCATAAAGGAAATTATTATGTTACATAATAAAATGTAAAAAAATATATTGAAATTTTGAAAAGGGTTAAAATAGCCCTTAAAATAAACATGTGGATAAGTATATTAATATGGCAACACCGACCATATTATACCCTCGCTACAGTATTAACAGAAATATTTTTAATATAGGGTACTATGGTGTCCATGGATAATCTTAGATCCACCCATACCAAATTATATTGTTAATCAACGTGCTTTCAATAAACTGCTTAAGAAAAATTTTCGCTAAAAGTAAATTATTAATTTAGAAGATTGAAATTTTTTTTAAAATTTTATGGCAGACAACTGCCTGACAATATATTCATCTTCCAACAAAAATGGTTAGTTTACACGGTTGTCATATAATTCCATGGCGAGAATTTAAAATCAAAACATTTGACAGAAAATGTTAAATGTCAATTGTGTGTTTTTTTATAAATTGGAAAAGTGTAAATATTGTTATTGAACGTGAAAAAGCACTAGAAAGGATTTTAACTTGTTTATGTTGTTCTTAATAGGTTTTTATTAATTTTTATTCGAATTAATTTTTTTTCTTGCAAAATTGAAGTTCTGGTTTTTGCTTTTTACTTATACATATCAAGGATGGAAGCTATAGTTAAATTGTGATTTTTTCTAATACATTTTGAGGTTTATTGGCACCGTGGTACTACCGCTACTTATTAGGTTCTATTCTTTAGTTTTATAACATTCAGTTATTTTAAAAAGAATCCAAAAATTAAAGGTCTACATTGTTATTGAAGTTGGTACAAAATATGAGATTCAATTTTCCATTCCTGATACGTATATTTTTGCAGTGTTGCCAATAGAACAAGGTCTCTGACAGTAATGTTACTGTCAAATGCGTAAATTTCGCATATCAGACACTAACAAATCAGTTTCCAACGTCTGATAATTATCTGCTAATGGCAGCGGAGAGTGTTCACGCGATTGTCAAATGTCTGACAATAATATTGTCTTACAATGGACTGACAATACTTTTTCTGACAACGTTGTCAAACAAAAACTGCCAGTTTATATGGTTGTTAGTCATTTGCAGCACTTTTGATTGACAATATTGTAACCTTAGACAACCGCCTGTACGGAGCTTAAGGTTAATAGTCCTTATATAAGGGTAATGCACAATGATAATTGCGGGTCAAACTTAAGGTCAAGTTCTGTGCCCAACTTAATTTGACGTTTCTTGGTTTCAATGTTTGAGAAATTTTACCATGGAGAGGTACACAATTGAGCAGCGCGATAAGATTGTTGACTAGTGTGGGTCAATTTGTTTGCCCACAAAGCGTATAGCAAAATCATAATTTACGGAAAATTCTAAGAACTTTTCCTAAAGAAACCATGGTTCTGAAACCAAAATCGAGCTGCCGGTTTTTGACTTGCAGATTTGGTGCTCAGGAAATCCAAAAAATATGCTACTTTTTTGGAAATATTTATTGCCATTGGTGAATAGTTGACCTGTGTCGCTGAAAGAGGGCTTTTTTGAAAGGAAATTTTGTACATAAATAATTGGTTTAGAGGTTTTTGTCAAAATAATCATAGTCAAGCTGGTCTTTTTTGGGAAAATAGGCCTTCAAATCAAAATGCGTTTCATGATTTTTTTTTTGTCAGCATAATCGACCAAATGTGTCCACAAGATGGAGAATTGAGCGCAAATTTCAGCCAACCGGGTCTGTAGGGAATGTGAAAACACCTGTGCATACTCGCCCAGTTTGTTTATGGGCTAGCGGCGTCATTAGGCCCTACTTCTTCGAAAATGAGTTCGGCCAAGCAGTTACCGTGAATGGTGATCGCTATCGCAAGGTGATAACGGACTTATTACGGCCCAAAAATGAGGATATGGACCTGGATGATATGTGGTTCCAACAGGATGGTACCACTTGCAGCATACCTAACGAAAAAATGGCTCTATTGCACGAGAAATTCAATGGGCGTGTTATCTAACGTCGTGGCGATGTTAATTGGCTGCCACGCCACCATCATGTGATTTGACAACGTTTGACTTATTTCTTTGGGGATATTAAAAAAAAAGGATACTTTAATAAGCCAAGAACAATTCATGAACATTATGTCTCAGAGTAATTGAAAATTTGGAGCATCGGATAGAGTTATGCCACCTAAGCCGTGACGAGCATTTGGCTTATATTTTGTTTCACACATAATTCTCATAGATCCTTCTATCATGATAAAAAATATTAAGAACATTTTCTGACAACTTTTTGTCCTATCTACAATTACCATCGTGCGTGTCGGTTGGACAACCTTTTATTTTCACTATGAGCAGGATAACTTGCTTTGCGCAAAACATGTCGAAGCGTTTCTATGTTCTATAACAAAGAGAAAAACGTTCATGACACACACATATTTAAAATGTTATTTTTGTATGGAAATATAAAAACAGTTTTCTCAGTAAAATGTGAATAAAATTAAAAGTTGTGCACCGATTACAATGAACTAAACTTCATTTCATTCGAAATTATGTTAGGATAAATGTTTTTAGACCAAAACTGTGATTTTTTGTCGCATTTTTATTTTTTATGAATATTCCTGGAAAATATTGAAGGAATAACCCTTTTAAAATATAAAAGCTCTTGAGGATTGTAATTTGACTTAGAATACACATTCGAATAATATGAAAATTTATAGAACAAAAACTTTGTTTATTTTTTCAAAATGTTCCTTTTCTTAAATTCAACGATATCTCTGAAACTACAGGGTATATTTAAAAACAATGTTAGCACAGCCTTAATACATTACTGTTGCCGAGTTTCGGAATTTTTTGTTAACTGAATATGGTGAACCGTTTTCAAGTTATTCCAATGTATGCAGTGAAAGTGCCTAAATTTTGGAGATAACGGTATATCTCGAAAAGTAGAGCTAATAGAGAAAAATGGAGATTAGATTTGAAATTAGCGACCTCAAATTAGTATTAATTTGCAATCAAAGCCTCACAAAATAAGTTTAAATTTGTTTCCTTGTTTTATCAATTTGAATTCAAATGTTAAAATCAAACAATTGAAAAAGGTTTGAGATTTGACTTAGGTTTGAATTAGTGTTTGATGGGTTGTGTGATAGTTAGTATTTTTTAACTTAAACAAATTTAGTACCAATTTAGTACAAAAAGGCATTTGTCGGCATACTTTGTTAGTTTTTAATATTTTTTAAACAAATGAAGAACTTTCGTTGTTCTGTAGTAAAACAATTTCAACTAACTTTCGATCTGTCTTATCTGAAGTAAATTTATTTGTATACGACTTCTTCTACGTAAAGGTAATTATATTCGATTAATTACATTTATACTTAAAATTTTAATAATGCGCAGACCTAAGACATGCCAACAAATCTACTTGCCAACTCTGTGACTTTTTAAATTTTGCTTTCAATATAATGGCTGAAAGTGAAATTCTTCAAAATACAAATGACGAATAATCTTCTATTCTTTGTCTAACTGACCATCATTTTTAAGTTAAAAATTTTAACTGCTAAATAATGATCACAGGAAAAAATTATCAAATATGGAATAAATACAATTTTTTTCCCACAAAATATCATGAACTCATATTTCAAATATTGTTCAATTAATCAAAAATTTCATTCATATTCCATATTCGGTCTTGGTATTATATTTTCTACATTAATTTCGAATTTATGAATTTAAAAAAAAAAATCCACAACTAAAATTATAATGTCAGACGTTGAGTGAATTCATAATATTTGGGGAATATTTGTGAACGAAATGAATTTCATTTAAAGCAAGTAATCCAACGAACATATGTTAAATGTCATGTTTCAATTTTCATTTCGATCATTTTATTATGATAAACGATTGAAACGAATGCGTTGAGCTACATTATTATGAATTTTTTTATTCACAGACACAAGAGGATAAAGAAATTTGGTAAAAATTTGATGGCATAAACGAACATTTATTTAAATCAAAATATGCAAAGATACGACATCATTGCGTATTCGCAGGGCATAACATTGAAATTGGCTGCACAGGCGACAAGCTAGATAGGGAGAGAGAGAGAGCGCGTAAGAGCGAGTAAATTTAAATGATATGATGAATTTATGATAGGAATTTAATGTTATTTATTATTTATTTTGTTTTTATAGCTACAATTACACTTGAGACTATTCGAGCGCTTATATTTTGGATTATTCAATATTGTTAATTGTGCCAACCGCAATACAATGATTTTAATGATAAAATAGAAGTTGTATCTTTATAAATATAACATTAACGAAAATAAGAGATGGTGCTTAAATGGATCTCTTTTTATCCTACACCACATGTGGTAAATTGGAGTATCCTGTTTGTCATTCCTAGTGAAACTTTTTTAATATTCATATAAGACCCCATAAAGTAAATAAATTTTTGTTTGAGTAATTCTATAATCAATACGACTTTCATTTGATCAGGGTTGCATTTTAACAAAAGCATGTTCATGTGTAATAGTGTGACTAAAAACTTTTATCTTAAGTTATATTTTATTTTTATATTTTTAACAAAACTCATTTGATTTCTATCTCACAAATTATTATAGAAAACGTAAGACTTGCGTGATAGTGTAAACTAGCCTTAAGCAGTTTGGGATTCAAATCCAACTTAATCGGTTTACTTTATTTTGCTTAATTTTGGATATGCCATTGTTATCTAAGCTTCTCCCCCTTAATTAATTAACAATATGCAACATTATTGAAGTCATCTCTTGTGGAATTTCTCGAAGTATGTATCTAACAAAATCACATGATACTGATAAATTAATTTTTTGCCTTTTTACAAGTTTGTTTTGCTTAAAATGTTGCTTTTAAGGAAATAATAAAAACTCACATTGCGCCGGAAAAATCCGATTCTCAGACTACGTTAAACTAAGTTGAAGCTTAATCCACATCTCAAAAACCCGGCCTTTGACATTTAATGCAACGATTAACTCAAAACAGTAGAATATTAATATAAGCCCTTTCAGCACTAAGCAAAAGAATAAACAATAACTAATTCGGAGGAAACCTAATGCTTTGTTCACATTTGGGTTCTTAAGCGCGTTTAAGCAGCTCGATCGTGATTAAGCTCTAATCACTTCAAAATCGAGATGATTACCCATACATTGAAGTGATTTGTTAATCACTTCAAATTGACATAATTACAGCTAAATCACTTCATTAATTACATAGAATCCACTGAACATACCTCAAATTGAGTGTAATGTAGAATCGGCCAAACATGAACGTGTACAACCGACCACGATTTCTGCTTAATGTTTCTATGTTTTCTTTAAATAGTTCATATATTTTCACAATTTCATCGTTAATATGTATAAAATAATCTTCTGATAACTTTATAAAAGTATTTTTATCAATTTTTATTACTTAAAGGTAATATAAATTTGTTGGTTTGTTTTTTTCTCTTAATCATGTTAATCATATCAAATGTAATGTGAACGGCTTTGATTAGCTTAAGCAACATTTTGCTATAACGCGCTTAAAAACCCAAATGTGAACAAAGCATAACTAATATGGTTGTGGGTTTTTCATGGAAGACTAATTCAACCCTTAAATGGCTGTCGGTGACAATAATATGATTAAAATAACCATAATATGTTTGAAAAATGTTCGTTAAAAATGGTTTAATTAGAGGTGACCATATAGGAAAATTAGGCCAACTGATGAGTATAGAATGCACTTGCATAAAGATAGTGGATGCATCCTATTACTTTAGTTTGGCTAGAGCTTAGAACTGACAGGTCTCCAAATTGGTCGCAGTAGCAGTAGCCGCTGATCTTGAGAAAGAATGATCTAATAGATGACGGGTTAGGGCTTACTTTTTGTATCAAAACTTGTTATACATTTTGTAGGGGATATTAGCTTCCAGTCTCTCCTAGACAAGGGGTTAAGTGCATAATCCAGACACTTTTACAATAAAATTGGCACCGGTCTATATACAGGCCTTAACGGAAAGCGTTAATACGAGAACAAACATCGCTCTCAAAGAATTTTTAACTCATCTGGATTACTTAAAAGATATTTAATTTTTTTGGAATGTTTTTTTTTACATTTGAAGTATTTGTCAAGAGACACATCAATGTATCCAATAGCAAGTAACCATGATTGTTTTGTGAACGTGTGATTATGATTATTATAATGATACCGTGCATTATGGCTTGTTATGTTTATTTATTTTTAGCTACCGAATCATATTCATACCCATAATGGTAAATTTATGAGCAATGTACGTATAAATTTATCATACCGCAGTGACTGTGCGGCTAAGAAGAGCGTCCACTAACTACCACACATTTGAAATTATTGCTGGGAATAAGTTAAAGTTTTGGGTTTTTTTCACAACGAACTTTTATTTTTTTTTTTCCTTTAAAATTTTGAAAGTATCGCAGTTATATTTCATGCAGAACATGTAAACAAACGTTAATTGTTGCTGAAAGCAAAAACAGCCACAACAAAAATTAAAGCATAAATAAAATTATGTCAAATTTTTCAGAGCAACTGCTTTCTGATGGCTCGAATGTCTAAAAAGGCACGATCATTGTTAAAGAAACAAAATTACGCTGATTATGATGATTTCATAATTACGGGAGGTGTGGACTTCTAAAGAGGAAATAAACTCATAGTTTTATATGTTATTGATTTTTTAATGGATTTATTGATGTAGTTTTTGGGTTTGTGCGCAGATATTGTAAACCGCACCTGTGCCTGTGTGTATTTTTTTTTTTTGTTTTTACTATTGATATAAAAATATTTAGTACAAAAAAAAAAAAAAATTTTGAAAACTCTCGTCATATTTAGCATTTTAATATTAATGCAGTGCTTTTTGTATCGAAAAATCGAAATACGTTAATGTTTATTGAAGCATAACGTTTGTATTTTATGTTCAAGTTTTTATATTCCAAAGTTAAATCGAAATAATTATTTTTCAAATAAAGACTGTAATAAACGCAATTGAATGAAAAAGTTTTTTTTTACACAGACAAAATTAAAAATTGTCTCTTATCACCAAATTTATACCAAATTCATAAAATCAAGCAACCTATTACCAAAATAAATATATTGATTACTAAAAATTGTAAAAATTTAATATTTTGAATAATTTTTTTTCAACAAATGATATTTTTAATTTTAATTAAAAAAATGATCAAAAAACTTTGCCGTTTCAAACATTGTGTTGTTTGATTTTGACAATTTCCAATAACAATTTCACAAGTTTATATTTTTTTATTATAAACGAAATAATTTTTTGTTATTTAATTATTATTTTAATTAAAAACTTTTTCAAAATAACTAAAATGTTAATTAAATCAAAATTATATTTTTAATTTTCTTTCAACAAAAAAAAAAAAAAAAAAAAAAAAAAAATATTAAATTTAAATACTTTTTAAATAATTCTCTTAATTGATAAAAAAAAACTACTAATAATTTTTTCTGTCTATCTGAATACATTTTGTGACTTCCTAAAAAAAATAATGATAATATTTTTCAGTTCCGTCCAAATCATATTTTATGCAAACTCCATTTCAAAGTATTACACGGCTAAAACTTTAAGACTTTCAAAACATTTAAAAACGAATCAATTTAGTAGTCTTAAGTGAATAAGAAAAATTACACAGGCCAACACTCAATTTGCTTCTTTGAATTTATCAACTGATTCTAGTTAATTTGGGTGCGCTGAATTCAAATCTCTAATCAGTTTGTCTCTATCAGCTCTAGTTTTCATGATATAGCTTTTTTATACCCTCCACTTATGACCTCCATTTATGACCGTCTGTTAGTTTTTTCAAAAAATTTTTTTCATCAAAATTTCTTATTTACAGTTATGGTAGTTGCCATAGATCAACACTTTTTTAATAAACTTTGCCAACTGCAATAAACCACTTCTTACAAGCAACTAATTTCCGATATTCAATTGGAGTGCAACAAGAAAAAATAACGTTCTCAATTATATTGTACATATAAAATTCCCGTTAATCAGCTAGCAATTACACAAACAAATTTTTTACGGAAAAAATGTTTTTTTTGGCAACTACCATAACTGTAAATAAGAAATTTTGATGAAAAAAATTTTTTGAAAAAACTAACAGACGGTCATAAATGGAGGTCATAAGTGGAGGGTATAAAAAAGCTATATCATGAAAACTAGAGCTGATAGAGGCATACTGTTTACAGATTTGAATTCAGCGCACCCAAATTAACTAGAATCAGTTGATAAATTCAAAGAAGCAAAAATTTTTTTCAATTTTGTCGGGCTGTGTTATGCAACACGAAAATTATTTCTTAGCTTTAGCAGAAAATGTTGTAGCATTCTTCCTGCTAAAGATCCAATAACGAAAATCAATTTCAATTTAACAAACCTGGTATACCAATTTTTTATAATATTTAGGTTAGAAATAAATTTTTTAGTAACCTAAACTTGTAGAGGAAGCCCAATTTTTGAATTTGCATGGCTCCCAAAATCGTCTCCCCGTCACTCCCCCTCCTCCACAACTTATCTCAGTAAAATAATTCTATACCCTATTTCTTTATTTAAAAACCAGTAAAAGTACAATATTCGGCTGTGTCGGATTTTATATACCCTTTCCCAGCTTATATGGTATTGATGCCATCGTGTCTAATTCCGTTTTCTGGGAGCATTTTTTTGTGAGCGCGAGTTTAAATAACAATATATTCAATAGATATTCACAGATATTCAAAATTAAGCAAATCTCTTATTTAAAAAATATTTGAGCAATCTAGCTTGTTTTGTATCGTATATAAAAAGAAAAAACTGGTTGGTTCTACTTACTTTTTGTACGAGTCGTACGAGTTACACCAACAAATCCAAAATGGGATTACTTTCAACCATTGCACTCAATATGCTTGCAAACATGTGTGTTTGTAAAGGTTTGTTGTAGAAACAACTACAACACTACAAACGTTGATAAAAGACGATTTGATTGTTTTGTGTAGAAACAACAACAACACTACAAGAAGGAAACAAACATTATAATCATTTTTAAAAAGTAAAATAAGAAGCGAACATTTCCGAATTATTTTTGTAAAAATTATTAAGTTAAATGAATCAAATTTTCAAAGTATAATGATTACGAAACCATATCGGGCATATTGAGCAATCTAGCTTGTTTTGTATCGTATATAAAAAGAAAAAACTGGTTGGTTCTACTTACTTTTTGTACGAGTCGTACGAGTTACACCAACAAATCCAAAATGGGATTACTTTCAAAACCATTGCACTCAATATGCTTGCAAACATGTGTGTTTGTAAAGGTTTGTTGTAGAAACAACTACAACACTACAAACGTTGATAAAAGACGATTTGATTGTTTTGTGTAGAAACAACAACAACACTACAAGAAGGAAACAAACATTATAATCATTTTTAAAAAGTAAAATAAGAAGCGAACATTTCCGAATTATTTTTGTAAAAATTATTAAGTTAAATGAATCAAATTTTCAAAGTATAATGATTACGAAACCATATCGGGCATGCTGCTGGTGTCTCATAATTGCGAAACAAAGGGGGGATTTAACAAATGCAACAATAAGCATATGTGTAAACGGGTAAGTTAATTACAATACTCTCTCTCTCTCTGGTTCTGTGCGGTATTTCCAGGACGAATTTGGGATTAAAACACCTTAGATATTCTTGAATCAAGTATAGTTTAAGATAAATTGTTACCTCACTTTTACTTGAGCCAATCTTGTTTTCGGATTATTTAAAGTACGGTCCAGTTAAAAATGTGCTCCGGTTTGGAGGCCTATTTTCTGCTGAACATAAGCGCTTCTTTTAACATGCAAACAAAGCACTTCTAAGTGCTTTTTTAAGGGCTAAATATATTAACATATTCATTAATGTTTTGCTTTTACCTGTTTAAATGGCCATTTTCAATCAGTTTCGTAAACCATAATATATTTTTTTTTGGTTTAAAACCAGGGCTGCCAGATAAATTTGTAAGAAAATCGTCAATTTCCTGAGAAAAAATAAAAAAATCGTCTTTCACGTTTCGAAAAATCGTCAAAAAAATAGGACAACTTAAAATTTAGTTTTTTTTAACAATTTTCATTTTCACATTCAAACAAAAACATAATAACTTCATACCCAGCTAGCATTTTCAATCGTATAAAAGATACTGAGAGGCTCATGAAGAGCGTCGATGACCGCATTTTTTAACTGTAGAAGATTCTTCACACGGGAATCACTGTTATAACTGAGTCGTGGGTAAAGATTATTTAACGATTCTTTCATGTCATGAATCGTATTAGACTCATAAAGTTATTATCTTACAGCTCGTAAAATATTCGCCGTATAATTATTGAAAATATGATTTATACAGAGAGTCGTAAAAGGTTTATTCGATGATGGATTGACGAAAGATAAACAAAGTGTAACATTGTTGTTTTTGTTCTCTGAAAATAATCATTTAAAGATTCAGAGACTTGCAAATTACAACCGAACATAAACAAAAGCCGCACGCGTTTTCTAGTTTATAAATGGAGCGGCCTCAACGCTTTGCAATTGGAAAAACCGATTTTGCCAGCTCGTTTAATAGTGAAGTTTGCCGCTATTGTTAATTAATAATGGCAATTTAGCTATTTTTTGGTCAATCTAGCGTTTTTATCTCTATTTTTATTTATAATTTGTGGGTTTTACTAAACAAGAAAGCTATCACTACTGTTCGTGACACAACGTTGACGCTCTTGATTAGGTATGGCATATCAGCGTAAAACCGAAAGAAAATGTTCCGCCTTTCGTTGTTGTTAAGGTACGGCTATTAAACATTTCAAGATTAAAAACGAACGTGTTAGAAAATTTAATGTTTTATTCAGACTTTGGAGATTAAAAAATATCGTTAGCTTGCGTGCTCGTTGAATGCAGACGTGTCTTTCTCTTTTAACTCGGCATACGGTTTTTTTTTTAACATAAATAATTGTATATTTATAATATCATATTATTTTTTTAAAAAATAATATAAGATCAGCGAATGAATGGACGCTTTAAAATAACTTTTAAATTAGTGAACATAATATTTATAATACAAATATTAAAAATTACAAATAACAAAAATATATGTATGTACACACATACATATACATACATACATTTTAAGCAAAAACATTTCTTGTTTTTCTTTATTCTTTTTTTTTATTCTCGGGGTTTTTAAACAACAAATAAAAAGAAGAGCACAATTAAACAAACAGTAATATATAAAAAAAAACGCTTATGAATGCTAATAATGCAAAAACAATAAAACATAATGAAAGAAATGCATATGTTACAGTGAGTGTTGACGAAACAAAAAAAAGAATCGATGATAGCAATTACTTAACGGCTAAACCTATTACTCGAACGCGTTCGCTCTCACCCTCTTTATTTACAAATACGGTCGATCGTAATACAATAACAAGTTTGTTAACTGCAAGCGCTGCCGCAGAGCCCAAAAAAACTTTAATAAGTGATGATACGGTTAACCCCAAAACGGCCGCTATGGACAACTCAGTAACTCAAGTAAAAACTTCTCAAAAGCCTACAGTACAAGTTGGTATGGACAGGTACATAACAGTGCTCAAACGGGGACGCAGCCCTACCTCTGCAGCAGTTGCTTCGGCCTCAAAAGTACCAACTTTTGATAAAATAAATTCTCAAAATCGTTTTGCGATTCTGGAGGATGAATCCTCTGAAGCACCAAACGTCATTAAATCGTCCAAGCCTCCCCCGATATATCTGAGGGAGCGAAATTCTAATGAGCTCATAAAGAGTTTGATATCGGTTATTGGTGAAAATTCGTTTTACGTAGCTGCTATCAAGCGTGGTAGTATAAACGAAACAAAAATACAAATCAATCATGAGAATGATTTTCGAAAAATTGTAAGCAACTTTGAGGCACTCAAAAAAAAATTTTTATACATACCAACTGAAAAGCAGTAAAGGCCTTCAGGTAGTGATTAAGGGTATTGACTCATGTGTGGACCCAGAAGAGGTAAAAACATTCCTTGAAGAAAAAGGCTTCAAGGTAAAACATGTATTAAACATTAAAAATAGAGAAAAAATTCCCCAACCACTTTTTCGAGTGGAGTTTGAACCCGGCGACGTTAAACTTAAAAAAAGTGAAACGCATCCCATCTATAACTTAAAATACATTCTGTACAGAAAAGTAACTATAGAGGAGCCGCACAAAAGAGGTGGTCCCGTTCAATGTCTGAACTGCCAAGAATTTGGCCATACTAAGGCATACTGCTACTTACCCCCTGTTTGCGTAGTATGTGGCGAATTACATGGTACAGTTCTTTGCGACAAGTCTAAAACCGACCCCAACGTAAAAAAATGCAGCAACTGTGGTGGCAATCACACTGCCAATTATAGAGGATGCCCTGTTTATACTATCGTCAAGCAGTCGGTTGGACCGAAAACTAATCCCCCTCAGGTAACAAATCAAGTAAACAGTAATGACCATCAGGCCCCCCAGCCTAGTAGTAACAGAATTTCTTATGCTAACGTCTTAAAATCAAACAATGTACCAATGCAAGGCCCTTCGACAAGTAATGACGAAACTCCAGTTTCTAATCTTAGTCGGCTAGAAAAAACAATGGAAACATTAGTGCAAACAGTAAATAATTTTACAAACACAATGGGTAATATGTTACAGGAAATTCTAAGAATGCAATCGATGTTATTGCAAGCTGTACTTAACAAGCCATGAACTGTTTAAAAATTTGTTTTTGGAACGCAAACGGCATCCGCCAACATAAAAATGAACTAGAATACTTTCTCAAAAAAAATCAAATTGATGTTATGATGGTTTCTGAAACTCATCTGACCTCAAGAAATACGTTTAAAATCAATGGTTATATACTATATGATACCAAGGACCCTCGAGATAGAGCTTGTGGAGGTTCTGCCATTTTGATAAAAACCCGAGTCAAACACTACTTAATGTGTGATCATCGTGAGGATTATCTGCAAGCAACAAATATTCGTGTTGAAGAGCTTAATCGAAACATAGTAATTTCATCTTTATACTCTCCACCTAGATTTTCAATATCAGAAAGCCAATATTGTGAATATTATAAATCCCTAGGACCCTGTTTCCTGGCCGCTGGCGATTATAACGCTAAACATACCTTCTGGGGGTCACGACTTATAACACCAATGGGTCGTGTTTTGTTTAATACAATCTCTAAAATGAATTTAAATGTTGTCGCGAGCGGACAACCAACATATTGGCCTGCTGATCCACAAAAAATTCCAGATGTCATCGACTTCGGCGTGGTTAAAAACATCCCCACAGAAACGATTCACGTTGAAGCCTCATTAGAATTATCCTCTGATCACACACCTACAATTGTTACTATAACAAACACCAATAGAAATGTATCTCCCTCTAGTTACATAGCGACGTCAGCTACACAAATAAATTGGCTAAAATATAAAAAATATCTCAGTACTCATTGCACAGAAAATATTCCGCTTAGCACACCGGAGAATGTGGATCTTTCTATTGCCAATTTTGACAGTTATATTAAACTAGCGGTTCAACATTCCTGCAACACCCTCAAAAAAACTTATAATAATAATATATATTCTACAGATGTCGAGCGCCTCTTGAATGAAAAAAGGAGAGTGAGAAGGGAGTGGCAATTGCACAGATCCCCCCAACTTAAGAACTTATTAAAAGAGTGCACAAAAAAGCTAAGAAAATTACTGCAGTCCCGGAAAACGGCTTCCGTGGAAAAATATCTTAAGGACCTGGATGCAACACCACAATCAGAATACTCATTATGGCGTGCAGCCAGAAATCTAAAAAGGCCAGTTATCATGAAACCACCATTAAGAAACCTGAATGGAAGTTGGGCAAGAAATGATAATGAGAAAGGAAACCTGTTTGTAAATCATTTGAAAAACGTATTTACCCCAAACATATCTGACGACATAGCGGACGAGTTACCACCTGTTGCTGCTAGAGCAGCTGTTCCCCTAAGATTTGAGATGAGAGAAATCGAAAAGGCTATTTGTAACTTAAACCCCAAGAAAGCCCCTGGTTTTGATAAGATAAGCAACAAAATGCTTTTGGAGCTACCTCGCATAGCAAAGAAAATTATTCTTTATATTTTTAATGCTATTTTACGCCTTGAATACTACCCTCAAGAATGGAAGGTCTCCTTAGTAAAGATGATACCAAAGCCAGGAAAAGATCACACAAAAGTTGAGTCATATAGGCCTATTAGCTTATTGTCTAATATATCAAAGCTATTTGAGAAGCTCTTAGCGTCAAAATTAACCCCAATTCTAAATGATAATGGGTGTATACCTAACCATCAATTCGGCTTCAGAAGAGAACATAGCACAATTGAACAAACCCATCGAATAGTAAACGCCATAAGAAAAGCCTTTGAAGAAAGAAAATATTGCTCCGCTCTCTTCATCGATGTTTCTCAAGCTTTTGATAAAGTCTGGCATGTAGGCTTGTTACATAAATTGAAGCTAAACCTACCGGTTAACACACACAAGCTGCTAGAAAGCTACTTGGTCGGTCGAAAATTTATTATTAAAGAAGGTGATTTTTTAAGTTCTCCTCAGCCAATTGAAGCTGGAGTGCCTCAGGGAAGCATCCTGGGCCCACTTTTTTACCTTATATATACCTCGGACATGCCAACAAATAATTACACCCTAACCTCAACTTTTGCTGATGATACAGCTTTTCTAAGCGTACACGAGAACAGTCGAGAAGCATCTCGATACCTGCAGGATCACATATTTCAACTAGAACTGTGGTTAAATCAATGGAGAATAAAGGTCAATGAGCAAAAATGCGTACATATAACATTCACCTTGCGTCGGGAAACTTGCCCCCCTATTAAAATCAATAATCAACTAGTGCCTCAACAATCGCATGTCAAATATCTCGGTATTCATCTAGATCGTCGTTTAACATGGAAATGCCATATAGAAGCAAAATTAACCCAAATGAAACTAACAGCAATTCAAATTAACTGGCTTATTGGAAGAAATTCTGTTCTTAGTCTCGATTGCAAACTACTACTTTACAACTCTATTTTAAAGCCAATATGGTGCTACGGTATTCAACTTTGGGGCACTGCCTCGGCTTCAAATATCGAAAAAATTCAAAGGCGCCAAAATAAACTTCTTCGAATAATCACAGCTGCCCCTTGGTATGTTAAAAACTCAAATATCCACAAGGATCTCAATGTGCCACTGGTAAGGACTATTATTACGAAGTATGCGGTAAAATATTTAAAAAGGCTAGAGTTGCACCCTAATCCACTAGCTCGAAATATTTTAAATGATAGTGGCCACACTCGCTTAAGAAGAAGAGACACTGCAGCACTTACCCATTAAGATGAGCGATAGACACCTACATATGTGAACAGAACCCGTATGAAGAAAATTTTTGTCTGGCACTGGCAGGACATAAAATAAATTATTAGGATAAGATTTGATTAATTATTGTTAGTTCATATTTAATATATGAAGATTCAATAAATAAATAATGAAAAAAAAAAAAAAAAAAAAAAAAAAAAATATATATATATGTACTCGGTCATTTAAAACTGAGTTCTAATAAGTTTTTTTATGGGTGAAAGTAAAAAAATAAAGTTAATTGATTATAAAAAGTACACGTTTACGATGTTGGTGCTTTGACGCCCAACATAAATGATACGCCTGGCCGAGACCTTGACATATAGCCATGTTGCAGAGTACAATTCCGTTCGGAATCAAAGAAAACACATTTCTTTATTGATAGAAAGTGTATTTTGATTGAACAAAAATGGTTTCATTCCGAAAAATTTTTTCCGCATTTTCTGGAGCACCAAAATACGGAATGAATTCCGTTTCCGAACGGAATTGTACTCTGTGACATGGCTGATTTTAATGCCTGAAAGACCCAATATCTCTTGATGTTCTGGGCATGAGGATACAATGTGATGCCCAAAGAACAAAACATATTTTCAAGGAGTCGAAAGCAGCATTCAAGTGCCTCGGCTTTTTAACCTATTTTTCGCCGACCGGTCATTATAAACACCAGCACTCATACTTCTGTTTTTTCGTTGCAATGTTTTGATTTTCTGTCAGTTACTTAAGATCTTATTTCGTTATTATATTGTCAGTTTACTTGGTGCGGCGAAAAATGGGTTAAAACGGTGTTAGATATACTTCACCCCATTCTATTCCTCCTTACTATTTATACCACTACGGTTTCCTTTGACGAATAACTAGGGAGATCGATTATTCGACTTATTTCAAAAACCGGTTTTCGAATATTCCAAATAGCTGCTATTTAAAAAGACCGGGTTTCTGTAATTAGTTATAAATATTAACTAATATGATTTTTGTATATTTATGTATTCGAATTAAAACCGGTTAACTGGAGCCTAATTCTGGCATTCGTGATCGAGTAATTTCTCGATTCGAAAGCTATTTAATATCTAATTATTTCAGTCAATACTGAACGAATTGGAACTATTTTTTCGTTATTATAAAGCATTCATTTGAGTTTCACAATACTGAAAAAATAATTTCGGTTCGTTCAGTATTGACTGAAATAAAATTGCTTTCGAATCGAGAAAGTACTCGATCACGAATGCCAGAATTAGGCCCCAGTTAACCGGTTTTAATTCGAATACATAAATATACAAAAATCAAATTAGTTAATATAATAAAAAGTTAATTTGAATATAAACAAAACAATTCACGATGGTAAGAAACCAACAAAATATAACTTAAGGTATGTTCAGACCTAACAAATATTTGACGATAGACTCCAAAAAAAAGCGTGACTAATTTAGAAACTGTTAAATAATGTTTGCCTTCGCAAAACGTTTTGCAAAAGCAAACAGTTCTTTAAGAAAGCTAAGACTTCAAATATTTAAAAGGTGTGAACATAGCTTTAGAATTTTTGAAAAACTTTGGTTTTAAAAAATTATAGGAATTTAATAAATAGAATAGAAAAGAAAATAAATAGAAACAAATAGTAATATCAACATGCTTTTTATATGAAATATCTGTCAATTCGTCAATCAAAATTAAAAACCTTCCATGACATTGTTTGATTCCTTCAATTTTGTTTTAAGTTCTTGGGGTTTTAATAAATAAAACTGATGCATTTTCCCATATTGTTGATTCCGCCGGTATGTTGTAGTTTTATATTCTAAAACTACTTAAGAGTTTTTAATTCATTTTTGGCAACATATTTTAGTAAAGTATTATTTGCAGTCTCTTAAGAACTACTTGGAGCAGAGTCAAGTTTTACTTGGCGTATATTTATGTCAAGCTTGTAGACTTATTAAAGGTAATTGCTAAGTCGTGACGTTGAAGAACCTTTGAAACTTATTTGTTTAGGGCCCTTTCAGCACCAATTGTCTTTTAAATCAGTTCGAAATACCACCAGAGATGACATCTTTATAAAAATATATATAATAGAATCTGGGAATTTATTTCTCATGATGAGTAACATTTATTACATAAATTTTCATATTACATATTCGAATGTGTATTCTAAGTCAAATTACAATTTTCAAAAGCATTTATACTTTAATATTGTAGGAATAAGACTATTAAAGTATAAAAGCTTTTAAAATTTTTTCTTTGTAGTATTTTGAATTGTATTTGGGTTTGCTAATATAATCGATTTGTATTTACATTGCTCATAATGTTTTTTTGATATTTGTTATATTTGTAGACATTTTTTCTCTCGTTCTTCATAAAAAGCTGATTGTGATTGTGAAAAGTGATTTTCTGGTATTATATCCCCAAATTAATAAGTGTAATCCGGTCAGATTACGAGATGTTATAATGTAAAACTTTCCATCCGCTAGTTTTGAAATAGTGGAGTTTTACACTTTAATAACTTTTGGCAAATTCTAAATGATTTTCTTTGTGCTGCACTGAAAGAATTTTCTTCAGAATACCAATGAATTTTGACATTAATCCCATGAAAAGTTGCATTAAAAAGGAACCTATGCAGCGCTTCGTTGGATCAAGGAACCCTGTTTCATTAAAATGTATTTAATAAAATATTAGATCTATGAATGTTATTCATTGAATGAATACTTTGAAAAAAGTAAAACAAAATTTTTTTTTTTTAATCAAAGTTGTTCTTATTCAACTTTTTTTTTTAACCAGAGTCGCTGGCGGGAATCGATTCCGCAACCTCGGCGCTGATAGATTTTTTTTTTTTTTTTTTTTTTTTTTTAATCAAAATTGTTTTTATTCAACTTTTGTTTTTTTTTTAACCAGAGTCGCTGGCAGGAATCGATCCCGCATCCTCGGCGCTGATAGACTAGCTCACTGCCTACTGGGGAAGTGTAGTTTTTGAATAAAAAAACTATGTTTTTGCCATTACTCAATTAAGAGCGTAAATATGAGACTAAATTGTCATAACATAACAACAATAACAACGTTGATTTTTTTTGCTAACGCATAATAAAAAAAATCTCATAAAGAGAGAACAAGCTTTTTCGTATACATCATTTGGTTGACAACAATTTAAAATAAGGGTGTGTTTTTTTAAAGGAGAACATTTATTTTTTCATTACTTAGTACATACTATTTGTATTTAGGTATGTACATATTAAAGAAAACTAAAAACATACATATTTATGGAATGAAAGTTTTTGTTTCATTACTATAATGACATTTTTCATTGTCATAATGAAAATTTAAATTTATGATGACATGCTTCTTCGAAATATTTTTATACTTTTCATTATTGAGACTATAGAGTTATTTGAATTTAAAAATAATTTTTTTTTCAATTATTGAAATATGTTGCTTTTATAAAAAAATTTTGATTTCATTAATTTAATTTTAATTACTAATTAAACATATTTTTAAGGAAACTGTAATTTTTTATTAATTTATGAATATAGTTATGTTTGTATATTGTTTTTAATGTTCTCAATTAAAATTTTTTGTTTAACTTGGAAAAACTTTAGTTTTTATATATCCAATGAAAATTTTTAACGTAATTACGAAATCCAATGAATCGATTTTAAGGAAAATACTTCATTATAACTACGAAATTCCATTTGGACAATGAGAATTTTCATTTAGCCAGTGAAATTTTTTTTATGAAAACGATTCATTAAATATATGAAGCATTTTTCTTTCAGTGTGGTTGCTTTAAGTAGGTCCAATAATGACTTTAAAGCTCTTTTTGGATATCCTTCAATATTCCAAATACTTTTTATTGCTTAAGAAGACCTTCGGTTAACATTGAAGCAATAAGCAATAAATTGACTCTTATTCGACCTTTACAAAATTCTTATTATTTAAATAAGTTTGGGGCCTCTTTTTTATAAAAAATAGTAAACCAATATTTCGGCACTCCGTTGTGTGCCTTTCTCAGTGTTTTTTTTTTTGAATGTTTGACAAAATTAACAATTTTTAACAAATTTAACAAATTAATGTGTGGTTTATAGAACACGTGCGCCTTACTCGTCCGTTCAACTAACATTTAAAACAAAAACAAAATTTCGAAATTTGTTTTTGTTTTAAATGTAAGTTGAACGGACGAGTAAGGCGCTCGTGTTTTATAAACTACACATAAAAAAATTTAACAAAATGTCATATAACAATTTTCAATGAAATACAAAAAGGCTTTCCAATTCAAACCTAATCTATTACAGTATAAATAAATTTTTTCTAAAGCATTAAGAGAAAGTAGTTTTCCAAAGGAAATTATAACTAATTTATTAATACAGTATAATAACGATTGAATAAATAACTCCAAAGGTAATACGGATCCAAAAATTTATAAATCGCTAACTTATGTACAAAAATTTTGGGAGAGATTAGAAAAATCTAATATTTATGATACGGAAAAGTATAAAATTGTATAAATCTTATAATACAATAGGTAGAGAAAAAACCCCTGAAGAAGACACACAACGGAGTGCCGAAATAGTGGTTAAAATAAATTTAATATATTTCATAAAAAAGAGGCCTCTTAGTACATAATAATAATTTTTTTTTATAAAACTTAAATTTACTTCATGGAATACATTCGAAAAATAAAAATCTTAAAAAAGCCTTTCTAATATAAAAAATCGCAGTTAATGCCTCAATTTTTCTGTTTATTTAGAACATAATTTTCTGTCTACTTAAAGGCTAGTAATGCCTTAGAAATTTTTAAGCAATTTAGCTATTCTGTTACTGCCCTAGAAGGAAGCGAACTGACACCAAAGTAATCCCGTGATAGGTCTCTGGTGGTAGAGACCGGTTCTAGTTCTAACACTTTATATGAAAAAGACCTATCACTTTTACATGGGGTTGTCATTGGAGGGGGTCAATTGGCACCATTTGACCGGTCACAGATCTATTCTTAATGAACGTGCTTAGTGTCAATTACTAAAATGTAGTATTATTTCAATACAATGTAGTATTATTTCAATATAACAAGTCCTAGAATTAAATTCAAGAACCAAATTTTAGAAAGTACCAAAAAATGTGTCACAGCACCGGTGAAGACTATACTCAAATTCATTACTTTTTCTACCTTTTTGTTCTTCATAAACCAGTTAAGGGATTGGTTCTGGTTTTCAATGGTCATGAGTCCTTTCCTTTTGTACTTGTTCTATTTTCACAAATCCCAGGACCAGTCTGTGGTACCAATTGACACAAATTTCCCACATGGTGCTTGTGTAGTGTTTTACTGTGTCAAACACGGATCCTTAATGCCCCTTATTTAAAGGCCTTCACGTTGCCAAACAAAAACACTCGGGATAAATTAAGTTTTTTTATACTTACTTTAAGTACGAGTCGTACTTAAAAATTTAAAACGTACTTAAAACAAACTAAATTCTTAAACCAAGAAAAAAAGATTAAACGTTTCTCTGGAAGCAAAAATACAGTGAGCGTTTTAATCTCATTAAACTAATCAAATTTTGTTTCAGACGCTACAACAACACCACACGAGAAGTTAGAAAACGATTTACTTGTTGTGTGTAGAAACAACAAAAACAAGAGAACAAGACGAAACTCTTGCTTCTCATTTAGTTTATATTTATAGTTATATATATACATTAAGTTTTTTAAGTAAAAACCATATCGGGAATAATGCTAGTGTTTTATAATTGAAATTTTGTGAGGTGTAAAACGGGTAAGTAAATCAATCATAATAAAATTCTCCTCCTAATTTCGCTTTTGGTTTATTTCAAGCACGAATTTGGGATATAATATAATATATAATATTTGAATCAAGCGCATTTTGAGATTGGTTTAATCTTAGTTTTACTTATATCAATCTCAATTTCGGATTTTTTCAAGTACGAATTCCGGATAGAATATGGATAAGTTAAGTGTTTCGCGAATTAAAATCCGTACTTGAATTAATCTTTCTTTACTTGATTCAAAAAAAATCCGTACTCACCGTACTGTTAATACCGCTTCGGATTGAAACTATCTTAGTATAAAGAAAATATTTGTTACAAATTTTTATCTTGAATATACAGTACTGGAGGCAAGATCAATTATACAAAAGAACAACGAAAGATTTAATGCAGGAAGTACAACTAGAGGAAGGATTATACCGAGTAATAGTAGTCAACTTACAAGGTCCAATCTTTCCATTATTTAGCGCTCTGCATTTTCCGAATAAATAAAAAGGTTAAAATATATATTAAAATTCGAATATATTTACACAACTTTTGTATTATAAGTTATGAATTGTTTAATTTTTATAAGTTCTGAAAAAATTAAGAAAAACATACTTAACAAAACATTTATATCGCAATGTATATTTTTCCTTTTATTCCCCTTCAATTTAATTTTTTTGTGGCAAGCAAACTCATATTCATAAAATATTAATATTAACACATAAAACTTTCTTTTTAATTTAATATTCCGCACGATTTTAGTAAAACAGAAACAACAGAAAAAATAATAAAATATTAAAATCAGTAAACAACAGTGCATTACAAAAGATTGTATACGAGTGATAACGGTTTGTCATGTAATAAGTTTATTATTTTATGTTTGTTGCCTGATGGCTGACTGATATTTTTTTTTTTAAATAAATAAATTTTTTTTGTATTAAATGCAAAATTAAAAATTCATATGCATTTTTTTCTGCCAGTTTTTCTGGCTAATGAATGTTGTCCGTATTTTATGCGATTTATGCGGGACAAACAACGCATGTAATGGCACCAATATTCTTATGAATTATGAAGAATTATGTCTAGGTTTTCACTGTACATTGTTGTATTTTACGCGTGCAATATTTGCTGCTATTTTTTTCTTTTTTTTTTTTTTGTTGGTTGGCTGAGAAATGATGGCCCCTGGTTCAGAAATCAACAGAATGGATACGCGTCCAAGTGCCAGAGAATGTGTTAAATGAGCCGCTTTATAAATATGCATTGTATTTAATGTTAAAACAGCAACGTCTACTTCTGCCACTGATGTTGCAGTTGCATTATTAGTGGACAACTGAAATATGAAAAAAAATATTATTGTTGCTTTTCAAGAATAATAAATTAATTTGTATAAAAAAGCAATATTATAATAATGTAAATGAAAATAATTATGAAAAAAAGAACATGTAATGAGATTTTCAGCATAAACGAATCTTTTGGACCATACATGTGGGCTTATTTTGGTAGTAAAAATATGTTTGGTTTTCTTCAAAATTCGATATCGACAGCACAAATTCAAAGTTTTTAAATATCTACCTTTGACCTTTGGCTGATTTGATTTTAGCCAAATTTTTAGAATATAACTCTTTTAGTTTGTGCCATAGAACTCGGAATATCATTAATTGGAATTTAATAAAAATAAATAAACTTTATCCTTTTGAGCAAAAAAAAAAACATTTTCCTCGAAGTCCGTAAAAATTCAGCGGGATATCTTTAATTTTTTTTTTACTTTTATTTTCTATTAGTGTTTTCTTTTCTACAAACAAAAACACCACCTTTTTAAAAGGTGCATGTGTAAAAAGTGTTGCCAACACAATTTGTTATTTGGCGAGAATAAAACACAAAATTGGATCGCCCTGTTTTTAATTCTTTAAAATAAAAAAAGTGCAAAGTAAATCAAGACGTTTGTTGTTAAAAATAAAATAAATAGCTGCGTTAACATCCATCCATATTTTTAACTTTATGACTTAAAATTTTTAAAAATTTTCTTTAGTTTATTTTTCATTAAATATGTATGTTAACAAGAAAAAATCTTTGCCAGATGGCCGAAGTTTTTAAGATTTTTTGATCTGACGATTTTTTTAGAACAATTTTACAACACCGAATCCACTTAAATTTTTTATCACTGACAATCAACCATGTAATACTTTCTTATGTTTTTTACTATAAAATAATAGAAAAAATAACTATTAAAATTTAACATTTTTACTGTCCTGATTAGAGACGATTTTTTCCCAACTTCGTCTGGTAACACTAGTTATATTTAAACAGAAGTCAATTCTTTAACAGGGCATTTTCTACACTGTCGATTTATATGTAAAGTGCAATCAATGCCTTATGCTATTATCAAGGGTGAATTGTTTAGAAAAAAACAAGCCTTTTAGAGAGCAAAGCATCCCAATAAAAATTGAGCTTCAAACGAAGCAGGTTCGTAAGGGAGAAATGTAAGAGTTTCGCTTACCACACCGCTTACGGAAGACATGCAATTTATATGGTGAGTTCCCACTTTGAATCAATACATTTTTGACACAAAAGGTGCTTTATTCAACGCATATAAAAACTGGTGAACGTAGCTATCAGCTTTACACACTGAATGTTTTTTTACAGTTATTTTTTGGTATTCTCCCTTACGAACCTGCTTCGTAGTAAGGGAATGCCGTAGCACATAAAATTTAATTTTTTCTTTTATATAATTACTGATTATTTTAATTTAAGCTCTAGGTCTTTTAATAAAAAATTTTTAAATTATTTATTTTTTCGATATTTCGCTAACCATCGGTTTACTAATTTGATATCTAAATTTTACATACATTCCTCGAATTTCGACGATTTCATTATTGCATACCCTATTTTGTACTACCAAAAGATTTATTGGTTAGCATAAATAAACGATAGATAAAACTATAAAGAGAAGCAAAAATGCGATTAAAAAAAAATAATCCAAATGACCTGGCCCACTAATGACTATTTTAGAGAAAAGTCCACTGCAATTGCAGGGTATATACAAATATTTTTTTCTTGTTGTCATTTACTTACTATTATTATTATTTTTTTTTTTTAATATTTCCATTGTTCATACTGATTTTTTAATTTATGTTTAGCTTTTGATTTTTTCCATTTGTTTGTTTGTATTGTTGTAGTACATTATGACTATTGTATTTTTTTTTTTAATTTTATTTCTCTCTATTTATTATGCAAAATTTGTTTTGCAATTGTAATGTTGTTGATTTTTAAAGGTAAAAAGATGCGCCTGTAAATAACTGCCTAAACTGCAATGAGACTACGACTATCACACGGACGGACTTGGAGACGTACGAGATAACAAGCGGACTGGCATACAGACGGTTTTGAAAAAGAGACATATAGACGTGGGGAAACGTAGTTGCAAACTGACCGTTTGCTCATGTCAATGTCATTCGGTGTTGATGGGTTTTTTTGTTCAATTTCTCGTAATTATGACAACATTTTTTATACCATTTAATTTACAATTTTATTACACAGTTAGTGGTTGTAATTGTAGTCGTTATAATATTTATATTAAAATAAAGTATGTATACGAACGATTTTAGACACATTTTGTAAAACAAAAAAGCTTTTTATAAATAATAAAGTTAAAGAACTTTTTTTGGTTGCGTTTGAAAATTTAGCAATTTTTTGTCTAGATTTTTATACCCAAACCACAATAGTAGAGAGGGTATTATGCATTTGTGCTGATGTGTGTACCATCTTAAAATATTGGCCCTAAGCCTACCTTAAAGTGTACCAATCGACTCAGAATCACTTTCTGAGTCGATTGGTTTTATATAGCCCTCATACAAGCTGCTTTCCGAAATAGTTTACTTGTGCGCATTATCAAACCAATTTAAAAAAAATATAAAACATAGATCCATCTTTATTTTTATGGACACAAAAGCCATGCATTTTTTAAAAAATAGGACCGCAAAGGGATATAGGAGGCAATGTAAGCCTCTCAGAAACTAACAAACCGAATTTTAAGAAATTTATAACATAGATAGAAACCTATTTATATTTCCGAAAATTGTTTTCAAATACTCTGTTATCAAATGGTGGGGCTTGACCGACTAAATTTTCTTACTTGCCCTTTTTGTATTTGGTAAGTGACTAAAAAACTTATTTAGCCATTACCAATTTCTTAGACAATTTTATTGATTATATTCTCGCGCGTTAAAAAGATCCGCTTTTCCATTCCTCTGGCGTATAAATTAGGCGAAATTAACCCGTTTGTATGTGTAATGTTGGATTTGACCGTCGGTGTGATTTGTGAGTTATTGGCAAAGACCCGCGAGTTAAGAAAACCCAACAGTAAAAAAGTCTTATATGGTCAAATCGCACGATCTCGGTGGGCAATAGGGTGTTCAGTCGATTAATTCTTGATCGATTAATCGAACAATTTTAGACGATTAATTCTTCGAATAATTTAAAATTGCTAACTTCGATTAAACGTTTAATCGAAGAATTTATACCGATTAATCGATTGATAACAATATATAGTATTTCTGTAAAATCTATAACTTTTGTTAAATTTTTTCAACACAATTTAATAATTCATTTCACAAAAGAAAAAATCGACAAAGGTATGTTAACTCAAAGATTAAAATTAATTTATCGGGGTTGTTTTACAAATCGAAATGAAGTGAAATTAAAATCGAACGATAATTTTTACAAAATGACCGTAGTTTTTCGTGGTTTAAAGTGTAGTTCTTGCAAAAATAATAGACACTTTAAGAATGAAGTAGATAAAATCGAATGTTTTTATGAACTTTTATTACAGGGTCGTTTTTAATATTTGCTCGATTTTAAATCGACTTCATTTCGATTTCTAGAGCACGCCTAGGGGACTACTCTCTATTGCGATGCGAAAGAAAATTTTAGCATATTTTGCGATTGGTACTCTTTAACGCGTTTGCGGACTTGTTTTTCGCATCTATTATTGTTTTTGTTTTCGCAAATTATCACTAATTATTTTATTTAATTTTTTTTTTCAAATATTTTTACATATTTTAGCATTTCATTACTGTCAATCTGCGCCATCTTTAATTTTTATTACCAGTATTGCTTGATTTTCAAAAAATTTTGCGAAAGTGATAGAGTGTACCAAGTTGGATTTAGCTTTCGCATCGCAATAGAGAGTAGCCACCCTGTATTTTTTAACAAAAGAGTTCATGCGTTTATCTCTTTAGAATGAGTTTGTTTTAAAAATATTTTACGAAGGATAAATCTAATAATAGTCAATGTAAAAGGTGCCCAAAAAATGTATTAACGTTAATGTTCTTCAACAACTTTACTAATTTACCACTTACACAGTGACTGTAACATAGTACTTGAAGAAAGAGCCTCTCAAACAAAATCAAGTGGTCCAATTAATAAATATTTTAAACAAGATACTTCGATCGATTCTCTGGAAGAAGTTATTTGCCGAAGCATAGCAGAGGATGGAAATTCCGTAAGAAGTTTAAAAAAATCTTTTAAAATCTAAGTGCCCGAAACTGAAGCAAAAATTTGGAGCTACATTGACAAGTTTTATTTAAAAAAGGATGTTTATTTACTCAAGTTCTAATTTTTTCTGAATTTATCGAAAAAATCTCGTAATTTGTAAAATTTCTGGACTTAGAATTATTCGATTAATCGATTAATTTTAAAATTTTATTCGTTTAATCGAATGAGTTAAAAATGCCAAATATCGATTAATCGTTTAATCGAACAAAAATAAAACCCGATTAATTCGCATCACCTCGATGTAAGACGATTATGACCTCAAAAAGTCGTGCAGATTTTTCAAAGTAACGTGAGCTGTTTGACACGTAGTGCCATCCTGTTAAAACCGTATGTCTTTGGGGTCCATATTATCCAACTGATCCCAAAATAAGCTGCTTATCATCGACGTATTGCGATTGCAGTTGACGGTGATTGTGTAACCAAATTAATATTGAGCCAGCAACTTGATGCCGCCAGCACAATCTTCATACTAAACAGTGACTTTTTCGGGATACTTTGTACGCACTTGTACCTCATGTGGGTTGGTGCACCCTCAATTTCGATAATTTGGATTTTTGCGAACCTGGAGGGTCGTCCAACCATATTGCACGACGTTAATTGTGAGTCACACCTTAACGTCAAGTTTAATTTGACATTTCTTTGTTTCAGTGCTTGACAAATTCAACCATTACAATTGAGCAGCGCGTTATGCTTGTTAAAGCCTTTTACGGAAATGGGCGTTCGTGCCCTTTGTGATTTTTGTTTGCTCAGCACAATCAACTAAATGTGTCCACAATCGGGAGAATTGTGCGAACATTTAAGCAAACCGGATCTGAGGGAAATGTGAAAACACCTGTGCATGCTAGCCCACTTCGTTCTGCGTCATCTGAGGTCGGCTAAGCAGTTAACGTGAATGCATTTCGCTATCGCGAGATGATAACCGACTCCTTGTAGCTGGAAATAAAGGATATGGACCTGTTATCTCGCGTCGTGGCGATGTTAATTGGCCGTCACGATCATGTGATTTGACACCGTTATAATTATTTTTTTCTGTGGGGATATTTAAGCAAAAAGTGAAGGTCAATAAGCCAAGAGCAATTCAAGAGCTAAAGGATGAGAAAATTCGGCACATTAAAATCATTTAACCTCAATTATGTCTCAGAGTCATTGAAAATATGGACCATCGAATAGAGGTATGCCATCGAAGCCGTGGCGAGCACTTGGCCGATATTTTTTTCGCACATAATTGTCAAAGATCCTTCTATAACAGTAGAAAGTATTACGATAATTAATAAAATTAAGTAGGGAACAGAGAAGTCGCTGTAGTTCAACGTTACGATTAGCGCTGCAAGCTGTCAAAAGTTAAAAACGGCAGTTTCAAAGTAGTCTCAAGAGAATTCGTAGTTGTAGTAGTCGTTGCAGTTGAACTTGAACCGCAAAATTCGAAATTTTTAACTTTGTTGCGCTACAGAGCATTCGTCAGCTTTAGCTTCTACTACAACTACTTAATTCTGTTCCAGGCCTTAACATCGTGCATTTTAGTTGGACTTCCCTTTATTAAAACACTGAAGATTTGTCAAAAGAGACTGAATAAATGGCAGCCCATTCGATAGATGTAACTTCAGCAATATGGGCGCTTTGTAAAAGTTGTAAAAGTTCAAAAGTCTTTATTGGAAGACGCTTGATTGTAATTTACGAGAGATTTAGGAAGTTTATAGCAATTTTAAAAACTTTTGTGTTTAAAATAACGAATAACGAATAGCGAATAACGTTGTAAAAGCCACTTCTTGCAAAATCAATGTTTTGCGCAAATTAACGTTAACATTACTCTCTACATTATTTAAACATCATATCATCCAAAATTATGCACATTAACCTCTTTAAAATGCAATACAAAGAGTCAGCCAGTGAAAGAACGTTGTAAGTTACTAAAAAATCGGAATAACGATTTAAAAGCCACTTGTGTAGTGTAAAAACGTTTTAAATGACATCGCGATTGTGAATACGAAACGTTTTTCCACTAAAAAAGAGTTATAAACTGTAAATTTGCATGTTGTTTTAAATTAAAATTTCTTGATATTTTGCATACAAGTTTTTATTATAATTAATTCTAAAAAAAAATTTAAAAAAAGGTAATCCTGGCTTTTAAAAACGTTTTTTTGCTCTCATGAAAAATAATTATTTTGTCACTGACAACGTTATTCGCGGCTGTGTTTCAATTATATAATTGATGTGAGTTTGTGGACATTAAAACCGATTTCCTGGTGTTAAATAGATAATAGATATTTGGTGAACTTATTCTTCGTCTAAACTAGTTATATCGTTAACGCCTTTACAGGAACTGTAAAATTAATTATTATTTGAACCAAAGTTTGACTAGGCTAAAATAATTATAATAAAAATATCAGATTTATACTTTTTGGAACTGTCTTGCTTATAGACAATATTCTCTTATTTCAACTTCGTAAGGCTTTTAGAGGCGAGAGTGTGTAATCGGAACCAGATTAAGCATTTCGAAAATAACATCTCTAAGCTCGTTTTTAGAAGACTATTCCAGTTATGGCATTTAATATCAATCGAAAATATAAAGCGATTGTAATGGATAGTTTTACCATTAACAAATAACGTGCTTTGTTTGGTTCCACTTTAGCTTCTTTAAGATTAAGATTAAAGTTTTATACATGATTTTATACAACATTTTAAAGAATCAAAGGTTAATTTTGGCAACTGAATGTAGTTTCTAGTTTGACTTTTACGCCGCTAAATTTTTACCAATTTTTTTTTATTAAAAATACCCCACATAGTTCAACTTTAGTCACTTCTCTTGCCACTTTGCAAAAGGGAAAGAAGAATTATATTTAACACGAAAAGAGTCATAAAAAATATTATTAAGGTTTTTTAAAAACCATAAAATAAAAAGTTCATTTAATATTCAACAGATGTTAGCGTTCTGATAAGTTTTGATCACGTTCGACACTTTAACAGAAAGAAAAAATTATTCAATTATGAACAAAAATGTAAAAATAAATTTATTAATGTCATGCATATGAAATTCTCATGCCATTTTGGCAACAAATACCAATTTTTGCAATAAACAACTTGTCACAATTCTTTTGTTTTCGTATATTAATTTTTTCAAGTTTTTTTTTTATATTAAATTTTGCATACATTTATTCGTATTAAAAAATATGTATTATGTTAAATGTGTTAAATGTACAACTAAATGATGAACAAACCAACAAAAAATTACAAATGTGTAGAAAACAACATGTTTTGACGAAACGAGAACTGGGTCAATTTGTGAAGTATTGAAGAAGGAAGTGAAATTTTGAGCCCACGTGTGTTTTGATTAAGACTTTGTTGAAATGTTTATTTGATAAAAAAGTGTGTAAAGTGTAGAGCTTTTAAAATATGCTTATTTTTGAATTAGTTTCTTATAGTTGTAAATGGTATATGTTGCATTCACAGTAAGATGCATTTAAAAATAAACAAAAAAAAAAAAAGGTTTAAGAGGCCTTTTTACCTCTTAAACCTTTTAACACCCTTCATCAACAAAAGTTCATAGTCGTGCAAACAGGATCATCCAGTCTTATTCACAAAAGGTTTTAGCAAATGTTTGTTCTTTTTGCCAAATTTAGCAATGCACGTAATAGAACTACATTTGTAGCCAAAATTGCTAAATCAACTTTATAGATTTTTAGCGATAGAGATTTAGCTTTAACAAATTACGGAATACGGCTGCTGGACTCTCATGTTGAATTTTATGTTTCTGATATTAATAAAAATTCAAAAAGTACCAGCTAAAAAACGAAAAAGTACCAAAAAGATCTCTCTTACACACTCTCATTCACTCAGGTCATTGCATGTTTATTTTAATATTTCTAGGTCCAATAGTAACGGAAATTCAAAAAGTACCAGCTGAAGAAGAAAAAAGTACCAAAAATTTGTATGTTATAAGTTCTCATTTACTCCGGACCCTGCGCGTATAATTTAATGTTCCTAATATTGAAGAAGATTCAAAAATTACCACAAGGAAAAGTAAAAGAAAGAAAGAAATTTAACTTCCCATTTTTCTCCTTTTTATAACTTTTTTTCTTCCCTTTTAAGTATTAAAAACGTCAATACTGTATTAGGAGCCCATATTTTAATATGTGTATGGCAATGAATGGAGACAAATGTTTTGTAAAGAAAAGTACCAAAAAGATTTTCAGCCTTTAAACGGTCGAATTTCAAAAAGGACTAAATTTATATTTGTATATTTTTGATAAGTTACGAATTTGGTATAATTTTATATCTATATTGGACAAGAAGATAGATGGTGGGACAAGGAAGTTCCAAAATACAGGTTACACCCGTTTACTCCCTAAAAGAGCCGAATTTCAAAAAAACACCAAACACCTGCCCGAGTACTTTTGTAAAGAACAACGAGTAGTGTTTAATTGTTTTGTATCTCCTCTAGTTTTTTAGATTTGTATTTACCAGTTTTAAGCCCCTTTATCAGACTTTAATTAAATATATATTGTGCACTCTGTAAGTAAATACCTCTTAAATGATGTTGTTCAAATCGGTTGAGAAGCAGAGGAGGAAAGTGTTCTTAACTGATCTGCCTTTGCTGATTTATATAAAAGATTCTAATAGGAGCAATCATTTTCCCAACTAATGACCAAAAACATAATTTTGCGAAGCTTCTTAAAAATTCGTATAAAACAATTAAAACGTTTACAAAATATTATAGCAGGGAAACCCAAATATGTCTACAGTAGATTAAGCCCTATCTAACATTTCAAAAATTTTTACAAGAGAAGAAAAACAATTTAAAATGATAAATTTTTACATAGTATAGTTAGTAACAGAAATGTTCATTAAGGAGAGTTTATTATTTACCCATGTTATGTCAAATTAATTTACTTGATATTTGACGCATACTTTAATTTGTTTCAATATTTTATACGGGTTTTTTAGTTGAGAACAAAATTTCTAATTACTATCTATACCTTGTACTTATTCGACCATGAATTTATAAAGTGAGACCTTTTAGCGTTTACCATATAATCTTTTGTGGATAGGACCTTTTGTTTTTTGCTAATAAAATCACAAATTTTGGTCGAACGATTTAAACATTTTTGTCGACATTTGTGTTGACGTAATACATCGGAATCAATGAAAAAGTCGATTTTGAATTTTAGGTCCAATGGTTCCTATAAGGAACAGAGTGCTACAACAATCTGATTCCATTCAGTTCTATTGTATGCACGCAAAGAAAAAATATGGTTGAGCATGGTTACGGCAACTACACTATGTTTAGTGTAACAATATGTTGATATCGTACACAAATAATGGTTATACTTATATCGGCCTATATCAGCAATATTATAGTTACTGCAAACATATCAATGTTTATCGCATTTATAAATTTGAGTATTGTTGACTGAAAAATAATCATTTTTCTAACAACTAAATAATGATAACTTTCAAAACATATTATATTACTCACAACCATATCATGATATTTAATAGCCATAACATGATAACTTTCTATACATTTATTATAATATGTTTAAGATGCAATCAAAATATGTTTACTCTAGTAATATTATGTTAACGCCATTTGTAAAATAATTATGAATCAGTTGTGTCGTTTGTTTTATTTGTTAGTGAGTGGTTAAACAATTAAAAAAATACCCATTAAAAAACAATTTAAAAAAAAAAATAAAAAAATTGTATTAACATTAAAAAAATTTTTTAAGTGCCACAAAATAAAAAATCGATGCAAAAAAATTTAATTTTTTAACATGATTACTTCTTAACTTATTATGATTATTATTATATTATTATTATGTCCTGTGGTTCCTATAAGGAACAAAGGGCCACAAATTATGATTACCATAACAATTATATGATTACTTCTTAACAGGATAAGAATATGATTAAGGGAAAAATATTATGATGTAATATTACGAATATATTTGCCCATAATATGATTCAATAATAATCGTAATGTGGTGACTACAATCATGAATCTTATCATAATATGTTGCTCTTAGAATATGTTTACACAACCATGTTTTTTTTTTGAGTGTGATTCTTAATTTCTCTCCAACTAAGACCTCTATAGACTTGAGTTTCTATAGAAACTATATATGCCATATTTTTGTCGCTATGTTACAGCAAGCAGATGTCGTCTGCGAATTCTTATCATTCAAAGCGTTCATTGAGGCCTCATCTTATATCTCTTATTTATGATAGCGAAGAGCACAATTTTAAACAGCAAAGGCGATAAAATGCGTTCTTGCTTGACTCACGTAAGAACGTTGAAGCGGTTGCTTATGGCATTAACGACTCGACAGCAAACAGTGCAAACAGTACATAAGTACATTAAAAATGTTGTCGATGCTTTAATATTCCCATTAAATGATTTATTTATTTATTTGTCTGTATTTCCATACAACAAAGTTTACATCTTATAATTATAGTATGGAACTCGAAGAAGTTATAGTCCATTCCATTTTATTCCCGTTTGCTCCAAAGTATTCAAGTAGGTTAATACGTTTTTTAAAATTTTACTTATTTATTTATTAACCAATAAAAGTCCCTTTTAGTAAAATTTAGTTTTTAACCCTTTTTGTAACGTAACTCTATTATAAAGTACATAATTTATGTCGTGCACTTGCATCAGAATTTTTAGGTCTCCGTAAAATAATTTTGCAAAAAAATTATTTTTACAAAGAGTGCACTATTTTTTTCTTTTCTGTCCTTCCTAGTCAGGTCTGTCAGATAAATTTGTGAGGAAATCGTCAGTTTCCTGAGAATAAATAAAAAAATCGTGTTTGTCGTTTCGAAAAATCGTAAAAAAAAATCGGACATTTTAAAATTTAGTTTTTTTAAACAATTTTTGTTTGATTTTTATAAAAACAAAAACATTCAAACAAAAACATAATTACTTCAAACCTAGCTAGAATGTTCAATCGTGTAAGAGCTACTGGGATTCTCAAGAAGAGGGTCTTTGATCGTCGATGACCCCATATTTACACGGGAAAAACTGTAACACGAGTGAGATTCTTCCATTGCACAGCGAAAAACGCTTCTTCAATCGTTGTGGGAATCGTTTAAGACGTGGATAAAGATAACCTAACGAGACTTTCATGTCAAGAATCGTATGAGACTCATGTAGATATTCTCTTACAACTTGTGAAATGCTCGCCGTATAATTGTTGAAAATATGATTTATACAGGGAATCGTAAAAGGTTCTTTCGATGATGGTTTGACGAAAGATAAACAAAGTGTAACATTGTTGTTTTTGTACTCTGAAAATAATACAAGATTTTCTTAGGACTTGCATATTACAGCCGTAACTAAAAAAAGCGGCACGCGTTTCCTAGTTTTTGAATAGAGCGGCTCGTTTAAAAGTGAAGTTCGCCGCTATTGTTAATTAATAATGGCAATTTAGCTATTTTTTTTTGGTCAATATAGAGTTTTTATTTCGATTTTTATTTAGATTTTTTGTGGGTTTTATTCAACAAGAAAGCTATCACTACTGTTCGTGACACAACGTTGACGCCCTTGCTTTGGTTTGAGATATCAGCGTAAAAGCTAAGCGAAAGAAAACGTTCCACCTCCCGCTTTTGTTAAGGTAGGGCTGTTAAACATTTCAAGACTAAAAAACGAAATTTTCAGAAAATTTAATATTTTATTCAGACTTTGGAGACTGAAAAAAATCGTCACTTTTTTTTAAAAAACTAAGCAAATCGGCAGTTTGCTAATTTCGGAACAAAAAATTGTCAAAATGACGATAAATCATCAAATCTGGCAGCCCTGCTCGCTGTAAAAATTTTCCAAATTTCTTCTTAATATGTTCTAGTAAAAAATAACTAACTTTTTATTTGTATTATAGAAGAAGTTAAAGTACCAAAATTATAAAAATACCAAGCCCACAATTGTGGATAGGCTATTATGCATCTGTGCTGATGGTTGTATGGAACGCCTTAAATATCACTCTTAGAACGACTTTTCAGTTTATGTAAACCTTGGAAGAAAAGTACAGTTTGAAATTTGGTACATGGCTTCTTATTGTCACAAGAACCAATCATGTTAAAAATGATGAGAATCGATCCATAATTTAATACAAGTTTCTTTCCGAAATAGAGTAAACAATCTTATAATGTTGGAATTTAGATTAAATATGGTCCATACTTATTTTATAGCATTTTAAATCATCTTATTAAATGTTATTGGAATCGGTCCATATGTGAACACAGCTTCGATACAAATACTACTACCGAAAATAACTTTTAATGTCATAATTTTCTTATAAATGTTGGTATTAACATAAAATTGGGCGATAATAACTTTGAGATGCTGGCTGGTAGGTTCAAAACTAGCCATAGGTTCCCTTTCTTAAATCATTTAAAAGCAAACAAATCTCATATTAATATCTAAATAACATTCGGCACAAAGAACTTATTTTGTTCTGGCGGGTTTTTTGTTAAATACTGTGCTGTAGGGTACATATGGTCGGGCTATATTTTCTTACTTATTTGTTTTAAATTCTTTTTGTTTCTTTCAATTTGAAAAATATGCGGTATGTAAGGCTCATAAACAATTCTATTTAAGAAATCTTAATTCTTTTTTACAACAGATAATAAAAATCTCTTTTTACCCATTTTGTTCTATAATTCGCTTCCTGCGCTCAAATGCACTTACCTTTCTTGCCTTTCAATTCCATTCAATTTGCAATACAATTTCACTTTTTTACTAACACACTCACACTTTTTAAATTGACCACGAGATGGCTTTCAATTTCATCTTTCCATTTGCTTGGCAATTTTACTTTCAATTTAACAGCTGATTACATGTTTGTCTTTATAAATTGTTTTCGTGATGAAATCTTAAAAGTAAATTGCTTACAAATTGAGCCTACGTCACAGCTTTCAATTTATGTAAATTTTGACAAACAGTATATGTAAAAGACAAGAACAACTTGATCGTGTAGCCGCAGGGTAAAGAAAAAAAGTTTCAAGTTCGTGCAAAATTATTTTTAAACAAAATTTTCCTACCAAAAGTACGACTTTTTCCCTATTTTGCCGCTTTAGGTTAAAATTTTTTCAATCTTTGTCCTTGGTGATAGTAAAAGCAGAAAAAAAATAATGAATTCAAATTGTGCTGTTTAAAAGGGTAAAACAAAAAGTATACAAAATTCCAATTTTTACCCACTTAAAAAAAAGAAAATGTGGCATTTTTCTTTGCTTTATTACTTTATTTATTTCATGTTCCCACAAATGTTTATTTTACTAACCCTACCAGCCCTTAATGAAAACTTATATTTGAAACTTTATAACACATTCTAAAAGATATGATAATCGCGATAAACTGTTAAAAAGAATAGAATACTTTAAACTGTTTATATTGAAATTATTTATACTAAAACATGATAATCGAAATTAATAATTAACAAGACTTCCGTCCAACAAAAGATTATTAACGTTAAAGAAGTTATGCAAAGTATGATACGGCGGCATTATGCCAGATGTCTAAAATACGATTAGCGACATCCCAAGTCAAAATAACTCGAAACACTTGTCAGCTAAAACCATTTTTAACAATTTTTGCAACACAATAGACAAGCAATTATAACAAACAAATATTTTGTTTAAGATAAAAGCCAAAAGATATAATTGTGAAAATAACTGAAAAAATGCTCATTACACGCGTCAAAACAAATTTATGCGAAAACTTGTCAGTTTTTTTTCCCATAAAACTCAAAAAATTAACAAAGTTTTACAATTTATTTAAACAGGTAACCATGGTGAGTAGTTGTTAAAGGAGTAGCGCTGCTGTTGGGGATTCTTTGAGTATTTAAAGAATTGTATGGTAATCAGCCATCATTTCAAATAATAAACCTAATTCCCTTTTACACTCTTCAGGTATAATCTGCTAGAGTTGAAATTTTTGATGAAATATTACATCAAACAGGAGCGTAAGTAGGGGAATATAGTTACCTGTAGGGCAAACATTTTATTATAAATATAAAATAAATCATGAACCATTTAATATTATAACCATATTTCGTGACTAATTTTTAATCAATCATGTTTATTAAAACCAACGGAAAGTTGATATTAAATTCTCAACTTATCCCCATTTCATTCGCATTCGTACGTCTTTGGCAGACGTGTAAACAAATACGACAAGAAAAAAAGGAGCAAAAGCAGTAGCAATGTGACAATTAACATTACCCAGCGGACATTAATCATTTTAATCGCAATTCACATGACAACAACGTTGGCACAATGAAGACAACCAAGCCAAAGCTTAAACTAAAGCCACCAGAAAATAATACTCCATACACACACACACACACATTCAGTACTGACTTGAGACGACCTCAGCCAGTCAAAGACCAGCCAAAAGAAAGTCTTTGCGCGCTCGCGTTATTTTTACGCAATAAATGATCTTTAAAAGCACGCGTTTATGCCAAAATTAGCCAATATTTGTTTTGTTAAGTTAATGTTCGTTTAGGTCTAAGAAACGAAAAAAAAATACAATCGGCGATAACGACAGCAGCATTAACAAAAACAATAACAGAAATACAGTTTTTTGTACTTGCTACATTTCTTTGCAGTATGTTGAGGAACGAAATCATATTTTAAACAACTACACCAGTATAAACAAAAAAATTTGCAAAATTGGGCCTTTTATTGGGTCATAGGTAGTTACGGACCAATCTTAGCGGAAATTTAGAGAAAAGTGAAATAAACCTTATATGGACTCTACGGAAAATTATGTATATACGGGATAGAAAATTGTACGATTAAGTTTTATGCCATGTTGATCCACCGTACGATACAATGAATGTATCTACGCCTCCATGTGCCAGCGCATCTTAAGTCAAGCAGTTTCCGTTGATTAGCAATAGCACCTAAGGAAATTGTCCAGCAAGCCAAACTTCCCCAGAAGGGGTGAAAAATCAGCCCTTAAAGCTGATGATTTAAGGCCTTAATTTTCATGATTTTGGGTATAAGCCACATACACCACATGATTTCCGAATCAACCTTGCCAAGATAGGGTCATCTTTGCCACAGGAGGATGTAACACCAAAAGGTAAAATATAGCTAGAACTCGTACATACTACCGCAATAAGCGACAACATGCAATTTTGATTATGATTTACATGAGCACCTGTGATATGACCTAATGTTATCCTAACCGCTAGGGGATTCATTTAAGGCATTTCCTAAGTGCCCCTGTGTATGCGCACACACAGGTCGCAATTTGAGTGTAAAATCCGACAAAAATTATACACTTGCCCTAGGATCCGGAGCTATTTAATCTTCACTGCTAAATTTAGCAGCTTCTGTTGAATAGGATCAGGACCAAGATATGAATTAAACATTGCTCCCCTACGATAATGACACCCCTTCCTGCGATTTTTTATTAAAACCACAGCTACAACGTGATTCCTAAAAGTATCCCCTTACGTAAAGACCCCTCGAGGCTCAGGAATAATTTCTCTTAAGATGCATACTAACGGAGGCTTTAGGCAATAGTCAAACTAGTACCGACGTATCGGGGGCAACTGACTGTCGTAGTGCCAGATGACAATAGGGCACTCTGGTGAGTACCCCGGTCTTTAGAAATCAAAAACTTCAAGAGCCCTGTCGTTTTGGATGTTTGCCGCATCCTAGGAATGCATGCAACTGATTGCTATCCATAGATTTTCGATGGCCGAGAGAAAATGTCGATACATCATGCACATCTAGCCCACTACCATATCTCTGTTCTAAAAGTACTCCATAGAAGAACGACCACGAAACGCAAAAGATAAATATTCCAAAACCTCTCGACAGATTCTCTATGAACGCGGTCCTGTTACCAGGCATTCGGTCAAATTTAAATGCTTTCGGATTCCAGGCATTGACCACACCTGATTTGCCCTCGAGGACTTTACACCTGAAGATTTAATATCCTTTAGATGATCCCTACATCCCCTAGGGGGCCAACAACATACAGTAGATCAGAGGTTTTCGTAAATATATCGGATATTTTCAAACGGCTTATAGATGTAAAAAGGTTGTAGTAATTTGGAAGACCGCGCCATGTGACCTGACAGTAGCAATCCTGAATGACACATGTCTTCAATTAAGTCTATGAAAAAATGTCACTATTTTCAAAAATTGTGACATTTTTGGAAGATGATACATGGTTAAATGTCACAAATGATAACAAGTGTTTCATATTTTCTACATCTTTGATGGTAGATGTTAGATATTCATCAATGTAAAAAGCCTGTAAACGATGCCCGACTAGAAAGCTATTCGTCAATTGACGATTTTTTGTTAAATAGGAGAAAAGGTAGCAATAAAATTAAAAAACTTGCAAAATTAGACGAGCTTGAAAAATCTTACAGCTAGTCGCAAGTCGCCACAAAATGGGTCAAATTGCGACTCTAGTTGATGGGCGATAACTGTACACAAGACAATTGTGTTATCGCTTGTTGATGGCGTTCAATGTTACGCTTTTTTGTATATTTTCAGGATTTTATTAAAACAGATATATTTGTATATACATCTAATGTTCTAAAATAGTGAAGATGCAATTAAACAAAATGATTTAGAAACTGGGAATTATTTCCTTCCGAAAATACAATATAATAGTCTGGTAGTGTATAAAGTCATTTCTGAAAAATTGAAGAAATAGAACTATTACAAAAAAGCTTTATAAAATACATAACTGAAATTTAGCTCATAGAATAAATTCGAAAAAATGAAAAATGTTGAACAAAATGATTTAGTTTAAAAGAAACTTTTTCAATCAGTAGACTTGGAATAATATGGGGTTTCACGATGGGTAGCGCGAAGTGTGCAAACCATGCAATTTTGTGCAAAAATGCATAATGTATAAAACAAAATTTATCGTGAGCTTTAATATAAAATAGAAAATAAATAAATAATATGCTTTTGTATAATTGTATGCAAATGCAGATTTTTGACAGTGCAGCCAAAAATTTTTTGTGTTGCTAGAATAAGTTTTAAGAAAAATATCACATTTGCACAAAAAAAAACCGTATGCTAAAGATCAATCGTAATATGCGCTGCAAATAACAAATTTGCATAATCTCTAACTGTCTTATGCAAAAAAAAAGTTAAAGTTCATATGAGTTAACCAATACATTTAGCCCATACACCTTTTATTAAATTTATATAATCAAAAACGTGTGATGGCAACACTTCTCACATTCATTTCTATTCTTAAGGCTCAGTTAGCCGGGAGTAACAGTAACAGTAACCTTACCGTAAAAAAGTAAGACCAATCTATTTCTTACAGATTGAGACGTAACATCTTACTGCTAACTATAATCGTTCTAATTGCTTTACATAAAACAAAATGAATCAGCTGATTTGCAACGTTACTGTTACTCCCGGCTAACTGAGCCTTTAATAATACCTTTAAAATGTTTAAATGTACACTCGTAGAAAAATTCATCTTCATATTGATGATTCCCTAACATCTGAATTCTGACATCAATGTTATTACAAATGGTATCAATAAGGCAAAAATTTACATTAATCCAATGACGGACGTCATCATTAAATTTTGTCTTATCTTAGCTATGCGTCATCTATGCTATGACAAGAGTTCCATGGCACATATTGTCTATTACAAACATTATTTTCATGTTTAAAAAGTCAAATAAGAAGCAAAAATTCCCATATTCTATTTGTTTAAATTATTTATTTAAATATATCTAATTTTCAAATTAGAATGATTAGGAAAACGATATCGAGCATGCTGCTGGTGACTTATAATTGAGGAATTCAACAAAATGAAACAAACATGTGTCACGGGTAAGTAAATAATAATATTCTCTCACGTTGACTTAAGTCAATACCAAGACTCAATTTAATGACAGTACTTTCTCCGATGTTACTGAGTCATCGCACTGATGATATTCTTTATTAAACTGACTCTGATTCGTAATTTTTGTGATGCCGATATGTCATTGTAACTTCACCTGATGACAATTTGCCCAAGTGATGTTAAAGCTGACATCACAACGATGAAAAGTGTCATGGGGTCAAAAACGAAGACACTGATGTACTGAATTCAAAATACATCAGCGTTATGACGCCTTTTCTATCAGTGCATGTATTTACCGGGGTCTAAATTAAAAAACCATTTTTATCAGTTTGTTTTACAACAGAAGTTGAAATTCTTTTAAGGCTCTTTTTGATTAAAAGCAAAATTTGTTCGGCAATTCTTTTTCATAAAAACAATTTTTTATTTTTGATATTTTTTTTGTTTTTTGTCAAAACAAATATCATATAATTTTTAAAATTTTTTTATCGCATCTTTTATTCGAATATCTCTGTATGTCAGTCCCGTCATTTATGCTCTTGTACGAATTTTTGGATTTTAATGTTGCCTAAATTATGTTTCATAAACGCTTTTGATTGTGACAATGATTTGTTACAATTTTTTATTTTATTTCATTTAATTTAATTTTTTTTCATCTGGATTTCTTCAAGAAGTATTTCGTGTGTTGTTCAGAAGATTTCTTTTATTGTGAGATATGAATCCATTTTTGTAGATTTTTTTTTTCATTTATTTTTCGACTGATGCCAAATTGTTGATAAAAAAATTGTTGTTTTTTGTTTCAGTTTGAGTTTGATTTTTGCTAAGTGTTTCACGAATAAGATTTTCAGTTTTTTCTTAAGACAGAGGAAGAGATGGGCAAAAAAATGTTGCTGCTTTAATGTCATTTATTAAAAATTCAGAAGCGATTTGGGATAATATCGTATTGCATTTGGCTCATGTTGTATTATTTGTTGGGAAGTCGTTTTTTTTTGTTTTGACTTAAGAAATATTTACGTGTGATTTACCTTTGTTGGTGAGCTTAAATTTGTTAAAAAAGCGTTTGCCAATTTCTCAGTAAGCAGGGTTGTAGAAAATTTAAAAGGAATGAATGAAGAATGAGGTTTATATAATTAAAAAAAAAAATGTCGCAGATAATAATAATATCAATTAGACTGTCAAATAGGAAACTATGTCATATTTACCAACTTAAATGTATCGCTTGCCTCCTGCATTACTTTGTAGCGTAAACTGTTACCCTCAGTATTAAAGTGGATATACTTTAAAATTGTATTCTCTTTATTTTATGCATCTTTATTGTCTATTAAAAGTGGGGAATTTTGAAAAACTGAGTAAAATCGTATATATGAAAACAACTGTTTCTACCGAATTTAACGAGGATAGTTTTATAATTAGCCAAATGTTCATAGTGGTGAACGAGTGTATACTTAGTTTGTCGTTCCATGTGAAACCTTTTAGATATTCATCATTCATGAAAACACACTTAATTTCGAATAACTTAACAGAAACAGGAACAATTTTGGTGTAAAATTATATTCTAGTTCTAATTCTAAATCTATTCTGAGCAGTTAAGTATTGCAATGCAGTACAAGCGGTACAGCAGGAAAACCTCTGCAAAGAAAATTTATATTTCTAATACAAAAACATTTCAAAAATTTGCTTGAAATGCAACGATTTATAAAACTGTGCAGTCAGTTTTTATAAAGATTGGTTGACTGCAATGTGCTAGTTGAAAAAACTGTCAAGCGGGGCACCCTCCGGGTTAATCTAGTTCGAGTACGCTTAATCCAGTGATGCTAACTATTTTTTTAAGGATAGCTCTTGTTTTCGAATTATAACGTTATTTCGAAAATGTTGCCAGCTGCACAACCGCAATAAACTTACCTTTAAAGTAACGCTATACTTTTTTCTAATCTGCGTCGCACTTTTGAAACATTATTTTTTTTTAAGTTTTTTAATTATTCGACCTTTTTTATACCATTCACCACAGGTGGTGAATAGGGTATATATAAGTTTGTCATTCCGTTTGTAGTTTCTATAATATTGATGTTAGACCCTATAAAGTATATATATTCTGGGTCCTTATGAGGAGCGAAGTTGATTTAACGATGTCCGTCTGACCGTCTGTCCGTTGAAATGGATATTCCGAAGACCCCATATATGATGCGGGCCAGGTTATTATACATTTATGTCACATATGGTCCGGAATTGTTTGCTATTGAAATTCAGCAAGATCGGTAGACAAATAGCTGAGATATGAGTAAAAAACCACGACTGCCTCAAATTTTTTCCTTTAAAGGTCCAATTAGACGTGACATTACCATACCTACACTGTATTACCAAAACGACATAAACATACCATACAAACCATTTCCATTTTGGTTTCTACGGTCATACAGTGGCTATGATAATACAGTGTTGGTAATGTGGTTTTTTGTTGCTTTTTTTATACCCTTCACTACAAGTGGTGGATTTTATTTGTAATGTGTTTAATTTTACGCATCCACATACACATTAATGCATGTACATGATATGCCGCTCATATATAGAAACCAGCTCATAGACTCAAAATATTTTAATTTAACGCTTCTTCAGTAAAAGCATTCGTAGCCGAGTTGTTAAGTTCTCACCTGAGACTGATGATGATATTGCCAGTTCGAATCCCAAAAAGAATTTTTTTTTTCATTTTTTTATTTAATTTTTGTATGTTCTAAAAAACGATTTTAAGATTATAAAACGAATTTCAAACATCAACTTTGGCAAAAGAGGAAACGGGCTTAGGTACATATATACATTTTTTGTTTTTTTTATATTCTTCGGCATGACGAAATGAAAAGTTGGCGTGGCTCAATTAATATTTATTTATACCTATCTAAAGAACGTTAATTATGTATATAACTTTTTGTTCTTATCTCATCTTGGTGAAGGGTATATAAGATTCGGCATAGCCGAATATAGCACTCTTACTTGTTTTAATTATAATTTTTAAAATAAATAATTTATTCAAGCTCGAGATCAGTTTTTTTTTGGCAAAAAAAAAAAAAATAATAATTAGCAAAATTTGGCCCCCTTAGAGGCGAAAATATGATGGAGGTCATACATTTTATCCCTATAGGGCCGATTCCTAGGCAGCTATGAGACTTTTTCTAAAATAAATTCATACCCTGCACAGGGTTACCGTTCGCACGACTAAAGTCGCAATTTGCCCTTTTTAGTGGCCTGCGACTTTTTGTGAGACTTTTTTAATCACCGACCTTTGCGACTTTTTAATTTTTTTGTGACCTTTTACCATTTTTTTGTAAAGTTTCTCACAAAAAACATTTAATTTGCAGTAAATTATAAATTTTCTTATTATTTCTATGAAAAAAATCGTCAAAATAACGACGTCAAAATTCAAACAATTCACAGATTATTGCTCCTTTGGCAACAATTTGATTGCTTTTTTGCAACCTTGTCATGTATACGATGATTTAAGAATTTTTTTGCAAAGTTTGAAAGAATAGTTTTAGAATTAAATCTCTTTAAAATAAAAAATTGTAGTGCTTGCAGTACTCATGTTACAAAACTATTTTTAGGCGCCGAGTCAATAAAAGAAGATAACGTTAGTATCGCTGCAGGTGTTTCTAAGAAACGTAGTATTTGGTGATACTATTCGAAAGACTGGGTACGAAGTATAAATGGCTTAACCAAGACACAAGTCAAAGCGGTATTTTGCAGTGTTTGTGAAAAGCTATAAGTGAACTAAATAATCATCTTCAGCGACTTGGAAAAACACACTAATAATATAAAAAAGGCTTTTGAAAATGATAAAAAACCCAACTGACTGTTTTATTTCACTTGTTTTTCTGTTTTGCTAAGCTTTTTATTAATAAAAAACGTTAGAAAAGAGATGTGCGACTTTTTTTTACTCAAACGACTTTTTTTCGACTTAATTTTTATAAAATTTGTACGATTTTTCAAAAATTTCTAACGGTAACCCTGACCTTGTATTGAAAATTTTGAATGTGAGCCCCTTTAAGAAACGGAGATAGCGGGTAGGTATGTTAGGGACAAACGATTGGGATACAAAATAAAGTGGGTTTGGTCATACATTTGACCCTTCTAGGGGGAATCCTAGGCACTGCAGGTGCCAATTTTAAGAATTTCATCAAACGCCATATTTGGATGGAATCCCCCTTATGGATGGTGATAAGGGGCAAGTATGTTTCAAGAAAATGTTAAGAGCAAAAAAACCAAAGGAGATCGGTCACATATTTTATACCCCTAGGGTGACTCCTAGGCCTTGTCTGAAAATCGAATTGAGACAAAATTTTTGTAAGCTACTTCGCCGAATTTTGTTTGAAAGTTGCTTAATTAATTAAAGCTCTCTTCTCACATAGAGCTTTGTTATTTAACCCTTGATCAATATATAAAAAACCCTTTTTAAAATAATGTTTTAAATAACTTACTTATAAATTTTATATCATCTCGTGAAGTGGCAGAGGGTAATATACAATCGTACTTAACCGACTGCAATTTCTTTCTAATCATTAATTTCTTTGAAACATAAAGACTTCAAAGATTTCTAGAAATATCTGTAACCAAAACTTGAAAGGATTAATATTTAAAGAACAGTAGTAAAATGATTTTTGAAATCCCCTTTCTAATTTTATGTATGGAAACAATTGATTTTACTTTGTTAAGCTCAAACTCTTTACAAAAGGACAAATGAAATTAAAATTTTAAAATAAAAAATGGACTAACTTAAAATAAAAAAAAACAGCACAACATAAACATTTTTCTCCCAGAATTGTTTTCGAGCATCATATTAATTTGGTCAATTTATATTTTAAAAGGAATTTTTAAATTGGTAAAATTTTGCCTCGAAAGAAACAAAAAAAACATATTAAAATAAAACAAAAACCATATTAAATTTCCTAAAAATCCTTAAAAATATATTAAGGCAAAGATTTTTTTTTATCGGAGATGATGACGAAGCTGCAAAATTTCTGGCAAAAAAAAAAAAACCAGCTGCTACTGCAGCTTAAAATACGTTTTTAAGCATACCGGGTGTCACAGGGTTACTTGGCATTAGGACCGGGATGAATTTTTAAGCCATTTCTTTAAACGTTCAATAGTTTTTGCTTAAAGTTCTTTTCCGTATGTGTCATATCATGTGTGTCTGTGTTTATGTTTCTGATACATATTGAAATACCAAAAAATTTTAACTGAAATTGATTGGTAGTGTCGTTTTTGTTAGTTTTGGTCTTAAAACTACTTAAACTTTGCTGCTGTCTGCCACCAATTCAGCACAGCAGGTTCTTCTTTTTCGTATTGTTGCTGCTGCTTTTGTTAGTTGGTGTTTCAAAGTGCTCTTGATTGTAGGCAATGATTCTGATGACGATGATGATTCCACTTGTGGTTCGTGTAGTTTAAGATTTTGAAACCATTGTTATTGCGTGGTTGATGTTCCTGCTGCTGTTGCTGTTGTTGTTGTGATAGTTATGATGTTACCAGATTTGATTTGAAAACGAAGTTTTCTCCTCTGCAACGAAGGTGCGTTTAAAGTTTGCAAAAATATTGTGCGTTCTTTTTATTATTAAAGGATACATTTTTTGTTTGCGGATTTTTTTATTGTAGTTGTTGGTTCGTATGCATACGGTAGCACGCCAGATAAATCAATGTGTCAACACCTCTTTTTGTGCTGTCAGATGTTTTTTATGGTTTTGTGCAGATATTTACCTATTGTCGTTGCTGTCCACAACATTATCATCATCATCATCGCTTTGTATAAATAGAGAAATATGAACAAGTAAACTCATATATGCATTGTCAGTATAGTTATATTAGGCAGATTGGTGCTTAGATCATCTTATTTCGTGGCAAATACTAACATTAATAAATCTTTCCGAAAAAATTTGTAGCTAAAAAATATGTATAAAATAAGAGTTTGTGAACTTATCAGAGTTTCGAATACTTTCCTACGAACAATTTGTATACCCTCCACCACTAGTGGTTAATGAGGGTATATTAAGTTTGTCATTACGTGTTAAATTTTTTAATATTCATCTTAGACTCCTAAAGCATAAATGGGGTTTCCACGCCAAATCGGTTGGTTAAAAAAATTTTTTTTTCCCCCATTTTGAGATATATTTTAGGACAGTTCAAAAGGGCCTTCTTAGTATATTTTGACATTTCTAGCAAAAGAAACTATTTATTTTTTTGTTCATAGCTTTCTGCATAATAGTCCAAATTAGAATTTTTTGTGAAATATTCGTTTTTAGATTTTTTAAAGATAAAAATAGCAACAGTTATTTCAATGGCCGTTTTCTCATTCGGATATTATCTTTTTTCCCAACGAAAAACTTCAGATTAAAGAAGTTGGGGTTTCTTAATGGCTTATTTGTTTTTATACTGTCGCTAACCCGCCTTCATCTGGGTATTATGTCAATATGTCAAAAATGTTAAAATTTACCATGAAAACCCTTTTAAAGTGTGCTTAAAAATAATACAAAATTAAGGAAATAAAAGAAAAAAAAATTTTTTTTCCATCCGATTTTCCGTGGAATGGCCCATATATTCTGGTTTCTTGACTTATTCTCAATCGAAAAACTGCCGTTTATTCTTTATTAAAAATATTCATAAGGGGTCCATAAAGTCCCAGAATGAGACTCTTAGGAAATATTTTCTCTTTACTAAAGACAATACAAATTAATTGGTCAAATCAGCTGTTCCCTTAAAAACCAAACAGCTCATTTACTAGCATAAAGAATCCACAATTTGTCTGTTTAAAGAATTTCTAAAGCAGACCATACACGATTCAATTCAATTGTCAACTGAGTCGGTTGTTCTCCAAATCAAAGCGTGTATGGCTTTGTCAATAGATTAGTTTGACAGTTGTCGAGTTGGTTGAAGAAAAATCAAAAGATTTTGATTTTTTCAAGTTGACTACTAAGTCTTTCAATTCGATTGTACTGTGTGTGCTCGAGTCTCTTGATTAGCTGTCAAAATTAATTTTTGTAGTTAAGTATTTTAAAAATTGTCTTTTATTTCATAAAATTTTAAAATAAATTTAAAATCTTTCAATTCAGTTGATGAAGTTGTCAACTGAGTTGAAAGACTCAGTTGACAACTGAATTGAACCGTGTATGGGGCGCATAAGAGCTTATAGCTGTGTTAAATCGTGTGCAGTTCTTCGACTCAAGATAGTCTATTAGTGAACATATTCAGTCGTTATTTTAGCCTTATTGCGTCCCGTCTAAGACTTAAGCCAGTTAAGTTAAATGCAAGGCTTTTACGAAGCAAAAAGAAACCCATTATACATAGTTTGTCAAGATCTTCGAACGCTGCTCGTAAAGCTCACAAAAGCAAAAAGTAGGTATTTTTTTTTGTATTTTACGGTTCAAGGCATTCCAACTATACCAGAGATAATTATTGCGACATAATATTGCAGAAAATGTCAAAATTATGATATCTTTCATGTAGACAGCAATTTTTTGTACATATTTATTGCCGGTAATTTATGTTGCAATAATTGTTAGTCCGTTTTCGTTGGTAATTATTGCTAACATAAAACGTAAAATTTGGTTGTCAATTAAGAAAAAAGAAGCAAAAAAGAAAAAATAGAAGCAAATTTTGTGAGAAATTAAATTTGTGAAATGGTAGCAAATTTTAATTGTAATAAAAGAATTAAATTAAAGAATTTAATAAACACCAAAACAAAATTACAAAAATTATTTTTATTAATATAATTTTTTTCTTGTTCGACTTTTATTATTTAAGTTTATTTAAATTTGTTTAAGTTTGAGTTATCTTTTATATAAAAATATTAATTTTACTTTAACAAAAAAAAAAAAAAAAATTTATAAAATTAAAATTAATATTTTTATATAAAAAAGACTTCAATCTTACACAAATAAATAAACATACATTTAAATAATAAAGACGAATAATAATAAAAATAATTTTTGGAAGATAGCGCCAGTTTTTATGTTAACTCATAATTTAATTTTATTCAAATTATGAGTTAACATAAATACGTTTTCCCATGCCTTTAACATAAGCTGAACAAAAAGAAACATTGCTCTGTTATTCTGCCGACATTATTGCCAACTTGCTGAGATATTAGTGTAGACCAGTGTTGCAAAATTGAAATTTTGAAATGATACTGAACTTCAACTGCAAGAGTATTTTTCCTACCAAATGGTCCTTTTTTGATTTTTTATGAAAATATGTAAATTTAGCAAACATTAGTTTCGTTCTTAATTTTGGCTATATTTTTCGAAGAAATTTAAAAATATTCAGTTCTGAAATGCTTAATTGCTGAAAGATCCGCTAGAACACGGAATTGAGAACTTATTTATTATTATAGTTTTCTTTATCGTTTGTAAATAACATTAATAGCATCAGTATTATGCCAATGGTTTTTTCGGAAACATTATTTTCTGGAGTGAAGCTGATTATTACTTTTAAGGTTTTATGTTCAAAACAAAGTTTAGTTCTTAATGTTTCGCAAATTGTCGAATAAAACGATTTCGAAGTTTCTTTTACTTTATAAACCAATTGCTTAACATTGCATGTTTCTATAAATATGGTTTTCATTTAAATTTTCCACTACCATATTATCCTATGCATCCCTTTTTATAAATTTTCTTGCCAGTTGTAAGAACAAATATCCCATTCTGGAAAGCAAAGTATGAATTCTGGCGTCCACGCTTTGCACTTCAATATTAACGTCGTTAATTATTGTTAAAATACAACATACAGTTTGCAACAAACACATGATAGATACAGCCTGCTATCGAAGTGATCACATTACAGTTAAAAAGCTCAAAGGATAAAAAAGTACTGAAAACAACGCGGGGGTACTGCGGTATTTTTAATATGCAGAAGTACTGAAAATAGTAAGAAAGTACTGAATTTTTCAACACTGGTGTAGACCTAGGCTAAGATTTTGCCTGTGTAATTTGCTACACACAACTTCCTCAGCAGGGCAGCCACTTTAAACCGCTGTTGTTCTTACTTTTTGTAAGTGATTTGCCTGAATGCCTTAAAAATGCTTTAAATTCTTTTTATATATTTATTAATTTTTAAGTTTGATCCGAATTCTTGCTATTACTATTTCCCCTATCCAATATGATTAAAACGTATTGGCTTTTTAAAAATCATCGTCATCCTCATTATTATTATCGTCATCATTACATTTCTTTTTAGCCAATTCGATTCATCGTTTTACACACTTGCTCCAAATCCAAGTTCAAGTGTAACTGTGTGCGTGCGTGTGGTTAGAGAAAGAGAGTGTTTTAAGCTTCAAACTATAAATGTTTATAAGAATTATTGCTTTCGATGATGAAACACTTCAAATGGATGTTTCGATGGATGTGCAAATATGTATCTGTGTTAAGCATTATTGTTGTTGCTGCCGTTACTACCGCCACTTCTACTTCAGCAATTGTTGCAACTGGATCAATTTCAGTTCAGTTCAGCTTGTGTGCAGCTTAACAATCCAGAATTTGTTTTTGTTTTTATTGCAACGTATGTTGTATGCAGCGTTGCCACAACCAAAAAAAATTTGTAACCAAAATGTTAAAATAAAGTAACCAAAAGCAAGAAAAAAGTAACCAAAATTATTTTGTATCAAATGTACATACTGTTTTATCCGCACTTCAGTTGAAAAATATGTCTAAAGAAGGAATTGCGTTTGTTTGTCGTGTATGTGCTGACACTCGCATCTCGCAAACCATTTGCGATTGTGATTTCAACTCGCAAGTTTGGTGTTCTGCAAATCGCAATCGCAAGACTTTTGGCGAGTTCAAGTCGCAAGAGTATACTGAAGTGAACTGATGAATTTAGACTCAAGTAAACATCAAATAAACAATAAAATGATGAATAAATTGAACTAAATATGTTTTCTTTTTATTTGCACCAAAACTAGTTAATTATTTGACAATTTTAGTTAAATATATAATATTTAAAAAATGTTCTTTGGTTTTGTTAAGTTTATCTGTCCATTGTTTACTTGTGTACTGGCGATTTCATTACACAGCTGATCTATACTATCTTCGAAAAACATATGTTGTTAGTGCCGTGAGTAATTAAAATGAAGTACCCGGTTTTTTTCCTACAATGGTATATAAAAATATCAGAAATTTAAAAAAAATGTAAAGTTTTGTGTAAAAACTTGTTTTAAGATATTTTTAGTATCACTTTAGGATATAATTACTTTTTAATAATAAATGCATGCAACTATAAAAAAAATTTTTGTATTGAGTACCTACAAGAAAGTAGTAAATTATTCGTAAGTGAAAAATGTGACATCTCTATTAATCGTGTAAAAAAACCATTGCCGGCAGTTTTTTTTAAGTACCTATAAAAGAAAAATGTAAGTATTTAAACATACATAAGTAAAATTTTTTAAAATAAACTTTAACTTTTTTTATGCAGGTCAAAACAAAAGTCTGTCGAGCAGTGTAAAGTCTTTCTGCAATTTATGGAAGAACACCCAGACATAGCTAAGGGGTTCTCCAGAGGCGACCGTGTCAAGCAAGACGAGCTCTGGAATGTTTTGACCAGTCAGCTTAATGCCAATGGACCACCTACGAGAGATGTTGTTGTATGGAAAAAGGTAAGTATGTGCATGGATATGTACGGATGATTTCCTAAACGCATGTTGCTTTGCAGTAATATGTTGCAATTCAACTATACAATGAGTCGGTACAAAAAAAAAAATACTGTACACATTGTAAACATACGTTTAGGAAAACTCATATACATACATCTATTCCCATTTATGTACATACCTGAAATGTGAAAAACGTCAACATATTTACATATATATATATTCATTGTAATATGCACTTTTTTAGACCTGGTGCGATTGGAGGAGAAGCATAAAGACGAGATTGGCAGAAAACAAAGCCTCATTAAAAAAAACTGGTGGAGGGAATTTTCAACAGCATTATCTTTCACCGATAAAGGAGCAGCTGGCAATCGTATGCGACATTTTTCAAACAGTTGAGGGCGTAACAATGGCAAAAACATTCGGCGGAAATAAAGGAAAGGATTGTTATGAAAATGTAAAAGAAAAAGAAAATCCAACAATTTTAAATACAACTGTTTCTACAGATTCACAGTTTAAACCTCCACCGGCAACTATTTCACGTACTGTAGAAACAGATGTTGCACCTCAACCACCATCTTCTCTGCCTGAAATGAGTGATGTGTCTCCTTCTTAAAGAAAAAGAAAATGTTTGAACGGAGATATTCTAAATGTAATGGAGGAGGAAAAAGAAAACTTTAAGAACTTAGCTGCAAAAATCGAAGAAGTCAATGAGACTTTAAAAAATCAGTCGAGTTATTTAAAAAATCTCAACAGAAATATTTACGAACTCCGTTCATATAAAAAAAAAGAACTTGAAGATACAAAAAGGCACCAAATAAAAATGGAAAAGATCGCCATGGAGCGGAATGAACTAAAATTAGAATTTTTAAAATTAGAAAAATTAAAAATGGGTATTCTAGAGGAGTAGGCCTTATTAATTAATTTCCCTTAATTTTTTTTAGCGATAAGTGTTTTTTGTAAATGAATTATTTATGTTTTTTGTTTTTTTTATAATCAATATTATAAAAAGTTTTGTTTTTAAATTAATTTATGATTTTAAATGAATTTTTTATGTTTTTAATGAATTATTTATTTTGTTTCTAATATCGATCTGAATTTGTGATAACTAATGTAACTGAATTTTATTAATTTTTTTTAGTTAGATATATGTATATATTAACCTTTTTTTTAATGAATTTTTTGTATTTATTTGTTTAATTTTACAATTAAAATTATAAAATAAAAATAAATTTTACATCAAAGATCTAGCAATATTATCCCTTATTTGGGCAGCTTCAGTATTGTTTTGCATTTCATCAGTAATTTCTTCCATTTCTTCATTTCTAACTGGGTATAGTTCGTCCTCTTCTATGGGAATATTGTAGTACTTACAAATGTTGGGTAAAGCGCAACAAACATTTGTAATTTTCACAACTTTCAACGGGGCGTATGGAAGACTCATTTGAAGACATCTAAAACGACTCTTTAAGTTACCAATAGTCCTCTCCACTATGTTTCGCGCGGATGAATGTCGCAAGTTAAACTTATGCTGCATTGAACCAAACGTAGCAGATTTATATGGCACCATAACGAAGGGTTTTAAAGCGTATGCAGAATCAGCTAACAACCAACAATTACGGCTGCCGTTAGAATAGCTTTCAGCATAGTAGATATGGGCATCACTTAAGCTCCATACAAAAGCGTCATGACATGAACCAGGCTTAGATGCATCGACCGCACGAATTTTCATTTGGTAGTCACAAATCTAAGGGTATATAAGGGATCAATTTTTTTGGCACTTTTAAGTTGTAAATATATTGCATACAGAAGACGAAACGAGAATGTTTATTACTTACAATTAATACGTTTAAGCTGTAATATCCTTTTCTGCAATAATAGAGCTCAGAACCAGAAGTTGGCTTAACTAGCCGTATATGGGTGCCATCTACTGATCCAATAACACCAGGAATTTTAAATTTTTCATAAAAATGCAATTTTGATGCTCTTGCTTCTGACTCATCCATCTCCAATTGAATCCAAAGTGGGCATAGAGTTTCTTCAAGAATATTAAGTATATTCCACAATATTTTACAAAAAGTCGTACGGTCCATACTAATATTAAGATCATTGGCAATCACTCCTTGAAAAGACCCGACAGCTAAGAATCTTAAAACGCTAGCCAAGCGCACTATTTCCGGAACTAACCCTTTACTCATATGTGTGGAAGTTTTTTGAAGAATCATCATAAATGCAGTTTTATTTAGGCGATAAAGAGCTATGAAACTAAACAAAGCATCGCTTTAACTTTATATCTGTTCTTAAATGTATGTACATACATAGAACATAAGTATGTATGTATGTATATTGCATATACATACAAATTTTAGAATATACTTACGCATGCTCTGGTATGTCCAATGGATTAGAAGAGTCCCTTAGTGAACGTTTTTTTATGCTTTCGTTTCTTAATTGGATTTTTTTTAAAGCTAAAATGCTTAACAAGAATGCAGCTGGCATTTTTAATTAATTTTTTTTATTCTGTTTGTTTTGTTTTGGTAAAACATATGTTTTTACCTTTCGATGAAACTTCGAAAAATGGCAGCTCGCAAGCAAACCGCGTGAGTTGCAGCACATGCAAAAACTAGTTAGGCGATTTCCAACTCACATGCGATTTGATAATCATGCGAGTGTCAGCACATACACGTGTATTTTGTAGGCTCATAAACCGCTAGACCGATTTTTATAAATTTTAATAGTGTATTACCGATGGTCTGCAAAGAACAAAAGGCTATATAATTTTTCGAAATTTTTAGTGGACGTGCATTTCCTTTACAAAGTTAACACTTCAACCTGTTAATATAAAGAGCTCTTGCAAGTAAAATTTTTTAAGTCTTGCTGTGTTATTATGGTATCAAAATGCAAAATTTAACTAAATTATGCGGTAGATATTTTATATATATCTATGGCATTTTGACAAAACATCTTAAGTCAAATTTTAAAAGTTGAAAACAATGTTGTGAATCATACGAGTTTTTATTCAAAAAACATTTTTGTTTACGTTTTTAAAATTTTGTATTATAAGCGAAATTTTCCTTTAGTTTTGGTTTATTTTAATATTTAACAAAAATTATGCAGAGTTTTCTTAAAAAACTTTTTTGCTTTCTTATCTCTTTTTGCCCGGTGGAAATAGAATCCTTTTAAAAGTTCCGTTCACTTTGAGCTTATCGTTTTCTAGAAAAGTTTTTCAGTTAGTCCGATGAAGAATTAAAAGTAGCAGATAATGGCCATCTACACTTCAAATGGTTAAGTTAACAGTTTGTTAAAGTTTAAGCTTTTTTCAGTATGTAGATGAAAAAAGTATTAGTATTGGTTGCACAAATACCACACACAATTTTTAAGAGTCAAAAAAGCGGAGCGGGTAAATCTTCTTCCAAAACAAAAAATTGGTTATTTTTGTGTTGGAAAAAAGTAACCAAAATTTAAAAAAGTACACAAGTACACATTGGAAAAAAAAGTAACCAATTTTGGTTAAAAGTAACCAAAACGGCAACGCTGGTTGTATGTGCTGTTGTTGCTGTCGTTATTAACCTGGCCTTTTTTCTTCGTGTGTTCAGTTAAAATGTTTAAAGTTTTTGTTGCTGCTGTTGTTCTTTTTGTGTCGGTTTTTAATGTTTCTGCGGTTTTGCGAAAATTTGAATTGTCGTCTGCTCTTTTTAGGTAAAGATTTATGGCAGTGTTGTTAAATTTTAATAAAATAAAAAATATTTTATTTTCTTGTTCTTTTTATTTTATGTATATTTTTTGACCAGAAAAGGATTTACGTAAATCACTTGATGGTTAAGCAAAAATACTTGTACAATATTCTCACCGAAAGCCAACGCAAGCAACAAGAAAAAAAATTGATGCAGAATTAATGGCTGAGAATGAAAAAAAAAAAATAAATAAAAGGAACTCCAAGTCGTATTAAAATGTGAATTTGAGTTTGAAAGCATCAACATGAAATTGAAATGAAGGTTTCACATTGAAATCTGAAATATTTTTGGTGAAAAAAATAAATATTCTTTTATTTGATGAGATTTTTTTATACAGAATATTTTTGAAAGTATTTTTGCTGTAATTCTTATAACTGATCAATTGTTAAATTAAATGTAATGTCGAACTTAATATTAAACAAATAAAAATACGATAATTAGCTGATGTCCCCCTCCAGGAATACAAATTTTTCGAATTTTTCCGAAGCGGATTTTATATAGAATCGGCATTAAATAAATAAGGAACTAGTCTTTATAAAAACTGAAATTAAAATTTCTAATTATAAAAAACTAATCTGTGCCTAATTTTATAGCAGTATAATTTTTCATTACGAGTTTATGCGTATTAAAATGCTTTTAGGAGTAAATTATGTGCCAATCGTAACAATTTTCGGTAGTATGATTATCTTTTTATACATACGTTATAAATTGGACCAAATTTCGTTACACTAAAATTATTCATATGGGTTTAAGACTTTGTTTGAGAGTAAGCGAATTTGTTGTCTAAGATAACCAAATTTGATAGAATTTCATTAGAATTACATTGCTCGTAAGTGAGCTTTTTTTAATTTATAATTACATTAAAAAAATTGTTTATCAGTGTATGTAGGTTAATGTTACTATTGCTCAGTCAAAAAAGTTATAATAGTACCCCGCTATGCAAATGGCAAATGGCCTTGCGAAGGAGAAGGCTTGGAAATTCACTCCCATTCTAATAAAACCATCACTTCTATATAGTTTTTTAAACTTTTTATTCCTTAATATTCCTAATGCGACAGATCGCAAGAAAACCTAAGTTTTTATTCCAAGTGTATTGCACATTTAATAAAGGTCAGCAAAAATTATTTCGCTATAATTTCCTAAACAAATCGTAAAAAATAATTGTACTTTAAAATGTAAAGATCGCGAAGGTGTCATTAACTCATATTTAAGGTCTAATTGGACGTGACATAAACACAATGCCATATGCGTAACGATAACCATTGACCAAATTTAAATTGGTTTGTATGGTTATGGTTGTGGCGTTATGTTAAGTCACTTATAATCCAATACAGTGTTGCCCACATGGCTGGTTCAAACAGCTGTTTTGTATGGTAATGGCAGCGTTGCCATATATTTTTAAAAAAAATTCTTATTTCTAAAAATAATAACTTTTCAAAAAACCTTTTTTTCTACGAAAGTGCCAACATTTTAAAAGAAACCAACAATTTGTATTTTGAATTTTGAAAAAATTAAAGAAAAAAAATTTTTTACCAAAAAACAAGTTTACAAGAAAATACTTATTAAAAAAAAAAAACTAAAATTCTATCGCTGTTATTTTTGTTCACAAAATCTGTTGTTTTAAAATACCACATAATGTTGGTATTCCTAACTTGTTTCGGACATAATGCTTATAAAAATACATTTTTAAAATATTCGTTCTACATTTTCTAAAAATTTACGCAACGACAAAAAAACTTCCGACACATCACAACGTCTTACACTAACTACTCCATATTAAAAATTCTGAATATTTTGCTCTTTTCATAAAATATGTTCCAAAATATTAAAGTGTTATCCTTTTTGTTGCACTAAAAGGTACTAAAACTTTAACGGGTTTAAGAAAGTCGTTAATAAATTAAAACTTTTTCAAATTATCCTTACACAGTTCCACATAAAACTTAAGACAATGAACTCTTAAGTTCATTTCATTATCATCAGATAACTTATATAAATCCAGTACTTAAGATACTTGAGCAGTTATAAATATATATTTGGGATCTTTAAAGTAAGTAGCAGCAATAATAAAGGGCAGAGAAATTGCATAACAACATCATTTAATATTTTCGTCCAATATATTGCAAATTTTAAATTATCTTGAAAAAACTTTGTATAAATTTAAAACTTTTTTGCGTCTCAAAAATCTTGCAAAATAAACGAATACTTGACAAATGGCTATGCTGGGTTATGGTTATGTCACTTCTTATTTGAACTTTACCTTAAGTCAACTTAGGCACTTTTTCCTTTTTTCCACAGATTTATTGGTGTTAGGCCGCCCTGTTATCGCTGGTATCCATGTTATCCAATTCGGGCTAAAATATGGACCGATAACGTTGCCAGCCCAAAACTTATAGAAAACAGTGATTTTTTCGGAATGTATTAGACTTTATTAGATCTCATGTGGACTGGTGTCCTCCAGAAATTGGCCTCATCTCTAAAGATGCTTTTGCGATAAAATTTGTGGTAAACACTTGTTTGAAAGGTGACATTTAGCTTTTCTCTGTAAGAAGACATTTCTAAAATCGAACTATTCTGTGAAAAGTTATTAAAGTTTAAAATTCGGAACTTTACCGGCATATTTTACTTTTCTATTATAGAAAAGGTAAGAATGCGTCACAGGCTATTAATATAATTTGTGAAGTTTACAGAGACAGAGGCTGTAACCAGGAAAACTGATCTTTTCATTTTGATGTTAAAGATGCACCTCGCTCTGGTCGGCCAATCACTTAAACAGTCGATGACATCATAGAGAAAAATTAAGAAAGACCGTCACACAAGCAGTTATCATCCATTTGAGGAAGGCTGGATACACAAAGAAGCGTGATGCTTTGGTGTCACATAAATTAACAGTAAAATATTAAATGGACCGAATTTCCATTTGCTATTCATTGCTAAGGCGGAGCTTGGCTAGGGAGTTTTTATGCATCCACCATATAGCCCGCACTTTGCACCTTCAGTTTATCATTTATTTCGATCTCTGCTGAACTCCCTTAATAATGTGTATGAAAATTCAATAGAGGTCTGCAAAATCCAAATGGATCAGTTTTTCCCTCAAAAATTTTAATAAAAAAAATCTAAATAAATAAAAAAGCTCGTTTCAAATATTAGAAAAATATATTTAATTTTTTGTAAAATTTGTACAAATGTATAATTTATTATAACTCGAATAAATAAAAATAATAATGTAATAATAAACAGTGACACACCTCTCTCCAATGGTCAATTTTTTCAATGACTCTGTGACATAATTGAGGTTCAATGGCGTTAATGTGCCGAATTATCTCATCCTTTAGCTCTTGAATTGACGTTCACTATTTCTTTTAAATATCCCTTAAGAAAGAAGTCCAATGATATCAAATCACATGATTGTGACTGCCAATTTGTATCGCCACGACGTGAAATAACACGGCCATTGAATTTCTCGCGCAAAACACCCGTTGTTTCGTTGGTTGTGTAGCAAGTGGCACCATCCTGTTGGCCCAACATGTCGTCCAGGTCCACGTCCTAAATTTCTGGCCACAAGAAGTCCGTTATCATATCGTGCTAGCGAACAGCAATTACGGTAACGGCTTGGCCGACCTCATTTTTGAAGAAGAACTGCCCGGCCTGATGACGCCGCCAGCCCATAAGCCGCACCAAACAGTCACTCTTTGTGGATGCATTGGCTTTTCAACAATCACTCGTGGATTCTCAATTGCCCAAATGTTGCAATGGCGCTTAATCCCAACTTCGTCTTAAAATAATCCTCAAGTGAGATTTGGATTCTAACTTGAAATAATTCGCAAGTGAGATTTCGGTTCTAACCTAAACACTTACTCCAGAGAAACACTGAGAGGAGATTTGTTTGTATACTATTTTAAGCTTTTCTAAAATCTTTGGAAAAAGGTTCTCTGATGATTTGGCCTAATCAACCAGTGAAATGCGCACATAAAGTAGCTTTCCCTCAAAAATAAATTTCAGTGTATTTATCAAAAATAAAAATTGGAAATTAAGCACGTCGTGGAGAAATCTTATTAGCCCTCTAATGCTTAGGTCCGCCTCTAGGCGGGGAAGCAAAAAAGCGTCATAAAATTTTTAATTTTGACAATATTTCATTAATAAATAATTCTAGGTGTAAATCAAAGCTTCTTTTATCAAACACTTTTGATTTTGTGGCAACACTCTTACGAGTTTAACAAAAAGTACATTATCATCTTGAATTTGAACGGCAACGGTCATTTTATTTTCTTTGTGAATAAAGTTAATATTGTGCATCGAAAAAATAATATTTCAAAGCTCTAGATCGGGCCGAAAAAATTACTGTTGAGTATAAAAAACTTTCAATTGAAATATTTATTAAGTTTCCGTCTGGAGGCGGGCTAGGACATTAACATAGAAAATGCCAGGATGTGCATTAATTTTGTAAATAGAAAAAATAATACTTCAAAGCTTTAGATCGGGCCGAAAAAATCACTGGTACATATCTTAACGTTCAAGTGAAATAAATATTAAGTTTTTATTATAAAAAAAATAATCGCTATTGAGTATGGATGTTTCTGATGAACCCGTCTGGAGGCGGACTGGGGAATTACACAGAAAATGCTGGGATGTATATTAAAAACGTATTTTAAATTATTACGATAATGCCCAACTCCGCCTCAAGGCGGACTTTACAGTTTGACCCTTTACAGGTCAACGGGTACTCAAAGGAAAAATCTGAAGTAAGATTCATGTTTTTCACCCTTAAATTAGCTTAGTTTGGTTTTTTAAAGGCAAACAAAAAATGTGTGATTAGAGGGTTAATGTAGAATAATATCACTTACTAACCATTACCATTTACACATTTACTTGTTTCAAATTTGTTGTATTATTAGACAACAGCTTGCCCGATATAGTTTTCGTAATCATTCTACTTTGAACATTTAATGTATTTAACGCAATAGTTTTAACAAATAGAATTCAGGAATTTTTGCTTCTTATTAAACTTTTTAAACATTAAAATATTGTATGTTTATCTTCTATTCTGTTGTTCTTGTTTCTACAGAAACCAAGGAAAGCGTTTTACCTACTTGTGCGTATGCACGCACAGGAATGAAATGTCTTTCGTAAGTAACCCCATTTTGGATTGTTTTAAGGACTTTTTGGTGTTATTCGTTTTAAAATTTTTAAGTACGACTCGTATAAATAGTAACTGGAAAGAACTTGAACTTTGTACGAGTTTTTCTTTCTGTATACTTTTGATAAATATAAGCCTTAATCTAACTTTTATTTTTTCGAACGTACTTAAGAAAATATTTCCTAAAATATTTTGCACATATGCTTTTTAAATTTATAAAAGACGTGGGAAACTTAAGTAGTGATTTTACTTTATAATTAATTATTATTGCTATTAAGAAATGTTTTGCTTAAATAAATGAGGCATAATAAAATGTTTATCGAAGTAAAAACGCTTTAAAAATTCTTTTGCACTATTATTCTAATTCATAGAAATGTGAACTATTCAAAAAGAAAACAGAAACACCGCTATAATTAGTCCTTTTCTATTCACATGCTTTATGCTAAAAGAGAAAGAAGTTCCCACAATTTCGTTCCTTCAAATAAATCTGTAAATTTTGTGTATTAAAGTAACTGAAAAATACCAACAAGCTTAAATTAAATCTAACAATAATCTTGCAATCATAGAAATACTACCACTTAAATGCTTTTTAAAACCTTTAAAAACCAATTGAAAATTTTAATTAACAAATTATGCCGTAATCACAAACATGTGCAACACAAACGGACATACATACAAAAATATTAACAGCAATAAATAATACACAACGCGGTTGCATAAACTTACATAAACACAAACTTATTGAGATAGATCTCTGCATGTAAGTCTAACATCTCATCTGAACTTGTAACAACACCGACAAGTCTAGCACTTGTCTACTAGAGAACTGAACTGAACAATCAGCAGCACCAACCACTATTACTGGGTGAAGTATCACTTCCAACAGCAGCAGTTAAACATACACACACACACACAGGCAAATATCAAAAGCTTTAACTAAATTTAAGTCAGCCAGAAGTAGCAAAATAGCTTTGCCGCAATAGTAACAGCAACAGCAGCAGCAATAAGGTTTGTTAACAACAACAAGTAACAGCCAGCAACTGTTGCCGTCATACCGCAAATGCTTTATGCGCACCTTTGTGTGAACAAGAGCACACACACATTTTATAGACATGATGTGGAAATTGATAAAAATGGTAGTACGAGTACAAGCATTTGGAATGGATGCCACAAGAAAAAAAATAAATAAAAATTCTACATACTTACAAATGCTCGAATAAAAAATAAATAATAAAAAACAACAACAACATCAACAACAAATGGTTAAACGAATGATGATGCATGCATAAGGATGGCTGTCTGGCTATTTGGCTCACAATCAATTCGTTCAGATGGTTGGTGGTTTTGGACACTAAGAAAAAAAGCGATTTTTATTTTTACAAAACCGCAAAAAATGATTTAAAAAAATAATCGCCAACGACCATAAAAATATAAATAGAAAAAAAAATTGAGAAAAATGTATGTACATTTTGTAGAAACCAATGAAATTGATGAAAACGCATCATCAAAGTGAACACACATGGTAGCATGGGGAGTTTGAAACCCTTTAGAAATTGGTCTTCTTTTAACTTAAACACACATCAATTTTATGTTGGTGATTTCATGTAATACTTTTTATTTTTTCAATATAATTAACTTGGAATACATAATTGGCGACTAGCGATTGCGATACACATGCGCAAATTAGAAATTAAAATTTTTTTTTTTATTAAATTCGTAAAAAAATTTTCAATCGGTGGAATTAAAAAAATGCTTACAATTCAAACTATAAATGCAATGTTAGCCTGTGTTAAATATTTTACACCTTCCATTAGGAATCGAATAATTTTCGCGAATTGACCTTATTAAGAACTATTGCCAATTTCTACAATGATTTTTTTTATCATTTTGGTTGGCCAGGTAATCATTGACGACCTAAAACTATCGAACAAAATTAAAAAAAGGCCTTTGGAGGTGTAATTAAATATGATCATTTGTAGCGATAATATTAATAGTTTGTGGAATATCTATATATGCTCATCTCCTGTCCCCATCTTTTTGCCTACCTGAGCAAATAAAAGTAGATATGATCATATATGGTTATAATATAATATGTAAACTTATGTGATTATATACATAAACATATGTATGTATATCTTTACATAATTCAGACGAGGATCCGACTTGAGCTCCTGTGGGATGGGTGAGGGGGGGATTGTTTAGGAACCTTTAATTTAAATAGATGAGGTCACTAAAAACGCAATTATAATATGGTTATCTAAAAATCAAAATAATAGTTAAATTGTGTACTGTTTTGTGTTTGCTATAGCTATATATAGTTTACCATTACACTTTCATTAAAATTCTAAAACATAGAGTAAATTGTGTCCGGAATTGACTAGTGTGCACACTGGTCAAACCTCATAGCTTTCTTATTTCTTTTAGTAAATAGCTGAAATTTGGTATTCAAATATTGGGCATATATTCAGTATAAAAACAAGTAAGAAAGTATTAGTCGGTCAAGCCCGACCATATGATACCCTACACCACGGTATATAAGAACAAATTCTTGCAAGTGCAACTATTTGAGACCTAGTTTTGAAAATGCATATCTAATGTGGCTTTATAAATAAGGATCTATCTATGTTTTAAATTTCATTAAAATTTATTAGATAGTTTCGGAGAGGCAGAAATTGTCCACTACCTCCCCTCGTTGTCCTATTTTGCATAGCTTATGTGTCTATATGAATATTAATCTATCTTTATTTTAAATTTAATTAAAATCAGTCTGATAGTTTCTGAGAGGTAGAAATTTCCCCCTATCCACCCTCTTGGTCCTATTTTTTTAAAGAATGCATACCTTAGTCTAGGATCCATATTTAAGGGGGTTACACACATCAGCACAAATGCATAATACCCTATCCACTGTTGTGTTGTTGGTATAATAAAAATAGCTTAATAGAAAAAAAGTACCAACGATATTTAAATATTCGAATTTCCAAAAGGTACCAACATTTTTATGAGAGCTTTTAAAGATCAGAGAACACAATTTAAATTTTATTTTTATCTTTACTATTTGAGAAAATAAATTGATTACCAAAAACGTACCAAAATAATAGTTTTATCCTTTTTTATACCCAAAAAGTGCAAATTTCAAAAAAGTACCAAGCACATGGTAATTCAATATTCGATTCAATAATGGTATTTTTAAATTTTACGTCTACCTCTGTTAGATCACGAGATATAATGTTACTGATTTTATCCCTTTTTACCCATTTCTAACCCCTTATAAATTTAATTTAAAATATATGAAATCACTAAAAATGATCTGGTTATTAGAGTGGCAGGTAGTGGCAGCTAATATGTAAAGTACTTACTTTTGACGAACACGACCCTTAATACCGTTCGTAACTATTTTGAAGAAAGAGCCGAACATTATATAGTGTTCTGTTCTTAGTTAAAAAAAAAACAGAACAATTGTAGTGATACTGGAGACAAACGTAATATTTTAATGTTCTATAATGTTTCTTTTTTACATTGGTAAAGAAATGAACAAACAAACCATTTTAGCAAAGACCGCAGCACGAACAACTTACGTGTGTATTGTGTATATGTTTTGTTTGTGTAAAATTATTTTGCTGGCTTTTTGTTTTTTTTTCGCATGTGTATTTTGTTTTTGTAAAAAATGTTTGGTTTTTTTACCAGCCAAAAAGGACGAACATTAATGAGCCGAACCGAATACAATGAAGTTTGTGGGTTTTTAAAAAAAGCCAAACGGAACTAAATGTTCTCATCTTTTGTTGAGTTTGATAAAAGCATTATTATTTTTGTGTTCGAAGGACGACAAACAGGGAAACGTTAGTTTTTTTTTAATGATTTTCCACACAAACACTATTAGCGTTTGTGTTTTCCACAAATCAACTGAACATTAAGGAGCGATAATTAGTGTTTATATTCGATTCAAATATTTTTTAAAAACTTAAACAACCACGGTCAAAAATGAAAGATTGTCAATAACAATTTTAATTAATTTTCATGTTGTAAAATTCCTTTCTTCATAAATATAATTTAATTTTGATTAAATTTGATGAACTTAAGCCTAATTAAAATATTAAAAATTTGGATTAAAGACCATAAATAGTTCAACAAAATAACCACAATACTAATTATTAAAAAACTTATTTATTTATTTTTGTTTTTGTTTGTTTATACAAATATGTTTTATATTATCAAAGGTAAAACTTTGTCTGTTCGAACGCAAAAAACACTTGTACATGGATAATGATCTCTCAACATCAACCGAAGTTATGTGAAAAAACTTGCAGGATACCAATGCATTTGCAGAAAATTAATTTTCAGATTCCACTTTGATTCCAGATTAGATCAAAAATATTTGAAATTTATTTTATTCTTTGAAATCCTTTTTTTGTAAAACGTTTTGAATTTTCTTGATTTGTCGAGCTATTCTTCCTACCACAATATTAATTTTACTTTCTGCAACATCAATTAATTTAACTTGAGTATAAAGTAATGCAAAAAATAATAATAACTTTTTGTTCTTGGCATATTTTTATATTGTTTAGCTATTTTGCTTTTAACATGTTTATAAAATATACGAATGTTTTCAAAGCTCGTTTGCAAACAACAAACATTAAAGTCGTCGACGGTTGTATTTTCGCCGCCGTAGTTGAAAAAGTTTCTATTTTAGTAAATTTTTGTTACCGTCAACGATATGTGTGACTAGCGTTCTCAACGTCTGCAATGTCATTCGTAACGACATAATCTTATTTCATAGTTTTCGACATGAGTTACAGACACAGTTTTTTCTCACTTTTCGAGAAACGATGGAATATTCTGTTTCACATATTTTCGATGCGAGAAGCTCTCACTAAAGTTACAGAACATGGGAACAGGTGAGGTGCTGACTGCATCCGTCAAAAATAGAAGGATTTTTTGCAGAAATCTTGAAAATCTCGTATTTTAAGCAGAGCTACAAGAGAATTTATTTATTAATATAAACTTTTTTTTTGTAGAATTTTTTTTGTGTATTTGGAAACTCTTTTAAGAATTTTTTTTTGTAACATGGAAATAAAAAAACCACTTAAAAATGTCAAAGTATGCCAAACAAATATGCATTAAAATCCAAAATATGCATTTTCACCAAAATATGCAACAATATGCAAAAACAAATCGATGCCATTTTGACGCAAATTTATTGATTCGGAGAGATAATTCGTCGACATCGTTCTTCGACAATCGACAAAAAAAGCTTTTGCATGGAAATCGCAGCCGTACTGATAAGTTATGTCAACACAGTTTTGTCCAGCGTTAAAAAAAAACTTCTTCCACTTCTTCCTTTGTCATTAGCCAAAAAAAAACTGTTGCTTTTACTTCTGATTCATATAATTTAAACAGTCGCTGTCATCAAGCCAACTCAAAAAGAGAAAAGTTGTACACAAATTTTAGTTTTTTGTTCGACAGTTTTTGGTTTCGACTGCAGTTTTTAAATGGTTTTGACATTCTCAGCTGTCAAACCGTAGTTATCCGAAAGATTTCATGCAGCTAAAAAAAAAACAATACTAACATACAGTTGCATGATATAGAAAATGGGCCAAGTAGGTACACAATTTTCTTAAGGACCAAGCCAACGCAGAGAAAATTAATTTTTCCATATGGTCACCTTGAACAAAACTATTTTAAACGAAATAGTTTTAAGCATATTATGGTTACTTAAGACATATTGTTGTCACACGCAGCCATGTTACCGTTTAATGAGTCATTCATCAAAAAGTCACAGCCACGTTATGGATGCCTCCAAACATGTACTGGTTAATAATAACAATAATATGATTTCCAGTGCAAATAAAAGCTGGTTATATGTCACAACGTTGTTATTAATTAAACTTTGAAAGATTTCTTTATTCAAGCTTTGCAATATTCGCTATTTGCTGTGATTCTGTCTAGCTGTTGTTAAATTAATCTGCTTAAAAGTCATCCCTTTTAAAAAGACATTTAAAAATAGCAAAAAAAATATTTTAATAATAATAATAAAAAAATCACAATCATATGAATGTTCTTTCTTTCCCGGCTACAACAACAACAACAGCAACAAAAACCATACGAGTATGGTGCAAAATAAACTCTTTGAAGTTCATGGCACAGCAGCCGTTGTTTACGGAGGCACAAACCAAGTGCCATACATTCATGCACACCAACAGATATTTAAAAGGTGCTGCTGCCAAGTAGCTGTAGAAAATTTCACACTTCACCGTGGCGGACAAGAGGGGTGATGGAGAACACTTTGGTGTTTATTGCTTTGTTGGCGTTGACGTTGTTCGTTGGTTGGTGCTTTTGATGCTGCTGATGTTGTTGTTACGTTTGTCTTTGTTGTTGGTTGTTTGCTATTTAAGGTAGTTAAGCAGTTTGTTACGCGTAGGTCAACAGGTTGTATACTGTTGTTACAACAATTACAACAAATGTTTGTTGCAAATGGCTGTAAATATTGTGACTGTTGTTGTTTCAAGAGTTTAAGTTGTAGTTGCAATGCCGCCAAAAATACAAGTATAAAAATGCCTTATGTCTTTTTGACTCGATGCCAATTGTTCAAATTTACACAAACTCGCACACAAACACAGTGACATGTTAAAGCCTCCAGCATCAGAGACGTGCAATTGGGTTGGAGACTGAAGTTTAGCAAATTCAGTTTAGGATTTTCTTATCCTTTCTTTGCCACTTTAACGAATACGAATGTGACTGCGACTGCTGATGTTTGTTTTTTGGTGTCACTGTTGTGGCGGCTGCTGCTGTTGTTTGTAGTTGCTTGTTACGATTGCAATTGTATAATCGTTGCTGGAGACGAGTATCTTTGAATTTTAGTGTACATACTTACATATGTAGAAATCTATGTATGTTTGAATGTAGTGTGTAAAATGCTACTTACTATATATTTCATCTATCCCATTTCTTATACATACAATTTTTTAGTTCGTTTTGTTTTTATAATTGTACAAATATGTTTATTTATTTAGCCGTTTGTCTGTCCATTATTCTATATGACTGTTTAGCTGTTTCTTTGCAAAACTAAGTAACAACAACAACACCCAACCAACAACAATGTTGTCAACAGTCTACAGCATGTGAAAATTCTTTACATGTTTTTGTATTAGCCACCGGTGTTGATTTTAAACTTGAAATCTTCCTTTGTACCCTACATTAGGTCCGAGATTTGTTTAAAGCATAAGGTAAAATTACGCTTACATTATGATAATTATTTTTATTTTATTGTAATTTCAAATAGATCTGTAAATATTCCGTTTGACTAGTTTGGTACAAGCTAAGTAACATTTTCAGAAGGCTCTTTGTCAAAAGTAATTTTATCTTACATGATTTTATTTCACATACATATACTTATTTTCTATCAATGTTCCGCATATTAATATTGATTAGTTTTTGCTAGGGATTTGGCGAGGGACCAAGCTCCAGCCCATATGACCTCTTCCACTCAAGTCCATGAATGTTTAATTTAGTTAGTAAAAAAGGTATCAAAGAGTCCTATCTAAGATATAGTTTCTCAATAACTCCGGACTCTGCATGTTGAATTTTATGTTTCTATGTTTAGTGTTTATAAAAATTCCAAAAGTACCAGTTGAAAAAAGAAATTGTACAAAAAAGCTCCTCTTTACAGATTCTTTTTCACCCAGAACCATGCATGTTTAATTTTATCTTTTTAGCTCCAATATTAACGACAATTCAAAAAGAACCAGTTGAACCAAAAAGTCCCTCATATAGATTATTATCCACGCAGGAAATTTAATATTTAATTTTATGATTCTAGGTCCAAAAATGTCGAAAAACTGCCAGTTAAAGAACGACAAAGTACCAAAAAGCTACCCCTTACAGATTCTTATTCACTCATATAGTTTGACATTCACTCAGGACACTGCATCTCTAATTTTATGTTTCTAAGCTCAATAATATAGAAAATTAAAAGAAAGAAATTTAATTTCCCGTATTATACCTTTTTAATAATTTTTTCTCCCCACTGAAGGAACAATATATATTCTATATATTCTAGTAAGAGCCCTTAATTGAATACTTATATGTCAATACATAGAGAAAAATGTTTTGTTAAAAAAAGTACCAAAGGTGCGATTTTCACCTCTTAAATTTTCGAATTTCGAAAAAGTGCTAAATTAATATTTATAATTTTTAGATAAGTTAGGAATTTGGTATAATCTTTATTTCAATGTTTATTGTTTTGAAAGATGAATGGGGTGGAGAAGAAGTTTCAAAATATAGATTTTACCTGTTCACTTCCAAAAAGGACAGAATTTCAAAAAAGTACCAGACACCTGTCTGCTTATTTTATATATAAATAACAAAAATTATTAAATTTAAGGCCAACTTTAGCCAGAGCGTCAAGCGTTTTATATCTGCCAAAATCCAAACAGCGCGGCGTCAACGCTTTGCAATTGGAAAATCCGATTTTAACAGTAGTAAAGTTGGCTGCTGTTGGTAAAAAGTAATGGCGACTTAGCTTTTTTTGAATCAATCGATTTTATCTCTATTTTTTAGATTTTTTTTTCAATATGTTAAAACAAAATAATTAAGCATAACTGACCCTGAAACGTTTTTGACGTTCTTATATAAGTATGTCATTTCAGCTTTAAGAAAACGTTACGCTTGAAGTGCTGATTTGGGGTTGGTCTGTCAGGTATAATATTTTTATAAATATAAACTAAAAATTTACAAAATAAATATATAATAACATTTTTTGTAGATAAATAATTTTATAAGATCATTGTATGCAGTGTTGCCAGAAGTAGGGGAAAATCCCTACATGTAGGTATTTTTGATACTAAAAAAGGGGCGTAGGGAAAATCGGACAGATTTTTTATAATCACTAAAATGTAGGGATTTTTCGTCATATCGAATTATTTATAAAATAAATTCAGAAAAACGTTTTGTTAGTGATATTTTCTTGTCCAAAGCAGTTGAAAATTTTTTATTTTCACTAAAATCGCTTGAAAATAAATTTCTAGAGTTGTTTGTGGTTTAAAAAGTTGTCGGCACTAATATGTATGTATATTTTTTTTTTTTCTAAGATATCATTTAATTGAATTTTTAAAAGTACATACATATCGTACCTATTCAACAATACTGTATTAACTCAACATTTTTAGTTTTTCACTTTTTGGAAAACATCTACAGGTAAAAATATCAAGCTATTTTGAGTACCTTTTGATAAAGAAACGGTTAGTTTTAAAATACTTTTTAATATGCCTTCCATATTAAATTGAAAATTGTCTTGCTTCTACTGAAAATGTTGAAATTTTGAGTTAATACAGTATTGTTGAACAAGTGCGATATGTATTATTTTTTGAAGTTTTGTACTTATTTTTTGTCAAAGCTTTGATATACATATTCAAACTAAATTTATTTTTTATAACGAATCTTCTATTTTAATGACAATAATGCGTAGGGATTTTTGTAGGGGAAAGTCGGGTTTTTTTTTAGCATGTGTAGGTATTTTTTCGAAAAATCCACTGGCAACACTGATTGTATGGCTTCTATAGATCGCCTACATAACGTAGCAATTGCTATATTTGAGTACAATATGATAAGCCATTTTAAGAAAACCCTTCTTCATAAGATCGTCTTATCAACCTTATTAAACAGTGCAACAATTTCATATTACCAAATTTATAAAGAAAATTAAGTAGTGCTTTATTTTGCCCATCGAGACCGACTCAAAAGTTCGTATTTGCTATTGCTTGTTTCCCTTCTGAACATTAATTTCTATACATTTAATCGATTGTTTAAGTTTGTGGCTTAAATCCATGGTTAAGTTCTCTAAGGTTGAATAAAAATTACAAAAAAAACAAAAAAAAAGATATGCTGCTGAATGTTGTTGTTGTTGGTAATGGTGTGTTATAAGTCAGGCTTGTTCGGGAGGTCTTTAGCGCCATCATGTAATAGGGAGGTTTCCCAAAAGGTTACAGGCAGGATGTAATTTTTGCTGGTCTAAGGTGTGATGTTGGAGGCAGCTAATTGCTGTGGTTTGATTTTTTCAAAAGAACTAAAGATTTTTTTTAATTTAATTGGGATTGTAATTTATACTTTAAAATAAACAAAATGGGCGTAAATCATATTTAAACTAAGTTATTAAAAAATGAATTCAAAAGCTAATGCGTACACAGAAAAAATTTGCACCAAAATTTTTTCAATTAATTCAATAATGCTGTTTTAAACAATTTTTTTAATTGTTCCAATTAATTTGTCTTAATTGAAAAAAAAAATTAAATATTTATGTGTATATTTGCAAATATGAAAACATACACACAAACTTTAAAATATTTTAAAGTCTCAAACAATTATTTAATTATTTCAATTAACTGTGTTGATTGAAAAAAAAAATTTGATTTGTGTTTACGTTTTATACAGCCTCTTTTATTGGTGGTCAAATTTCAATTAAACCTATTGATTAAAACTGAACAGCAAGAAAGGCTCAAACTTACAAATGCGTTAATTCATATGATCAATTTGTTTACAGGCGGAAAATCAGTAAAGAATCTAATTAATAGTACAAATTTCTAACGAAAACGTTAATTGAAGTTGGTTTTTCATTTTTTCTGTGTAATTGAAAAGTTTTTAATCAAATTAAAAATTTTTGGCTAGAGTTTTTATGATTTTTTATATATTTATTGAAGAGCATTCTTGTCTTTAAATTGCTAAGATTTTGCTTCATACATACATGTAATGACAAAAAAAATAGCACGATGACAGAATTTTTATAAGCAAAATTTTTTGTAAATTCAATCAAAGGACGTTTTTATATATCTATTTTAGTTTATCTGTACGTATGAGTAATATTTATTTGAAATTTCAAAAGAAAAATCTTGATTTTTCTTGACAATTAAAAATTCGGTTAAATTAACAAAACAAATAAAAATAAATTTTGGTGTACTTATATCCTTCGCCACAAGTGGAAAGGGTAAATGTATACAGCTACTCCAGCTATAAATGGGACTCGTTAAAAAATACTTATTAGTATACATCTTTATTAGTACAATAGGTCTGAACTAATTTTAAATTAGACTATGGCTTATATGAATTCCATAAAAAAACATCAGACTTTTTCTATGAGTCCCACTTAAGGTGTGAGTAACCGTATAGTATATGTATGTATTGGGTAATTTTTTAAGAGCTATAGGAAAGTTTAAAAAAAAACACATAAACTTGAGAAAAATGCATGAAATCTTTATTAGAATCGATAGTACGGTCCATATAATTTAATGTTTGAAGATTATTTCATGCAAATGTTGACCGTGACTGCGCCTCAAATGGTCCATCTGCTTAGTCCAATTTTGGCATACTCTTTCCAACATTTCGGCCGGTATCTCATGAATTAATGCTTCAATGTTGTCTTCCAATGAGTCAATTGAAGCGGGCATGTGTGTATAGACATGAGCTTTAACATAGCCTCACAAAAAATAGTCTAAAGGCGTTAAATCGCACGATCTAGGCGGCCAATTGACCGGTCACGAACGTGAAATAAAATGTTCACTGAGAGGCGAGTCTCAATAAGTCCATTGTTAAGCGTGCTGTGTGGCATGTGGCACCGTCTTGTTGAAACCACATGTCATGCAAGTCAAGCTCTGGCATTTTGGGCAAAAAAAGTTGGATATCATCTCACGGTAGCGCTCACCATTCACAGTTACGTAACGATCATCTTTGAAGAAGTACGGTCCAATGATGCCACCAGCCCATAAACCGCACCAAACTGTGACTTTTTCTGGATGCATTGGTAGGTCTTGCAATGCTTCTGGCTGATCTTCACTCCAAAATCGACAATTCTGCTTATTAACGTACCCATTAAGCCAAAAATGAGCTTCGTCGCTGAACACAATTTTTCGATAAAAAAGTGGATCTTCGGCCAACTTTCCAAGAGCCCATTCACCAAAAATTCTACGTTGCGGTAGGTCGTTCGGCTTCAATTCTTGCGCCAGCTGTATTTTGAAAGGCTTCACACCTAAATCCTTCGTTCCACGTTGTTGAGTAACAGAGGCCCAATTGCTGCGAACGGCGACGAATCGATAATTGATGGTCATCATTAACACTGGCCGATACAGCTGCGATATTTTCTTCACTTCGCACTCTACGTAAGCGTGTTGGTGGTTTAATGTCCAACAATGTAAATTTGGTGCGAAATTTAGTCACAATAGCCCGAATAGCCGCTTCAGTGGGTCGATTAAACTGACCATAAAATGGAAGAAGCGCGCGATGAACTTTCTTAACAGAGTACGCATTTTGATAATAAAATTCAATAATTTGCAAGCGTTGTTCGTTTGTAAGACGATTCATGGTTAAATTATAGACCAAACTGAAGATGTTTGACAGTGAAACAAAACACGAAACGTGCGTCAGCTGTTTAAACCAGTGCTGCCAAAAAGATAATAGCTAAAAAATCACCCGATATAAGATCGTTTTTATATAAGTTTGTAACTTTTAATTTTTAAGATATTGATTTTTTACCCTAAAAAACAGACATTTTGGGGATACTTCTAAGTAAGGGAGTTTATTTAGCGATCTCAGTCTATCCGTCCGTTGGATTGTCTGTTCCGGTGTCTGTTAAAATAGGGTTTCTAAGGACCCAAGATATGATAGGGACCAGGTTGTTATATATTTATATAGCGTATAGTCCGGAAAAGTTTGCAATTGAAATTCAGAGGCAGTCTTATTTTTACACATAAATGTTATTACAGTATAACCCTGTCAATTACCCCACGCTTAAATGCCCTTCACGGTTATTTATCTTGAGTTTATACCCCCGTTTTTTTTCTTCCATTTTTCAAACAAAATCCACGTTTAATTGCCATACGCCTAATTACCCAATTCGGCTAATTGCCTTAAAAATTAAACTCCCAAAACAAAATTAAACCCTTATTTCATTCGTTTAATTGCCTCATTTATAGTACAGACAACAACACAGCAAGTAATGCAATCAAGTTTACAGGTTAATACATAATTTGGAAATATGCACTAAATTTTTTTTAAAAAAATATGCCCAAAAAACAAAATATGGCTTATTTGAAAGCAAAATATTCCACAATTTAATATTCTGGGCTCACCAGAATAAAGTTATGTTATGAGGTTTAGATTCATATAAGAGTTATTTGTGCTGAATACTTTCTAGATACACCAAATAAATGAGATATTTTTTCTTAAAGGGGTTTAAGGAAAAGTCGCTAAATTTTAATTTATGTTAACAATTAAAAGGATAAAATAGCTTGAGTATTTTAGGCATTGATATTTGAATAGAATCTGTTTGTTTAAATGTAAACCGATTCAACCATATTTAATTTGCAGTAAGATATTTTGGGGAAATTTTATCTTAATACGAAGATGATTAAATGGTGTATGAACATATACAGCCATGTCACAAAGTACAATTCCGTTCGGAACCGAAGAAAACATATTTGTTTATTGATAGAAAGTGTATTTTGATAGTGTTTTCACCTTTCAGTTAAAGAAAACTCCCATTACGTTCATAAAAACAAAAGTGTATTCAATCCTAAAATTTTTTTCGTCATTTTCTGAAGCACCAAAATATGGATTTAATTCCGTTTTCGAACGGAATTGTTCTCTGTGACATGTCTGATAGACAGATTCTTACAATTTACATAGGTTTCGTTCTTATGACAATTAAAACGTATTAACCAAATTTAATCAAAGTATCTAAAAACTACTTTCCGCACAAGCTTTACATGGACAGACAACCAGATGGACGGATGGACGCGAAAAGTTCACTTTAAAAAGTTTTTCTGATTCGATCGGTTTAATAAACGATGCGTCCAGATTTCTATGTATCGGCACAAATTTATATAATTCCCAAATTTTTGGATATATGTACAACTTTACAGTTTGGAATAACATTTATCTTTCGCTTACAATTGTAGAGTGAAAATTAAATGTAGATAGCGTAATTAAAGCAACAGAAAATTCATCTGTTAAGCAGAATTTTAAGCAACTTTCTTTATTTGCTTAACAGTTTCAAAATATGCTTCAAGAACGTGAAATATGAGTGGAATAAAAATCCAGCAAGCTCTTAAACGGAAAAATATATTATTTCTGCCTTCATTGGTCGCACAAGAAAAACTTGAATATTTACAATTTCCCTGATCATAAGTTTGTATATCTGTGGCTTGGAGCTAAAAGGGCCAATGTCACTTTTTTGCTCTTTTGAGTTAATAATTGCATTAATTTGTTTTTTTGCTCTCTTTCATTATGGTAAAACAGCTTAAGTCATACTTAGCCCAGAACAGCTTCATAAATAAAATGCTAGCCAATGTCACTATAAAAGCATCTTTAAAAGCATCTATAATAACCTTCAATTCCAATTTTCTCAAAAATGAATATATTGACATTGGCCCTTTTAGCTAAAAGCCAGAGATATATATGTACGCTTTTGTTAGTAGGATATGACAAAACATTTCAAAAATCATTACAGATAAAATTTAAGACAACAAATCCCATTGTTTTTAATTGCTATATTTTTAGATTTAGCTGATAAACGTAAAAATTCCTTTGTCTTAACTTTTTTTCATACATTAAAGTTGAGGTATATTATAAATAAATACGTTTAATTACCTCACTGAGGTATATAATTACCTTAACGAGGTAGTTGAGCGTATTCGTTTAAGTGCTTACCCCTCATAATTACCTAAAAATATTGGCATTTTTGTCGAGGTAATTATCCATGGAATACTGTATAATTTTTTAAATATAAAATAAACTTAATAGAATAATGGTCTACAAATGACAAAGTTAAAGATAACTAACCACCTTTTTCTTCCAGATATTATGGTTTTGCTATGCCTATTACATATGAGATTTTGGGAGTAAATTTTGATCAGCTATTTCCTAAATATAAGTAGTATTTAATATTGAAAATTGGCCAAATCGGACCAAATGAGATAGGGAACCAATTGGTTTTTCAATATTATGGTTTTAACTTAAGCAGACTTGATATTTTAGTATTTGAGGATTTAACTACTTATAAGGGTATTTCAAGTAAAACAATCAAAACTACAATTAAGTACGTTTAGGCGTAAACAATTTTTTTTTATCAAGAAAACCAGTCATAAAATTACATTTGATTTAGACTTTTTAAAATTCAAATACTGCTTAACTACCATGGAAACAATTACTAGTCCGCTTAATTTGCACATTAATTAGTTTAGTATGTAAATTTATGATTGTTTTCTAAAGCCAATATTGATGGATTACATTTATAAATTATGTTATGAACGAAAAACAAATAAAACGCTGATAGTCCTTCTGCTATACATTCTCTTTTTTAACAATTCAAAATCTTATATTCCTTGAGAAACAAATTCCCAAAGCTCTTTCCGACAATTATTTTTCCTAAAAAATAGTTTGCCAAAACTCCTTTATATTTGCCATAACTATAGCTCTAGTAGATATGAATGTGTGACAATAACTTTTTTTGTATGATGTTCACGTGTCGAGTTATGGTGCTGCCGTTTTTGAAAAATGGTGATTTCAAATTATTGTTTCGAACTGGAAACAAATATGTAACACAAAAAAAAATCAGACAAATAAGGAAAAAAATCGAACAAAATTAGTTTTTTTATGCAAAACTGGAAATGAACAATTAAAATAAAAATGTTTCTAACTTCGGTCCATTTTCTTAACAAGACTTCCCTAAGGAGTCCTCATTATACTGTGAAAGTTTAAGAATAGAATCACTGTAAGTTTGAGAGTTATGCAATAATCTTTAAACGCGCAACGCTCTTCAAAGCCGGTAGTGATCAATTTGAATGCCAATTTTTTTTTTAATTTTCTTCTAAACTTTGTTTAACTTCTTCACACTCAAATTTTATTTTGGTAAACTCCAAATGCAACTATGGTTAAACGAAAAACCAAGAAAACCTAACTGTGTGAGTACAGCAGAGTATGCACTAGCCTCTTTCGCAGCAGGAAAATGTTATAAATTATTGTAATGTATACTACGAATGAATTAAATAATTCTAAAAAAAAAAACAAATAATTGTCACGAACGGAACAAAAACACGAATAATTGTTATGAACAGAAACAATACATTCCTTGTTCTGCGAATATGGGAATGTACGTGGTAATTATGACATAATTATTGTGTCAATAAAATTACCTTCTCAATTCCAATGAATGCTTTATTATACTTTCGAAAATAATACAATATTTTAATCGTTGTTTATGTAATCATTCCTTATTTTCTTATCTCCTACAAACGTGCTTAGAAATTTGTACTATTAAATAAATTCCGTACTGATTTTTCGAACGCAAACAAATTAATCAAAGCAATTAACATATTTGTAAGTTTGAGCATTTCTTGCTGTTGAGTTTTAATCAATATGCTTAATTGAAATTTGACCACCAGCAAAAGCGGCTATATAAAACGTAAACACATAACAAAATATTTTTTTCAATAAACACAGTTAATTAAAACAATTAAAAAATTTTTTCAAATTTTAAAATATTTTAAAGTTTGTGTGAAAATTCTGTGTATAAATTCAGTCTATTCAGGGAAATGATTAAAAATTTTATTATAATTTACCCAAGGCGCCATTTGATGCGATTTTAGCAACTGGTCCGAGTTTTGAAACATTTCACAAGTTTTTCAGTATTCTGTTCGAGCTTTGTGCACATTTATGTGTTTCTTGAGTTTGTGATCTGAATTTTGCCAAAAAAAAAAATATTGAAACAAACCGCTGTTTTTCTCACTAAACTGTGTCTGTAATTTTTTGGCGAGTACTAGTTGTCATGTAAGGAAATTACTCGCCAATTTACAGAAAAACTGTGTCTGTAACATTTTGGTGAGAAAAGTTCCCGCTTTGAACTGTCAAAAAAACTCACGAATAAAAATTTTAACACTAAAAAACAATTAAAAATGCAAAATGCAAGGAATAATAATAATAACATTTTATTCTTGGCAAATTTTTCCATTGTTTAATTATTTCACTTCATTTTAACATTTGTATAAAATATACGAATTTTTTCAAAGCTCGTTTGCAAACAACAAACAATAAAGTCGCACTTCACATTATTCGGTACAGCCGACGGTAGTATTTTCGCTGCCGTCGTTGAAAAATTTAAAATTTTAGTAAATTTTGGTCGCCGTCAATTATATTACTGACGTTCTCAACGTCTGCATGTCACATCGGCTTCGGGTGCAATGTTATGACATTTATAGCGTAACCACGTAATCTCTTGTGATAAATTTCGACATGAGTTACAGACACAGTTTTTTCTCCCTTTTCGAGAAACGATGGAATATTTTGTTTCACATCTCTATGATGCGAGAAGTTCTCACTAAAGTTTCAGAATGGGTACAGGTTTGTATAATATTGGTCGTTTATCTAAGGCTTCTTCCAAAGTCACTTTTTCGAAAAAAATAACTTTTTTTACTGTTCAAAGCGCCTTTAACTCAGTAAAAAGTCTTTTTTTAATTTTGAAAAAATTTTGCACGTGTAACTAAATTTATATTTCCAAAATCCCCCAACCTGAAACACAGTCTGTTCTCGTAGCAATCAATACTGAATACAAGTCAATATTATGAATCATTTTGTTAAACAACATAAATTTCTTGTCTACTATCGAAGGAATAAAGGATGTATATTTGAAATATGGATGTGTAATATAAATACCAGTGTATTGGTATAAAGAACAAATACAAGTATATTTACAACGCACACAAACATGCTCATACTTTCACATAAGTTCTAGACACAGAAATCATTTTATATTCTCAATGTTTATTGCTACAAGTCATGTTATTATTTGTAGCTGCTAATGTTGTTGTATTGGTGTTTGTTTCTTAATGTATAATAAATGTTAAAGTATTATTAAATTTGACTTTGTTGCATATAAACAGTGTTCGAAAATAAACAGAACATTATTAAGCGTTCGGCTTACACACCCAGGGACGATATATATTTTTTTAGTGATTGTGTAGACGAAAACAAACAACCCTTAATACCGCCCTGCCGTCAAATGAGTAGCTAACTACAAAAAAACCCAACTTTAAGTTAGCTTGTATAGACTAACTTAAAGCCAACTACTACGCAATGCAAAATTTACATTAACCAAAGTGTATACAAACACTGTGTTGTATATTTTAAGTAGTGAGAGCCAAGTCGTTAGCAAAAAAATCAACGTTGTTATTGTTGTTATGTTATGACAATTTAATCTCATATTTACGCTCTTAATTGAGTAATGGCAAAAACATAGTTTTTTTATTCAAAAACTAGACTGCCCCAATAGGCTAGCTGGTAGTGAGCAAGTCTATCAGCGCCGAGGTTGCGGGATCGATTCCCGCCAGCGACTCTGGTTAAAAAAAAAGTTGAATAAAAACAACTTTGATTAATAAAATAAAATAAAATAAATAAAAGAAAATAAAATAAAAAAATAAAATTTTTTTATTTTTTTGAAAGTATTCATCCAATGAATAACATTCATAGATCGGCCTTAACTTAAACTAACTTAACTTAAAGTATTGAGTTTATAGCTAGCTACAAAAAGTTAACTTAAAGTTAATTGAAAGTAATGCAGAGTCGGACAATCGACTACTTCCTAGGACATCGCAATGTTAAAATAGTTAGTAAATTACATATAAAATAAATCCAAGTATCAACCACCACTAGTTGAAAAATAGTTAGCTTTCAGTTAATTTAAAGTTAACTGAATGTCCGACAGGGCGTTTATAACTATTTTCAAGAAAGAGCCGAGCATTATATGGTGTTCTGTTCTTCGTTAAAAAACAGAACATTTGTAGTGATACTGTAGACAAACATTTTATTTTAATGTTCCATAATGCTTCTTTTTTTACACTGATAAAGAAATTAACAAAGAAAAAATTTAAGCAACGATCGCAGCACGAACAGCTTATGTGTGTTTTGTGTATGTGTTTTGTTTATGTAAAATTATTTAGCTGTTTTTTTGTGTTTTTTGTGTGTGCATTTTATTTTTGTAAAAAATGTTTGGTTTTTTTACCAGCAAAAACGGCGCTAGACACAACAAGGAATGAACATTAATGAGTTGAACCAAACACAATGAAGGTTGTAGTTTTAAAAAAAAAACCATACGGAATTAAATGTTCTTATCTTTTTGTTGAGTTGGATGAGAACAGTATAATTTTTGTGTTCGAAAGAAGACAAACAGGGAAACGTTGATTTTCTACACAAACACTTTTAGCGTTTGTGTTTTCCACAAATCTACCAAACCGAGCACTAAGTAGCGATATTTAGTGTTTATTTTCGAACACTGCATACAAGTATTTTAGGAAAAAAGAATCATCATCTTCAGCAATAAGTAGTAGAATCAGCAGCAAAAAGCAAACCCACATCAGCTAATAAAATTTACTAATCACACATGAGTGTAATAATTTTGTGGCAACAATACTCAAACATAAAGGTACTCACACAACACCAACAATATACATAAATAGAGTTTTCTGTGGCAACAAAAGGCGGGTAAATGAATGGGCACGTAGAAACGAACATTAAAGAAATATTTTATTAAAACAAATTTTATGACTTACTTATATTATGTTTTATTTTGTATTCGAAACTCTTAAAGTGCATTTTGTGAATTAAAATATTAAAACCAACAAATATAATTTTATTTATTCATACAGACAAACATTTATTAGAACATTCTTAAAATATTAAGGAAAACTCTAAATCTTTGTAGTTCATCTTTAACATTTAACGATTTATTACACAGTCTTATTGTAGAAAATAATCTTTGCTGAAAAAATGTTTTATAAATTATTTGTTTGAAAATAAACAAATACAACCGGTAATTAATCATTAAGATAAAAAAAAACGGAACTTTAGAAGATAATTTTTTTCTATTAAATTTATATAAATAAACAGTGATTTTTTTTTTGCTTTTATAACACGAGCAAAAATTTATCAAGTCTATCGTTTTAATTTAATTTAGTATTATTTTTTCTGACGTCACACCCTGTTAAAAGTTTTAACAATTGAAAACAGAGGTACTTTATATTTAGTATTAAGTACTATTGTGCTTTATTTTCATTCATGAATTTTCTATTACTTTAACTGCTTGTAATTTTATACCAGGGCTGTACAATCTAGAATTATTTTTTGGTTTATTCATTTGATAGTTCATAAAAATCAATGTTCGAAAATAAATATGACATACTGTTCTTTAGTGTTCTGTACGGTTGAAATGTGGAAAACACAAACGATAATAGTGTTTGTGTAGTAAATACCCTAAAAAACGTTCCTCTATTTGTGATCTTTGCACACAAAAATAAAACTGTACTTATCCCAATCACCATTAAGATGAGAACATTTTATTGCATTCTGTTTTTCGTAAAAAACAACAAACTTCGTTGTGTTTGGTTTAGTACATTAATGTTCGTTTAAAAACAAACCTCAATACATACCATGGTGAAATAATACAGGTGGCAGCACTAAGGCAACAAATACAACATTACAAAAAACATTGAAAAATAAGTCTCCGTATGTGTCAAAAATTATTTTAAACTAAATTCAAATTTTGCTGCCAAACGCGATAAAATAAATAAATTTTTAGCCAATATTTATTTCACTATGTTAATTATTTATTTAATTTTAATTAAAATAAGTAAGAGTGCTAGATTCGGCTATGCCGAATCTTATATACCCTTCACCATGATGAGATAAGAACAAAAAGTTATATACATAAATAACGTTCTTAAGATAGGTATAAATAAATATTAATTGAGCCACGCCAACTTTTCATTTCGCCATGCCGAAGAATATAAAAAAAAAACAATATATATATGTATCTAAGCCCGTTTCCCCTTTTGACAAAGTTGATGTTTGATATTCGTTTTATAATCTTAAAATCGTTTTTAGAACATAAAAAAATTAAACAAAAAAAATGAAAAATAAATTCTTTTTGGAATTCGAACTGGCAATATCATCAGTCTCAGGATAGAACTTAACAACTCGGCTACGAATGCTTTTACTGAAGAAGCGTTAAATTAAAATATATTGAGTCTATGAGTTTGTTTCTTTATTTGAGCGGCATATCATGTATATGCATTAATGTGTATGTGGATGCGTAAAATTAAACACATTGCAAATAAAATCCATCACTTGTAGTGAAGGGTATAAAAAACCACATTACCAACACTGTACTACCATAGCCACTGTATGACCGTAGAAACCAAAATGGAATTGGTTTGTATGGTATGTTTATGTCGTTTTGGTAATACAGTGTTGGTATGGTAATGTCACGTCTAATTGGACCTTTAAAGGAACAAAATTTGAGGCAGTCGTGGTTTTTTACTCATATCTCAGCCATTTGTGAACCAATCTTGCTGAATTTCAATAGCAAATAATTCCGGACCATATGTGACATAAATGTATAAAAACCTGGCCCCCATCATATATGGGCTCTTCGGAAAATCCATTTCAACGGACAGACGGACATCGTTAAATCAACTTCGCTCCTCATAAGGACCCAGAATATATATACTTTATAGGGTCTACCATCAATATTATAGAAATTACAAACGGAATGACAAACCTATCTATACCCTATTCACCACCTGTGGTGAAGGGTGTAATAATCAAAACCGTGGATTTTTTGTAAATATAAACAAAACTCTGACATAAGACTAGACAAACAATACTTGAGCAATAAATCGTCATCTGGCATGTTAATGCCACCTGTTTATTTTATTATGATACTTATGACAAAAGAAAAAACACATTTTTACACAAACAAAGCATTTACGCAATACACACACACTCTATTCGTGCTGTGGTCGTGCAAATTGCCAAGCAAAAACAACAGCATAATAAACATGCAATATCGAGTCATTCCCGCAAAAAAAAAAATTAAGCGACAACAACAAAATCTTACAGGGAAAGATTTTTTTTATTTAATAAAAATTTTGTGAAGGCTGGCGCGTAAGCTAAAATTGTTTTTGCTATAAAATCGTAACGTTACCTTATGTGACCATGACATTTAAGGAGATGATGCAAGTGTTGCCAATAAAGTCGTTTATTAAAAAAAAAAAAACGAAAATTGAAAATGATGTCGCTTAAGCTTTTTTTGCGGTAATGACTCGAATTATGTCTACGGAACCACTACAATTTTACTGTTTGATAACGGAAAACCGAACTCTACATAAAGTTTATTACTTTCTTGAAAATAGCTATGAACGGTTTTGAGGGTTGTGTACCAATACACAAACACTAAAAAAAATAGATATCGTTTCTGATTGTGCGTGCTAAATAATGTTTGGTTTATTTTTGAACACTGATTTAAATAAAAAAAAACTGAACAAAATTTGCAATTCAAGTAAAATTGTTTAAAGTTTTGATAAATGTAAAGACAAGCACAAGGTTTTTAGTACCAAAAGTTAACCTTATGCTGTGTTTACACGAAGAAATGACCCGCTTGGTTTGCTGCATTAAGATTGTATAAATTGTCAACCATGATGTTTACACAATTAATTCTTCGTTAATTTTGACATTGGTTTTTTCGTGCATACGTTTATTATGGGCGTTTTTTTTTGTGTTATGTAGGACTCGACACATCAAAATACGTTTCTTTTTTTTATACCCTTCACCAAGCTATAAGCTTCTTAGACCCTTGTTGGACCGTTTAAAGTATATATATTTTGGGTCCTTATTGGTAGCGAAGTTGATTTAATGATGTCCGTCTGTCCGTGTTAATGTTGAAATGGGTTTTCCGAGGACCCGAAAAATGATGCGGAGATGGTTTTTATATATTGATATCATATATAGTCCTTTAAAATTTGATAATAAAATTCAACCAGATCGGCTTATAAGTAACTGAAATATTAGCAAAAAACAACGACGGTGTAGTCAATAACTGGAATTTGGCAGTTATTAAAAATTAATATATTTCTTGAGATCTTAGCGGATCAGAGATCCTTTCTGGTACCACGGGAGTTAGTAGCCCTCGGAGCTTCGGTACCAAGCTGACTATGAGTTGAGGTCCCAACGGCATGCTCTCTTGAGAAGATGTAACTTTTTTCTTGAGATTGGTTTACAGGGTAAGAAATACATTAATTGAGACAGGCAAAATGGGTGATAATGACGTTAGTGAAAGTGGTGATGACATAGTAGTATAAAGTAAATAAAGGATCCAGGGACTGGTATTGGCGACGAATCGGTAAGGACCTGGATTATATGACTGAGTGAAAAGTTGAGGTACCGAGAATGAGGACGGGTTGAGTTGGGTGTGGAGGAAGAGTGGAGTTGCGTTGGTTGAAATTGGTGAAGACCTAGTAGTTATATGTGAATAAAAGGTCAAAAGACTTTCTTTAATATCGGTTATGGCGTGGATGTTGTGAATGGGCGTAGAGGTGATGAACCAAGTATTAAAGGGTGTTATTGTGGGATAAAGACCTGGCTGGGTAATGAATCAGGGGTTGAGTAACCAGTTGATGAGAAGTGTGGAATGTGTTGTTGAAGGGTTAGACTTAGATTTGCGAGTGAATAAAGAGTCGGGAGTCGATGATATAGAAGAGGTTGACCAGTTTCATGATGAGGCTCTTAAAAAGGGAGTGCTTTTCTTATTGTGGATAACGTGGTGGTTGTGGTTTAAACTCAAAATCGCTGAAAGCGATTTCTTAAAGTTCAAGAGAGCTTTCAACTTGTAGAAGGCTTGAATTGTAAATACGGATCATCCCTAGGTACTTTTGCTATTCAACAGATGCTGCTGAGTATTCCTAAAGTAGTTTGCGCTTTTTGCTCTCACTGTTTGTGCTTATTGCTTTCACACATACAGGCGTTTGGTAAACGCGTTATTTGATACTTACTGGTTAAGATCCACCATGGAGTAGGCCCTAGGGCAGATATTCGTATAAATCTTTTAACATATGTCCCAAAGTGCACAAAAGAAGTTATCGCTGCGTACACAATAAGTAAACTGTGTATCGCTTAACTAAATGATAAATACATTTTTGACTTTGACTGCAAAGTATTATGATGTTTTGGAACTCAGTCTATAGCTTTGGCATATGAATTGGTATAATATTCTGTTTTTTGTAACCATCTTAATCTATTTATATACTTTGTAAACTAATAAAGCAATTTTAAATCAAAATAAGAGCAGAGTATCCTAGAGCTTAATGATCCAATTACCGCAACCAGGGTTTAAAAAACTGCAGTCGAAACAAAAAACTGTCAAACAAAAAACGAAAATCTTTGTACAACTTTACGCTTTTTGTGTTGGTTTGACAGCGACTGTTTACATTTAATGAATCAGAAGTAAAAGCAACAGTTTTTTTTTTGCAAATGAAGAAGTGGAAGAAATGGCAGTTTTTCTACTTTGACTGCAGTTTTTTAAACGCTGACCGCAACACAATCATTTTCAACCCACTATGAAAAGACATTGATGAATAATGGAATAGTTTTTAAAATAAGTTTAAAAAAGTAGTCTATAAAAAAATGTTTAATAGTTCCGTAAGAAATCGAATTCAGCAAAGCATTTCTATTTTTTCTTCTCTTTTGTGTGGTACAATAAAAATTAAATAAATTTTCTAAAATAATTTTTTTAAGCATTTAAATTGTAAGTGACATAGATTGTTCCCCGTATTAGTTTATTGTCTGTCTAGTTTCAAAAATATTAACTGCGAATTTGTTTATTTTATTGCGATGATTTCCAATCGGCCAATATGCCAATAAACCAATATATTTCACATTTTAATCGAACTTGTTTCCCTTTTTTTGGTTTTTGTTCAGAACCATATTCAATTTTTTCTTTTGTTTTCTTTTTTTTATTAAAAAAAAAATACAATATTTGAAACTAAAACAAATTTTACAATTCACTAGTTTTGTGCAATGTGAACGATGTGATGTGTTTAAGACTGTGTGTTTGTGTGTGTGTTTCGATTTAAATAAATATTCATTTCATATTATTGAATGAATTTTCATCAATGTTTATTTATTTTATTTTTTTCATATACAGATATATTTTTTATCAATGTACTTGTATATATTCACATTAGTATGTGTGCATTTAAATATTTTAGTAATACTCGACAATGTACATTCATATATCCGTTCTATATTCTTCTACTCCGTTACCCCGATGCGATAGACATTCATTCACTTGGAATAGAGTAACAAGTTTCCGGTTGTAAAAATATTTTATTTTGAATTGTTAAAAAATGAAAATGAAACTGAAACTCGGGGAAGAGCTAAACAAAAAATAGAATAGAATAGAAAAATTGAAAATACATAACAACAACTTTAAATGTTGTTAACAAAATATTTAAAATTTATTACATTTTTTTCATTGTACGAATTGCTGCTGCTGTATTAAAAGATTTATTTGTCGGTATTTTGTAATCAAAATATTTATAATGATTTTTTTTCAAGCTTTTTTCGTTGTATTTTGTTATTTTAATAAAAATTTGTTGGGAGCGCCAGGTAACAATTCAAGCATGATTATTGAAAATTAAATATTGTTTTGTTTTATTTCGTTTTGATTTGATTTGATTGATTTTTCGTTTTGATTCGTATTGAAAACTGTGAATTGAAAATTTTTAAGGTGCAGTTTAAATTATGGTACAGGTGTATTTTTTTTAATTTCAATTTCATTTATTAATGTAAAATTTTTATTTGAAATTTTCATAAACAATACAACGGAAATTCTATAATTAGAGTATGTTACTGAGCTACCTAAACAAGAGCGGCAAGCGTTTTTTTAGACATGCAAATTCTGTTGCCAATACATTTTCAATAAAATAAAACGACCAAGCGATCTATCAAATAAGATTTTCCAGCCGAGCGGTGTTAAATTCGCGTTCTAAAGGTTGGTTTCGTATAAACTGTGTGAAAATGAAAAGTTTTGACATAAAACTGACGCTTGCCGCTCTTATTTAGGTAGCTCAGTTAGTAAATATTTGTGGTACAAATAAGCTTTTGCTGTTTTTTGTTCATTGTTAATTGTGATTTTATTCATACTTTGATAACGTTTCAAAATAACCACATGGCTTTAGAGCTCAGAAACTTATTTACACAATTTTTGCTGGCTGTAGCGTATATTTATTCCAAGTTGTTATCCACTTATTTATTTCCTTCATCAAAGGTAAAAAGCTATATGTATACATATAAGTTTTTCATTCCGTTTGTAATTTCTACAATCCTTTTTTAGATCCTATAAAGTATATACATATATTCTGGGTCCTTATGAGGAGCAAAGTTGATATAACGATGTCCTTCCGTATGTCTGTCAGTCTCCAAGGAACCCAGTCGTTACAAAATTTATGTCACGTATGGTCCGGAATTGTTTGCTATTAAACTTCAGCCTTATCGGTTTACAAATGGCTGAGATAGGCGCAAAAATCCACGACTGCCTCTTATTTTACCCTTGTTGTTGCTTTTGTTATTAATATATTTTTATGTATATCTGGAGAAAAGAAAGAGTCAAAGTTTCCAAATTAGGTACAAGCATCATGGTTATCAATACCAACATCCGCTCAAATGTGGGGAGGATTAAAGAGATAGCCGTAGCACAAAATAGAATTATTAATATCTAAAGAATGTTATTTACATAACTTTCTGTTCTTGCCGCACCATGGTGAATAGTATTTAAGATTAAGCATAGTCGAATATAGACAGTTTAGTCCATGACATGCAGGTTGGTGGTATAATGATGCAAAAGATTTACGTGAGTACCTGTCATGGGGTCATACCTTAAGGAGGTCTCAGCACCGGGTGATAAGCAGTGCGTTCACCAACCTCCCCTGTGTGTTAGAGCATACGTCAATCCCACTACGGAAGAATTATACAGTCGTCCTTTGTTAAGGAGCTGGAGCTACCTAACCTTCGCTGCGGATACAAAAGCAAGAGGTATCTGCTGAATAGCAGCAACATTTAAAGTTGTAGTAATAAATAGCAAAATCCTCTAGCTCAAAATAAATTCATATTTATGTATTGTATGTTATGCTATTCAGTAAATAAGAATATTATGAAGATATGACGCAAGTTTGCTGGCAATCATAATAATCAAATTGGAGATTGCTGTGTATGCTCTTATCAAATGGACATTGCTGCTTTTAACCAAAAGGAAAGAAAGTACACATTGAGAAAAAAAAGTAACCAATTTTGGTAACAAGTAACCAAGACGGCAACGCTTTCTGGGTACAAACTATTTTCGCCGATTGCTTTGATGAATATATGTAAGCAAATTTTAACGCCTTTGAGGTTATGTAAAATTTGACATACAAGGTGGATTGACTACCACTTGCTGTTACTACGGCAGCTACAGCAATATGGCGAATTCAAGACATGAACAATTCTTCTCGTATTTAAAACATTTTTAGCAAAGTGCTGATTGCATTTATTTTACATAATTTTGTATCTATAAATTCCTAATAAAACGAGAAAAAAAAATAGTCAGCTGTCGTAATACCACCGCCTGGTTATCAATTGGCCTGGATACATACCTTTTTATTTTTTTTAAGTTCCTTTTCCATATGTTGGTGTCTCTTGCCTTTTTTTCTTGATTGATTTGGAGAAACTTCATAATTACGACTAATGACAAAGTTATAAATTGAACCATAAAACTAACTGTTTCATATAAAAAAGAAATTGTTATTTTTTTCATTTCTTTTAGTTTTGTTTTGCAAAAAAGAAACAGAATTAAAAAATAGCGTGCATTTTTGAAAACAGTTGAGAGAAAAGGAGCTTAACAAACTGTGCTCATGGCAAAAACGGCAATCTCCAATGGACATTGCGTTTTTGCAACAATTCTTAATTTTTGAACATAATTTTTTATGGGATTAAAGTGTATCTGTTACGTCTTATTCATTTACCGGTAGCATTCATTAAATACAACTAAAAGGTATTATAAGTTACGTTTGTGAAAAAGTGGAGATTGCAGCCTTGCATCTACACCCCTCACTTGGAGAGATCCGCCAGCCGGCCGAATTTCGCCACAAGTAGTGAAAAATCAGCCCCTAAAACAGCCGTATTTTTAATATATAACTTCCCGCGATAGAAACCACGTTATCCCCGAATTTTCCTCACTTACAGCCAGACTGGAACCGACGTTCGAGGGGCTTCTGGCACCCGCGGTAACAGATAAGATCTCTAGTCAGCCGAGATCTCAAGAAATTTGTCAATGTTGAACTGTGCTGACTGCAATGTCAATGTTGAACTATCTGGCTCACTATGCCAAAAAGAACCTTCCTTTTGTACATAATCATTGAAAACATTGAAACGATGTCCATTCATTCGTTTGGCTTGTTGCCTTTCCATGTTAGCATTGTGCGAAAAGTCCAAGTTGCAATTTTGTAGAAAATTTTATACATTTGGTTTATACCTTTTAATTTTACTGAGGACGAAACCTTTGTAAATGGTGGGACTCGGCTTAAAATTTCACACAGTCCCCACACAAACGTCTTCCCGATAAAGAATCTTTGTGTCCGTACCCCATCTAATTATGTTAATTTAACATTAAGCTACCGTCCCCGAAACTACTCTAAGAAAAAAACTCATATACATGGTCTATCTAGATCGTCAGACTTATTACGATAGTTGTTATCGTGGTCGAAGTCGTAGTCGTTTAAAATGTTTACCTTTATTCAGTTAAACCTGGATTATCCGTGATTCGATTATACGGGAATGATTGAAATTTTTGTGCATCGATTAATCGTGATTTTCTTTATTATCCGGGACTATAAGCATAATATTTTTTTTTTTTAACAATCAAACACAATGTGCATAAAACAAAAAAGGGGAATGCCCTTGCTTGCGTGCATGACTCGAAAGTATTTGTACAGACCATTACGAATAATTGAGGTTCAACTGTAATTTAAATTTCAACGAAAATATAAAACACATAGAAGTTTGTCGTATTTATGTCGTTTACGACAATAAAAATATCAATTTCTAAGAAAGAGTGGCTATCGATCACGACATCGACTCTCATAATAACGCCGAATATTTGGCACAAATAACTCTTACATGAATTTGATACAATATCGAAAATTGTTTGGTGTATTGGTTTCACCGATTATAGTTTTTAGCTTATTCTTTTAAATGCTAATAATTATTAATTGTTGAATATTGAAAAGTCTTCACAATAAAATAAAAATAAAAAAACCAACAACAGCAGTGGATTTTCTAAGACTACAATCGGAATGACAAACAATATATCGCACTGGTTTTTCTAAACGGGGTTAACTCACAATTTATTAATTTTCAGTAGATACAAAAAACTGTTTTCTTTTTGTATTTATGTAGTCTTATACTACAAAGGGAGAAATAATTGTATTTTTTTTTTTTTTTTGGCAAAATACTAGAGAAATTGATCTAAGATTTTTACTAGTGAAAATTGAAAAATTTTGAGTTGACTCTATTTAGAGGAACAAGTGCGATATATACTCTTTCCACCTGTGGAAGGTTATACAAAATAATATAAAGGGTGGTCCAAATATAATGCACGATGTTAATTGTGAGACACACCTTTTTTGTTCAACTTAATTTGACATTTCTTTGGTTCAGTATTTCGTTCAAATCAACATGTGGTTCTAACGGGATGATGCCACTTGCCACACAGTCAACGAAACAATGGCTCTTTTGAGCGGGAAATTCAATGTCCGTGTTACCTCAAGTCGTGGCAATGTTAATTGGCCGTCACGATCATTTGATTTGACACCGTTGGACTTCTTTCTTTAGGGATATATAAAAGAAAAAGTGTGCGTCAATAAGCCAAGAACAATTCAAAAGCTAAAGAATGAGATAATTCGGCACATTTAAGACGTTGAAACTCAATTATGTCTCAGAGTTATTGAAAATATGGAACATCGAATTTGGCGGATATTTTGTTTCACACATAATTGTCTTAAGGGTCAAATACACTTGTCAAATGCTTGTCCAGCCGGCGAATTCAGCGTGTACGTGTGGTGGACGTAATATTCGCCGTCATATCTAAATTTTTGGATTTTTCATCTAGCGTTGTCGGTGTTACACATACAAACACATTTTCACTAATACTACCTTGATGAGTATTTTGATTAATGTATTTGGGCCTTTAGATCCTTCCAAAATAATGAAAAACATTAAGATAATTCTCTTAAATATATTTGTTTTAATTATAATTAGTATTGTGGTTATTTTGTTGAACTATTAATGGTTTTTAATCCAAATTTTTAATATTTTTAATTAGGCTTAAGTTCATTGAATTTAATTTTCATTAAATAATTTTCTTTTGAAGAAAGGAATTTTACAACATGAAAATTAATTAAAATTGTTATTGATAATCTTTCATTCTTGACCGTTCCCGGGATTCGAACCGCGGCCGGCAGGTTACCATGACATGTTTCGATCGCAACCACTCGATCTCCTCAGATGGATTTGCCGTTTTACACTCGCAGCCATCGACGACTGCTGACGTCAATAGTCAAACATCAACCCTTAAACCAAATTGTATTTTAACTTTTGGTAGATCGAAATTTGCTTTTTTGAATAATTATCCATTTTAATTGATTTTACATGTTTTTTCCTTACTTCTGTTTTTTCGTACTTTTGGATTTTTTAATTTTTTTTGTTCGGAAAATGTTTTCCAAATTTCTCTCTAGCCCAAAAATAATACATATGTAGTTGTTTCTTTTAAAATTTATTAAGAACTTACAACTTCTTCAAAAAAATTTTTCAGATATTGAGTTCACATTCAATAAATTTGTGCAAAATTTTAGTCGAAAAGGAAAATATGGAAGGTAAATCACTGTCGTTTCCACGACAGATATAAACAGGCTTCGCAACATTATTAAGTTATTTTTATCGTAAGATGACTTAAGTAAGTTTTAAGTTATAATTTTAAAACAAGAAATGGAGAATGTTTTTAAAGAGGCCTCACTGGCAATGATCCGTATTGGAACTACTCAAAGAATAAAATTAACATATCCTAGTAAATGCAATACTAAATCCTAAGTCTTGTAATGACTTGCTACGAGAAAAAAAACATATATATTTACAACAAACGAAAAAATTGTTAAAATTAACAAAACTTAACATTATTTTTAAAATTCTGCAAATTTTTTTTGTTTATAGAAAAACATTAACAACATCTTGCCAAAATACAAAAAAAAAAAAGTAAACAAACTAAAAAAATTAGTGAATTGAATCTTGTTCTTTGGGACAGAAAACATACAGTTTAGACAAACTAGAGAGGATAAACTTGCAAAAATAAAACAAAATCCAGTACCAAAAGAAAGAAAAATACCAGCAAACCAATTGAAACCAATTGGTCTTGGGTTGGAGAAACAATTTAAGACAAACAAATAAATAAATACTACCATCAAATTACTACAATACGCTAAAAAAATAACTTAAGATGATACCTATTTAAGTTGCAACTGCAACACGGTATAAAATACATTTAAACATAAACGACAACAAGACAATCGACAACTGCGACTTGAGGAAAATTTTTTAAACGCTCAAAAAGAAAAAAAAAAGAAAAGAAAAATTCAACAACAATTGCAAGTTTAACTTTGACTTCTCCTTCCAACAATGACTTGACTTTTTTTAAAATAAAAGCCAGGCTAAAATAAACAACAGCAACATCGCGAAAAAGTCACCACTAAAGAATTACTAAGAAAAAAACGAGCGACAAGAACAACGAGCATCTTAACACGAGTAACACTTATTGTCACCAGAAAACTCCTTAAGCCACCTTGAGCCACCACAAAAAATGTTCTTAAGCCTAAAAAGATGTAACAGAATGCAGTACCACAGCAACAACAAAAACAGACGATCTTTTCACTCCAGCCCAAATCATCAAAAAAAGGTAGAAAAAATGTGCAAAAAATAGTAAAAATTTCTACACACAAGTCCATAGATTACCACCATATTGGCGACAATTATTGTCACAAAACATTGACTATTCGCAACATGTAGACACGAATATGTACGAATGATTTGGACAATGACTATGACAATGCTGCTGCGAATGATGACTTCGACTACGACGTCAATGATGACGGCGATGACGACAGTTACGATGTTAAAGTTGTTGATCGTTTTTCTTTAATTTTATTTGATTTTTTAGATAAAAATAATTGTTTAATAGTCTAGATGGAAATTAGGAAAAGTGCGTCAAGTTTTTTTTTTTTTTTTGTAGAGATAACATATGATTCGTAAATATGTATTGTTATTGTATTTAATAAATAAGCTTGCTAAATACTTTAAAAAGATTCATGCTGGACAACATATTGCAGAACAAAATCAAATTTATAATGAGCTCTATATATAAATTTTTAATATTCATATTTTACTTTTTTTTTAAAAGAGTTAAAAACTTTTTGAGTTTTTATTAAACATGGAATCCTGGACTGAATATCCACTGCCAAAGGCAATTATATAATTATACACCATTTATATATATATATATATTCCCGTCGTTCCTATAAGGAGCATAGGGCCTCTCATTATATACACCATTTGCAAGAATGTAAACAATTAAAAGTGCTATATTCGTCTGTGCCGAATCTTTGATACCCACCTCCATGAGTAAAACTATTTCAGAAGTTGGCGTTATAAATATATTCAATTGTGAGCCGATAATCTGAAAGATTTAGAATTTTATTTCTAGTCACACAAAACTAAATTGGACCAAATATTTTTTTTTTTTTTTTTTCTCAATATTATTTATTGAATCTTCATACATTTAAATATGAACTAACAATAATTAATCAAATCTTAACCTAATACTTTATTTTATGTCCTGCCAGTGCCAGACAAAAATTTTCTTCATCACGGGTTCTGTTCACTTATCTAGGTGTTTGTCGCTCATCTAATTGGATAAGTGCTGCAGTGTCTCTTCTTCTTAAGCGAGTGTGGCCGCTATCATTTAAAATATTTCGTGCTAGTGGGTTTGGATGCAATTCGAGCCTTTTTAAGTATTTTACTGCATATTTCGTAATCATAGTTTTGACTAATGGAACATTGAGATCCCTGTGAATATTTGAGTTTTTTACATACCAAGGGGCAGCTGTGATTATTCGAAGAATTTTATTTTGGCGCCTTTGAATCTTTTCTATATTAGAGGCCGAGGCAGTGCCCCATAACTGAATACCATAGCACCAGATTGGCTTTAAGATGGAGTTGTAAAGAAGAAGTTTGCAGTCGAGACTAAGGACAGAGTTTCTACCAATAAGCCAATGAATTTGAATGGCTTTTAGTTTCATTTGAGTTAATTTTGCCTCTATATGGCATTTCCACGTTAATCGCCGATCCAGATGTATACCCAGATATTTTACATGCGAAAGTTGAGGAATTATTTGATTGTTGATTGTTATATGGGGGCAAGATTCCCGGCGCAAGGTGAATGTTATATGCACGCATTTTTGCTCATTGACGATTATCCTCCATTGTCTTAACCATATTTCTAGTTGAAATATATGATGCTGTAAGAAACGAGATGCTTCATAACGGTTTTCGTGGACGCTTAGAAATGCTGTATCGTCTGCAAATGTTGAAGTTTGGGTGTAGTTACTTGTTGGCATGTCCGAAGTATAAATTAAATATAATAGAGGGCCCAGGATGCTGCCTTGTGGGACTCCAGCGCCAATGGGCTGAGGTGAACTTAAGAAATTTCCTTCTTTAATAATAAATTGACGACCGACTAGGTAGCTTTCTAGCAGCTTGTGTGTGTTTGCTGGTAAATTTTGTTTCAATTTATGTAATAAGCCTTCATGCCAGACTTTATCAAATGCTTGCGAAACATCGATGAAGAGTGCTGAGCAATATTTTTTTTCTTCAAATGCTTTTCTTATGACATTTACTATTCGATGAGTCAAATATGAATAAAATATTTTGATTCGTTTTATATATATAAATTTATGGACCGACCATCTCAAAACTCGGTACACTGAACGAAAAATGCTTCATATATTTAAGGAATCAATTTCATAAAAAAAATTTTCATTGGTTAGATGAAAATTTTCATTGTCTAAATGGAATTTCATAGCTATAATGAAGTATTTTCGTTAAAATCTCTTCATTGGATTTCGTAATTACGTTAAAAATTTTCATTGGATATATGAAAACTTAAGTTAACTCAAGTTAAACAAAAAATTTTAATTGGGAACATAAAAAAACAATATACAAACATACAAATTAATACAAAATTATAGTTTCCATAAAAAAATGTTTCATTGTAATTAAAAAATGTAAGATTTAATTATTTCATACATCTCATGTAATATGCCATTAAATTTATGAAATCAAAAATGTTTTATAAAAGCAACATATGTATTTTAATAGTTGAAAAAAAAAATATTTTTAACATTCAAATAACTCTATAACCAGTAACAAATTTTATCATTTTGCGAAGCACTAATGGTACATTTAAAAAAATAAGCGCACAATTATGCGCTACGCAATAAGACATACAGAAATGCAGTAAAGTAAGTGAAAGAACTCTTAACAACTTTTATAAAAAAAAAAAAATTACATTTCAAGTGCTACGGCATTTCCTTACTACGAAGCAGGTTTGTAAGGGAGAATACTTAAAAATAACGGTATCAAAACATTCAGTGTGTAAAGCTGATCGTTACATCCAACAATTTTTATATGTGCTGAATAATGCGCTTTTTGTGTCAAAAATGTATTGCTTCAAAGTGGGAACTCGCCATATAAAATGCATGTCTTCCGTAAGCGCAATGGTAAGCAAAACTCTTATGTTTCTCCCTTACAAACCTTCTTCGTTGGAAGCTCCATTTTTTATTGGGTAGTCTCAATAATTAAAAGTATAAAAATATTTCGAAAAGGCATGCCTTCATAAATTTAAATTTTCATTATGAAAATGAAAAATGTCATTATAGTAATGAAACAAAAACTTTCAATCCATAAATATTTATGTTTTTAGTTTTCTTTAATATGTTCATACCTACCTACATATAGTACGTATGTAATAAGTACCCAGCGGGAAAATGTAATCAATAGGAATCGAGAAAGTAATACATATCTTATATAATATTTGATTCCAGAATTCATTATTCTTACACAGAACATGTCCTAGGATTGTAATAAATTATTTTATTGTATCCTGCAATTGAATTAAAAATTTCATCCTTGATAATGGAAATTAGTAGACGACAAAAAACAGCAAGAAATAACGGATTTTTATTAAGAAAACGTGTAATAGAAAAACGCGAATAATACTCAGAAACAGATACAATGTATTCCCTGCTCTGCAAATGTGGGAATATACGTGGTAATTAATTCATAATTATTTTGTCTGATAAAATTACCTTCTCTATTCCAATGAATGAATTATTATTCTTTCGAAAAAATACATTATTTTCTTAATTATTTATGTAATAAATTCCTCATTTTCCCGCTGGGTAATGAACAAACAAATGTTATCCTTTAAAAAAAACCCACCATTATTTTAAACTGTTGTAAACCAAACGATGTACAGTAGTTTTGACTTAACTGCCTTTTGTTTAAGGGCACTTTTGACTTAACTGAACAAAATTAAACATTTTTGTCATTATTGTTAAAAATCCCATACAAAATCCTTTTTTAAGTGCACTTTTTATACCTGCACATTTGAGATAAATGCACAAAATTTTTGGCATTTTAAAATTATTTTCATACAAAAATTTCAAGTTAGCTGCACTGTGACTTAACTGCCCAAAATACATATTTTCTGAAATTATTCTTCAAAATCCTTGCTTACGTGCATTTTGTATACCTGTATGTTTATCATATTTGTTTGGGCAGCTTTAAACTATTTTCATATAAAACATTAAAGTTAGATGCACACATAACAAAATATGGTGGCCACTTTTTCATATAAATATCCAATTTTATAAAATTTTAATAAAATATCAATTCATTAGTAAAAACGTTTTTGCAGGTAACCACAATTGTGTACCTGCACATTTAGGCAGCTTAATGCATTTAAGATAAGAGCACTTTTGATTTATCTGCACAAAAAATCGTGCAAAGGAGATTGTGCAGCTAAGTCAAAATTACTGTATACGAAAAAGCTTGTTCTCTCTTTATGTGATCTTTTTTTTATTATGCGCTAACAAAAAAAATCAACGTTGTTATGGACAATTTAATCTCATATTTACGCTGTTAATTGAGTTAGTTTTTTATTCAAAAATTACACTGCGCCGGTAGGATCGATTCTTGCCAGAGACTCTGGTTCCTGCAGACAAGCGTAAAGCTTCGCGGGATAAGCTTAGGGAATTAATAAAAAAAAAAACAAATAAAATAAAAAAATGTATTACTTTATTGAAAGAGTTCATTAAAATAGTAATAAAAAATATCATTTTCAATGAAATTGAGTCAATAAAATCTTGTATATTTATCATCAAATTAATGAATATTTTCATTAATATTATGAAATAAAATCATTGAATCTATTAAACATTTATTTATTCATCCAATGAATAATATTCATAGATCTAATGTAGTGCAACCAACCGCTGCATAGGTTCCTTTTTAATGCAATTTTTCATGGGATTAATGTCAAAACTCATTCGTATTGTGAAGAAAATTCTTTCAGTGTAGAGTGATTTCTAGTTAAAAAAAAAAAACGATTTCAAATATTATAAATAACTACATTTGTGTGATTTATAGTCTTATGAAACTACGACAGCCAAAATTTACAGCAGTACCATCATGCGTTCCTGGTGTAGGAGTACTAAAGTGTTTTCCGAGAGTGGGCTTAATATGGGGCCTATATTAAAGTATAAACCAATCTTCACGAAATTTGGCATTGTGATTTCTGGCCATATGAAACGTGTTTGTGCAAAATCTAATAACAGTCGGTACATTCTGTCACAAAATTATGTTGGGTTTTGTAACAGAATTATCAATTTTTTAGGGTGGCTTAGGAGAACGAGAAATAATTTGATATCATTATTGCTATTTTCTTTTGTGTATGTTCGAAAATACATAAAAAATCATAAACAGTGGTATCTAGCGCCATGTAGCACTATCTTAAAATATTGCTTCTATGGCCACGCTGACATTAGCCTAAAGCTCAAATTAGACAGGACATAACCCTACAAAACAGCTGTCTAAAGCAACCTTATGGGCAACGCCATTGCCATATTCAAACAAACTAATTGAATTTTGGTTTCAATGGTCATGGTTACGGCTATGGCTATGTTCTATGGCTATAAGAACTAATAAATAGATTCCTTAATTTGGAACGAATACCAACACTCCTAAGCACTTGTGAGTAAAAAGTTGATTGTTGAAAAACCAGGAGTTGTTTTGTGTGGGTATTAACATTTGTAAAAAATACACATGAGTTAAAGTGACTTGATTTTCGCAAACAGGCTTTATTTAGTTGGTCATTGAAGGATCTATGCTAATGATTTGTGTGGCTCTTCGGTATTCGGCCATTAAGTTCCGGCGTTTGCCAACCTTATGAATCCTTTGCGAAATTGAACGAAGCAAACAAAACTTTTTTATACAAATAAAAAACCTCTCTGTAGTTGTATAATAATCGTAATCATAGTCTTTGTGTTTATACAACTTCATTGTGTTAAGGCCATTAAATAAAAGAAGTAAAAATTTTGACTATGTAAGAAATTTCTCAAAAATATGTTATTCTGAACACTGCTATTTATCTTTATTATTTAATGAAATTTGCTTGCTTTAATTAGTATTGTGTTTATTTTGTTGAACTGTTTATGGTTTTTAATCCAAATTTTGATATTTTAATTAGGCTAAAGTTCACCAAATTTAATTTTTATGAAATTGTTTTTATGAAGAAAGGAATTTTACAACATGAAATTAATTAAAATTTATTGATAATTTTTCATTCTTGACTGAGCTGCCCAGTAAAAACTTCGCCTACAAAATAATGTGTTGAGTAAACAGAAAAACATAAAGGCTCTACTTACAATTCTACTGAAAGAACCTATGAATTTTGCAAGAGATGTCCCAAAATGAACGCATTTAAATGTAAGTCATTATTTTTTTACCTACATACATCCAGAAATAAGTAGTTATAGAAGTTGTTATAGAAGCAGTTTTGGAAGAAAGCTACTAAATAATGAGTGTGAGAAGCTATTCATTTTGAAAAAGTAAGCGAAGTTTTTAATGGGTTACTTTTTTTAAAATAATTAGCTTTTTTAACTCATTATTTAGAAGCTTTCTTTTATAGCTACTTCTATAACAACATCTATAACCAGGGACCCAAAATAACTGTTATTATTTTTTTAATATCCAATAGGTTATGGAAAAAATAACTGAAAAAAAATTGGTCCTGTAATAATAATTATAAATTACCCAGAAAATTATAGTTCTGCCATAAACATTATGAAAGATTATTATTTTTTTTGGTCTTTGATAACCGTTATGAAAGATTATTATTTTTTCTGGTCTTTGATAACCGTTATGAAAGATTATTAATTTTTTTGGTCTTTGGTAACCATTATGAAAGATTTTTATTCTTATTGGTCTTCTATAACCATTATAAAAGATTTTTATTTTTTCTGTCTTCTATAACCACGCTACGCTACAGATATTTTTATAGCTAAGATGTGGACTCTGAAACCGATAGGACCCGGATTCGATTCCTGGCTCGAGCGACCAAAAAAAAAACATTTTTCAAAAATAAATAATTATTTCTTAACATCCTCAACTATCGGTTGGCTTAAGCGAACTAATGAAAGTAATTTCTGTTCTAAAGCACTTCAAATCTTGCCGTTTGGATTCAGCATTGAACTGTAGGTCTCGTCATGTACATATTCTAAGAATATGCAACACACCTAATTACGCATGAGTGGAAGCGCAGTGGTATCGCTACGGACATTCAGCGTCTATGTGAGCTGGCGAATAAAGTCGGCTGCCACCTCTACCTAACCGAAAATACCATTAAGTAGGCTTGTTCGACTATTTTGAACCCAAGTCGACTTCGGAACCATACAAATTTCGGACCCAAATAGGTGTATAATATTATGTGGTCGGTCTTGACCGACTATAACATTCTTACTTATTATTATTATTATAGTTTTTTTTTTTTCTTACATAGTCATTATAAGTAACCAAATTAACCAATTGAAACGTAACAAACTGTATGAAACTATAGCTTTGAAAATGAAAAAGTGGAACATTTAGAGATATATCTACATATGTATTTCTTTAAAAATTTAATTTTACAAACATTAATGAACGCCATGTTCGCCCAGATAAATTGCAGCGTAAGTCACTGAGTATAATTTTCAGAGCAGAAAAAAAAGTTCGTCCTTGTGCAAATATAAGTCAGTGTGCGAAATTTTATAAAAATATCTTAAGATTTGCGAACTGTAGCGTGGTTATAGAAGACCGAAAAAAATAAAAATCTTTTGTAATGGTTACGGAAGACCAAAAAAATTAAAATCTTTTATAATGGTTATAGAAGACCAAAAAAAATAAAAGTCTTTTGTAATGGTTACGGAAGTCCAAAAAAAATTAAAATCTTTTGTAATGGTTATGGAAGCCCAAAAAAGACAAAAACAAACTATAACGGTTATCAAAGACCAAAAAAATATTGGTTATTTGTAACAATTATTCAGAGAGCAGGTTTTAAAAATTCGTGATTAATTATTATTTCAGGATTTTTTCAAATATTGGTTATAACTGTTATGTCCCTGTCTATAACTACTCTTTTCTGGATGTAGGTAAAAAAATAATGACTTACCTTTAAATGCGTTCATTTTGGGACATTCCTTATAAAATTCATTGGTTCTTTCAGTAGAATTGTAAGTAGTGCTTTTATGTTTTTCAGATTACTCAACACATTATTTTGTAGGCGTAGTTTTTACTGGGTGGGAACCGAACCCAGGCTTTAACGGACAGGTAACCCCTACATGTTTCGATTGCAACCACTCAATATCTTCAGAGGGGTTTCCCGTTTAACACTCACATCCATCGACGACTGCAGTCAATACTCAAAAATCAGTTTTTAAACCAAATTGTATTTAAACTTCGGTAAATCGAAATTTACTTTGAGTGATTATCTATGTTCTTATATATACATGTTCTTATTTACTTGCTTGCTTTTTGAAAAATTTTCGCTTTATTTCTAAAAGGAACATTTAAAATGGTAGTACTAGTAGATTCGTCTAACATCGCTCCAAAACTTTAGCCCCTCTGTGCGACCCAAAGGTCGCACGTCCTACTACTGCAGCCATGGTCACTAAATGAAACTTTCAGAACAAAATTTACTGACAATTTTTGCAAGACAAAGTTTTTTTAAAAATTAATGCTTTGTGTTAAAATTAATTAAGACTCTGGGAATTTATTTCTCATGGTGAGTAGTAACATTTATTAAATAAATTTTCATATTTTTCGAATGTGTGTTCTAATTCAAATTACAATCCTTAAAAGCTTATATACTTTAATAGGCTTATTCCTTCAATAAAAGTATAAAAGCTTTTGAGGATTGTAATTTGACTTAGAATACACATTCAAATAATATGAAAATTTATATAATTAATTAAGACTTTTATGGGAGCTACGGCCTCTTATGAATACAACAATTGTAAATCGATCAGCATGCAATTTTTCTGCAATTTGAGTCTTAACCCTTTCGCACCTATTGGGACATATGTATCCCACTGAATGTTCCCAGAGCTCTAGTATTAAAGTTTTTTACTTTAAATGATTGAAAACCGTCCCATTTAGTTATTTAGACGTTTAAGTACAAATATTAAAACAAGTCTTGCTTATTATCATAACACGTGTTGTTTGGAGGAGTTTTTTGATCAGTTACCCAAAATGTATAAACTAGACTGTAAATCACAGAAATGCTGGAATAAAGTTTTTATAGATTGTTGATGTCATCCGTAAATTCGTGGGTCATATATGTGAATTTACATCGTAAAAAGAAACCAATTTCTTGATTTTGTATACCCTTTTTTTATATGTTTACGACTAATGGGACTTTTATGTCCCATTCCAAACTCCTGATGGGACATATATGTCCCACCCCAAGTCCCTTCCCTGGGTAGGGGCACACAAAAAAAGATAAATATTAGTTAAGATGCATATCCTTGTAAAAAAATAGCCCATTATAAAAGCTTGAAACTAACTAATGGTCTCCCGTACCGAAAGGGTTAAAGTGTGTTAATTATATTTCTGGTTTTTCTCTCAAGCTGCACACATGAAATATAAAAAGTTCTGTTTCTCTCCTATAAAATTTATTGAAAGGGAGTTAGCAGGTTTGCAAATTAAGCCGACGATATGTCCTTTGCACCCAAGATGAATAATAAATGAAGTTGATTATAAATAAAAGGTAATGCAAATTTTGCATTGCCTGTTTTTGATATGTATCTATGTGTTACACAACAAACTTTCAGTCAGCTGTTTTTGTAATAAAGACAAAATCTCGCTAATGTCAAAAAAGTACAGTGTGAACGTACTAGATTTTGAGGAAGATTTAAAATCAAATCTTCTAGATTTCGTTGTAATAAAAATTTCTGGTGTTGGCAAAAGACACATGTTAAAAGATAAGGTAGGAGTTATTTAAATAACTGTGCAGATTACTTCTAATGAATCGTTTGAAACATTAATGACAACTGCGTGTAAATTGCGGAATTTCAAATTGATCAAATTTGAGTTGTATGGTATCAAATACCAAAATTTACCCCCTAGTAACTTATTGCCTTCTGTTTCTGTTAAAAAGGAGGCATACATAAATTAAAAATATTTGTTTTCCCTCACAATGCAGTTTCTATTTCAGTTTTACTGTCCATCTTAACTCCAACTTTTTACTTACTTCATTGAAATGAAAAAAAAAAACAAATATTTCAATATTTGCTTTTTTCTCTTAATCAAAGAAAAACGAAAATCTCTTGGAAAAAAGTACGAGTACAACACAAAAAACAAATCGATATGATCAACATCAGTAAAATAACATCAGCAATTTTGCATCTTTTTCCAAAAGTTCTTTTCTCGTCATCGCAAAAAAATAAAAATAAGAAAACGGCAACAACAGCGACTCTCCAAAAAAAAAAAAAAAAAAACTTAAAGAACATTATTCAGGAAAATAAGTTTTGAAAGCCTAAGAAGGGGTGGTGAAGTTGTATGGAAAAGAGCTGAATATAAAGAAAATTTTAAAAAAGTCTTAAAAATAACATCTTCAGCGAAATAGCAGCGTGTGTGTTTTTACGAATCACGGTTTCGATGTTTCGCATGAATACGTAATTAAATCTATAAATCGGCCAATTAAAATGCTTTGATATCGTGACAACACAACATTCAGACTCGATCGACTCTTCTTCTCCTTTTTCCCTACCACCACTCACAATAAAACCCGCAGGAGTATTAAAACAAAAATGAAGAAAAAAGAATTAAAAATAAAAATACAACAGCGACACTAAAAATAAAGAGATTGCTAACTGATAATATTGGTCCAGTTTGTAGACATGAAAAAAATTAAAAATTATTACTGGTATATGATCAAAAATGTTTGTAATGCATTTAATGCATACACATGTACAATATTGGCAAAAGTACTAAGGTAAGTGCAGTTCCTTAAATCGATGCCATCATATTTCAGGTGTGGGTTCTTAAAAATATAACAGCTTTCTATAGTAAGTGTTTAAGGTCAGAACAAACAACGTATCTTTTTTAGAAATAGACTAATACATTTTATTGTAAATTACCGTTCATCCAAAATTAAGAGACACCGCAACCCTCAACCAATTAGTAAAGCGCTAAACACCTATGTGAACGGGAACCTTGATCCGGAGAATTTTCGTCAGGCATTGGCAGGACGTAAACTAAGGAATAATAATAAGATTTGATTAATTATTATTAGTTAATATTAAATATATGATGATTCAATAAAAAAAAAAATAGAAAAAGCAAGATCCACTACCTTGGAGCTTAGGTCCGTCCTTATAAATAGATGCCATTAAAGCTTAGACAATTTACTATGCATAACTGAAGTTGTATAGACACTGAATGTGGATTTGCCACTCTTGACTTTTTTGAGATACAGGCGAACTTCTCTATAGTAAACTTCTTTACAATCACACTCTCTCCCTGTTATGAGTAGATTTCAAAAACACAGCATTTTCATCCAAATTTTGTGTATTTTGATCTCATAATGAATTTCCTTTACAATAAAAAAAATTTTGTAAATATAAATTTGACTCAAAGGCATTTTTGTGTCCATTTAATGAATATTTAAAAAATCTCTCCAATGCTACCGCAAGACACATAGCAAAAGCCGCCATCGACTGGAAAACAGGGCTGAGAAGTCGCAGTTGGGGTTTTTGTACCGGAGTCAGAGTCGATGAACCCACAAAAACTCGCGACTTATTAAGTTTAATTTCTTTGACTTTTTTAATATTATTTCTTCACAAAAGGTCTTCTAACTCTAGTTCACTTTTATATAAAAAATATTCATTATTCTTTATTACAATGGATAACTTCTTCAGGGATTTTAGGTTTTTTAAATTTTAAGCAAATTTTTTAAAACAAAATTTTATGAAACAACAAAATTGTCAATTATGAAAAATTAAAAAATTATACACAAGAAACAAAAATTGTTCTATTTCATTTTTATAAACTTATTGTATTTCCTTCTTATTCTTATAAATTAAATATCTGTAATTTTGATAAATAATAAATATTTTTTATATTAAAGTGACCTTGAGCTTGAAGATTTATTGTAAAGAAAAAAAAAATTTGAGATCCTCTTTAACAATTTTGAAATCAGAAAATAAGTCTAGTCTACTTTACATATGAGTAGATTAACCCTAGTCGGACGGAACAGGTACAATTGTACCTTTTCCGTTTTTAAATTGCAATAACTTTTTTTCTAAAAATAAAAGATATCTGAAGTTTTGTGACATCTTCAAACTTTTGATAACGATTAGTATTTTCAAAAGTTCAGGAAAATATGTACTTGTCTTACCTATTTTATAAGGTCAAGTTGATTTGACACCCTTAAAAGGCTGACAAGGTACAATTGTACCTTCATATATCTTATATGAAAATAAGCAAAGAAAACGAATTAAAATTAATTTTATTATATTTATTTTATAAATACCCTTTAGTATACTTGAACACTTGAATTTACATGAGAAATTGGAAATATTTTTATTGAATTTGTGTGCATGATATGCATGTTGTATTTTGAATTGAGTGCTCATTGCAAGCAAGTTTCACGCAGATCACACAGGATTTTGTAGTCTTGTTTGCGTTTTTCACATTGGCAAACATAGCAACTTCCAACGACTGGAGAGGCTCCATGTCTACCATAAGGTACTTTGGAACCACCTACCAGATTTGACGTTGCCGCAATTGACTTCCTGAGTAACTTTTCTATAGCACCTAAGTTCTTCAATTGCTGGTATGGCCTCTAAATGGAAACAGTTGCTCGTCGATAGTGATGCATTCATTTGACTTGTATGATTTCTTTAAATTTTTATTCATCATAGTCCAAATGTTTCGCAATAAGAATACCCAAAAATACATAAAATTTCGGTAAATGGCTGAAATGTTTTTTTGGGAACTGTTTCAGAAGAATTAGGAAACTTTTGTGTTGTCTTGCTTTTCGATTTGTTTCTTTCAATATAATGTCACATATTTCTTGAGTAATAATAGATTTGAAAATTTCTTTTTCTAAAAAAACGCTATTTGATGAAGGTTTGTAAACTTGCTAAAGGTTCACTGCACCATTGAGTTCCATCTTTTCAAGTCAAAGTACTGTTTTCGCTTTGCTCATCTTCAGTACTCTCATCTGAGTCGTATTCTTTTTCGCACTCTATGACAATTTCGTTTTCAATGTCTGAGTCTTTATCAAATGTATCACCAATTTGTGGCAAATAGTTTTTATAATTACGCGCAACAAATATTTCTTCATCTTCTGAACGTTTAATAATTTGCCTTATTTCATCGAAAGTAAATTTAGTTACAAAGACGATGACGACTTGTAATAGGAAAAGTTTCGATAACAGTCATAGTGAATTAGTGAATTTATCACAATTTGATGTAACGCTTTGGAAAATTATCACAATTTTATCTATAAACTTTTGTAAATTATTTGCTTATCAAATCCACCTGTTCAGCGCACGTAAAGTAAACTGCTCAACTTCACATAAATACATATGTTTGTTTGTGTTTTTTTTTAAACGACTGAAGATTTTTTTTTAATTATCCCCCGTTTCGGAAAGTGAGTTGCACAAACAAAACACAACTTCTTTGTGTCACAGGTTTATTGTAGTGATCCCCCGTTTTAACATTATTAGAAGTTAACATTACTAAATTTTAATTCAAAAGCATTTCTATAGTGGTTGCTTAAAAAAAATTTGACAATAAAAGTAAGTTATAACTTTATTTTAGACAATTATCTGTATTTTAAGTAATTAAGAATTTTTGTGTACAATAAGTTAACTTATTAACCGTGAAAAATCTAATTTACAGTGAAAATTCAATGTAGGTACAATTGTACCTGTATCGCCTTTTAACGTTGTAAAATTCTTCCGTTCGACTAGGGTTAAAAAATTAAAAAAATTGAGATAACAATTAGACCCCTTTCCTACTCGGCAAGTTACTTGCGCAACTCTTGGTTTGTAGACGTTAGCGGTAAGGTCGGGGTAAAGAAAAAACCATTTTGTACAGACTTTGTTGTTGTCGGCAAGTACCTTGCGCAAATAACTTGCCGAGTCTGAAAGAGGTCTTTATTTCGACAGATCTTTTAGCACTTTATGAGAATAAATATATAGATTGTATCGAACCATGTCCTTTTCTATGTTTTTATGTGACCTTAAATTGCAGTTGGTAACAAAACTGGTTCGTTCCATTTTCAAAACTATGTCTGCATTTTCTATAACAAAACTCGCTGGTTCACTATTGTTTGAAGTGCGCCAAGATATCGTTGATGAATTGGAGTCGAATTAGGGACTTTAAAAATGCAAATTTGTTAACAAGTTCGATTTGAAAAATTTGTTTTTTTTATAAACGTATATTAAAAAAACATTTTTGTAGCAATGTTCATATGTATGACTGGAAATCTGCTGTAGCTCCTCCAGTGAAAGCACTAAAAGAGCTACATTTTAAATTCCAATTTTCAAAGTGAATGATAATAGAAAAAAATGGAAAAGGAACTTGGAAAAAACTTAAAATAACTTTGAAAATATGCTAAAGTTCAATGATTATCTTCCTGGTGTGCTATAGCGTATTGCAAAACTAGTTCGATCCCATATAGATTGTAGCAAAACTGGTTTCTTTCGAAAATTCGTAGCAAAACTCGTCATTTCCAAAATTAAATTTATTTATTTTTCTGTATTTCTATTGGTTTTGAACTTTTTAAATGTTGTGGTATTAATCAAGAATGGCATAACACTTCAGAATCAAAAAGTTCAACTAAATTGCTCCATAAGACCGGGTGCTATGTTTTTTGAATTTTTCCAAAATTCGAATTAAGTGTAACGAAATGCAGCACGTGTTATAACTGAAAATTTTTACAGAATCATTTTCTTGCTATATTGAACCATTTAAAGGGTACTGCATTAGGTTAAGGTCAAATTAGTACCAGTCTTATATACACTTAGCATCAAGGTTAGAGTAGGAGTCGAAGTTGGAGTTGGAGTCCGAATTGTACTTAAAAAATGTCAGCGGATGGAGTCGGAGCTGGAGTTATCACTATTTCCTGACGACTCCACAACCCTGCTGGAAAACCCGGGGTAGTACAAGAAGAAGAGACCGGCCGTCCATTGCACACATGGAGACTCCAACGGGAATGCGAGATTACGCAAAGTTGTCTTAGTTGGAGGGAACTTAAGCATAAATCATCTCATAGAACTGAATGGAATCAGTTTGTGGGGTATAATACATACTAACAACACTGTACACAGAGAAAAAAAATAGTAAAATATAAATAGTTGTTCCCCAAAAGAACAAAATAATAAAAAAGTAATAAATTGACAGCAGTCGTCCATTTTTGTTTTTCATAAAAATTTTTTAGTTTAATTTTAGTTAAAGCTATAAAGAAAATTTAGGTAGCTAAGGGGCCAAATAAACTATAGAAACGGTCTTAAAAGTCTTCAAACATTATGAGAAAATATAATAATTGATTCAGTGGAAATGAATAATAGTTCAAAGTTACAAAAATTCACGACTTACTAAGCAATAGCTCAGAATGAAAGACTTGATGGTTTACAGAATAATAAAACCTATTGCTTATCAATAATTATTGGCTCTGCATTCAAAGCTCGAATATTTCAAACACAATCGACTTCAGTCGTAGCGAAAAAACGTCTTATTGACCTGCTTAACATGAATCTGCATTCCGAAAGTGTTGAAGAAACGGGCGTCCCTACACATAGTAAACCTTAAGCTTACGAAACTGGCCTTGGGATCTTTTGGATTTTTGTTTATGAGAGAATCCGAGCAGGATGAGATCTTTTCTTCCTAAGCTGTGGTTCTGCTAAAGAAAAAGTCGAGAGATGACTTAGATCGCGTAATATTTCTAGAGACACAGATCCGCTTACTTATTGGCACACTGACTTGAAGAGAAATGTCGTAAAAATACTTAAATTTTCAAATGAGTATTGCAGCATTTAAAGATTATTTTCCACCGCAGATCTAGTTTAAACGGACTTGTGAAATCGTCTTTCTCCGCAAAAGTTGAGAATACTTTCTTTTTTTTTATTTTGTAAATAAAATAACTCTACTTGAGTTTTGTTAATTTTCGTATTGCTGATATTTCTTTTTGAGTATCGGCTACATCCATACCCATGACTGCATATGGGCTCCGCTCTCGAAAATTGGTCTCCATTTAATATGGTGTAGGGTATTATGTACGTTCTCACCTGATTTTATTCTAACACTTAATGCAGCCAAATGCGGATACCTTTACTTAAGGTTAAGCGTAATCCAAGCATGTTGGAAAATAGTTTTTAGCTCTTACAACACCATGATCCTCATCGTATTGTCCGATGTCAAATTATGTTAGATTTTGCTTGTCATTGTCCTTCACAAACGAATCATTTGTAGTCTGACCAGCTTATTACACGTAACCACCAACTTTCCACCAAATGCATTCCACCTTATCGCACTGGATATTCACTGGATCATGTTCTTTCTTTATGTATCGCCAGTAATTCCGAAAATCAGCATTCAAACTGTTTCTTTGCTGCTTCATAAATTCCAATGATTTATTTTAATAATTCTGCAAGATTTTGTTATGTTTGACACGTGACTCTATCGAAAATGTGCTAATCTTCATCTTCTTTTCGAATGTTCATTGTCTTACTGCCTGATCATCGATATCGAACGAATGAAATATTCAAAATCATTATCTATAGTGAAGGGAGGGATAGAAAGAGAGAAAGCACGTTTATGACACCATTAAGAGAAAAAAAATTACATTTTCGTTATTATTTTTATTTTTAATATCGACTTATGACTGTATTCATAAAAATATTTTAAATTAAACACATAAAAAATTACAAATTGTCTCTAATCAACAAATTCATACCAAATTCATAGAATCAATCAACCCATTTGTTGATTTTGCACATATTGCCAAAATTATTATATTGATTACTTAAAATTGTAAAAATTTAATATTTTCTATTTTTTTTTTTTTCAATAAATGACATTTTAAATTTTAATTAAAAAAATTATCAAAAAACTTTGCCGTTTTAAAAAAATGTGTTAATTGTTTTTGACTTTTTCCAACAACAATTTAACAAGTTTAAATTATATTATTTTAAATGAAATAATTTTTTGTTATTTAATTAAAATTTAAATTCAAAATTTATTTCAAAACAACTGAAATGTTAATTAAATCAAAAATTTTTTTTCAACAAAAAAAATAATTGTTTGAATTATCACATTAATTAAATTTAAATAGTTTTTAAATAATTTTTTGCATTGATAAAAAACTACTAATAATTTTTTCTGTGAATAAAGGTTAAACTTAAGCCCACACAGAAAAAATTTTTTAGGCCAGTAAAAGAATTAATCAAAAATAAAATCAGTTTTTATAAAATATTTAATCAGATGAATTAAACTTTTAATCAAGTGAATTAAACTTTTAATTGAAATATTGTCAATTAAACATTTTATACACTTGATTAAAAAGTTTAATTCACCTTATTAAATATTTAACTAAAACTGATTTTATTTTTGATTAATTCTTTTACTGGCCTAAAATTTTTTCTGTGCATGTTTTTTTTTATTTGTTTTTTTTTTTTAATTTTGACTTTGTATTAATTTTTAAGATTTTTATTTATTTATTTTTCTTAAAAATTAAAAATTGGTGGCTTGTGTAGAAAACCCCGAATAAAATTAAAGAATGAACTCTTTTAATTGTTCCCTTCTTAATATTTATGCATTTGTGTGTTAAGAACAATTTAAGGACTTGTACTTTTTGTATATTTTTGTGGTTTGCTTTTTAGTTTTTGAAATTTTTATTGTCTTATGATTAAAATTAATTTAACAATTTCTTGGAAATCGGTTTGTTTTAGTATTTTTTGTATATAATTTAAATTTAAATACATGTTTGTAATATCTATACATACAGTATGTGTCTGTGTGTGTGTGTTTATGGTTGTTGGTATAGTTTTATCCTATTCGTAAATTAACAATTTAAATTTGCAATTGAAGCAACAACAACAGTTCTATTTAATGATAAAAATCTTATTGGTTGCACTGAGTTTTTGTTTTCTTACAGCCAACATCTTCTACTTTTATTTCGTTGCGATGTTCATCTATCTAAAAACAAAAAAAAAAAAAAAAAGACTGCAAAGAAACAATAAGAACCCGGCAATGATTAGTACTTGTATTAAGATTTAATTGATTTTGGTTTTTTCAAATTAAAATTGTGTGTATGTGTGTGTGTACGTGTGCGTTTAAAACTAAATGAGGGTGTTACGTTTTTAGTTATTGCTTAGTCGCTGCTTTTGTGTAGGAATGACGTAGTCGCTGGCTGTGGTATTCTAAAGAGGAAAACTCTTAAGTGTCACCCAGAGTTTACTATTTTCATGTTATTAATTCATACGAAGCTATAGAAACTCACACACTCATTCATGTGAAAGTTTAAGACAACGATCTATTTTTAAGATCACAAGACAATATAAAAATTGCCAAACTCCTATAACTATGATTGTTGGACATGGAATAACTAAACAATGTTTTTAATAGTGCAGAGATTCTCAACATTTTCATTTGGAACTGAATTATTTCAAATACCTATTTTGTTTTGGCACTTTTAATGTACAAATCTGAGGTTCCAAGTTTCGATAATGCGTTTAACCATGTTAAGAGATATTGTACTTTAATTGAAGGCAACAAATGTAGAGTTTAAATTTTTTTTTAATTTTAGAGGGATTATTATTGACTATTTACGCTGCGTAATGCATGCGTGACATTTTATCAAAAAATTATTAATTGCAGCTTTAAAATGGATTTTAGCAAAGGGTTGCAGCGAAATTGCCTCAGTTGTTGATATAAATCATTTCATTAAATTCCGTATGGATTTTCTGGCTGTCAGCTTGTTCGGGAAAATTCCCTGCAATTTTACTATAACACGCCTGGCTCTGACAAATTTCACCATCACAGTGTTGAAAATAGATACTCTTTCAACAGCTTTAAAAACCGATCATCATTGCAATGAACAGTACGATATTTTTTTTTTTTTTTTTTTGGAAAAGTAATTATCTACAGTGCAGACTGATGAAACCCCCCTGTTACTCGAGCTGGATGGTATTCCGTCTCATGTATGATCTGTAACTCCATGTTCGACAATTGCAGTGTTGCCAATTTAGCCATTTAGTGGCTAGATTTAGCCATTTTTCACCATGTTTAGCCATTAAAAAATTAGTTTAGCCATTAGCCTTTTTTTTAGCCATTTTTCAAATTGTTTAGCCATATATTTTTTTTGCCGTTTTTCTTTTAAAGGAATAATTTTTATTTTATTATAAAAATTTATAAAAGTAAAACAAACATTTTTAACAATTAAAACGCCTTTAATTTAAATCACAACTTTTACAAATGTTGAAAGTCGCTATAAACGATGATGATGAAACATCCCAGCAAAAACTTTACTTACCTGGTAAGTTAGCAAGTAATGTTGGAGAAAAGTAAACACTACTTATTTTTCGGCTGAATAACTACTTATTTTTGTTCGAGGTGTCCACAAAATTCAGTACTTACAATAAACTTACTAGAAGTCAAAAAATATCTAATTATTATTTAACTACTAGTAAGTTGAATTGTAAGTACTTAAAATTTACTTACCAGAAGCCAAAAAATCACTAGTTAATATACCTAATAAGTAGTTATTGAGTACGTAACCAGTAAGTAAATATTCAGTACTGAAAACAACACAACGAATAAGTAGTGATTGAGCGGATTATTATTAAGCAAATATTCAGTAGTGAAAATAATAAAAGTAATAAGTAGTTGCTGAGGTCATTACTAGTAAGTACTTATTTAAGTTTTCAGAATAATGACAATTGTAATGACAACTACTTACCATGTAAAGTATGAAATAACTACCACCTATTACTAAAAATCAAAAAGTTTTTCCTGGGATCTTTCAAAATAAAGGAACAGTATTCCAATACTAAATTTATAAAATGGATCACCACAAACATTGGTGTTTCTTTCTGGTTGCAAGTATTTCAGTAAAGAGATGCAGGCAGCAACAACATTTTTTTAGAAATTTCAGAATTGACTATAAAGTTGCTCTCACTTCCATGGTCTAATGCTGAAGTAGAGAGGGTATTTTACCAAGTAAACATCGTTAAAAGCAATTTGAGAAATAGGTTACATTTAGCAACTGTTAATTCGATTTTTTTAATTAGGTAAAGAATTTTACTGTAACAATGAAATATTTTTACCAACACCACAACAGTGGAGAGGGTACTATGCGTTTGTGCTGATGCTTGAAACACCTTAAAATATTGATACTTAAGGTATGTTCAGACCTAACAAATATTTGACAATAAAATCAAAAAAAAGCGTTGCCAGTAAATTGATCAAACTTAAGCTTTATTTTTAACAATTTCTATTTATTTACAAAACTTTAATTTTAAAATGATCATTGTATAATGTTAAATAATGTTTGCCCTAGCCAAACGTTTTGCAAAAGCAAACAATTCTTTAAGAAAACTAGTGGTCACGTGTAGGACGTCAAATATTTAATAGGTGTGAACATAGCTTTAACTAACCTTTACGTATCCCTTTCAGACCTAGCTGAATCGATTGTGCGATCTGCCTTTGTTTGCCTCAAATTATATGAAATAATAATTTTTTGTCTATTAACCGGCAAGCAATGATTGTGAGTTCTTGTTTCTGTTAAAAAAAAATAAAAAGAAACAACAAACCAGCAGAAAATAAAAAACTACAGCTTAAGTTTGATTGTGTCTTACCACAAGTGTAAACATGTGTCCACATGCAAAGTGTTTTTGTAAAGTAATATTGAAATACGTTTTTAGTCTTAGAAGTGGTAACTGTAAAATAAGTTGTTGCAACAATTAGGCTCGTTAGTGTTGATATTGTGCATAGTAACAAGGAGTCAGCGCTCAAGAAAATACAGATAGCACAATTGTGTTGATCGGACACAATATGTCATTTTGTTTTATGCTCACGTTTGTGCTATCTAATAATTTTACAGGAAAATTTTTTGATTTGAATGACAATTACAAAAATTCTGATGCTGACTTAGACATTGATGATAATGTTACTGATGCAACATGGATACCTTGTAACGTAAATACAGATGCACAAGAAAGTGAAAACACTTTCCCTAACACGAATGACCAAACAAGTACATCAGTTGAACAATCATACACCTCGGACCACCCAGACACAGCACAACTACCATCAGTTTTTAGATCCAAAATACCAAACAGGCACGTTTTATTGAAAAGTTTATCATTTCCGAACACAGAACTTCTAATACCACCTAGTTGCAAAACGAAACAAATGATTAAACTCCATTCAATATTTTAGAAGCTACTTTCCAGAAATACATCGAGAAAGTTGTGAAATAAACTAAAATGTATGTATGTGTTGAGTAAACGTGGTCAGAAAGTGCGTTACGTACCAGCATAAAAAAAATAATTAAAAAATTGAACGGGTGCGCGATCATGATGGGATGTCTATGTTATGAATTGGCAACAGAAATCATAAATTACTCAATTGATGGGCAGATGATAATTTTTACGGGAAGATGTCTTGGACGTGAAGTAATTAGGCCATTTAGATTAAAAATTGTAGTTTTGGTCATGGACCCTTTATATCCATTAATAGATATATATTTCAGACCGATTTTTTTTAAACAAATGCCACCGCTAGAAGAATTACACCAGATGGGTTGGTAGAAACAGGTACAAATATGGCAAATAAATCCTTTGCACAAAGAAATGAATCGGGGCGATATTTCCCAATTTTCCAATATCGAAATTGTAGCTACAGATAAGCGTAGAGCTTCGCGGGATTAGCGTAGGGGAAAAAAAGGAGATGTGGAAAGGATCCTGTAGGAAAAATTAGAAGATGGAACAAAAACTTGAAACTCCGCTGATTATATTCTTTATTTCTTATAAGGCAGTGAAGTATCTGTATTTTTTAAGTTTAATAAACGTTAGAAAAGTTCCAAAATATGTTTTATCAGTTCGAAGTTACTTTGCAGATATTGACCTAGACCGCACAATTGTGCCATGTCCTGTTTGCCAAAAAGGACCATGTAGGAATATTTTATGGTACTATCTTATACAAAATGGGAAAATATTTTGTTTGATTTTTATGATTTAGGGTAATTTGAAAGCAATTTAAAGCATGGGTCTGAAAGGGGTATACCGATTGACTCTGAATCACTTTCTGAGTCGAATTAACGATGCTTGTCCGGCTGGCTGGCTGGCTGCCCATGCACACCTTGTGCGCAAAGTACAGGTCGCAAATTTGCAGATAATATAATAAAATTTGGTACATAGGTTATAATGTGGTGTACGGTATCATCTAGTCAGGGTTGACCGACTACACTTTTTACTGGTTTTTTATTGTAGATCTGGACTCATAATGTTGGGTAAATGTTGTCGTGATTATGATTTTCCTTTGAATTATTTAAAACTAATAGGCAAGAGTGATTCCTATGAGATGAGCAATAACGACGAATTTTTCGATGATTTAATTTTTTAAATACATATCTATCAAAACATTAATTTACGTTTATTCTTATTTAAGAAATTGATCTTAACTTACAATTTCATCGTAAACAACTTTAAATGAATTATTTCTGTTTTGTTATAGAATTTTAATGTGTTTTTGCTTAAAAAAAAGTTTAGCCATTTTTTAGCCCATTTTTAGCCATTTTTTTCCGTAAATTTAGCTATTTTTCGTCACCAAGTTTTGGCAACACTGGACAATTGTGTTGGTTCACATTGAGTATTCCATAAAAAAAAACAGCATCTTCAGACATTAAAAAATTCACTTTTACATGTTTTCGAACACAGCGATCATTTGATCATCCTTTCTGATAAATTTCTAAATCTGCGCTATTAAGTTTGCTTGTCGTTTGAATTTTATATGCAGAATTGTCTGTTGTGCCTTCCTGCTGAAACTCATTTGAGTAGACAAGCTCGTTAATAAATCTGTATGATCAACTTGTATGGCAGCAGCTACAGAAGCTGATGCATTATGATTAACGTGGATACCTGTCGAGTTGGTGCTCTCACTCACCCCCTTGCTTAGGAGCTGAAGTTATCTTACTGACAAAGCTCCGCCTGTAGGCCGTACTTTCCTACAGTGGGTAGAAAATTAACACTCAATACAGACTTTATAGGATCTCCCTTCTCTGTGTTTTGGGTGTAAACCACAATCACCACGTAACTCCCGAAGGTGCCTCTACTAAAACCAACTTCGAAGAAGGAAACCCTGCCAATTTCTCCCGGTCATTCAAGATATTTGTTTTGCCAGTATCCCTCTCCTTACTCGGGGAAGGAAGCAATAGTAGCAATAGTTTCCTGCGTCCAAACTGTCCCACACATTAAAAAAAATTCCCAAAAAATACTATTGATAAGCTAAAATTTATTGTTGGTGGGATAAGCTATTTCTATGCGCATTTCACTGGTTGCTTAGGCCAGACCATTAGAAATCTTCATCCAAAGATTTTATAAAAACTAAAGATATTATACAAATAAAACTGTTAAGCGAATAAGAATTATAAACACTAGTTTTACTTGTAACAATATCAAAGCTTAAACAAAAACAACAACAATTAACAGTGCGTTTATCTTTTCTTACAGTCCTGACTATAATTGGTTGATTTTTTGTCAATGAGTCTCATTTAAGTCCATCTGCTCGGATAAGTACTGCCAAACGCTTGATTTGTATAATTTTAATTGTAAATATTACTACACCCTGTACCTCTAATTTTCCACCTTAAAAAAAATGTTTACATGTTCATAATTATACTAGATCTCTTTTTTAATCGGATTTAAAAATTTAACAATCGTATTTAAAAGCAATTACTTAATTTAACAAATATTATGTAAAATTTTAATTCAAATATTTTTGTTTAAAGCTTCGTTCACAATGGCAGCAACATTTTAACTTCGTATTCTCAATAAAGCAACAATTTTTTCTCAACGACACACTTTTTCAATTAAGAAAACGCTTGCAAATTTTTCCTAGAACAATATTACGTATTTGTTATTATATTTTTAAACATTTTGTTAAAAGTTTCATTCAAAACTAAATAAAATTATTATAAACGTTAAAGTAGAAGTTGACTCAACTTTTTATAAGAACTTAATTACATTTTTTTTTCGAAAAATTAAAGGAAATACGAAATACTTTTAGGGTAAATAAGAAAAAACGAATATGTTGATACCATTGTGAGCGAAGCTTTAAGCTTTATTAAATTATATCAACAGTTATAACATGTCTATTCTATTTCAAATGATCAGTAAGAAAATCAGCAATTTAGTGAATACCTTCCACCAAGTGGAATGAAATTGAACTCATTTTAGTAAATTGTACAGGTTTTATTTAACACGTCGTAAAATGAAAAAAAAAGCAAAAAGAATTTTTCGAAAAGAAACTCGAACTTGTCTTGGTAATAATTAAGTACTTTTTATAATCATGCATATCGTTAGCTAAAATGCAAAAAGGCGTAACCAACAAAAAATTCAAAATCGAGTTTTTGATTGATTACACTGTGCTCGAAATTGACCCTTTTTTAGACAAGCTGGGCACATGGCGTTTTAACATAATTCAGTTACGCTGAATCCAATGGTGCCCACCGTTTTTTTAGATAAGCTCTTGTTTTGGAGATATACCGTTATTTCGAAAATGGAGGAGGTTGCACAACATATATTCGCGTAACTCCAAAACTACTAAAAAAAACCGAAATTTCGCATTTTCCAATTTTTTATGAATTTTTAAAAAACAAAAATTTCGAAATTTTGATAAAAAAATTATTTTTTTTTCCCAAAAAAAAATTATGTTTCTAAAACGACTGTTCATATTAAAAAGAAGTTTAACTCTTCTTAAAGGAAATTTTATTGCGTTTTTGAGTTACGCGAATATGTGTTTTGCAACCTCCTCCATTTTCAAAACAAGAGCTAACCTAAAAAAAAAAAACGGTGGGTATAATTGGATTCAGCGTACCCAAGTAATGCTAAAACACACCATATGCACGGCTTGTACAATTTTGCAACTAGCACAATGTTATTAATAATGCCATTAAACTACATGTCTTGAACAAATTTTACACCTCTGCGATCAAAAATGACGCTTTTATTAACAAAAAACAAAGGGACGTAACAACAAGTGTGTTAACTTAATACATATAAAACGACGTAATTACACATTTTTTTCTAACAATATAAATATAATAAAATGGTTTTCTTTGAATATTGCTTGAAGAATTCCATGGACGACTTATCAATGCATGTTTTTCTGACATGTTTATAGTTTTAATTTTAAAAAGTTTTATGCTTCTCCTGTAAAATTTTATTTTTGTTAGTTACGCCTTTTTGCATTTTAGCTTACGATATAGTTATTTATTGTGCCACATTTCGTAAGGATTCATCCCTTCTATATATATTTGGGATGATTTCAAGTACACAATATAAACTCAACTGTACACCTTCTTCAGAGTTCACAAAATTATCAAAATTAGACTGTTAATTTTTGAAACTGTAGATTCAAATTTAGGAACCGCTGAGTGAGCTCTCAAAAAACAATTATCATCACGACTATTTGACGCCACTTAAAGCCTATTTTACTATCCAACTAACTATTTACGTACATACAAGTTAAATTTATATAAAAAAATTATTCTTTGCAATGCATATGCAAATTATTTTTATGGCTGATTCTCTCGTATAACAAGCGCCACCCAAATAACCAATGATTTCTTTAACTGCCACTATATAAAAAAAGGAAAACACTTTTTTTCTCTTAAAAATATAAAAAGTATGTATTTTCTGACTGCACACACCGACTACTGTCTTGGCTAGAAGCAAGAAAAAAATAGAACCAATAAACTAAACCGATGGCAATTAAGAAAATTAAGCACAAGAAACTGGAGCGACAAACAACAAGGACCTTTTTGACTGCCACCCACAACTATTGTGGGAAACAAATTATTAAGAAAAAATACACTCTCACACACACACACACATTCATGAACTTATGCTTACACATAGATTCTCTTTTAAGTGGAAATAAAAACGATTAAGCCACAAACTATAGTGTATTTTTTTTTTGTTGGTTTAAAATTTTTTTTCCTGCAACATTTTCTGTATTTATAACCAAAATGTGCAACATGTTTAGGTAACGAAGCCGCCAATAAGGCGTCTTCAAAAGACTTAAGAAATGATGTCGGCCCGGACAAGGATTTGCCGAGAAGAGGGAAAAGAGCTAAGCGGTAAAATGGATGGTGAGTGCTTAACGAAAAAGAAGATTTCATATAATAATGAAAAATTGTAAACGTATTTGTCGTTTTAGAGAAGGGATTAATACCAAAGACTCCAAACATGCCGTAATATGTTCAGCAGTGATGTGTGTTACAAAAAAATTCCATATCCCCACATTGCAAAGGGAGTTAGTTCAATTCATGTTGGTGTTGTCGTTGTTGTTGTTGTTGCAAGCTTTCCTCTTCTGTTTAGAGTCTAAAGAACATTTAAGCTTCGTAAGCACCACCCTACACTAAAACCTTAAACTCTAGTTTTGGCTTCCGAAGATTTTCTAGTATGTATTTGCTTGTTGTTGTTGTTGTGGTTTTTTGTAGCTCTTTGCAAAAATTCTTAACATAGCGCGTTATTGTTGCCACTTTATGTTGAATGTATGTTGGTATGACGACTGGCTTTCGAGTTAGGTCTAGTCATATGGTGCTGGTTCAGATCGTGAGAGTTTTCGGCGTTAGTAGTTGTTGTTGTTGTTATATTGTTTACTAAAATTGTAGTTGTGTTGTTGTGTATTTATACCAACATCACTTTTGCGCACCTTTGTTCAAACAACCTCTTCTGACAGATATTAAAGTTTATCATTGGATATGTAACGTTATTTAACTTTTGGATATTTAGTAGTCATTCAAAACACTGTCTTTTATAAAGAGAATTAGAATGCTTGCCACCATTCAGGATATTAATATTGTTTGGTTTTGGTTTAGATTAATGTGTGATGGTCAAATTTCAGGAGATCACTGCACTTAACAATCAGCCAGCAGCTGTAGATTAAGAGAATGCAAAATTGTCAAAAAAATCGTTTGATTCAGCATGAGATTGCAAAAGCAATCTGCAGGCCTGAACGAGTTCGCAATGTGTGCCCCGGTAGGCTAGCTGGTAGTAAGCTAGTCTATCAGCGCCGGGGTTGCGGGTTCGATTCCCGCCAGGGACACTGGTTTCTTTCCTGCAGACAAGCGAAGAGCTTCGCGGGATTAGCTTAGGAAATTAAATTAAAAAAAAAAAAAAAAATTTAATATTGCTTTTAAATCCACATGCAATTGCAAAATTATAGGAAAATTTTTTAAATGCCCTAATTGAAAATAAGAAAATGAATTTTAAGCGAAAAATTTTATTACAAGGAAATTAGAAGAACTAATTGTTATTGGAAAAATTTCAATCAAAATATTATTCAACTACAATTTAAAGACACCTACTTCCAATTCAAATTTAAATTCATCACTATATATTATTGAATTCCATTGCTTTTGTTGCTTTTGATTCTCGAACTAAAGTTGTACGTCAACCAATTGAAGCCTTTCAAAGAGACTGTCTAAAAAGAACAACAAAGCTTCCTGCTATTGTTTTGATTTGCGGTCGCAAGTCGGTTTCAAGTGTTGGACGGCTCTGCTTTTCCTAATCCCTTATCTTCCCCACAGAAAAGCCTATTGGAGGTCTTACCATGGCCGATGAGTTTGCCCAGCCTTGTCAACTCATCCGCCATTTAATCATAGGTAGGTATTGCAGTAACCTGCTACCCAGCATAGACTCGCTACATGATACCCTAAGATTTTAGAGCTCTTCTACAATCCATTAGATTGGAATTCAACCCATTTTCCACTGATTATATGGACAAATCAGTGGAAAATGGCAATCTCATCCAAGATCCGAAATGTCGTAACAGTCGCAGTTCTCTCAGGCTCAGAAGATTTCTGACTGCCATTCCTTTCACATACTGCTAAATATACAGAAGATGTAGAATAACATCCAAAGCTGATTAATAAGTACTTCTCGGGGCCCCTATTATGCCGAAAGAAACACACACATCTGAGCCTTAAGAAACAGGTTCCTCCAACTTGCCAGCCTTATTGCCTCCCACTAAACACAGTATCCATATGTAAGAATGGGTCCTACCTCCAATGTATATAGCGATCCTACTACTGACGGACTGAATCCCCAGTTCATACCAAACGGTGTAAGTTATTTTATATAAAACCCAAAACAAATGAAAGAAAAAGTGCTATCTAATTCCTTATTGAAAGTACAAGTTATTTAACAAAAAAGATGCTAACTCACAAAAATCTTATGGTGTTTTCTTTTCTAACAATGATGCTCCATGTTTGCTAGCTACCATGCGCACGGGTTTTTGTTCTATTCTAAAAATATATGCAAAAATTGGAGAAGTTGTCGTTTTCCTTTCTAACTATGATGCAAAAATAAATGGCAAATTTGTTCCTTTCCTTATCGTTATAATTGAGTGTGAGATAATACCCTTTTTGCATCTGCGTTTAGTACATTTTTATGCAAGCAATTATTTATTTTATTAACTTTTTGAGATTGCGACACACCTCATTTGAAAACTTAAGAATTACTGCTCAATTTTTTTTAAGTTTGGGTATAACATGTCATTGCGCCCGTAAACATATCTGCGTCTCTAGACATATAAGAAGATCTAAGGTACCTCTTGATTTATTCTTTCGCAGAATCAAATCATTGCATTAAAATAGGCTCATATTCTTCGGATCCTCTTATTATTTTTTCACAAACGCTCCAAAGGTCACTTTTTGTAGACTTATCAGAACTTGTACTTAAAACAAGAAAATCCAAAATCTAAAAATAATTTCTTGATTTTGACTAATTACGAACGAAATTAAGTAAAGTTTTGTTAAATAAAGAAACAGTTTGCTTAAACCAAGTCCCACATATATTTAGAATAAGTAATTTTTGGCTTAGACGAGAATCTTGCAAAACTCTCTTAGTTCAAGCCATATTTTCCGGTGATTAAGTAAATAATTCTTTCCGTGTTCCAAACTCAAATATAAGTATGTGAAGCCTAATTACAATTTTTTGTAATTTTTAGTACAAGATTTTTAATTATAATTACTTATTATTGGAATCAAATTTGTTTTCAATTACAAATATGATTAGGCATATTAATTTGGTTTTTTAGTTACAATTACTGGCAATTGAAAATTAAATTTCTACCACATTTTGATAACATTAAGTGTAATTATAATTGAGATGACCCAGGTCTGCACTATTTTTTAGAAATCGATTTGACTTTGCCCTACTTGAATCCTAAATTTGACTTCAAATGTATGTGTGTATGTCAGCAGTATGTCTTGGACTCAAATTTTCTTATTTATGGCCACACGACATTCTAGTTGGCATATAAATTTCGGTTATTTTAAGAACACTTAAGTCTTTCAATTTCATTAAAAAAAGTTTGTAATTCAAAACTTTCGATTACAATTATTGGTTATTTAGGCCGTCGCTTTCAATTAATATTATGTGTAATTGTAATTGAAAACACAATGTAACACCTTAGTTGGTATTAAAGTCGGCCTTGCGCGTTATTTATTGTAAAATTCCCATTTGTCGACTTTAATAAAAGTTTTTCTTATCGGCTTAACGTTCATATGGGTCTTCAAGTTTATAATCGTCATACTTTCAGTGAATGCGATGTTGTGTAATTGTCATCATTTTATAATTGTCTAGTTTGTTTAGTTGTCCGTTCTTTCATTTTGCTTCAATATGCCATGCAACATGGTGCAGCAACAGCACCATAAACATCAGATGAACCAATCATCATCAGCATCATTTGCGTCATAGTTGTAAAAGCCGACAGACAGAAAGTTAGACAGGCGAACAGACAGACGTTCATACAAGTTGCTGTATTTTTTTTGTAAATTACGTTTTTTGTTTTTTTTTTGTTATTTTTTTTTTTGTTTTGTGGAGAATCATAGTCATCCCTGTGACCCATGCTACGACTACCAGACGCCTTGTATGATGTTTGCTTCATTTGTCGCATTTGTAAAGAGAATGTTTCCTACCTCAAGGATTGTTTTATGTTGTATTTTGTGCTTTTACAATTGTATTGGAGAATTAGTTGAGAATCGCGCAGTTGTGTGCAAAAAGTTCACATTAAGTGTTTCTTTCTGTAAATTTGTTTAGGGGAATGTGCGAGTGTGTTTGTGAAGAAGTTATTGTAAGTGTGTGTATTTTTGTTTTCAAGTTATTTTTGTAACTTGTTGGAATTTTTTCAATTTTTCTTCTTGTTTTAGTTGTATTTGTTATTTTTTATTTTAATCCTTTCTTATGTATGTTTTGAAGTATATGTATGTGTGTGTGTGTTTATTTATGTGAATTTATAAAATCAACAACAAACATAGAACAAGAAAATTGCTTATGTTTTTCATATTTTAAATTCATGAGTAATGGAATACATAATGAATTATTCCATGTAGAAGTTAAAATTATTCAACATTAAAAATATTAAAGGGATAATTTTGTTTTCAACATATTGGTTTTTTACAAGAATTTCGAATAACAATTTTAAACTTCTTATATCAAATTGTTAATAGATATTTTTAATAGTAATAACATAAAAAAAATTAATATATAATAAAGTATTTTGAACAGTGTTCGGTTCGGTAGATTTGTGGAAAACACAAACGCTAATAGTGTTTGTGTAGAAAATCATTAAAAAAATAACGTTTTTCTGTTTGTCATCTTTCGAACAAAAAAATAATACTGTTTTTATCTAACTCAACAAAAGATGAGAACATTTAATTCCGTTTGGTTTTTTTTTTAAACCACAAACTTCATTGTGTTGGGTTCGTTTCATTAATGTTTGTCGCTTTTGGCTGGTAAAAAAACCAAAATTTTTTACAAAAACAAAAAACACAAAATAAGCAAAATAATTTTACACAAAACAAACATTAATTAGTATTGTGGTTATTTTGTTGAACTATTTATGGTTTTTAATCCAAATTTTTAATATCTTTTATTAGGCTTAAGTTCATTAAATTTAGTTTTCATTAAATTATTTTTTTTTTGAAGAAAGGAATTTTACAACATGAAAATTAATTAAAATTGTCATTGATAATCTTTCATTCTTGACCGTGGCCGGGATTCGAACCGCGGCCGGCAGGTTACCATGACATGTTTCGATCGCAACCACTCGATCTTCTCAAATGGATTTGCCGTTTTACACTCGCAGCCATCGACGACTGCTGACGTCAATAGTCAAACGTCAATCCATAAACCAAATTGTATTTTAACCTTTGGTAGATCGAAGTTTGCTTTTTTGAATGATTATCCATTTTAATTGATTTTACATGTTCTTCCTTACTTCTGTAAGGATACACACAAAAGCTGTGCGTGCTGTGGTCGTTGCTAAAATTTTTTGTTTGTTCATTTCTTTATCAATGTAAAAAAAAGAAACATTATAGAACATTAAAATTTAATGTTTGTCAACATTATCACTACAATTGTTTTGTTTTTTTTTTAACGAAGAACAGAACACTAAATAATATTTGGCTTTTTCTTGAAAATAGTTACGAACGGTATTACGGGTTATGTTTGTCACACAAACACTAAAAAATAGATATCATTCCTGGGCGTGTGAGCCAAACGCTAAATAATGTACTGTTTATTTTCGAACACTGATTTTAACTTTATTTTCATAAGTGTTTTATTATTTTTAATTTTTGTATTTATTTTAAAATAGAACCAGGATATTTTCCTGTTTTTAAAAAGTGAATTTATTTTACTTAATTAAAAATAATATAAATCTTGAACGGTAAAACGATTTCAAAATCATTTAAAAGCAAGAAACCACTGGCTGAAAGTTTATTTTGACAATTTGTTTTTCCATGTCAAATAACGTTGATGAGTCCGCGAAAAAATAAATAATATTATGTTCGGTGCACCGTAGCCTTTTTAATCATAAACCAAATTTACACAAAAAAAAAAAAACGCTTCTCTTTGAAATCTGAATTAACGTGTTGACAACAACTGACTTTAGTGCTTATTTTTCCCAATCAGAGTTAAAAACAAACAAAAACAAAACATGAATTACAGTTAACTATTGTATTGAGAAGCTCATTAACCCTGCGTTTCTACATGCAAGTGCAAGTACTTTCTTTTTGTACTTTCAGCCAATCGGCTGTTTCCTCGATTTTTCGTTGATAATACGTATACCCTTCTTGCAAGTAATTACTTGCATGTGGAAATGTAGGGTAAACGATCAGAAGGAATGTTGCCCGACATTTATTTTTTATTTCTTCCAGCTAGATTTGTGATTGACCACAGTGTGCGGTGGCTCAAGGTTATATTGGGACACTTACTATAGTGAGTAGTTTGTTGAATATTAAATCCACTAGACTCAAAACAAAATTTTCATAATAATATGTTCACAATTTTAATTCTTTGTTAAAAAGCAAAAAATTCAACAAATATTCAAACTTGACGTCAAAGTAATAGTGGGACAATATGAGATCAAGTAAAAATAAAGTTTTATATGTTTTAATCCATATTTAGTTGGGAGGCCCTATTGTTGTACCACCGTCTTTAATCTATTTTTTCAACTATTATTCAACTGTCTGTTTTGCAATTTTTGCGCCAAATGTCTCTCCGCGGTCTCTATCGGATAAAAATCAGTTGACTAGGGTAGCGTTTCAAGTACTTGTGGTTAATTGTGAAGCAACCAGCTCCAAATATTATAAGCTTTATGCTTTTGGGGTCATTGTCTTAGTAAAAGTGATAATCATTTCCTTCTGACATCCCATACGATATCTAATTGATTTTTGTGAGGCCCTATGTTCCTTATGGAATTTCGTGGATTAATAAATAATACCATAACTGATACTAAACTGTGTTTCACTGTCAGTATTAAATTTTGTTGTAAGAGCCCAGTATTGGGTTTTCTCTCGGATTTACTTTCGTCAGTAAGTATTACCTTTCCCCAGAATAAGATATCTCTGCACTCTTCTGCGAAGTTGATACGTTTTACTTTATTTTGTTGATGAAGGATTTTCCCAGCTGCTCGGCAGTTGAAGAAACTATGCTTTCTTAACACACGACATTTCCAGGATTAGAAATTTGTCCAAGCACAGTTTCCTATTGGTTTTCTATATATGTAGGTCAGTACCTTTTAGATTAGGGTTTATGTATACAATTAATTTTGTGAAAGCAGTTACTTTTAAATAGATCATTCTTACTGCTGCCTGTTAAACAATTTCGCACGTTAACGTTTACGTAGCGAATTTCTATGATAAACACACATCCGTTTAATATACCGATCGGCGCAGAATGACTATTTTAATAGATCTAACGATATCCGCACGGCTGGTTGTCTGGCTAGCTGTCCATGTTAATCTTCTGCGTAAAGTACAGGTCGCAATTTTAAAGACAGTCAAATAAAATTGGTGAGAATCGGTCTATAATTGCACATAGCCCTCAAACAAACTTGTATATGGATTAGACTCTTTGCGCCCATTAACCGTCTTATAATGTTGGTATTTGATTAAATTCGGCCCAACAACATTTAATTGCAACTTGCAACTCACCTTATGAAATTTGTTTACCGTTTGTTTTCTATTGTTTGGCTTAAATAGCTTAAATACAAATATTGCTCATTAAAATAGGTTTAAATGCCATAACCTACTTTATATGGTATTGATATACAATTTGACGACAACAATTATACAAAGGTCCCTCCAAATCACTTCAAGGCGGAAAAACTTTATATATGTATTGACATTAGAAGCATCACAATTTTTTTTGCGAATTTTAAATTTGCATTTTACTCTCAGATACATGGGAAAAATAATAATAAAACTGAGACCAACTTTTATTACTCTGCCGCCTGGTGAAGTAGATATCGTACTCAAAGCGAATAGAATGCGAAGGAAAATTTTTGCGGATTGAGGCCACAATGGTTTAAGCTGCTCACCAATCTAGATCAAGGTCGAGGAGTCGTCTTTTTATTTTTCTGTTGTCTAATTTCAGTGGCAGAGATGTGACCGCGGTTAGTTTGGAGCGTAGTGGAACCAACTAATGGCTCGCATCGGTGTACTGTGCCCATGACTATACCTTAGAACCGCTATCTTAGGAGGACAATTGATCCGAATCTTTTGTTAATGCGCCAAAATGCGTACAATAGAGGGAAATCGACCGAAACTACTCTTTATGAGCGGGTTAATTTTTGGGTTATTACTATGAACGATACCCGATATCACACAGGGCGGTATTGTGCATCTTTCTAAATGGGCTGGGGCCAGGGGACTTGTTATTAGTCCGGGGAAGACCATACTGGTCCTATTCACTTGGAAGAATAACTTCAAACAAAATTGGCGAAGAGCGCAAAGTATCTGGCGATAATCAAGACGGCTATTGAGCTTTATACAGAATGTTACGAAGTGAGTCTGGAAGGCAACTATTGCTCTGTACTCCTGCAATATGGCCATTTGCAAAAAATGGGTATTAATCCTAGGTATAGTCCGCAAGATTTATACGGCTATAATTCGTCCAATCCTTTTATATGCTATATTCGTATGGTGGCCGATCTTGGATAGGAGGACCCACTTGGGAAGACTGAGGAGGGCGTACCACCCTTGGATCTGGTAAGGAAAGAGATCGCGACGAGCTCGGAAATTTACCTCAAATGTACCCAACAGTGGAGTGGACATAACTGCTAACAGTGCACGGCAATCTCACACCGGAGGATTTATCACTACTCTCCAGTTTTGGTTCAGGATCGTCGCTCCAGAACGCTGACACCAAGCAGCATTGCGTGGGGAAACGGTATTCCATATAAGAGGAGAAGAGTGAAAATGTAGTGTGAACACGAATGGCTCTAAGTCACAAGGAGGAGTGGGCTTCAGAAAACACTCATGGAAGCTCAACCTCAATTTATATTTTATTGTGGCGTTTTCTATATGGAGACTCTTGCGCTCAAGGAAGCTGTAGGCTGGCCGTATCGACCATCTGCCGTATCGACGACTGCTGTTGATATTTACACTGATAGCCGTATCGCCGTTATGGCCTTGGATTCCATCTCCCTGAAAACGAGAACAGCCCTCGACTGCCGCTCATCTCTAAACGGCATAGCTGGACAGTTTCATATCAGGATCATATGGAACGCAAGGCACGGGGATATCGTCGGCTTAATATGCAAACCTGCTTAATCCACTTTTAAAGTAAATCGAGATTTTGATGCCGTTGACCACCTTCTCTGTCACTGCCCTGTACTGGCGAAAAGACGACTGGCCAAAATCTCGTCGAAATGGAGCGCATTTTAACTTTCGTAAAAAGTTTTGGTTGTTTATACGGTTGCGGTTCTGTTTAGTGGAACTACATGTATCACAATGGATCATCGGGTCTAAGTCTTCCAGATGGATACTGAGTGCCATTTTACCTAACCTAATCTTAAGCATCCCAATTTGTGTAATTATAGTTTTTTTTATTTATAATGACTAGGGATCAAATTTTTTTTTACACTAAAAAATCGAAAATATGCGCGCAAAATATGCACTAAAAAAATCCAAAATATCCACTAAAAAAAATAAAAAATATGCACTAAAAACTTGAAAGTTTTCCATAAAAAATTATATTTTAATTTTACTAAAAAAAATATAAAAAATGCAGTATATTGTTATTAAAATATCTTAAAAAACTTAAATAACTAATTTAAATTTTTTTCATTTGAATAAATAAGTCAATAAGCAAATGCATTTTGAAAAAAATTATTTTCAAATCCCACTTTGATTCCAGATCAGATCAAAAATATTTGATTTTTTTTTAATTTGTCGGGCTATTCTTCCTTCCACATTGTTAATTTTACTTTTTGCAATATAAATTAATTCGACTTGCGTATTAAGTGAACTAAATTCCTCCTAATTAGTTATTGTTTCACCAATATATCCGTAATTGGAAAATACAAATTCTAATTGAATTCTGATGTTTTTTGAATATATATTTCTTTTGCTTTTTTAATTGCACACTCATCGGCATCACCAAGCTCTAACATTCTTAAATTACTCGCAGTTTTTTGAATTGACTTCTGAAGCATCTTGCCAGGCCTACATTTTGCTTCTACTGGCTGCGGTGGCAGGGGATTAAAAGGATAAATGTCATTAAAAATTGCAATATTATCGAATTGGCTTCTAAATTATCTGCAATGCGGTATTACCCATGTGCCAAGCAAGTAGCTTGTAACAGTTTTGGATAAACATTTTTAAGCCCATGGGAAGCCTTAACTATGTAAGGTGCTGCATCGGTTTAATATAGAAGCATCTTTTGTCGAAATCTTGTATTTAAAGGAAAGCTCCATAAGAATTTAGTTATTATTTAAATTTTTTTTTTGTGTTTTTAAATTTTTTTTAAGAACTTTTTTATAATATGAAAATTAGAAATACCCTTAAAAATGTCAAAATATGCAAAAATATGCATTTAAAATCTAAATATGCAAAAATATGGATTTTCACCAAAATATGCAAAAACAAATCAATGCCATTTTAATGCAAATTTAATGATTAGGAAAGCCAATTGGTCGACATCGTTCTTAGACTATCGACAAAAAACATGTATTTGCATGGAAATCGCATCCCTAATACTGACCATCAATGATTTGTGTTCAAGCATTTTCTTTCATTTATGAATCACAATATAATATTTAAAATATTAAAAAGATTTATTTTCTACAACTAAAGTTGCAATAAAGAAGGAGTTTTAGCATATTCGTTTTTTGCCTAAAAGCACCAAAAGGTGTGCAAAACAAACAAAATAAAATAGTTCATTAAGTGCTTAATACTGTGTACGACGTATAACAAAATTTTATATGATCCAATTTCTTAAAGCTTAACATTTCGTGATCGAGAACTACCGCTGCTTTTTATTTCCTAAATTACCGCTTTTAACTTCTTTTAAAAAAATAAACCGTTGATCAAATTTCATTGAAACGTATTTACATTAAACATGCGAACAGGTCTAAAATTTTCAATTTAAAATAAATTTAACATTTTATTGCCACTGTACGCATGTAATGTTTTGATAAAAATCTCGGTAGACATTGTAATAATTTAAAATTTTTTGACATTTATGTAAATGTTAAGTTGTCTTTAGCTGGCTAAATGTGTGTTTTTAAAGTTGAATGTAACTAAAAGTGTCAAAAAAACATATCAAATCGCCATCATCATCAAACAATATCATAAATTTACGCGTATAAATATTTGTTATACGCGTTACTACTAGGGTTTTTTCCAATTATTTCAATTATTTTATTTCCCGTTTTCCCGGGATTTTTCTTGCGAGATCCCGGGAAATAAAAAATTCCTCATAATTTCAGAAAATAGCTATTTATACTTTGAAATTTAGTTTTCTATTCTCTAAAAATTAGCATTTGTGGATGGGTTGTGGATTAGATCAATTGCAAGAAGTGAGTACATGTATTTAAATCAATGTCTCCTGATGCAATAAATCTACTAAAAGCAGAATGGGCAGTGCAACAGTTGATAATCACTACATTTAGTGAAGTGAAGAGTTAATAAAGTACATTAATTCAAAATAAGATGCAGGCAGTAAAGTTTCATTGTCCATGAACAAGTCTTAAAAACAGGAGATACCTAAACATATCGTTCTTTTATTGCAACATAGTCATATCTACAACAACAAACGATCTTGGCAAAATGCGATTAAAACTTTCAAAATGTACCGACTTAAAGATATATCTTGCTATAACTTCGGTTCAGTTTGAGATATTACTATGATGCAATGAAGGAGCGATATGTTTATTAGGTGATAAACACAAATTTTCAATTTCAATTTATGTTGATTTATATACCCGTGAACTGCGGGGAAACCGAAATAAAATAACATTTTGGAAACTCGTGTAAGATACTACAACATACGACTTGAAAAACACATTGTCCTAAAGATTACAAATGGACCTATTGAAATGAAAAGGTTTGTAAGAAGCTGTCCGGTTGATGCTATTTTTGCATCAACCTTGACATACATTTGACTGATATAGACGTTGTTTATAAAAAAGAAAAAATTGCTTCTGATTGTGAATCCGAAGCATGCTACAACGGTGCACTTTTAACTATTTGTCCAACCTCGGTCAAAAATGAACGAAATTTTTCGGAAACATGATAATTAGTAAATAAAATCAGGAATATACTTTTTGACGACTTACAAAGCGCTTTGAGTGTGTCAGAAAGTTATTTCCTAAGCCATTAAAAAATGTTATATATTTCTTTAACGTATTTTATCTATTTTATTAATTAACTTTTTGATCTCATATCTTGAGTACCTCAATTTTTATTTTGTTTTTATTATTGTTTTGTGAATTAAATTGTTATGTTTATGTTATCTTTTTATCTTGCATCCAGAGCATAATAATACTGAATAAAAGCATAATAATCGGGAATAAAGGCGTGAGAAAATAATAATTCAAGTTCCTATTTCAATCTTCTGTTATTTTTTTTAGTATTGAACCATTTCTTTGTAAACAAAAAGTTTTTTTCATTAATTAATAACAAAATTTACTTTGTATTATTTATATGGAGCGGGATCCCGGGATCCCGGAAAATTTAAAAAAATTTCCCGCTTTCCCGGGAATCGAAAAAGTCCGGAAAAAAAAACTCTAGTAACTACACAACACGACGAACAGAGTATTTAGATGTTTTATTTTATGTAAAATTGTTATCATCTGCATACATAATTTGTTTATTTAAATTTTTTTTATTATTATTATTTTTATGTTTTCTTGCTTGTTTTTTTTTTTTTTTTTTTGGTATTACAAACTCTTAATCAAGCAAAACATATTGACTTTGTAATAATAATTTTGTTTATACTTTTACTTATAAAAACGACATAATGATTTTTTTCTTTTGAATTTTCAAAATCAAAATTATTGTTATGAATTTGTCATGAGTGAACTCAATTTAATTAAGTGCCAACACAAATTTAATTTTGCATTTTTTTCCATGCACAGTGGGAAAAACTGTAAAAATAAGTGTGCAGATTCTAAGCGGATTTGACGATTATCATAAAATAGGTATAGTGGAGTTAAAATTTTTAAAAATAAAAAAATAAGAGTACTATATTCGGCAGTACCGAATCTTTAATGCCCTACACTGAGAGTTAGAATATTGAAGGATTAGGCTTTTTATGAGGATTATTGTAAATTATAAGCCAATCTTCACATAATTTAATGTTATGGTTTCCAGTATCCATGTTCTGTAGCTTACGTGAGAACTTCTCGCATCGAAAGGATGTGAAACAAAATATTCCATCGTTTCTTGAAAAGTGAGAAAAAGTGTGCCTGTTACTATCAAAACAGATTACGTCGTTACGTTATAAATGTCATTACATTGTACTCGAAGCCGATGTGGCATTGCAGGTAAAATTGAAAAATTCAACGACGGCGGCGAAAATAAAACCGCCGGCCGTTGCCAAATAATGTAAAATGCGATATTAATGTTTGTTGTTTGCAATCGAGCTTTGAAAAAATTCGTATATTTTAAAAAAATGTTAAAAGCAGAGCAAATAAACAATGAAAAAATGTGCCAAGAACATATTATTATTATTATTATTATTATACGTTGTATTTTGAATTTTTAATCGTATTTTAGTGTTTAAATTGTTTATCGACCACTTTTTTTTGTGAGTTTATTTGACAGTTCCAAGCGGGAACATTTCTCACAAAAATGTTACAGACACACTTTTTCTGTAAATTGGCGAGTAATTTCCTTACGTGACAGCTAGTACTCGCCAAAAAAAAGTTACAGACACAATTAAGTGAGAAAAACAGCTGTTTATTTCACACATTTCAATCGAAAAGTTTCTCGACGCGAGAGTTACAGAACATGGGCACAGTCCTATGAAACTATGACAGACTAAATTTTGTTACAACAGCGTTATTCGTTACAGTTTTAGTCATACTAAACTGTTTTCCAAGTGTGGACTTTATATGGATCCTATTATACTTTAGTACGCGTCGTACTCAAAAATTTAAGTACGAATAGCACATAAAAGTACTTTAAACAATCCAATATTGGATAAATTTTGAAAACCAATATTCGTGCATACGAGTGCGTTTGTAAAAGTTTGTTGTCAAACCAAGAACAGTACTACGAGACGAAAAATATAGATTATTTTCATGTTTAAAAGGTAAAATAAGAAGCCAATAATCCCCATATTCTTTTTGTTAATATTATTTAGTTAAACACATCAAATTCTTAAGGCATAATGATTACGGAAACCATATTGGGCATGCTTCTGGTGTCTTATAATTGAGAACTCTTCGGACATAGGGCGGAATACAAGTAAGTAAAATAACAATGTTATCTCTGGTTCTGTGGGGTAAGTGCGGGAAGGTTTAGAATCAATCTAATCTCAATTTCGGATTTTTTCAAGTACGAATCGAGATGAAACATACTTAGAAATTCTTGAATCAAGCACAGTTTGAGATTAATTTTATCTCGCTAGTAATTAAGTCAATCATGATTTCGGATTATTTAAAGTACGAATTCGGGATTAAATATGGATGAGTTAAGTATTTCGCACTTTAAGAATCAGTACTTGAATCAAGCGTTCTGTACTTGATTTAGGGAAATTGGTACTTACCGAACTATTGACACCGCTTCGGCTTGATTTGAGTACGAGGGAAGGATTTTTGTTTTCAGTTTACAGATAAAGACGCAAAATTAGTTTAGAAATTGTGTAGGGTGTTTTTTTTTTTTGCTGCATGAGTACTTAAAATGATTATACAAGACAGAAATATTGTCGAACTGAAATTTTTTTAATATAATCTGGTAGAAAATTTCATGGCATTTATTTTTTAAATATGATTTCCAGAATATGGCCGCCAATCCTAGAAGTTATATGGTGCATTCAGTCAGTCCACATTTTGACTACTTTTTCTATTGAATATTGGCTTCCAATTCTTCAAAAGTTGCTGGTCTGTCGGCATAAACCTATGACTTAACCATGTAAAGTAATCCAGAGGCGTTAAATCACACGAACGAGGGGGTCAGTGAACAGGACTACTTCAAGAACTAAAGTTGTCACCAAATTGATTTTGCAATTAATCGATTATTTAGCGCGCAATTTGGCAAGTGCCGCTGTCTTGTTGAAACAAAATATCGTTAATGTTTAGCTGATTTATATTTGAAAACGAAAATCATCGTAACAGCAGCTCCTTGCTCATTTTGAAGGAGGCTTGATGATTGTCTACGCTCCAAAAATAGCAATTCACTTATTAACATAGCCATTGAACCAATAAAGAACTTTAACCCTAAACACAAAAATGAATGAAGTGCTCTATGAACTCCTCTAACAGATTTATTTTTTTAGGTAAGTTTCCACAATTTGGAAGCGTTGTTCTAGCGTTAACCGAATAATGATGACTTACCATGCCTTACTGAACAGAAATGTAAACACAGTTTGACATTATCAGCTGTCAAACTATAGTTATCGATATTAAAAGTTCTCATGCAGCTGAAAAAAACACCCGATAAATTCACTCCACATTTCTTTTTTAATATCCCCACTGTGCAACGTCCACTTTTACAAAAATTTGTGTTCTTTCCCTTAAAAACAGTTTAGACAACATTTTAAAATAAAAAACTAAAACAAATCATAAAATCGTGTAAATTATAATTCATCTCAGGTTTAAAGAAATTTTTAATAATAATTTTTATGATTTTTTTGTGGCCAGAAAACCAATAAAAAATATAATTTCTCATATTTAAGCCACGACTAAAATGTGATTATCAGTCTGTCTGCATTTATTATAAAAATTTGCTTTTTTATGGTTTTTATGATGGCCAATAAATTTATTTAAGAAAACCGAGTTAGTTGTATGACTACAAAAATGCTGTTAGTAATGCGCATATTATTTGCTTTGATTTCGGTTCATAAAAAATTATTATTATTACTGTTATTTGATTAATTAAGTCAATTGTGGGGTTTTCCAAAAAATATGGTATTCGTACCAGCCAATGCCAGTTTAAAGTTGTTCTTTTTTTTATAATTTCAAGTGCATATAGAGAAAGCTTTTTTAAAGAATAAAAGTGAATTATAAATTTGGGGTATAAAAAAACAGAAAACGCCAGTAGAATATCGAAACAACCTTTAAAAGTAAAAAAGCAAAGGAATTCTATTAAGTTCAGAGTTTCAATAAGTCAAGCATATAAATTAGCAAGAAGGAATGGTGTTGGTAAAAAAAATAAATACAGTGCCAGCTCGCTTATCCGAAGGTGTGCAATCCGAATTATCCAGCTATCCGAATTGAATTTATGACGTATTACATACTCTTTAGTTCGCATTGATTGCAAGCTAGCAAAACTTAATTTTATTTGTTTTATTTTTCTGCTTTTTTATTATTTTAAGAAGCGATTTTCAATGCGAACTTTGAAAATATGCGGCGAATCCTTATCTGCTAGACCTGATCTCGTACCCGGTTTTCAAAATAAGCTTTATGATGTTATAGAGACTTAAAATCTAATTGAGGGCCAAGTTTACAATTCTGATGAATCTAGACTTTTTTTGGAAAATGTTTTCAGACAAAACTTTAGTACATTGTAAAGAAAAGTCTGCTCCGGGTACCAAAATGAGCAAAGAGAGAATCACCTTCTTGGGCAGTGCTAATAAATCTGAAACTCATAAACTTAAAATTGTTGGTTGGGAAGTCAAAAAACCCACGGTCGTTAAAAAAAAATATTGTTGAAAAATGCATTTGTTAAAGAAACAGAAGAATTTCGCACAACAACCAACTTATTTTACCGCAATAATGACGTGCGAATTTCTGAAGATTAAATTCTTAGCTGGATTATTAACTCTGACAATTCTTCGCGTAGTAGATCATAGTCAGACACATGTGGAGTCAGAGCATATAATTATGAAACACGTTAAAAATCGTGAACCTTTATTATTTAATATATTGGCCAAAGGAATGAAGTACACTCAAAAGAAAAATCAATCCATCCGGTATTAAAAGTACGGTGAGTACGGATTTTCTTGAATCAAGTACAGAAAGATTGATTCAAGTACGGATTCTTAATCGCAAAATACTTAAATTATCCATATTCAATCCCGATTTCGTACTTGAAATAATCCGAAAATGAGATTGATTTAAGTAAAACTAAGATTGAAACTATCTCAAAATGCGCTTGATTCCAGTATTATAAAGTTGAATTTGTCCCGAACTAGAAAGAAAAAATTATTATGATTCATTTACTTACCCGTATTACACCTTACTGAATGATTAAACACCAACATCATGCCAGATATGGTTTTCACTATAAAAATCTTATCTACATATTTAACCAAAAATAAAAACTAAATGAGAAGCAAGAGTTCAAATTTCTTTACTGAATCGACCGGATGGCTGCGTGGTAATACTAGCAGCCAGATAACTTAGGACCCATGGGAGACGGTGTGACATTGTAACACAACGGGAACTAATTAATGGACCCATGTGAGCTGTGCTTGATCACGGCTGCCAATGGAACCTATCCTAAGAGTTCAAATTTACTTTTTAACCCTTTGTGGTACACATGAGCCTAGCCAGACCTTTTTTTAATGTGTATAGAAAATCAAAACATGCGTAAGCCGGAGGGTTAAACACGACGAAAAGTTTAATCTCTTTTTACTTGATTTAAGAATTTTATATTTATTTCAAGAAATTCCGGGATTGATTTTCGAAAGAAATACCATTTAGTATTGTTTTGAGTACGTTTTACTGGTATTCGTACTTGAATTTTTGAGTACGACTCGTACTTAAAGTTATCATAAAAAACTTGATTTATCCCGAGTGTTTGTCTTTCTGTGTATGCAAACAGATTACATATTGATGCTTAAAGTATTGCGGAACAAGGCTTTGGAAGCATATGCACTTGAATAGAAGCAAACCTACATAACAAATTATGAATATTAAAAAAAAACATATATAGGTATAAAAAAAGCTTAAAAATACGGCAGTAACTTAAACTAAATTGGACTTGAAATATATTTTAAGAAAAATTTGTATGAGAATATTTTTAAAAATACGTTTGAAATCGAAATTTTTTTTTATGAATACGAAACTAAATTTTTTCATTCTTGATTAATAAAACTAAAATTAATTTGTTTTGAAATCCTGCCTTGTTTTTTATTTTCGGATATAGTGAATTATAATACATTATAACAGCAGTAATCCAGTAATCCGAATATCTCGTTAATCCGAATCAGGGTCTGCAATAATTAATACGGATTAGCGACTTGCTACTGTATATAAAACTCCAAATATTTCGGAAAATTGGAAAGACATATTCTTATGACTAAAGGCCATATTGTACATAAGGTAGCTTAAGCTTCGTTCCAAAACGACTTTAAGCTGTCCATAATATATTTACACAAACTTAAGATCCATCCCAATAAAAAAAATTATCATTTTTCGAAGCACTAATGATACATTTAAAAAATAAGCGCACAATTATGCGCTACGCAATAAGGCACACAGAGACGCAGTAAAGTAAGTGAAGGAATTCTTAACTAGTTTTATTAAAGAAATATAATATTTCAGGTGCCACGGCATTCCCTTACTACGAAACAAGTTTGTAAGGGAGAATACTTAAAAATAACTGTAAAAAAACATTCAGTGTGTAAAGCTGATATCTACGTTCACCAGTTTTTATATGTGTTAAATAAAGCGCATTTTGTGTCAAAAATGTATTGCCTCAAAGTGAGAGCTTACCATATGTGTAAAATTCATGCCTTTCGTAAGCGAAACTCTAACATTTCTCCCTTTCAAACCTGCTTTGTTTGAAGCTCAATTATTTGTTGGGATGTAACCATTGCTGCAAAATTGTGCAATATTTAAATTAAAAAGTACCAAAAATTACAGCCCCATATTTTTCTGTTTTTTTTTAATTTACAAGTTACGTTTTAAAACGACAAAAATTATTAATTTTTGTACTAACTATTAAAAAAATGTATACAAAATTAAAAGATCTATAATTCTACTTTTTCATTATCCATTTCCATTTATTTTATTTTTTAACACTTCACATGCAGCTGATTCCGTACTAAATGTGCGTTCAGTTAGGCACTTTTCTTAAGCAAATGAGCTCATTATTGGTTTGGCGCATATGCCAAAAAGTCGGAGTGGAGAAAAGCCGACAAAGAAGGTTTACATGAAGATTTCTCAAAATGTATACATATTTTTATATTTTCTCCGCTGCTTCCGGCATATGTTTTAAAGAAAAATGTAAATTTTTGTCAACTTTCATGAATGAAGTTAGAAGTTTATAGTATTTTATTGAAAGTGAAAAATATTATTTTGTGCCCCATACGCCACTTTTAAAAGAAGCTTTTTGTGCTGCATACGTATACTTATTGCAAGTTACTCAGCACTTGCTGCAATAAAAGTTTCTATAATAACAATCTAATAAAAAGTCGACATTGAAGATTTTTTTCTTTTATTTGGTTTTATTTTTATTATTTTATTTAACTTTTAGAAATTTTTACTGTTTATTAACACGTGTTATTTATTTTATGGAACTATTTTCTTCTTGTTGTCATTTTATTTTGTTTTTGCTCACATTTCAATTATTAGGTCTATGCAGAAATAAAACAACTGAAAAAACAACACGCACTTTGTTGTGTGTATAACATGTTGAAGATATCAAAAACAATTTCTACAGAAACAATTACATAAAAAAAACACGATTCTAAAAAATCAGCAGTCGTTTTGCGTAGACCTACTGATACGACACTGCTGTTGCTTTAACTACTTTTATCTCTTACGGCAATAAAGCAAAGCGAGATTGAAATTTATTTTGTACGTTTTTATATGAAGAATTTGGTGCAATTGCCAAATTGTGGCGTGTAGAGCAAAACAATACTTAAAAAAAACTTTAAAATAGTTGATATGGAGCAAAATCAATGCTTGATATCTCAGAAACCATAAAAAATTTCGCGAAACTAGTTTTGGAATTAGAAAGGGGGTTTAAAAAAAAATATATTCCTCATACCTAACTCATTTTTTTTAAATATGGTCTGTAGGTCAAACCAATAATGAGCTGACGATATGTGTATTTTAGTTGGTCCCAATATGTTTCATACTTATGTGTTCGCACAGTTGCTTAAGTTGACTTAAGCGGTCTCATGCATATTGTGGATTTATACCAGTGTTGCCAGTGAAATTTCGAGAAAGATACATTTTAGTTTCCAAAAAGATACACTTTTTCCCAAAAAGATACGTTTTGAAAAAAATTTGAAAATTCATTTTGTACATTTAATTAGAGTTTCTACGCGGGAAAGAATTCCCGGGAATCCCGGGACATTTTTTAAAAATAATCCCGGGAAATTTTTTCCGGGGATTTGCGGGAGTTTCAAATTAAATTTTTTGAAATTTTCAAATCAAAAACGAGCAATAACAATATATTCTTTACTAAAACTACATACAAATCAAACTATTTTTCCTACGCCAATAAATCAACGGTTTTTTTAATTGCTGATGAAATGTCTAAAAAGCTTCTTAAAGTAAAAAAGAAAAATGTTCACGATACACCATCACCAACACCAGATGATGAACCATCTACTATATTTAAAGAACACCTTGAAAACGCTATATCAATTCTAAAAAAATAAATGTAAAAAAAATACAAAAGCCTGAAAATATCTTAAAAAAAGAATTTGATGTCTATGAAGTCAGGGGTAACAGGCCAACAAATTTATAATCTTTGCATGATGAGCCTCTTACTATAAAACCAACGTCTGTAGAAAGAGAGAGCACGTTTTCGGTAGAAAGCAATATACATATCAGCAAGGATAAGAAATTGAATAGAATTTTTTAAAAGAAAATTAATTTTACCAAGTTGCTATTAATAACAACTACTAAATATTAATAAGTTTTAATAATTCGTGATCTCCAAAAAAAAAAAAAAAAAAAAAATTAAATATAGGCATTTACATACGAATGTAACAATTTATTTGGTTTTGTTTTGGTGGTCTGTGGAATTAATAGCGCTAATTTCTTTAGACTGTTGTATATGTGTATATTCTTTTAAACAAGTATAAACTTTTGTCTTGAACTCATTCAATGAAATCATTGTTGTATTCAAAGAATCCCGGGATTCCCGGGAATAAGATTTTTTTTTGTTCCGATTCCCGGGAACAAACAAAAGTCCGGGAAATTAGAAACCCTACATTTAATATTTATTTACATAACATTTTTATTTCATATTTAAATGAATATTGTTAAGAAAATGATTTCGTATAAATTCATTTTTATATTTATTTAAGTTATAAATATTAGGTACATATGTAATTTTAAAAAATACAGTTAGCAAACTTTAAAATTAATTATATGTAACTATCTTTGAATGTTATCAAAACAAATTCATTTTTGTAAAAATTAATATACGAGTTAAGGCGTTTATACTAAGGCGATTATATCAACGTTCATATAAATTTCCTGAAAATAAAAAAGATGTTCATATTTTCTCAGAACAACTTCGCACTTCTAGTAATCATCGATTTAGGTGGATCGTATGTTGCAACCCCTTAATGTTTTCTTTCACCATTATTTAACCTGCTTTCAAGGCGAATTCAGTAGAAGGTAGGGTTAAGTCAAAATATGGTGATTTTTTCGGTGGTCGACTTGTCAAAGTGTGTATGCAAACTAATTTTTTATATAAACTTACCTTTTTTACTAGCAATATTTTTGACAATCCGACCACAGAAGCAGTGTTGTTGTATAGTTGCCTCACCTTTTAGTCAATGCGCCTTTGCTGCTTTTGTATTAGTATTGAGTCGGCTACGATGATCAGTCTTAATAAGTTTTAGTTGGCTAAAATTTTCGAATATTTTTTTCTGTACATTTTGCGTACAGATTCAAAAGATACGAAAAATGTCAGGATTATACATGATACCTGAAGTAGTCAAAAGATACGAAAAATGTATCTTTCGTATCCTAACGGCAACACTGATTTATACATTTATATGTTATTTGTACACCCTCTCGTAAAATAAAGTGGTGGTGGTGGTGGTAAAAATCTACTGAGGTTAATATTTTTGACGAGGTGGTAAACTTGAGCCCTTTTCATTTCACAAAAGTTTTTGAAAAAAAAACAGTTTTTTGTAGGTAACTATTTGTTTTTTTAAATAACACGTAATATTTAAATTTAAAAAAAATTATTAATTAATTCAAGAAAAAATATGTAGGGGAGACTAAGGCTATGTTCACATTTGGCTTCTTAAACGCGTTTAAGCAGTTCGAACGTGATTAAGCTCTAATCACTTCAAAATCGAGATGATTACCCATCCATTAAAATGATTTGTTAATCACTTCGAATTGACATGATTACAACTAAATCACTTCATAAATCACATAGAATCCACTGAACATACCTCAAATGTAGAATCGCCAACATGATCGTGTACAACCGGCCAAGATTTCTGCTTAATGTTTTTATTTTTTTCCTTAAATAATTCATACATTTTCACAATTGCATCATTTAAATGATTAAAATAATCTTCTAATAACTTTATAAAAGTGTTTTTATCCATTTTAAATACTTTAAAGAAATAAAAAAAAATAATAATAAGTGTGAACTTAGCATAAGGCAGCTTCGGCCCTGAAGTACGTTTTCGATATAATACACTCCTTTTACATCACTTACTATTTATGTTGAAACCCTAATTGCCTTTAAAAATATATAGTCGACAAATGTTCCCCGTCTAATGCCTATCCTACCCCGGTATGGGGCACCTTCAGCGAATATTACTCTTTTTACTAATTCCAAAAAATATAACAGATACTCATATTCATCAAATTTTGTATCAATGTTTTATTATTCAATATCCCAGGACAAAAACAAGCGATACAATTTTTAAATCCGTTGCATTCTTCTAAGTTACAGTCCTTCAAAAAAGAGTCTAAGTTGCCCCAGTCTCCTCTTCTTTAATTCAAACCCACATTTTCTAAAGTCTAAAAAAAGAAATAAAAAATAAAGAACGAAAAAAAACATGTAATGAAAAATGCAAATCAGACTTTCTGTTACAATACAAACGGACATGCGCTGTTTTCCATTTAAGCCTACTAGGACCAGTGCAGCATATTTTCTGATTGACAAGAACGCAGCATTTCTCCGCACATGTTTAACTTACGGAAGCCGAAATATAAATTAATTATAAAAACAAAAACATACGAAGATTCAAAGCAGCGTTCTTAGTCCCAATTTCCACAATGCAAGTCTTATTGATAAACTTATCACATTTTCTTCTTTGAATCAGCTTCGGTGTTTCCACGAGTCAAGTCTTATTATTTATCTGTTATTCCATTTGTTTGAATGTATATGTGCGTTTTGACATTTCGCTTAAAACATATTTCTTATTAAAATATATTTAAATTCAAATTCGTGTTAATTTTTAATATTTATTAAATATGTACTATGTATATTTCTTTTGTTTTGTTAAAATAAAAAATATTCAAAAAATTTTACACACAAAAAATCACACACGCTACGAAATTAACTTTGTACAACGAAATTAAATATGAAAGATAATTGTCAAAAAAGACCTGCTGAAAATTACGAATGAGAAAACAAAGCGCATATGACGAGTACAGCAAGCTGAGTATTCGTTTCTTTTCCCCTAGTCACTCTCGCCAACAAAGTAGCAAGCTGATCAATAAGACTTGCATTGTGGAAATTGGGACTTAGTTTTGGGGATTTGTTCCCAAACAGGGGATTTTTTTGTAATTGGGCATACAAATTTTTTTAAAATCTCGAGAGGATTTTTTTTAGTAAAAATCACTTTTTCGCTTGGCATTTTTGGGGATAATAGATTATTATATGTACCATCAATGCAGTTCAGTGGCAAGACGGATTAGGTCAAGATGTGGGTACAAATTTTAGTCTCTTTTGGTAGTTCGAGAACTTTTTAAGAGCTTTGCTGAAATAGTTGTAAATATGCTTTCTGCACCAACAAAAATCGCTTGTATTGAACAAGTCCTTTATATAATGAATACAACCAAAATTCGGAAAAGAGTGCAGTACGAGTTATAAGAAGCTATTCTTAGAATAAATACTCACTTTGAAATTAATTCAGATTGATGTGACAAATTTACTCCATCTTCTTAAATAATACATACAAACAACATGTTAAATAACATTGCATTGGTAAATGAATCAGAATATTTTGATTCTGAAGTTTTTGATATGATAATCATTGATGCCTAATTATTTTTCTTGTGCGTTCTTTATGTTACTCTCTTTCTAAGCATTTATATCTACATAGATATGTTCTTAGAACTTAAAGTAGAAATAAAATTAGTTTTGATAATATTACACAAATAGATCTAATTTAATTAATAAATGTATGCATATTAATCTTTTGAAATTATATTATTTTATTCATAAGGATCTGTGAGGATTTTTGGCGATTAGAAAACAGCTATGTTGGGGATTTTTGGGGATGAAAAATCGCAAATTGGGAACCCTGATACAAAGGGGATAAGCTTTACATATTGCAAGTAAAAAAAGCAAATCAAAACACTTTATAAAGAGTGTCAAATTTGCCACCAACTCCGTTGTTGAAGGTTAAAAATTATAATTACCGCTCAAAAATATGAGCATTATCTTAAATTTAAATTTCTATTCCAAATAAGCTAATGAATCAGAATTTAAACATTTGCGATAACTGCAACTTTCAGATGATTAAAGATAACGCTCGCTAAATGTTTGTGCACACGTTTAAATTATATTTTCTAGAGCCAGAGGGTGGCATTTGCTAACAATCGACTACTTAAAAGCTTGTATAGAAATTGTCGTCGTTGTTTCAATACCAGCATTTAAAATCAAGTAAAAGCATTGAAACCTTTTTCCGGACGTGGTAATTGTATCAGAGCTATGGCCAATTATAGACCGATTGTAATAAAATTTGGAAAGGTGATTTAAATTGCAATAAAATATTTTGAGCCGAGATTTATCTTACTACCAACATAAGTAGATGGTTTATAGGCATAAAGGGTTAATTCCGGTAAGAAGTACGTGGACAGACAACCTGACAGCCGAGCTGACAGACATCATTCAAAAAGTTATTATGAGTAATAAACACATTTCTTAAAGCATAAAGATAATTTATTTAGCAATTTTATTCTAAAATGCTTGTGCTTCGATTGGTTTAAGCTCTTCTATTTTTAATTCCTTAGAATAAAGCAAACAAAAAAGCGATGTTAATCGTCAGCGGCGGCGCCTTTGCACAAAAGGGGGTCTTAAACCTTTTTTCCGCTATGTTTTGAAGCTATAAAATGGATTCCATACTAGATATTTCCTGACCATATATTCGCTGCTTCTCGCAGGATGAATATATCACTTAAGAATTTCATTATTTACACCATCAATTGTATCTGCTATTCTATTTGTTCTTCTCGTTGTCACCATACAAACTAAATACTTTCAATAAAATATCAATTCCTAATTGGAACCCACCCTTTTCAATCAACATCCTAAACACTCGTCTAACATAAAACTAATATTATAAGAATTATTGCCAAAAAGGGGGATTTCTTTACTAAATTAGTGCTTACAAAGGCTCTCAAACAATACTAAAACTTACAGTGACCGTAAAAGACAAATAATTGTAAGTCATGAATATTTTACAGAAAATTACAAGATAAACACAGCGGACACACATGTAAACAGGCATAAGTATGAATGTATAATTTTGTAAATTATTCCCAATGCCTAAAATTGTTTGTAACAAACACATGCACATATTTGCATATTTGTTTAAATGTATTTGTATCAATCAATATTTAAACTGTTGAGGTCAGTAATTGACAGTGGCAGGCAGTAAAATGTAAAAGGATATGAATGTTAATTTAACATCTTATTATGTATACAAATACCTTTGAATGTATATAAAGTATATACTGACATAAACAAATGCATCGACTGGTAGGTATTACGTGTAGTTAATAAGTAGTATGATTACAATAGTCATACAATTACGGTAAATACAGTAGATGTTAAAAGTACTAAAACATTTTTATGATGAAATGTTATCCTAAATGAATGTTATTTATGATTTTTTTTATACAAATGTATGCTCTAAAAATTTAGAAAATATAAATTTTGTATAAACAAGTTATTCGTTTTCCGTTTTCGCATCAGGCGATTATTTTTTTTTTTTCGCAACAAAAAACTGCAGATTAAAGATATTTGGTTCATAGAAAAAAATATCTCAAAAAAATTTTAAATAACACAGTTTGTTAAAAATAAAATTTTAATTCAGCAAACTTTTAATTTGATTCAATGAAAATGTAGTGGTGTGGTGGTCAGCTGTTTGTGAAACACAAACAGACAGGAACGAAAAAAAAACACAGAGTGGCCAGATTGCCAGCGGCGCTGGTATGCCCGAGTTTAGCTTGGCTGAAGCTCGCCGGATGGGGTGGTTCTTGCCGGCAACCTGTACCATACACACACACTGACACAAAAAAAAATCATACCAGCACAGTTTGTTAAAAATAAAATTTTAGGTCAACAAACTTTTTGTTTGATTCAAAGAAAAAATTTATCAAATTACACTTTGCAAAATAGCACTCAATAAAACATATTTAATAATGAAATAATTAAATATTTCTTCATATTCAATAAAAAAAATATTTGAATCAAAGTAAAGACCGTATTTTAACAAATCTTGTCCATTTTTAAATAGCCCATAATTCTCATTTGTTTTACAGTTTTATTTGAATATAACCAGTGAAATGCGCATAGGAACTTACTTATCCCCCCCATAATAAATTTTAGTGTTTTTATAAAAATATAAAAATTGAAAATTTATGAGATCATCATTAATAAATAAAAAAATAAAGATTCGATTAACATTTTGTTTGATTTATTCAACATTTTCAACAATTAATTTTAACAAATCAAGTAAAAATTTTGTTGAAAAAAATTATTTGGGCAACAACTTTTTTTATTGACTCAATAAACTTGGTTGTTAAATAAAAATTTAACAATTATACATACAAACTTTTTTATGAATACCGCAAAAATCGTCATCGCAGAAAATTCAAAAAGTTTTGTAATCAAATATGCGATTTTCGTATTCAAATATGAAAATTATTTTTTCCTGTGTTGCAAAAACCAAAGTCATTAACGGACAGTTTATCAGAATAATAAATTTATTTTATTCAGTAACAGGCAGTTATCCGATATATTAAGAAAACGGCCATTATATTGCTATATACCCTCCACCGTCAGGTAGAATATTTCAGGAGTGGACTTTATATGGGGTCTATGCTAAATAATGGACCGATCTTTACGATATTTTGTACTGTAATTTAAGGTCTTATGAAACTCTGGGCTTTATATCGGGCGTATGGTAAATTATGGACCGATCTTCACGAAATTTGACAGTGTGATTTCTAGTCTTAAAAAACAATGGCACACCAAATCTTACTATAATAGCCAAATTCTTTACGTTTTCAGAAGTACTAAAGTGTTTTCCGAGAATGGGTTTTATATGGAGCCTATGATAAATTTTGGACCTTTATTCACGAAATTTGACAGTGTGATTTCTAGTCATTTAAAATCATGACGGACCAATTTGTATTAAAACTACGCTATTCCTTACGGTTTAACGTGTACAAAAGTGTTTTCCGAAAGTGGGCGTAAAATATAGAACCTATAGTAATTTATGAACCGATCTTTACGACATTTTGTAGTACGATTTCTAGTCATATAGAACGAATGTTATGTCAATATGGGCATTCTGCCACTATTTATGTTAGTTTTTGTAACAAAATTATCAAATTTTTATGTTGCTGGTTCCACATTTGGATTCATTACTCTTTCTGCTACTCAAACGATTTCGCTGAATTTCAATCCCAAACTGCTTACTATAACTTAAAACAATTTTACACCAATATTGTTCTTTTTCTTAAAGATTCTTTTTAAGGGAGCGTGTTTTCAACAGACTGATAGACAGACGGACGTGACTAAAACGACTTTAAATTGCTCAAGGACCTAGAATATGTCTGTGGCAATAAATAATAATGGCATAAGTTGACATTAGTGCTCTTTTCATTTTTTTTACATCTTCTTATCATCTTTTTCAAGATCTATCACTGAGCTAAATTCCAAGTATAAAACTTTATTCTCAGGGAAACCAGAAATATGCTCCAAAAAAACAAGTTTTATGCGCTTTAAATAGGCAGTAAAAAATTGAAAATTGTTAAAAACGAACGAAAACATTCAAAAATTGATAATTTGAAAACAAAATATTCAACTATTAATTGCAGTTTCATTTAACAAAAACAATCCTATTATAATCAGTTGGGCACATCCCGGCTCACAAAAACAGAGTTATGTGAAGAGGTTAAAATTAATATGAGTTATTTGTGCCGAATATTATCTAGATGTTAACAACCATATAAGATTTTTGTCTTTAAGGGATTTAACGGTCGCTAAATTGTTTATCAATGTTAACATTTAAACGGAAGTTATAGCTATTTATATTTAGATGGAAGGTTTGGGCAAATGTAAACTGATTCGGAAAGAATTTAATTTGCAGTAAAATATTTTTGGGGCGAATTTAATCTACTAAATACCAACACGATTAGTTAGAGATAGTTTACCGACACAAAGACTAGACAGAAAAAAATAATTTGCATATTTGAATACAAAAATCGCCTATTAAATTAAAAAAATGTTTGAATTTTCTGCGATGGCGATTTTTGCGGTATTGATAAAAAAGTTTGTAGGTATAGTTATTAAATTTTTATTAAACAACCAAGATTATTGAGTCAACAAAAAAAGTTGTTGCGCAAAATAATTTTTTTCAACAAAATGTTGACGTGGTTTGTTGAAAAAAATTGTTGGACATTTTGAATAAATCAAACAAAATGTTTATCGAATCATTATTTATTTATTCATTAATTATGATGTTCTATATTCTCGATTTTTAGTCTTTGACAAATACACTAAAATGTATTGTTGGGGGATAAGCTAGTTCCAGGCCAGATCAACAGGAAACCTTTTTCCAAAGGCTTTGGAAAAACTGAAGATATTATATAAATTAAACTGTAAAGCGAATGAGAATTATGAGCTTTTGCAAATTGGACAAGAGTTTTAAAAATAATAAAGTAAAGACTTTTATTTAAATATTTTTTTTATTAAATATGAAGAAATATTTAATTATTAAATATGTTTTATTGAGTGTAATTTTTGATAAATTTTTTCATTGAATCAAGTAAACAGTTTGTTGACCTAAAATTTTATGTGAAACAAACTGTGTTGTTAAAAATTTTCCTGAGATATTTTTTTCTGTGTATAATTAAGAAAGAAGTTTTTATTTGGAATATGTAGAATTATAGACCGATTCTCACAATTTACATTACATTCGTTCTTGGTACAATTAAAATGTATTTACCAAATTTGGTGAAATTATCTATCAAATTATCAAAGATTGTACTTTGCGCACAAGGTTAACATTGACAGGCAACCAGCCAGACTGATGGATGAATATTGTAAGATCACTTTAAAAATTGAATCTGAGTCGATCGGTATACTAAAAAATTGGTCCAGATTTCTTTATATTACACACATCACCAAAAAAGTATATAAATGATTTTTCCTTAAGATGGTATACAGTTAGATATTTGAACAGAAAAGCCAAAATTTCGCAAAAAAATTTTTTTTATTTGCTGCGAAAGCTCTTGTAGGCATCTAAAAATATTTAACATGTATCAAAATATGCCTCAAAAAGGCAAAATATGCGCTTATAACTTTAAAAATGCTGCAAAAAGAATCTTTTAGCTAAATTATGCAAAAAAAATGCCGCAAACAGTAAAATATGCACTAACAAATCGATGCCAAATTTCATAAAAAGATCTAAAACGGAAAAATATATTGTTTCTGCCATCATTGGTCGCACAAGGAAAAACATGCTATTGCATATCTATGGTTTCCCTGGTTATTATTTATAAAACTATACGCATTTATATATTAACTTACACAACAAAACACACAAATTATTTTAGGCAAAACCCTTAATGTCTCAAAACAGGAAATTTCGACTTAAGCCATTATTATTTATGTGGTCTTAGATGGATATAAAAAACGTTTCACAAGGAATGACAAACTTAGTATACCCTCTTCACAACTTGTTGTTCTAAATTAAAGCAGAAGCTAGAGGAAATCAGCTTGAAGGTTTCTTGCAATAAATTCTATTTATTTTCATTACGATTTGTTTTCTGAAATCCTCTAGATTTTCTTATTAAACACTTTTTATTGCATTAAAGAACCAGTGACTGCCAATCGTTGATATTTTTGAACAGTTCCAAAAAATAACTTTTTCAAAACTTTTGTTATTTCAAACAAATTTCTTATTTTTACATAAATTAATTATACTGCTCACTGTATAAGCTGATACATACGACTATGTATATTAAATTGTATATTTTTAAGCAAAGGTTTTAACACTACCCTGTAGGAAAAGTCAATAGTGAAACTGTACTAGTTCACTATTGAGTTTGTCCCCAGTACTACCGGTTAACTGTAGACCAGAAAATTCATTCTGCTATAGATATTTAGTATGTCCATGTGATTGAGAATCCACTACTGACCTAAGAACTATTGACTCGGTAGTTTTTGTGGATCCATATGGTAACACTCGAATCAGAAATTATGTAGTAAATTTTAATAGTTCTAGTCTACATATTTAAAATTGTTGTACAAATAACACAGTAGATAAGGCAATTCATCAAATCCAAATACTTGCATACATTTTGATTTATAAAAAAAAACTTGTTGTTATTTTATTAAATAAAAAAGTCCGAATTTTCAATTTTTAGCTTTTAAAAATTAACTGAAGGAAACCTGGGTCTAATAACAACTGAGAAGTATAATTCCTATAAAAATTGAAAAAATAATAAAAAAGACTGTTATGAATTCGTAGTCGTACCAAAAATGTACTAGTTACATTTTTCTACCTAGTCAATAGTACCACATCAGTAGTAGATTTCCAATGACACGCACATGTTAAATGTCTATAGTAAATTACATTGTCTTGGGTATAATATAATAAATCACTAGTACTTGTGACTGTGTCACTAGTGAATCTGTACTGTCACTAGTGAATCAGTACAGATTCACTAGTGACATTTCCTGCAGGGTTATCTCATGTTTCTCAGAGACAGATTAAAGTGTATACTCTTTGTTGACAGTATCACAAAAAGGTCACCAAAATAATCGAAAAAAGTGGCGACTTGGAGACACTTGATCCCACGTTTCCTGCAGGGTACATACAATGATATAATACAAGGTGAATATAATTAAAATGAATTTCAGAACAAACACATATGTATAAGTATTTTTATTAAAATTTACAATACGAATGAATATAAGGATATAGTTTACATTTTGTATACTATTATTGCAATAATTAACAAATGTCCACTCTCATCTTTTAATCCTTTCATTTTTATGTTATTTATTATCTTTAAATTTAAACAATATTTTATATTATATTTACGAAATTATTTTTTTCAAATCTAATTATTAACGCGGAACAATAAAGTTCTATCCGAAAAATGTTTAGAAACTATTTAAAAGTTATATCCTGACATTTTGTTCCCGTTTATTTTTTCGCTATAACTCCGATTAAATCGTATTTCGTACCAAAATTATTTTCTTCCATCTAAGAGTGCTAACAAATATTTTGCTCAACTTTAATATTTTTAAATTGAACTTAATGTTTTGGAAAATTTACTTGCGAAAAGTAATCGATATTGTTAAGTTAACTGGTAAATTGTATACTTACAATAATTAACAACAAAATAATATACATGAGTACAAAAGTAAGAAAAAAAGTGTTTCTAATGAGCTTAAAACATTTAGCCTTAGACAAATGGAAAAGACACAAAGTCTGCGACGAACAAAGGTCATGGTTGAGTAACAAGAAGGAAACAAATGGAATGAAAAAAGACGCAAAAAACAAAAAGCAAACAACTTTTTTTTTTTTGGAAAATAACAAAAGACGATAAAATTACATTACGTTACACAAAATACTTAAAATGGTTAAAGGAAAAAGGGGTTAATTAACACGATAATTAGTGCGTAATCCAATACATCAACAGACAGCCAGCCGGTATACAAAAACAAAAATACAGAGCGATGGACAAGAAAAAGAAGAGTCTTATTTAATAGACATGCAACTCAGACTAAATATATGCGAAGAAGTGCGAGCAATAACAACAATTGGCTTAAAGGAACAATAAGTAAACAGAATTAAATACCAGCAAAGTGGCGTTAAAGTAACAACTTAAATGATACTTTATTTATACAGTGGAACATCGATTATTAGAAACATACATTGCTGAATCTTATACCGTGTTCAGATATGCACCTTAATTGAGTTTTACGCAATAAATGACATTATTGAGCTCAATTATCCACATAAAATTGCAATTTAGTAATTGCTCAATTAATACGAAATTGTTATAAATATTGAGTAAAATTAAAATGCGACCCTGTCACAAGTGTGTTTATTGAGCATAACACAGCTTACTAAGCAGGGTTTTGACATTTGGCAACTGAAATTACAACAAAACAAATGCCCATCAATTAGGTCGTTGCAGAAGCCAGATGTTTTTTCCTTAAAGATGTCAAAACTTGTTTACATTTTGCTTATACATGTACATTTTTGTTTACGTTGATTGTTGTATGAAGTAGTAATATAAATTGAGTTAGCTAAATTGTGTATATGTGAACAGAAAGATAATTATGTCAATAAACCGAATATTGACTCAATAAAAAAGGTATATCTGAACACGGTATTAGGAAACACTTCTAAAAAATGTTTGGAGTCAATTGGTTTTAATATTCATATGGCCGTTTTCTTATTAGACGATTATCTGTTTTCCAAACGAAAAACTGCGGAAATTTGGAAAATGATGTTTTTGTGCGATTAAACGATTTTTGCTTTTTTATTGCAACAGTGTTTATTCCTTCGTACCTTTAAAATTCCAAATATATTTTTGTAGGTGCTGAGGACTCTTTAGCACTAGATCCACACCCAGAGAAAAACATGTTTAAATGTGGTCACCTCCAACAATACTATGTTAAACATATTATAGTCCTCCATGAAGAAGCCACAGCCATATTATGGTTGCCTCCGAACATGTTATGGTTAATAATAACTATTATATGTTTAACACTTGGTTTTCAATCATAGCATTTTGCTCTTGAAAAAGAGGAAAATACTATTGTTAATTTAAAAACAAATTATTGTCATATTTAACCATAACATGCTTAGAGGCAACCATAATATGGTTGTGGCTTCTTCATGGAGGACTATTTTAACCATAACATGGTTGCCGGTGACAAAAATATGGTTAAATTAAACATAATATGGTTAAAATTTTCTCTAAACAAAGTATTGTTGTAGGTAACCATATTTAACCATGTTTTTTCTCTGCGTGCATATAAGTAATCCGAATATGATAAAATGGACTTAATGTACAACTCTGCTGAAAAAGTTCGATTTTAATAACGAACTTTTTGTGTTATAAAAGGTTACCAGTTGGGTACTACTCAATTATGTGTCATTTTGCCCAAAAATTTAGTAGATTTAATTGATACCCAACAAGTTTAAAAGACAGTTTATGGAAAAGTCAAAATATTGAAAAATTTTGGGAGCTCGAATTTCAGGAAACAAGTTGTTATGAGTTCGAATATTTTATATTTCAAAAAATAGATTGATTCAATTTTGACGTTACGTAACGTACAGAAAATGTATAACGTATTTTTTCAAAAATTAATTTTAACAAAAATAATGTAAGAAACAAAAACAAACCTTGATTGCACAAACTTTAACAATCATAAGAATTGGCTTTAAATTTATATGAATTTTATTTTGTTTTCTGTTTCTTAAATAAGTATTTCCTTGTAATATAATATTTTGGTTTTTATTGAAATTTTCTATATTTAAAAATTTTAAATACATTTTTGGGTTTTATATTAAATTTTGGCATTTTTGTAGAAAAAAGATTTAAAACAAAAAAGTTTTTTTTCAAAAATAAGAAGTTTCTTAAAAATTATGTATGGCAACACTGATTGTAAATAAAACAAAAAATGCTCAAAGAAGTATCTAAATATTTTTAATTATGATAGAAGGATCTATGACAATTATTTCTGAAACAAAATATCGGCCAGATGCTCGCCACGACTTCAGTGACATACCTCTATCCGATTGATATTTTCAATGACTCTTAGACATAATTGAGGTTCAATGTCGTTTATGTTCCGAATTATCTCATACATAAGTATAACATCAATGGTTGATGTTATTTATTAGCAAATAAAATTTTATATTTTTATTTAAGAGGTTTATCATTTATTGATTGTCTATCAGGTTCTCTACGCTTCAAATTATTAAAAAATGCAATCTCATCTTAATCTTATTACAAATTACAATGTTGCCACTTAATTGCTAATAACAATGTTGTCAACTATAAATAATCCTAATAACTACTTATTACATGCTTTCTTTTTTTTTAATTTTTTGTATTTAATTTATTTCAAAAATTCCTTTCAACAGACTAGCGTTTTGGCCACATATAAACTGCATAGTCCCCACCATAACGCGATGGGGGCTTAATCACGCACTCTGGAGCATTTGATTCACTCGCTTCGTGAATTTTTTCGTTCAAGGTCCTCCCCATAGGAGATTCCGCATTCACCGATTCAGTTGCGTTACTATTATCTTGATCAATACTTCTTCGCTTCACCTCAGGAAAACTCACATCAGTTACAATATCATTATTTAACCCATGTCGATTAGAGGCTGGACTCTGTGTTTCCCTGCGGCCTGCGTCAATATTGTTTCTGTCACCCACACAATCCTCCTCAAATGCAAGGTCACTAGCATTGAAGTCATTGTTCCTTGTTTTAACAATAAAACGTCTGTTACGCCTAAAATAATTGTTAAAACTGTCCCTGATTATGTATGATCTGCCATTAAAAGATGATACAATTTGACCATAATTCCAATTTTTTCCCCTGTTTTTTAAACATTATTAGGTCACCCGCCTTTAATACTGGTAACGATCTTGCGCTCCTATTATAATAATATTTTTGCCTTTCCTTTTTTTTATACAGCCTGTTTGAAATTTCCCGTTTATCTATTCTATTCCTGGTTAACAAGGAATCACTTACTGGTAACTTTGTCTTTAATAATCTCCCAAAAAATAACTTGGCCGGAGCGACGTGCATGTCCGCCAAGGGAGTGGTGTTATAATCTAGTAGATGATATTGAAAACGGTCAGCTTCATTCATTTCAAAGCAGCGTTTAATAATATTTTTTGCTATTGCTACCCCCTTTTCAGCCAACCCGTTGCTTTGAGGGTACCCTGGACTTGAAAATTTAAACTGTATGTTATACTCATCCGCGAAACGCTTGAACTCCACTGAACTAAATGGACTGTTGTCACATTTAAGTATCGTTGGGTATCCTATAATATTAAATTTTTGGCTAATTATATTGATGACATGACCAGAAGTCTTATTCTGTATTCTAGCTGACAAGAGGAAATTTGAATAGGCGTCAAACAGTGCTATGTAATCTCGTCCTGCGTACTCCAACAATGTGAAATGGATATCTCGGAGGTTCCTCCTGCACTTAAGGCTCTTTCCGTTGGTTCCTTTTAAATTTCTCACAAATCCTACATGACGACACTACATCCTTGATGTCTTTATTCATTCCCGGCCAATAATATAACTTTCTTGCACGAGCAAGCGTTTTCTCAATGCCAAGGTGCGATGAATGTAACCAATTGAGTAATCTACGTTGCATGCCCGAAGGAATTACTAATCTATGATTTACAAATAATAATCCATTCTCGACATGTAATTCAGTCTTCAATTTAAAGAATTGTTGGCTTAACGGATCTAAACGATGGAATCTCGGCCAACCATTTTCAATGTTCCCACGAACACGTGAATATTCTGAATCATTTTCCAGTACGCCCCTTTAAAAATTGTATTTCTGTTCAGTGAGACAAACAGATCTCATCACCATGCGTTGTAGACGCATGGTTCCATCATCGATATCCCGTTTGACAATGGCTTCCAGGGGCTTGTGATCACTCTCTACAGTGAATTCCCTTCCGTACAAGAAGAAATGAAATCTTTGACAGGAAAAAACAATCGCTAATAGTTCCTTTTCGATTTGTGCCCACTTCTGTTCACTCTTGCTGAGTGTGCGAGAAGCAAATACAACCGGATGTCCATTCTGAGTTAAGACACAACCCAACCCATTTTTAGAGGCATCAGTTTGTATAACTACTGGTAAATTTGGGTCATAAATAGCTAAAACAGGTCCCGTTGACACTAATCCAAGTAAATTCTCAAATTCCTTATCATGTTTTTCTGTCCATTCAAATTCTACATCATTTCGGGTCAGATTACGTAACTCAGCCGTTCGTCTTGACAGGTTAGGAATAAATCTGGACAAATATTTTAAAAGTCCCATAAACCTTAACACATCAGATTTATTATTAGGTTTCTTCAATCTTAAAATTGCCTCAACATATTTTAAGTCCGCTTTGATTTTCCCTTCCGATAAAATATTTCCCATGAATTTAACTTCCCTCGGACGATATTGAATTTTTTCCGGATTAAACTTAATATTGTTCGCTTTGGCCCGATTCATAACTAAATTCATGATTTGATCATGTTCTTCCTCACTGTCAGCGCAGATCGCCAAATCATCAAAATAAACAAGCACTCCTTTTATGTCCCCAAAAATTCTAATCATTTCCTGCTGAAACATTTCAGGGGCACAATTTAGGCCAAAGGGCACGCGTAAAAATTTAAACCTCCCAAAAGGTGTTAAAAATGTTGTCAGGTCTGAACTTCTTTTGTCCAGTTCCATATGCCAGAAACCACTTTTCAACTCTAATACAGAGAAAATTTGTTTAACTGCGAGATTCGAAATAAGATCATCAATTGTCGGAATCAAAAAATATTCCCGCTTTATACACTCATTCAAAGCTTTTGGGTCTAGACATATTCGAATTGTACCATTTGACTTGTCTACCAGTTGTAAGTTATTGACCCAATCCGTAGGATAATCAACTTATGATATGATTCCGTCTTCTACCATTATTTCAAGTTCTAGTTGATGTTATTTATTAGCAAATAAAATTTTATATTTTTATTTAAAAGGTTTATCATTTATTGATTGTCTATCAGGTTCTCTACGCTTCAAATTATTAAAAAATGCAATCTCATCTTAATCTTATTACAAATTACAATGTTGCCACTTAATTGCTAATAACAATGTTGTCAACTACAAATAATCTTAATAACTACTTATTATGTTAAATGTTCTTGGCTTATTGACGTACACTTTTTATACCCTCCATTTGTCATTCCGTGTGAAACTTGTTTATTATTCATCTCAGACCCCATAAAGTATATATATTCTGGATCCTTGAGTAGTTCTAAGTCGATTAAGCCATGCCCGTCTGTCTGTCCGTCTGATGAAAATATACACACTTTCGAAAAACTCAAAATAAATGAACAAACTTGGTGTCAAATTGCTTGAGTTATCCTAAGAAGTTTGGGATTGAAATCCAGCAAAATCGGTTCATTAGGATCAGAGCTATGAATCACACTACCACCTTAAAAAATTGAAAATTCTGTTACAAAAACTAACATAAATGGTGAAAGAATGCACGGAATGATATAAGATTTTGCAAAAATTCGTCTTATTCGACTTGAAATCACGCTGTAAAATTTCGTGAAGATCGTTCCATAATTTACCCTAGGCACCATATAAACCCCACTCCCGGAAAACAGTATAGTACGAATAAAACCCTAATTTATAATGCTATCATAAGAAATTTGGGCTCGTCACAGTTTTATAGGACTAGAAATGACACTGTAAAATTTCGTGAAGATCGGTTCATAATTTGCCCTAGCCCCATATAAACCCTGGAACCAAAAAAGAGTTTAGTACGCATAAAACCGTAATTATTAACGCATCATGAGAAATTTTCGCACATCACAGTTTAATAGGACTAGAAATGACACTTTGCAATTTCGTGAAGATCGATCCATAATTTAGCATAAGCCCCGTATAAACCCTACTCCCGGAAAACAGTTTAGTACGCCTAAAACCATAATAAGTAATCAGAATAAAATGTAATACTTCACAGTTTTTTATGACTAGAAATCACACTAATAAATTTCGTGATGATCGGTCCATAATTTACTATAGGCCCCATATAAAGCCCACTCTGGTAAATTAATTAAATACGCCTAAACCTTAGCAGATATAGATATTTGGGTAAAATTTCTTCCAACTTATCTTCATATGGCCGGAAAAAATGTCATGCAATTTTGTGATATACGGTCCATAATAAACCCCAGATCCCATTTTAGCAGCCTTCTGAAATTCACTGTAAACACTAAAACTAATTTTAACGCTGTATTTAAATTTATGTTTTCTAATACCAGATATCACTCTGCAGAATTTCGGTATGATTGGTTCATGGCTTACCATGGCTCCAATATAAATTGCCCTTCTGAAAATCATTTAAGTTCGTCTTAAACTGTAACTAATCATGATATTTTACTTAAGCTAGTTAAAATTGCTAAAAAAAAGCATGAAAAAGCTGATTACTGTTTTTACAAAGATACACTAAAAAAAATAGATATCATAGAAATATAACTCCTGAAATATTCGAACTGTTGGTGGAGGGTATCAAAGATTCGGCACAGCCGAATATGGCACTCTAACTAAATTCAACGGTGTCAAATTACTATTAACATCGCCGCGACGTGACATAACACGGACATTGATTTTCTCTCGCTGTGTGGCAAATGGCACCATCCTGTTGGAATGACATATCGTCCAGGTCCATATCATCAAATTCAGGCCACAGTAAGTCCGTTATCATCTTGCATTCACTGTAACTGCTTGGCCGACCGAAGAAGTACGGCCCCGATGACGCACAACAAACTGAACGAGCACGCAGAGGTGCTTTCACATTTACTACAGACCCGGTTTGCTAAAATTCTCCTGATTGTGAATACATTTGGTCGATTATGCTGACCAAAAAAAATCACGAAGTGCCCGAAATGCATTTTGATTTGAACGCCCATTTTCGTAAAAGGCTTCAACAATCTTAACTCGCTGCTCAATTGAATTTGTCAAACAATAAAACAAAGAATTGTCAAATTAACTTGGAAAAAAACCTTGACCATAAGGGCTGACTCACAATTAACATCGTGCATTAGTTAGACCACCCTTTACCATAAAGGATACAGAGTGTTTTTAGTTAGCGATTCGGGACTTTGAAATTTGGGAGTTCGGAATTTTTATCAATTATAATACATATATCAATTAGTAAAAAAATAGTTGTTTTACTAGATTTTTTGGCCGTTAATTTTGTATATCTTAGTTTTGTTTATCAAGTTGGTCAAAAAGAAACAAAAATCGCCAAAATAATGTTTCTAAACAATGGTAAAAGTGAGTTATTACCCAAAAATTACGAAAATTCGCCAAAAAAATGGGTTATATTTCATGTGCAAATTCTCCCAAATTTGTATGGGAAATTTTTGGCCGAATTTTCACACATTACTTTGGGCGAGTTTGCTTTGGGCCATTTAGCCTACAGCCAAACGAATATTTAATGTAAAATAAATTTCTTTGGGAGTTTAATTTTTAGGGCCTTTTTTCATTCCTTTTCGATGGACTGTCTTTGAGAGTTATTTAGGTAATTTCTTTGGAATTTGTTTCATTTTTGATTTGGGAATTATTTAATTTTTTGTGGGATTTCATTGGGAGTTATTGCACTGGGACTTATTAAACGGAGCCTTTGTTACGGTTTTAATCCTCTTCAAGTGTTTTTCAAGAATTTGCTTTATAAGGGGCCTTAAGTAAATGTATAGTCTTAAATCTTCTATGGGGCACATTTTAAATTATAGACCGATCTTTTGGAAATTTAGTAATGTGATTTCTAGTATTATCAGACTATGACAAACCAAATTTTATAACAACAGCATTATTCGTAAAGATTTTGGCGTACTAATGTAATTTTCTAAAGTGGGCTTTATTTGATTTTATTTATATGATTTCGAGTCATATAAAACGAGTTTATGAAAAATTTAGTAAAAATGGGTGCATTCCGCCACCAATTTATGTTAGTTTTTGCTAGTTTTGTTCCACATGTATGTTACCTCTTTGTCTACTGAACCGATTTCAACAGACAGGCGGATATACAGATGGACATGGCTTAGTTGACTTGAAATTATTCAAGGATCCATCCACATGTATTAATTTTTTTGGGGTCTAAGATGAATATTAAAAAAAATTGTTTCACACGGAATGACAAACTTAGTAAACCCTTTTTTCAATTAATGGTGGAGGGTATAAGAAACTGCATGCCAAACAAAAATAAGAAAGGGAGACGACACATACAACACATAATGTTGACAATTTTTTGTGTACAAATTTTTTTCCTGGACTAAATACCTGGGTAGTATCACTTGATAATATATTTATTAGCGCACTAGAATAATAGTAGTTCTCTGATAATATCTAAGATATTTATTTCTGTCATTTAAATTGTAATAGACATTTCGAATTAATTCCAATTTTCATAGAGTTTGGAATTTCTCAAAATTTTTGATTTATTATTTAATTAATTTTACGTAATATTAATATTTTTTATAACCTGTGTTTTTTAATTCCTTATAATTTTTACCTGAAATGTTCATACCACACAAACATGCATTTGGATTTATAATTTATATCTGAAAGCACTTACAAGCAAACATTAACAATAAGAGATGTCCAAACACATCAATATTTATATGATCTTAATTTTAAAATGATTTTAGTGGCGCCCAATTAAAATTTACACCACATACTACAATCACACACATGCGCAAGAGCATCAATAAAAAAACGCCAGCACCTCCACCTCCAGCTCCACCACACAAACCATCAACAACATTTGACGTTTTGGTAAATTTCACTTGTGAATGGTAGTTTTCTGGTTTCATATGATTTCATCTCAAACCACTCATAAACCATAAAAATCACAGCATCTTTCTTTTTTCTTTCATTTCATTTAGTATATTCTTGTTTGTTTTTTTTTTTAGTTTGTTTGGCATATTAATGTTAAGAATTCCTATAAAAATGTCAGCTATAAAAGGTTTCAGTCAGTAAAGTCGTTGTCATAAATTTTGGGGATGTGAAACATCTTTAGTTTGCAAATGATTTTAACATTTGCTTCGCGGCATTGTTAATAATATCATGCATTTGCTTAAAAATAATTATTGTACGAAATTATTAAACTATTATTAAATTGCTGGTTTACAGTGGAACAAAATAAAGTAAGCTATTGGAAATGTTTTTGATCACAACCATTTAAAATATCCAACAGCATTTATTCTCTCAAATTTGCCAACTTTTTTAGTTATAAAAAGTGTTCAAAAATTGAGGTATCATTTTAATTTTAATAAATAAAACAGTTTTTTTTTTTTTTGAGATATTAATTCAGTTTATTACAAATAGGATCAACTGTTGCACTGTCGACAACCCATCCACAGATGCTAAATTTTAAAGAAAAGAAAACTAAATTTCAGAGTAAAAATAGCTGTTTTCCTGGGATCCCGCAAAAAAAAATCCCGGGAAAGCGGGAAATAAAATAATTGAAATTCCCGGGAAAAAACCCTAGTATCAACAAGCTCTTCTAACATTCTTAAATTACTCAAAGTTTTTTGAATAGAATTCTTAAGCTAGATGCTCCGGGCTCCCATCTGGTTACTACTTGCTGCAATGGAAGGGGAATCAAAGGATACATTTCATTAAAAATTGCAATATTATCCAATTGGATTTTAATTTCCTCTGCGACGCGTTATAACCCATGTGCCAAGCAAGTTACTTGTTACAGTTTTGGGAATAATATTTTAAACCCATTGGAAGCCTCAAAAAAGATGGTCTTTTTTGTAGAAATCTTGAATATTTAAAGCAAAGCTCCAAAATAATTTATTTGTTGATTTTAAAATTTTTTTGGGAGTTTTTTTTTTGTGCATTGAAAAACTTTTTCTTATAATATGAAAATGAAAAAAAAATAACTCAAAAATGGCAAAATATTTAAAAAAAATGCGTTAAAAACCTAAATATGCAAAAATATGCGTTTTCACCAAAATATGCAACAATATGGAAAAACAAATCAATGCCACTTTAACGCAAATTTGATGATTCGGAAAGATAACACTGTGAAAGAAGTTGACACTTCTTTTAATTAAAATTTAATTAAAATTTTTTTGACTTTTGTGAATAAAATCAAAAATTTTAATCATATATGGCTTGTTTTGTTTGGAGCTTCGTTTTTTATATGTCTGCAGAGAATTAGAAGCCTAGCTGCATTTAAAATTTTTTATCAGTATTTAAAACACAAAAATTTCGAAATTTTGATAAAAAAAATTAATTTTTTTTTTCAACAAAAAAAATTATGTTTTAAAAACGACAGCTCATATTAGAAAAAAGTTTTACTTTTCTTAAACGAAATTTTATTGCGGGATTTCGGATTTGGTCGACATCGTTCTTAGATTATCGACAAAAACATGCATTTGCATGGAAATCGCATCCCTACTTATAACATTGGAAAAGAATTTCATAATCCTAGCGTATTTTGCATGGCCGCTATAGTACCAAGATTCTTATTTCTGAAGGCCATTTTTGTGGGGGTCCAGGAAAGTAAGTGACCTATTTTGTTCAGTTTTAGGACCGTTAACACCTTGTACATAACAACTTTTGTTTAAAACTTTGTCCCCCTAGCTTAAATTGTCCAGACGTTAATATTCCAATCGATGTTAACACTATTTCTTAGTATGTCCCACTGTCCTTCCCTCTCTGTAGCTTTGTCAACCATCTGTACTAATACAATAAATGTTACAAAGAAATGCATGTTGCATACAAGTTAAATGTATTGGCAGTATATGTTGGTTTCCCAAATAAAAAGGTAGTAAGTCCAACAAAGATTTTTTGAAAGTTTGTCAAAATATTTTATTCGTGCAGTTATTTAATGGTCATCATAATTTAGTTTTCATTCGATTTGATTCATAAAAGTTTTAATCGTTCTTGCGAACTTGTGTGTGTTTTATTTTTTACTTGTCGTCTTGTTCTTAAATTGTTTATGATTGTCGATAAAAATGTTTGTTTTTCTGTTTTTTTTTATTAGTTTAAATCAAAGTTTAACGTTAAAATCATAAACTTAAAAATTTATTAATTTTTTATGAATTTATCATGGAGTAAAATTTTAAAAACATTTCTTAATTTTGGTATTTAACGATCGCTGTGCTTTTCATTTAAATGAGTCTGCTTGTCGTTTGTTTACAGTGAAACTCCAGCCGATTTATGATTGACCATAATAATTTTACTAATGGGTTGAATTTTATTAGAAAGTTGAGAAAAGGTGAACTTATCGAAAATATGTATTTTTTGATTAAATTGTGTATAATTAAATGTGACATAATTTAAATAGATTTGTAAAAGTTATTTGTTGAGAATAAAAAAATAAAAATCACTTAATCAAAAAGTTTATAAAAAGGTAAATATTTTATTATCATAATTATTTAACTCATTGCTGAACTAAGCTACACCTACTGCATATAAACAGCAGTTAGTTGTTTGGATAAATTTTATAGATTACTAGCTAAGCCCAGTGCGCTTTGCGAACCTAACTCGCTTCGCTACAGATCTTTGTAATTCATTCATTTATTTATTGATAATGTAATCAATGGTAGTCGAACCATAATGCACGATATTAATTGTGAGTCACACCCCTTACGTCAAGTTTTTTGCCCAACGTAATTTGACATTTCTTTATTTCGCACGCAGAGAAAAAATATGGTTGGGCATGGTTACGGAAATTACTCTTATTTATTGTAACAATATATTGTTGTCGTACACAAAAAATTTTTGTTTTTTTTTAATATCAGCAATATTATAGTTTCTGTGAACATATCAATGTTAAGCGCAATTATAAATTTGAGTATTGTTGACTGAAAAATAATCATTTTTCTAACAACTAAATAATGATAACTTTGAAAACATTTTTAATTACTCACAATCATTTCATGATATTTAATAGCCATAACATGATAACTTTCTATACGTGTACTCATAATATGTTTAAGATGCAATCAAAATATATTTACTCTAATAACACTGGTCTACAAATTTGGAAAAAAAAAATTACGAATCTGGCATAAAAATTGGGTTACCACGTCTTGTTCATTTTTTATCGCATGCTGGCAATACTGTAAAACAGTCAATACTGACACGACAATTTCAAAATTATTTATTTGACAGAAGCCGACATTTTGTGTGTTACTGACTCAAGCTATTTTTGCTTTGTGTGTGGTGAATATTTGGTTGAAAAATAAAATCAGAATCATTAAAATATAAATATTTACATTATTTTGGTTATGCAGGCAAAAACTTAGACAAACCGTGGACACCGACAATGTTTTGCATATTCTTCATTCGCATTTATTTTTTTTCCAAAAAAAAAACTAGGTGCAGTGCTCACCAAAATTAAATGAAAATGATTTAACAGGGCTGCCAGGTACTTTTTTCCTTGTCCCCAAAAAATTAAAAAAATATCCCCAAAAATCCCCAAATCCCCAAAAAACAAAATCTTAAAAAGTTAATATATGTTTTTTTTGTTTTTTTTCTGACCAACTTTTAAATTTTTTTAAAAAAAATAGTTAGAAAAATGTTAGTAAGAAATTCCCAAAAATCCCCAAATAAAAATTTTTAGTCAAAAAAATAATTTTATTTTGTTTGTAGCGACTGGTTTCGGCATGTTTCTTAAATCCTTTTTATGCGATTCCAGTGAGGAATAACAATCAGAACAATATGCTGTTATTGAAGACGAATGAGCCAATTTATAAGAATTTGGAGCTTGTTCAATCGGCTTAACATCCTTATAATCAACAATAAAAATACATATATCTGTCATTTATTTAGTACTTCGATGCATCATAACTACTAACCAATAGACGAGCATTTTTTTCAAATCTTTATTATATTGTTTGTCATATTTACTTATTTTTGGGGAAGACATACATATTTGCCTTTAAAAAATCAACAAAATACAAACGTTCAAATAACGCCATTCACTTTTGAAAATTCATTGATTTTTTAATAAGCTGGTGATTTTTAATGTAAGAAACGAATACAAAAATTCTTTGTATCTCGAAAACCTGACGTGTTAGAGAAAAACCAATTACAGATTCAAATTCAGCCCACAAAATTACCCTAGGAATGATATTTTGTTGCTCCAGTCCAAAACCTTCTTGGCTAGTGTAATTCTCCTACTTCTTTAAAGATAAATCGCGTTCACTATAAAAACCGTATTTTTGTGTTCAAGTTTTCTTTTTATTTCCGTTGAAAGAGGTGAAAAGGGCATATATAAATTTGTCAAACCGTATGTAATTTCTACACCATTAAGTACACATATTCCAGATACTAATGAGTTAGGGATTAGCTGTAACGCCAAGATATATATCACATCTCTAGCTATAAAACGTAATTTTTTAAAGTCCCTACATAATTAATAGACCTAAAATCGCTTAACGACGAATTTAATATTAAGGTAGTATTCAAGTCTTCAAGTCTTCAAGTCTTTGTCAACCGATGTTTACGTAGAATATTACATGTCTTCTGGCCAGACACTATATTAAACAACGATCTATGGCAAAAAACGCAACAAAACCCTGTCACAGTTGACATACGAATGCGAAAGATGAATTGGCTGGGTCATACATTCAGAAAGACACATGATGACGTCACCAGAAAAGCAATTGAATACAACCCTCAAGGCAGCAAGCGAAGAGGCAGACCAGCAAATACATGGCGACGGCAAGTAGAAGCTGAACTACGCACAGCTGGAAAGAGTTGGAACGAAGCTAAAAGATTGGCAACAGACAGAATTCAATGGAAATCATTTGTAATGGCCCTATGTTCCAACTTGGAATTTTTAAGGACTAAATATATATTCAACACAAAGGACTCTTATATCGAGCCCTTACAGCAAAAAAGGCTTAAGCGACAAAAACACAATTTTACAGGAGAATGTTTTTTTTTATTATATTTCATAGAAGTTGGCGCTTAAGCTAAAGTTGTTTTTTCTTTAAGATCGTAACGGTACCTTATGTGACCACGACATTTTAGGAGATGATGCAAGTATTGCCAATAAATTAATTTATTAAAAAAACGAAAATTGAAAATGATGTCGCTTAAGCTATTTTTGCGGTTTAGGGCTCGATAAGAATTCTTACCTCAAAACATAATTTTGTTCTGGCGGTTCTATTATTGCCTATAGCTCCCAAACAGGGTACACTCTCGAAAATATGTTTTACAATTTTGTGGTGAAGGGTATTATGGTCGTTCTAGACCGACTATAATTTCTTACATGTTTTTAATATTTCAAGTAGCAGTGTTTAATATTGCGAATTTTTTTTTTGTGCTTTGAATACTTAATATCTGGCTGTTAATCATATCAGTATAAGTTTTCTATAAATTTCATTTTAGCCTCTCACATCCTAGGTTAATTTAATTTTCTCCATTATAATACTTTCCGTATTGTACTCAGATACACGAGTATTTAGATGTTATAAATTCATGAATATATGATTTCACAAGTATATTTCCGTTACAAGTATTTAATGTATTCAATCCAATCCATTTCAATACAAACCAAACAAAACGTTGTGAAATAAATCGGTATAAAAGTTGTTTATTGTTTTGTGATTGAATAATTGTATGACTTCTTTCTTAACTTCTTTTTTTACCAATATTTTTATTTAATACTCGTATAAATGCAACATGATGATTTTTTTTCGGAATAAAAGAATTCACACATACAAATTGACCTTTTTAACACTTATCGCTTTTATAACCATGAAATATATGAATATTAAGTTACACATTTTATTAAACTCTGTTTAGTTTTTAAAACTTTGTTTTTTTATTTTTGCTATAATTTCAATCCACAACTGACTTCCTTTTTGTTAAACAAAACAAAGAGTTAAATGTAATAAATAATGAACTTTATAATGGTCACATTTTAAAGGCAGCAACAAAATAAAGTGCAAAAAATTAAAATTAAATATAATGCACATCAGTTGGACACTGGTCTTTAAAAATTTATTTTATGAAATTGCTGTTAATGGTCAACTGTAATAAAGTTTACTAGTTTGACTTTAAAAAATACACATGTATGTAAAAGTGGCCGGGGATAAACGATTTGCTGAGTATACACTATAAAAGTTTTTTTTTGAGAAAGTCTAACTTTACAAGTAAGAGGGGAAAAGAACAGGCTATTTATTCTTCTCTCCCCTCTCACCCATAAATTCAAACTTTCTGAAAAGTGTGAACCCAGACTTAAGTCGAATATTGAACTGAAACTTATTAAAAATCAAAGTTATTTTTTGGGAACACAAAATTTATTATAATTAAGATTTCCGTATGACGTGCTAAATTCCCAATTTTTCATAGTTGATAAACATGTACACTGAAATTTTTTTGTTGAGGGAAAGCTAGGTTCTATGCGCATTTCACTGGTTGCTTAGGCTAGATCGTCAGGAAACCTTTTCCAAAGATTTTAGAAAAGCTAATAATATTATACAAATAAAACCTTAAAGGGAATAAGAATTATAAGCACTCAAAGTCTTACTTGTAACTACATCAAAGCTTAAACAAAACACCAACAATAAACAGCGAGTTTATCCTTTCTTTCCTAAGCAACCAGTGAAATGCGCATAGAAGCTAGCTTTCCCTCAACAATAAATTTCACTGTACATATTTATCAAATATGATAAACTGGGAATTTAGCACGTCATGCGGAAATCTTGTTAAAAAAATATTCCTGTCAAATTTTAGGAATGTTTGGAGTTCTCTAAAAACCACTGTGCAGCAGTGATTTAACATAAAACATATAACAATGCAACCTTATCCATTATTACAATAAAAAAAACGTAAAATAAAATAAATGAATGAATTTTGTTATAATAGGGGGTAAATTAAAAACCACATAATATTGCAAAAGATTTGTTACACTTTTTTCATACCCTCACACTTTTACAAGTGGTAAATGAAGGTATATTAAGTTTGTCATAACGTGTGAAACACGAAGTTATTTGTATCCAAGGTCCCATTGAGTATAAATGTATGTATATTCTGGGTCCATTGTGAAATGGGTTAATTTTTAACCCGGAGATAACGCCATCATTAGTAACATATTTGCCGGTTTTTTGCCTTAACATATTCTGAAACTGAATATGTACTGTAATCAGTGTTGCCAGTGGATTTTTCGAAAAAATACCTACACATACTAAAAAGAATCCGATTTTTCCTTACACGTTGAAAAAATTTCGCCTACAAATTCCCTACGCATTATTAAAAATCAATTTTTTTTCGCTATGTATATTAAAGGTTTGACAAAAAATAAGTACAAAACTAAAAGTTTCCACTTACATGTTTTGGGCCACAAAACTAGTTTTGCAGCAAAACAAGTGTTTGGCTTATTGTTTCCCCATACATTTTGTATCTTCGAAAAAGTCAAACAAAAACTATTTTTGCTGCAAGACATGTCGAAAATCATGAATACAACTCAAGGATATCCATTTGTGGTGATTGACAATTTCAAAAAAAGTGACATATTTACCAAAATAACCAGACTTTTATTAAAAAGGTTTATGCAACTCTCCAGCTGATTTATTTTTTTGCAGCGTAAAAATATTAACTTACTTTTTAAGCCACAAACAACTCTAGAGTTATATTTTTAGGCGATTTTAGGGAAAAGAAAAATTTTTAATCGTTTTGAACAAGAAAATATCACTAAAAAAAGGTTTTTTTTTATAAATAATGCGATATGACGAAAAATTCCTACATTTTGGAGATTAAAAAAAATTTTTCCGATTTTCCCTACGCCTCTAGTTTAGTATTAAAAATACCTACATGTAGGGATTTTCCCCTAATTCTGGCAACACTGACTGTAATACTCAAGAATATCCAAACCCTCTAGTTTGCCATCAATCAACTTTGTTCCCTACGATAATTTATAAGGATATATTGCGTGGTCTAAAATGTTTAAAATCATCTGTATGTCATGGGCACGATTGAGTTCACAGCTGCGTTTTAATTAATTGTGCCGAAAGCTTGTCAATACCCTTGGCAATTTTGTTAAAACGTGTTCTGATTAAAATTAATAAATCAAAATATATCTGTTATATCTGGAGTACTCCAAAGTAGCCAACATGATTATTTTCTGTGGGGCTAGATGAAGCCACTGCCTTATGCTGAGAACTGAAAACTTGGAGGCCAACATTGTTTGGGTTAATTGTGACAAACGACCAGCAATGACCGAAATAGTGGCCAAAAATAGGACGTTAAGAATGCGCTTTTTCAAGAGCAGTTATGGTGCCCATGTGCCCAAAATAATATTCTAATGTTAATTCCATGTAATGATTTTTCGATAAAACCACCTTGTTGATTAGTATCAATTTTTTTGTATAATTTTTTACAATTTTTAAGAATTTCATCAAATTTGGTATGAACTTATAATCAGAATGGTGGCAATAATGGTAACAGGTGTCATTGGAGCAACCAAGTCTTCGGCAACATTTACGATATTAAACTGGTTATCACCAGAAATTTTGGCATAAAAGAGAGCTGCGCATACGGCTTAACGACCAAGGACCACTAGAGCATGAAAGGATTACAACAACGGACATGCTAAAATCCTGAATGAGATAAATTGGCACATGGACGTTGATTATGTCACACCTGAGCAAATCTTTGATATTGGCTTCACCATAAGCATTTTGAATAACATGGGTAACTATTATGACCTACAAATTCCCGCGAAGACAATTCAGATATTCACTGACGGGTCTAAAGCACAGTATTTTGTCGGTTCCGACATAGACTCCGAGCAGCTGAACTGGAGCATTCGTATAAGACCGCTGGACCACTGCAGTTTTATTAAGGCCGAGATAATGGTCATCTACACAGCCGATATTCACATCCGGTATGCTGAAATATCTGGTACGAATATTCACATTATTACCGATAGTAAAACGGCCATAATATCCCGGAAGAATGTGTTCATCACATCGAGAATTGTCCAGGAACGGAACATCTTTTCTGTCATTGTCCGGCTTTCGGAGATCTTAGACTTGAACTGTTTGGTCGAAGAACCCTTGGGGACAAAACTTGTCTCTCTGAAATTGATTTGAACAGGATCCACTCCTTCATTGAATCAACTGGGTGGCTAGGTGAGAATATACTTAAGCAGCCAGGTAGCATAGGACCCTTTGGAGACGGTGAAATGTAGTAGCAAAACGGGCACTAATTAATGGAGCTAATGAGCTGTGCTTGATTAAGGCTAACAATGTATGTTTCCATATAAAGTCTAGTCCCGAAAAAATGTATTTCTCGGTGGAGGGTATTAAAGTTTCGGCTCAGCCGAATAAAGCATTATTACTTGCTTTCAATTCAGTTTGAGTATATTTTTTAAACTAACTAATACGATATCACTTTTGACCGGAAGAACATGAAAATTGATCGTCATGGTGGGAATTTTTACGAATTTCATATGCATATTTTTATGCAAATTTATTCGAACTTCAATTTTGCTTTTACACACATTGACACTCATTGTCAGACCCTCAACAAAATTAACAACTGATTATTATAATAAATATTCAATATTAATGTAATAATTTGAAAAGCACTAAGTACTAATGCGGTAAAAATATTTAGGAAATTTAATGAAACCGCAATATGCAAAAATTCCCATAGTTGATTATGAACGTCAAAGGGTTGTGACTTTCTGCTGTGTGTGTTTATGACGATCAATAATCAATGCGATAAAATTTCCCCAACCACTGGTAATATGAAACTTCTGTTTTCATGCCGTTTAGAGATGAGTAGTAGTAAGTCAATGCAAAAATATATTAAAGTGAAAACACATTAAACAAAGGAAATATAATTCATTTGTTTATCAAAAACGAAACGGATGTTAACATATCTCAATTACAAGTTATTAAATGAAGAGCTAATGGACTGAAATTTGGTTTTGATTTGTAGCAAATATTTTAAAAAGTGTGTAATATACAATAGGACTTGGCACAATTGTATAAACGGCAAGCTGCTTTCATGTTTAAAATTCTTGAAGCTTAGAAGTTTCCAGAGGGTTCTCATATACACTATCTAGGGTTGCCAGACGGCCTGGAATGGCCTGGATTGTCCAGGTTTTTTGGGTGTTGTCCAGGTTCCAGCTAAAATGTAATTTGTCCAGTTAAAAAACTTTATTTAATTTTGAAAAATTCCTTTTTTTTATTAACTATATTTATTATTGTTTAGAACAAAATCATATACTAAGAAAAAATTGTAAGGAAAAAATTTGCAATTTGCCGACAGACATTCCAATTAATGAGATAAAGAAAGAGGTCCAGTTTTTCAAAATGCGATAAAAAATAACGTAAAAAACTTATATAAATTGATCTCGTTTGTTAGTCATGCCAACTTGCAATACTTTTTGTGCAAGGACTTAAGGTATTTCTGATAATCTTTACTCACAAGAATCTATTCAAATGACCGAAGTAAGACTAAATTATGATGAATGTTGCAAAATGTTTCAAACATGTTTGCCTACAACTAAATTAAAAGAGTTATTAAATTCTTCAAATAAAAATACAAAAAAAATTTATATATGTGGCTAAACAAAAAGTTATCCGCCATGTTCGGGAAATCGAATTCGAGTGAAATCAAAATCGAACAAACTTTAAAAACGATCCAGTGTTTAAAGTTCATTAAATAATTTTGTTTTATATACTTCATACTATGAGTACAGCTTATCTTCATTAGAACTTATCGTAAAATAAAAAACGACGGTAATTTAAAGAAAAATTTAACTAGAAATCTTCATTGATTTCACTCGATCCATAGCATGGCTGTTTGTATACTTTTTTATTTGATTTAATTTAATAAATACCAAGTTGAGTTTATATATATGCCTACGGTGGCAGCAATACTGCAACAAAAACCACAAAAACAGCAGATGTTTACGTCTCGAAATGTCAACTATTTATAAATAAAATATTATGAAACAAAAACAAATTGGTTCGAACTGTCAAAGTCAGCAGGCTTTTCGTTGCCACTTGTACTGAATTCGCCCTGATTATAATTTTGTAATATGATAAGTGTTACGTTTCCTTACTTTTTAAAATTTTTTTTATTGCAAAATAAAATCTGAAGTAAAATTTAAATTTTTCTTGTAGTTAAGTGCTGTTTCAAATTGTCCAGTTATTTTTTCAAAATCCTGGTCTATTGTCCAGTTATTTGACTTTTGGTGTCTGGCAACCCTAATACTATCACTATCTATGTACTCGAAACTTCGGTATTTAGTAACCAGCCAGGAAAATATAAAGAATACAGACGATAAATTATACTCCTTATTGACGTTTAGACCGTGGTAGTAAAATAGACCAGAGTCTCTTGTGTGAATAGAATCCGCAACCCTCGAACTCATACAATCGGTCTTTAGGTGCACAAAAGACTAAATAAAATTACAACCTGACTCAAAAGGCAAATTTAAAAATCACGATAACTATAATATTATTGTTTTCAATATTATGGATAAAATTAAATTAAAATTATTCAGGGACAAATTTTCGATAGTATACTCAATTTGGGACCCATGGGCAATCATGAATCCGCCAGAACAAAACTATGTTTTGAGGTTTCGATTAATATAAGAGTTATCAAGGACAAATGTTAACTAAATATCTACATCTTTACGAGATTTTTTCGTCTTTAAGTATCGGCTGTATTTAGTGCATGAGAACTTTCAATATCAATAACTATGGTTTGATATTGATGATGCTGTCATACTGTGACATTTCTGTTCAGTAATGTTTCGCAAGCCATCATGAATCGTTTAACGTTAAAACAACGCTTCCAAATTGTGAAAAATTACTTTGAAAAAATTAAATCTGTTCGAGAAATTCACTTTATCAAAGAATGTGTTGATGAAGCTAATTTTTGTATAAATGGCTACGTCAAAAAGCAAAATTGTCGTATTTGGAGCGAAGACAATCCTCAAGCCGTTAACGAATCACCACAACATCCATTAAAATTGACGATTTGGTTCAGATTACACGCTCTTTTTAAATCAGTTACGGTGAATGGCGAGCACTATCGAGCCATGATGACTGAATTTTTGTTTCCAAAAGGTCATTTGGTTCCAACAATACGGCCCAGTTTGCCATTCAGCGCGCTTAAGAATCGATTTATTGGAAAATCTTTTTGGTGACAACTTAATTTTAAGAAGTGGTTAGTGTAATCAAAAACCATTTTTTAGTGGTACATAAATCGGGATTAAATAAAGGTTTACGAAAACGGGTTTCGGCGCATGGACAATTGGAGAATACCTCGAGACTGAAAACGCGAAAATAGTTTTATTAAAATTTTTTTTATGGCAATACGTAAAGATTCATCGACGCTGCGAAATGCGACCCCATTAAATATGACCCCAAAGTACTAAATGTAACGCATGCGGGAATTCCTGCACAAATTTCCCGGGATTTATTTCCCGAAATATTTGTGCGGGATACCGGGATTTTTGTCCCGTTAATTTCCGTATGAAAACACTATCGCTTTTGTTTTATTTTAAGTTTTAAGTACTTTTTTTGGTACATATCTTTAAAAAATTTAAGATGATTTTTCATAAAAAATAATTACCGTTAATTAAAGGGCATACTTCATTTTATTTTTAGTGCTATTTTTCATTATTTTGGGTTGACATTTTATTAAAAAAATGGGTTACATCTTATAATTAAAAATAGCACTAAATTTAGGAGATATTTTCATTCGCTTTTTTGTGGCGATTTTTTGTGGGGCCACATTTCGCAGCGCCCTATTTAAAAAAAATTATTCAATATTTATGTCTTTTCCAGTATCACTTTATAAATCTTAATGTCTAGAACCATAGAAATAACGCTACAACTTTTCACTAATTTAAAAAACGGTTATAAATAAATTTAGATAACTTATTTTGAAATTAAATCATTTGATGTAAAATTAAACTTAATTAAATAATTAAAAATTAAGCCTCAACGTTAAGTCATCGCGTAGTGCAACCCACTTCCATTGAGATTTTCGTTTGGCAGCAAACAGAAAGAGAAGTTAAATTCATGTTCATGAACACAAGTTTTGATTTCTTTTATTTTCAGTTTTTCCTGAGTTGACTGAGGAAAAAATTTATTCTCTCCAAATGGACAAAGAAATTAAGTGTGAAAAAAATCCACAATACGTGAACTAAACTCACGTTTAAATTTTCGCCATAAAATGCATTGAATTATGGTTTGCTGTCATTGAAAATGACAGAAAGACATGACAAACTGTACTTAGATAAAATGAATTTTTTTAAGGATTAAACAACTACTGACAGAAATTTTTGGGGTTATGAATTAATACATATAAAGCGTGTTTCTGAGCGATTTTCAAACAATGTTTAAAGAGCTATAAAAATCTTATTGCTGAGCATATATCTTATATTCTCCTGGCTATAAACTAATTCTTAAGAAGTATCTATTAGCTAAAGTCATTTATATCAATATTTCTGATTAAACTATCATATTTCAGCTCAAGTACAGTAACCCACCAACCCTCTACTCACTGGAGATGATTAAGTGCTGGTAATAGAAATCTTTCTGGGAAATGTAAGTGATAAAAATCTTTTTTGTCATAAACATATTTTTTTGTATTTGTCGGTTTGGTCAGTTTGGGTTTTCTTTTCTACAACCATAAATTTCCAATTTTCTTGTTGCTGTTGTTTTCTTTTTTTTTTTATCGTTAAAAAATTATGAAAAAAGCTTTTTTATGGCCGTGCACATTTTTTATGATGATGCCACTTTGCTGTAGTTTGTTTTATTCTATAATTTTTTATATTTTTGTTGACCATCATTGTTGTCATCATCATTACGTCGTTTTTTGTTTCTTCGTACATTTTATTCTTATGATATGAATAGATGACCATTTAAGCGTGTACATAAGTTATCACATTTAAAGTTGTGCACAAAATAATAGCAATGGTATTATACTACATGACCAGAAACGAGACCAAAGCTACATCGCAAATAATTTGTACTAGAGATACTAACGAAAAGATCTGGGGCCAATTTATGGCATTCGATAACGATCGAAATAACAATACATTAAAATATGAATTTCGATCGATATCGAATGCCATAATTTGGCCAATGCATTGACACTTATAAAAGATATTATTATGTAATGGTCCAACCAAAACGCACGATGTTAATTGTAAATTGAACAAAAATTCTCAAATAGTTATGTTAATATTTTAACTATGATAGAAGTATCCATGACAATTATGAGCGAAACAAAATATCGGTAAAATGCTCGCCACAGCTTCGGTGGCATAACTCTATTCGATGGTCTATATTTTCAATGACTCTGAGACATAATAGAGGTTCAATGTCGTTAATGTGCCGAATTACCTCATCTTTTAGCTCTTGAATTGTTCTTGGTTTATTGACGCACATTTTTTTTCTCAATATCCCACAAGAAAAATTCCAACGGTGTCAAATCACATGTTCGTGGCGACCAATTAACATCGTCGCGGCGTGAAATAACTCGGTCATTGAATTTCTAGCCCAAAAGGTCCAATCTTTCGAAGACTGTGTGGCATCCTGTTGGAACCACATATCGTCCAGGTCCATATCCTTAATTTCTAACCATTGACGGTAATTGCTTGGCCGACCTAATTTTAAAAAAATACGGCCCGATGACGCAGAACGAACTAGGCGAGCATGCACAGGTGATATCATATTTCCTACAAACCCGGTTTGCTAAAAATCATGAACAATTCTCCCGATTGTGCACACATTTGGTCGATTATGCTGACCAACAAAATCAAGAAGTTCACGAAATGCATTTTGAATTCAACGCCCATTTTCGTTAAAGGCTTCGACAATCTTAGCGCGCTGCTTAATTGTGTACCTCTCCATGGTTGAATTTGTCAAACACTGAAACAAAGAAATGTCAAATAAACTTAGGAAAAAAAACTTGACGTTAAGGGTCCAATTAGACGTGACATAACCATAACAAAACTGTATTACCATAACCACTGCATTACCAAAATGACATAAGCACACAATACAAACCAATTCAAGTTTGTAAATTCGCCGTTACGGCTGTGGCTTTATGGTTGTGTCACGTCTAATTGGACCTTAAGGTGTGACCCACAATTAACATCGCTCATTTTGGTTGAACACCCTTTAGATGTAATATAAAGACAAGGTTAGGCCTTTAATTTTGACATACATGCGTACTTGGAAAAAATTAATGGTGTTAAACTTGATTTTCGGGAGTGGATTTTACACCTATATTTATATTTTATATGGTTTGTATTTTATATAGTTTCTTATGGCCGATATTTTATACCCTTCACAATTGCAGCTCTTTTAATATCGGATTGTAAGATTTTAGACAAAATTGTTCTGTCATAATTTAAGCTCAAAATAAAAATTTGTTACAATTATATAGGAACTTCTGAACGTCGATTTATTCGAAAAAATCGAAGTTTCGGAAGCTAGTTTCTTATAAAAATATGTCAATAAACAGATTATTGGTGCAAATGTTTAGGACTCTAGATCTTCTTTTCTGAACATATAAGTCAAAATGCCTCATTTCGAAGAGGATATTTGTATGTGGATTACTCGATTAGACTCATTTGAAAGTTTTCATATACAAATCTTAAAGCTGAATTCTATCATTCTAGTTTGTTTCAAACGGTCGTGCCAAAATCCATATATCCGGAGGGAATTTGTTAGCAATTACGCAGAAAAATTTATAAGCTTCGACACATAATTTACCCTCATAATTAAGTGCTCTTTTCTACACCATTTTAATGCTTTAAAGCTATAAAAAGTTCTTGTTATTTAGTTTTGCTAAAGCAAAGCTTAACCAATCTATGATACAGCCGGCTGAGTAAAGTGTATTTTAACCACTACTAAAACACGTAAGAACAACAAATATACACTACATGTTTTTTCCATCTAATTTTCAACTTTCCAACTGACGTGAAATTCTGCATGTCTGTCAAAATTGTTGTTTTTGAGACAATTTATAAAAGTGTTGGAAAATAAACACTTAATATCGCTCCTTAGTGTTCGGTTCGGTAGATTTGAAAACACAAACGCTTATAGTGTTTGTGCAGAAAATCATTAAAAGAATAACGTTTCCCTGTTTGTCATCTTTCGAACACAAAAATAATACTGTTTTTATCAAACTCAACAAAAGATGAGAACATTTAATACCGCTCGTTTTTTGTTTTACCCCAAACTTCATTGTGATCGGTTCGGCTCAAAAAAAACCAAACATTTTTTACAAAAACAAAATACACATTCGAAAAAAAGAAAAAGCTAACAAAATAATTTTACACAAACAAAACATATACACAATACACACACAAGCTGTTAGTGCTGCAGTCGTTGCTTAAATTTTTTGTTCGCTCATTTCTTTATCAATGTAAAAAAATAAGCATTATGGAACATTAAAATATAATATAATTAAAATATAAATACAAGTGTTCTGTTTGTTTAACGAAGAACAGAACATTATATAATAAAATAGCTACGAACGGTATTAAGGGTTGTGTTCGTCTACACAAACACTAAAAAAATAGACATCGTTCTTGGGTGTGGGAGCTGAACGCTAAATAATGTTCTGTTTAGTTTCGAACACTGATTAATAATATTCGGGCACAAACGTTCATGTTAATGGTTTCTGACAAAGTTTCGGTTTTTACACATAGTTTTTGCAGACACCAAAGTTGTTTTCGGTTCGAAAATGCTGCTGCCGCAAATCTGTTTGTTAACGCTGTATAAGTTCAGCCTTTTCAAGGGGTTTTTTTTTAAATTCGAAGATATCTATCAAGTTAGTGTATAATAATGAAACATTCTTTCTGTACATAATTAATAACAATTGTTTGAAAACATACGTACACGATATTGTAAAACATAAGACGGCTAATTCTTTCCTCAAAAATGGTGCGCCGCAACCTGTTTTCCATGGCATGGATACCTGACAACATATTTTTTCATAATAAAAACAGCTGATGTCAGATAACTTGCCAGAAGTAAATAGAGCACGATATAATTGAAATTGCGTCATACACTTTTGCTTCTGACTTTTACAAAAGCAATGTTTTAAAGTTAACACACTGCATGTGGCAGTGGGAAATTTGACAAGTCAGATGTAAAAAACATGTATTGTATGGTGGGCTTAAGTGAACAATAATTGTCGTTATGATATATTCCGAAGAAAATGCTTAAAAATTTCTGGCGTTTAACAATGCGACGTATCGCTAACCTAACTATACAAAAATTAACAAGAACAAAAGCAACATTCTTTTAAAATATATATTTATAGTTAAAAATATATTTTTAATACAACACAACTATGAAAATGTAATCGATCAAGCCCGACAAATTTCATTTTGATATTTGCTCCGGAGCCGCAGCTATTAATTTTGGACAGACAACAAGCCATTTAGCCCTACGTGCATCGTTTAATAGTTTCTAAGTCGATCGGAATCGTAAAAAGATTTAAAACTACATATTTTTTTGTAAATATAATCAATATTTGCACGATTTTATTCATTTAATTTTTCAACAACTTTATTTGATATATTTTTAAAGTTTTCAACAATTATATTTCTTCTTAAATAGATAAGTTTTAGGTTAAAACGCAAGTGTTTTGTTGCAAAAGTTGCTGGCCGCAGGTTGAATTCGAATATTTGCCGGATAAAACTATACCATCAACGGCGACGACTACAAAAACTAATGCGGCTGGGCTCAGCCGGTCAGCGCAGGTCGCTTCTGATTAATAACGAGAGCACAATAACCATATCAAGCAAAGTTCTATTAATTTAAGACACTTTTTGTTTCAAAAGCAACAACAATATTTTCAAACCATTGTAAAATGTTTAAACATTCTGACAATATAACATGATATCACACCTTGTGAATACCCCTATTGTTTGTAGCACCAAGTATTCTCTTTAAAATGACATAAAAGTCATCTTCGTATGTAAAGTACTTTTCGAGATATTAAAGAAATAAGCTCAACACATTCGGCTAATTCGGCGAAATTATGACATTTTGAATATGACATAACTTTTGAAAAACAAATTTTAAAATTTTGTTCGTTCATATATGTTCCTAATAGGATAAAATGAACCTTCTCACCAAATTCCATTAGAATCGAAAGGAGTCGGGTCCCACTCTTGGTCGATTTGACATGGAATTACCCACCTAGATTTTTCGTTAATATTTTGCAATAAATTACAAATTTGTTAATGTAACCAAGACTTCTACTTACTAAACGATATCGGAATATTAAATGCTCAATTTTTGGGATTGATATTAAAACATTGGTACATTTAAATTCATTTTAAGTTTCCATTGGAAAAACTTAGCAAGGTGATCTCAATATTAAACCAATGCAACAGCAACAGGCAAAGCAATGGCAAACAACTGTTTTTGGAGGCGACCTTGTAAATAAATACACTTTTTTATGATATTTTTTTGTATATAGTAGTGCTACCATACTTTTATCTTAATTAAATAAGAACAAAACTCAAAAAATCAATCTATATTTAAATACGATTTAAGTTTATATGAAAATTAGCTTAATATAGATTTAAATATTATCCTGAAAATTTTGCATAATAAGTATAGTTAAATTAAAAAAATAATTACAGAATTGCGCCACAGGTAGTTTTGTATCGAACGAAACAACTAATAAGTTAGATATGATAAAATTTCGCACATTCTTTCTTATTTGAAGTAAAATTTTCCAATGACTCCGCAAACGAACAGTGGGAAACCCGAGTGTAGAGTTTCTAAATAAATATATAAAATATAATTCGTAAATAACTAGTACTTTAAATGTAAAAAGTGTTTTAGAAATTCTAATCTGCGACACTTGCTATTCTTCTGCACTCCGCTGTTGAATAGCAATGCGTTCATATGTATAACCCAAAACACTTATATTATGCCGAGCTCTTGTATCTGTATGTGTGTATAAAAAATATTTCTTTTTGTTGTATGTATTTATATTTGTAAAGTTCTATGTACATATTTTGTATATATTACGACTATCATATTAAATTTAATGGAAATTGATGATGTTGCCATTATGAAATGTTATGGTTCTACTATTTTACACATATAAAGCTTTTACAGCTCCTGGCTGGACATTCTCATGACTAAATGAGGGGGAAACTTGTAAATGTTTTTGAAAAAATAATGAAGGCTATAATTTTTTATTATTTCATTAAATGTACCTCGATGGTGGATTTAATATTGTTTTAAAATACCAGTCATATGTGTTTCTTAAAAAAATATATAGGTACCTATAGATGAAAATAAAAAGTTAAAATAGTGGATTTAAATACATTATTGCATTTATTGTTCACATAGTAGAAAGTAGTATTTGTAAGATTGGCTCATGATGTGCAGCATCTTATCATTAGTTTTAATTGCCTTAATAACCAAACATTGTTATAAAATTTTCATATGGATAAATTGAACTTTTAATTAGTTTCTATGTGTTACCATTCACTCTCACATTTCTTTTTTACCTGGTATTCAAGTGTTGTACTTAAATATTTTTTACTTTATATTAAAAATTTTTTAAAAATATTTAAATAGCAATTTTCTCACGATCATTATCTTGTGCTAAAATATCACACAAGTTAGACTTAAAACGTTTAGTTGCATTCCAAGCCGCAAAACAGCAACAGCCAATCAGCACATCCCAACCCATGTACAGAGAAAACATAAAAAGAATACCGAACTTCGGTTTTGGTTTTTTCTTTGCCTTTTTTCTTTACTCAATTTTCGCGCTCAATGTAAGGAAACAGAAACAAAAAACAAACCTAAACATAGAGTATCTGTCACTTGTAACAAATTTGCAGGCGATTGAGTTGCATTGAAATCAAACAACAGCAACACCAACAACCATCACAACAACCGCACAACAGAAATACAAACAGTAACATTACAGCTTACAACTTGGCCAACAAAATTAAGGGAAAAATGTTCTAGTTAGATCCGAAAAATACACACCATATCAAAGAAAAAAGTTTTACTTAAAAATCACACTGTTAAATTTTAGACTTTTCTGCAACACTAACTATTCACCAAATAAAATTTCAATATCAAAGAGTTTTTATTTTTTTAAGAGCAAAAAAAAACAATCTCATCGTCCTCATCATCGTCGTCATTGTCTTCGGTTTAACCAACATCAAGATTAGTTGAAACACAAACACTCCAACTTTATAGAGCAACTAGACTACAATATCACACTCTCATAAGTAAGTAAAGGCACACACATCTTCATTGTTAAAAGATCTTGCTGAAATATAAAATAGAACTTAGTTGGGCAAGGTCGTCTTTGTAAAGGACTACTCAGTTTTTAAATAGGCTTCCTGTTCCGGAAAAATTTTCCAAAAACTTACAAGAAATGCATTTGGCAAATTTCTTGGAATTTTTTTTATATGAATATCGATGTTTTAACCAAAATTTTTTTGTGTCTAATTTAAAGTTTTCTATTATAAAGGGCGGTTCAACCAAAACGCACGATGTTTATTGTTAATAAAACAAAAAAGCTTTCTTAGAATTATCTTAGTATTTTTTATTATAATAGAATGATCTATGACAATTACGTGTGAAACAAAATGTCGGCCTAATCCTCGCCACGGCTTCGGTGGCATACCTCTATGCGATTGTCCATATCTTCAATGACTCTGAAACAATTGAGGTTTAATGTCGTTAATGTGCCGAATTATCTTATCATTTCGCTTTTGAAATCCTCGTGGGTTATTGACGTAAACTTTTTTTTTTTGAAATATCCCCAAAGAAAGAAGTCCAGCGGTGTCAAATAACATGATCGTGGCAATTAACATCGCCCCAACGTGAGATAACATGGCCATTGAATATGTCGCGCGAAAGAGCGAGCACGATTCATGGTAACTGCTTGGCCGACCTTATTTTCGAAGAAATACGTCCCAATTACGCCGCCAGCCCATAAACCGCAGCAAACAGTCACTCTCCCAAAGCCCAAAGAAGACGAAATAAATTTTGGTTTGAATGCCAATTTTTTTAAAAGGCTTCATCAATCTTAACACGCTGCTCAATTGAGTACCTCTCCATTGTTGAATTTGTCAAACATTGAAACAAAGAAATTTCGAATTCAGATGGGCAAAAACTTGACGCTTAGGTGTGACTCACAATGAACATCGCGCATTATGGTTGGACCACCCTTTACAATATTGCTTAAAGCCAATTTGTGCATCATCAATAACTATTTTTGTAAAATGAGTTGGGGGTTCTATTCATGAAAAATTTTATAAGAAATCCTGGAAAATATTGTTCTGAAGTTTTAGCAATTTCTTTGTAAGCGCCTGATTTTAATTGTAGGTTTTGTTATTTGCTTAGCTAGAAATATAGAAAAAGGAAATGAAATCAACTTTTGTTGCCCCTGAATATCTTAACCACAGCCCGGCAAATACATACATTGAAATATTTGATTAGTATTAAGGGCAAAATAAGCCACACAAATTGCTTGTCAAACACACATTTTTTCCGTTTTGTGTTCGCCTATAAACAGCAAATGTAGACTGATAGTGCTACCAAGATTTCGCTGAAATCTTTTCATTTAGCACTAGACACCACAAAATGTTTGACAGATATCTTTGGCAAATATTGAAAAATTTAATATTTTACAAAAAATGCTTCAAATGTTTGTCCAAACAGCAACACCCCAATTAACAACGCAAAACATTTGAACAAACGTAAAGTTTTGCCATGTTTGCTAAGCAATTTGTGTGGTTTAGTTTGCCCTTAAGTGAGAATATAAATCAATGTAAGAAGTATTGCCAAAAACTTCCAATCAAGAATCTGCTAAATGGAAAGTATTTCTTTTAAAGTAAATAATTTTTGTTATTGTATCATATACATACTTTTAGAGCGGTTTACGTACGTATCTGTTTAAATAATGATAGAACTTAATGCAATCAACCAGCGAGATTCTTGTGTTACCTATTGTGCGACCCATTAGATCTTTTTTGCAGGCAATATATTCACCAAGATAGCTTTAAACTAAGTATAAAGCAAATTATCTTGCTGGCTTAGAGACTATAAATTTCAATTGGATCTATAATGGGTTTTCCAAGAAATGCCTGTCTATAAGTCCGTTAGACGTGATGTCTCATCATCCATTATGCAGAATCAGCATTCTATGGTAATAACGTTACATAATATAAGTTGATGGTACCCGAGACCGCAGTCACTTACGTGATTTACTACGAGGTAAAATATCACATCTTTTAGTTTGTCTAAGCCCAAGAATATTTGTATATAGACGCGTGAATTCTCGTTCCGACCGTGATGTTATTGTCTCCTTTATGTAATCAGCAGGGATACCAAACAATAAATCAGGATCTATAAATAGGCGGTGAGCGCCTTTGTTTGCCAAGCAATCTGCTCTTTTGTTGCCTTCATGCTCCACTAACGAAAACTACTCAGGTTTTTTTGACTTATCACATTTGATTGCTTAAAAGAAATATTAAACATCTGAAATATCGTCAATCTTTTGCTTTATCCAGGAGTAAAAAAAAAAAATAAGTTCCTGCGAATGGTTAAAATCTCAGAAACTAGGAAGCTTAAAATAAGTGTTATTTAAGGTATTCGTTTCAGATTTTGAACAATATTTTCAAATCTTTAGAACTCAATCGATAATACGAACGTATTATAACAAGATCACCTAAATTTGTTACCCGCATTGACATAATGAACAACTACTGCTTGTAGTTCTTTTAAAATAATGGCTATATATAAAATTTTGTTTACATTTTCTAGATAAACGAATTCTGTAAGACTCTGATGCATAAAACAGATCCCAAATAATACAAGTGACCGTTTCCTAAATTAGCAATTTTTGTTGGAAAAAAGCACCTTCTCTATTTAATGTCAATTCTTATTGAGGATGTCCATAACAAAACGTAACAATCCGACTTTTTAAACTTAATTTTTTTTATAACTGAATACTATTCAACATATTAAAACCTTTATAGTCATCGTTATAACGAATTTGTTTACTTTGAATCGGATCAAAAAGCAAAATTTCACAAACATAAATCGTACTGGCTTAACCCTAGAAAGATAAGGTACGTCTGCGAGACGTTCGCATTTTCAATTTTGTGCTCTTACTTTCACATTTGTTAACATACAACTTTCTCACGTTCAATAATCCCAGTTGTTAGCAGCACCTATTTGGTGGTGGCAGGTTTTATGTTGGAAGTTATGTATTTTTTGAGAAATAAACACAAATAAACACAACATATGTCTGAGAGACGTATCGTTATCTTTAGTGTTACTTTTGCGGCGAAGATAACTTTGTATTTTGGTTGAATTTTAAGTTATTGTTTTAAAAATGTGTTGTAAGCGCGGCTTGGACGACGCAGAAATTGGCGCTATTTTGCAAGGCGTGTTGGAGGACTCGGTTTCACTGGAAAATGTGAGCGAACTGGAAGATGAATTATTGGAGGATAGTCTTAAAAGTGATCCAGAAGATGAGCTTTTGACATCCTTGAACCTGACGAGAATATACCACCGATTCAGGAAAAATCCTCAAGAACCTGAACACTGTACTACTTCTTCCGACCCACTTTTAGAAGTAAAAGTAAGTGGGTTACATCGAAGGGTCAAGTGATGGCTGAGTTTCTTCAATGAATATAGTTCGTACGACAAGAGGACCAACTCGGGAATGCAAATCACTGTACGACCCAATTTCATGCTTCCATATGTTTTACTACCGAAATAATTTCGGAAATTGTTTAATGGACCAGTGCCGAAATTTCCAAAAAATTTTCAATTTTAATGCTAGAAATTCCTATTTTATCGAAAACTTTGACCGACAACATTGAACAAATTTTTCAAGATGCAGTAATCTATGATTGAGGTTGTAGTGGAGAACAGCGTGAATCAAAAAAGAGATAATACGGTGGCTTCTGTCCATCAGAAAATAAACTTATGTCCAAAATGGTATGTGTCAAATGCGGTATACCTGTATGTGGCGACCACAAAACTTAAATTGGTAAATCTTGCACACAATGTTATTCAAATTATTTTTGTTTTGTTTATATAAGTTAATACAGATAACATTATCTACACAAAGTACAAAGAAAATATTTATTTAAGTTTTTAGAACCGAACTGAAGTCCTTTATTAAAACTTTTTAATTTTTGATGATGCTAATTGAGTTTTATTTTTAGTTTTATTTTTATTATAATTTTCTGTTTAAAAATTATATTTTTTTAAAAGAAATATTATAAATAAATGTTTTCAACAATAAAATTGATCAATATTATTTTCGGTGGTGTCCTTTAAATGATAAAAACAAGCATACGTCTTTCAGACGTGTCGTTATCTTTTCCGTACAAAAAAATAACGTTAAATAAATTTTCTTTTTCATTTATCCAAAAATTGTTATAGTGGATTTGTTACGTTTTGTTACAAAGCTCCTTAATTGTAGTTTTTTACTTGTTCGGTCCTGATAATAGAATGAAATTAGTCTTTGGCATACAAATTTTAGATAGAATATGAGCTCAAATAATTTGTTTAATAAACTTTCATTAATGCACATACATATTCTGCTGAAATCTTGGAGGACACAAGGGCTAGTTGGCACGCATCATTAAGGGACGATACCAACATTTTTAAAACCAACGACATGACGAGGGACTGATGTAAGACCCCTTTAAAAGAAAATTATACGACTCAGTTGGATTTCTATTCGTTAAAAAGCTAAAGAATAGATAAAGCTAGGAAGCTTCTAAAAAAAGTGATTAAACTAGAAACACATTTGGTTAACTTAATAAAAAGAAACACATAAAAAAAACCGAGTTACGCACCCATAAACCGCAAGAGTTCTCTAAGGGTATGTTATTCCACCGTACAAAAATAATGTAGAGTGCAAAAAATGATGTTAAAATATACTCAAATAATCAACAACGATCATTGTTTAAAACGAACTATTTATACACACTTGTGTTTAAAATTGTGGTTTGGAAAGCAAATAAAAGGCCTTGTGGTTAACACTTCTCCTCTCCAGCGTCTCTTCTAAGCATACTGAAACGCGAATGTGATTGGAAAAGTAAGAGAACATGGGGAACAAACCAAACCGATGCATTGTATGTTAAGTGGTCAAGGTGATGGTGGTTGTGGTGGTGGGGGTTTGACTAGTTATTTTCACGTGCAAAATAAGCATCATCGCCTTATTATTGCAGAAGCGTGCTTATTTTTTCGGTGAATGTTTGAAAAATTGTCGGCATCTTTTGTTTAGTCATCTCCTCCAGATATTTGCTAAAATAAACTAGGATATGGCTTAAAGTATTTCAATAAAATGCTATGGATAACTAATAAGAAGTTTTTGAATAAAAAATATACACAGATTTTTTTACAACATCTTACAATTCACACTTGTGTCACGATACTTCGTTTTTTTTTTTTTTTTTTTTTTTTTTTGGGATTTTCGAAAAGATGTCAGCAGGAGTTTGAAGTTCATAGTTAAAATATAGGAAAATATTAGCTATAGTACACTAAAAACTTGGGATCTTAAATAATATTAAAAAACTTTTGTCTGTCAGTCTTTCCTTTGGTGTAATTTTGTCCATCTGGCAATCATCACCACTCTATCATCTTCATTTTAATGGCCAGATCATCAGAAAATGATTCAAATGGTGATAGTGATGCAATATCGTCACTTACCACTAAGAAATGTGACACACGTAACTTTTTCTTTAAATCTGTGGAAGACTGAACCAAAAAAAAAAAAAAAAAAAAATAACAAATCTAAATACTTAAAAACAAATACAAAAATATACTCACCGTAAAGATCTATGATATTGCCAATTTAAAATGACAGTCCTTTTGTATTGTGGCAGGTCACTCTGTACTGAATACAGCTGTGGTAGTTGGTACTCCTAAGTAAGTGTTATTATAACGATGTGTGTGGACCAATAAGGAATACATGTTAATGCCGACTAAGAAACTTTAAATTTGAGAATTGAATTTTTCCTTTAGAGTTCAAAATAAAGGCGGCGGCACGTTGTTTTAACACCTATCAAACATGCTTAATCAAATGTCAACATAATTGCTGTAAAAATAATCTATTTTTATGGTTTCTTCGTTTGTCTCTCTTTTATCAAATGGAATTGGAAAAGAAAACAGTCAAGAAGAAGAGTTTACAAAATAAAAATTTCAAAACTTTTTATATTTTTAATTCAATCTTGGTTTTGGAGTGAAAACAATCACACGCTTATGGCAATAGTTGCAGCAATCACAATTTAATCAGATTTCATTTGTACGTGAAAAATCGATAAATAAATGACAACAAACCATTCATTCACTAAACGAATTTTTGTATTATTTTGTACCAACGATTACTATCAAGTGTAGGGTTTCCGTTAGCGTAAAAATTTCGAAAAAAATATTTCCGAAATTTCTGGGAATTAAATTAAAATTTCACGCCCTTAGGACAACAAGGTTCTAGTTGCAGCTTAACTACATATAAGATAGAACCTTGTTGTCCTAAGGTCGCTATTTAAGGTTTTGTAATAATTAAAGGTTCCAAATATTTATTTCATTGGTGTCGAAAAAAGTTATTCAAGAAAAACATTAGGACTCTGAAAAACGGCCAAAACTGAAACTTAAATTTTTCGTTTTTAGCAAATACTTTTTATTTCTGTTAGGGCGTTGATTCAAGCAACGAGAATGGTCTTGGCGATAAGGCCAAGCAAGGACTGTGGATCAAAAAGAAATATTAAACAAACTGAAACTGGTCCCAAAACTATAAAGTTGTAAGTTGTTTTCGATTGAACAAATTTTGTTTTTTTATTGTGCCCTGCAATTCCTACAGGGAGCATAGGGCCGCAACAAAGTTGTTCCAAGCGTCCCTTTCATTTGCTATACCTCTTATTTTACTCTAACTGTGTCCTGCCGTTGTAATTTTGAAATCCAGGTACCTTCTCCTTGTATAGAATGGACTGCCAGCATGTCTCTAGCGTTGGGGTTTCTAATAGATGGCCATTTTGGTCATCTGACGATTTTCTGAGTTAGAGCTCAAACCAACGCCATTTTTGCCTACGAATCTCTATTTGAATGGGGATTCAATATTTTTTTATTCTTTCGGGCCAAAATATTCGTTCGTTAACAAAGACCTGAATGCTGTTGGTGTCTTTTAGTGCAGCATTCCAAGATTTGCTACCATACAGCAGATCAGACTTCACTTTGGAGTTGAAAATTCTAAGCTTTGTGTTAGTCGAAATTTGGGAGGAACGTCACAGAGAGTTAAGCCTTGAGGTGAACCAACTGTTGTGGTAATTGTGCAACCCAGATACACAAAGGACGTTGCAACTTCTACCAGTTGGTGTTGGAAAAAAAAATCTTGTGCTGTGGATGCATTGATGCGCATTGTTTTAGTTTACCTTGCGTTTATTTTCAGTCACATCCTTGCGTACATTTCCTCGACCATTATAATCTTGTCCTGCATCGCAGAATGCCTATATGCGAGGGGACAGATATCGTCCGCGTAGCTAAAGTATTGTAGACGTCCCTGCAGTCTCCATCTTATGCCCGTGTTGCCTTTTGTGGCATTGAGCACAATAGTTTCAAGAACGACGTTACATAATAATACGCATCCTTGTTCGACACCTTTTCTGACTGTAAATTTATCTCCAGATCCATTTCCATGTATCACAGCGATATTATTTTTTCTGGGACTCCTTGCCAACGTAACGATGGGTGTCGAACGCTTTCACAAAAACACGTTTATCTTAAAAATATTATGTTGCCGGGAATGACAAAAGTCTCCAAAATTGATAACCCTACAATAGTGGTATAAAATTCTTTGCTGTAATAAGTTAACACAAATTTGGGTTTTCGTGGTTGTAGTTATTCGATTAGAGGTCGGCATTGTAAAAAGTTTTAATTTTTCAAAATTTATATCGATTAGCTAGTTTGGCATTAAGCCATCCTACAAATCTTAGTTTAACAGGCTCGATTCCTTTTAGGAGCCTTTTAGTATTCTTTGTAGTAATATAAACGGATTCTTAGCAATTAAATTCAAAGCGGTTTATGTTATAAAAATAGATTATTTGTTGTAATTTTGATAAAATATTAGACTACGGTATCTATTTGGAAAAATATTTTTGAAACTGTGGAGAATTTCTTCCCAAGTTTTCTATCTAAATTTAAGTTTCTGTAGTTGAAATGGCCGTTTTCTCAATGTTACTACCTGATACTTAATGTCGACACTAATAAGACTGATAAACTGTCTGTTAACGATTTTGATTTTCTCAATATACCGACAAAAAACATTGTTTTCAGCTGGCAACACCTCCCAAAATACATGTAAAAGTTGGGAGTCAGCTGATTAAATGAAAAAACAGAATCGGCTATTGAGAAAACAGCCATAAATGTTACTAAATAGGTACGTATAAAAGTAATAAAGTTGGTGTGACCATTCACCACACCCACACCTTCACCCAGAGTCCAGTTTATCAATGTCGAAAAAATAAAAAAAACCTTTTTGGCCACAGCGCAGTTTTAGGAGCTCAACTTTGTTTTTGAAAAACTTATCTTTATATATTCTAACCAAAACAAACGGTTCAGTTTCTTCTAATAATTGGCTTACTAAGTGGCTTACTTTGCCACATCATTCTTTACAAAAGATTTCCCAAAATTTTTAGAAAAAAAATCCGGGAACTTTACTTGTTGATATAAAAATTTGTTACTTTTGACCTTTAATATCTGACGACAGAGAATTACATAATAGATTAGGTTAGGTTCACGTGAGTGCAGTAATTACACAGAAAAAATTCTCCAAAATTGTTCACCAGTTAAAGCATTAATCAAAAATATAATGCGTTTTAATTAAAAATTTAATCATGTGAATTAAACGTTTAATCAAGTGAATTAAACGTTTAATTAATACTATTACCTGGTTTAATTGATACTATTAATTTGTTTACTGGTGCAAATTTAATTAATTTTTTAATCAATATCACAAATTTTTTAATTGAAATCAATTTTTATTTTTTTTGTGTAGTTTCCGCTCTGTTATCATGTTTCACTGTCTCCCACATGCTCTAGATGACCTGTCTGCTAGCATCACTACTCATCGAACTAGTTGTTTTAAAGTTTTAGCGGGTTAGAGGGACTGGTTTTGTCTCTGGGGTTTCTCAGACCAAACAGTTAAAGTCTTAGGTCACCAAATGCTGGATAATGACATGCAATAGTTACTCCATTAAGCATAATATTTAATTTATCCTTAAAATATGGCTATTTTGTTCAATTGTGGAAAGACTCATTCATTATTCCGCTATTTAAGTCCGGCAGTAAGTCATGTGTCACAAACTATAGAGGCATAGCAAATTTAAGTGCAAAACTTTTTGAAAAGTGTGTTACCGACAATCTCCTTCATCAAATTTCGTCCCTACTATCTTCCTGTCAACATGGCTTTAGAAAAGGTCGTTCATCAATAACTAATCTCATGCAGCTGACTACAAAAGTAAATCGTGGATTTATTAAAAGGAAATTTACGGATTGTATTTACAGGGACTTTAGTAAAGCTTTTGATAAAGTCAATCATAAATTACTTTTGATAAAGCTTTATGCTATGGGTCTTACACTCGGGTGTTTAAATTGGATTCAAATCATATTTAACAAACCGAAAACAAAATGTTGTCTTTAATAATACACAGAAAAAATTCTCCAAAATTTTTCACCAATTAAAGCAGTAATCAAAAATATAATCAGTTTAATTAAAAATTTAATCAAGTGAATTAAACGTTTAATCAAGTGAATTGAACGTTTAATTAATACTATTAACTGGTTAAATTCATACTATTAATTTGTTTACTGGTGCAAAATTAATTAATTTTTTAATTAATATCGCAAATTTTTTAATTGAAATAAATTTTTATTTTTTTCTGTGTACTACATCAAAAAACATTATCGTAAGTTCTGGAGTGCCCCAAGGTCCTTATTCATCAATGACTTGCCGTCAGTGTTACCACCAGCAAAATTCAAAATTACACTAAAGATGAAGCAAAATTACCCGATTTAAATGAAAGTACACCTGATATAAAATTGAAGTTTTATTTAATAAAAAGACATTTACAAAGAAGCAAAAACACAACAAACTCAATGAAAGAAGATCAATATTATTCAAACTGTTAAAATTCTTATTGTAATTTTAAAAAAATTAACAAATAATTAAAATGCTTATTGCCATTCCTTTATAATGGGTGTTGTTTAGCCCCATAGAGCTTACGAAAGGTTAGCTGTCAAACAAACTGTCATACTGCGTTCATTTTTTGCTCCGGCACTTCATCATTAATAGATGCATGCTTAAACAACGCCACCAAATTATCCAAATTTGCTTTTAAAATCAGCCATCGATTTTCGCAACTTATTTTTATTACAAACGATGTGTTGTGTTGATTTAGAGAAAATAAACTGTCAATTAGACTTTAAGGCCGTGCGATGTGACACCTCTTGATTGTTTTCCGTAGGGCTGTGAAGTCACTGGTATATGCTGATAAATCAGCAACAATTGACGTCTTGAATCAACATTGTTTATTTTATTCTTGACATGCAGCCAGCAATACTCGAAAAAGAGGAACAAAATTGGACGTGTCTATTTGTTTTCAATCAGTTTCAAATGGTAATGCCCTGTATTAATCTGCGATTCAAATAAATTTTTTTTTTTTTGTGTTGTCTACCATTTTAAGTTTCATGGCCTTAAAAAAATCCCTTTATTCCTTATTTAGTGAACAAAATGCCTGCAGGGTTTTATACAACTGTCCCTTTTGTAATTCAGCTTTACAACAGTTAAGGGCGTTAAATATTCTTCAAACTAAAGCATTTGCAAGTTGCCAGATTAAAATAAAATTAATTGTATGTTGGAATATTGCAAACATATCTTCCCCAGGCTAGTTTTTAGTTTCAATAACTTTTTTCAATAGACTTCTAAATCACTATTATAGTCATATTTATTCAAATCCATCTTGCGACATTCATTGCCGAACTTTTAAAAATATATATCAAATGATTGAAGACTTTTATTAAAAAGAAATCGAGACTTCGGTTCAGAAGACTGTGCACTTTTTATCAACAATTTTTAAAAAGAAATAAATAATACATTTGGGTATCAAATTATTTCAAATTACACCTGAATTACACCTCAGAGAAATTACCCACGCTCTACCCACGACAGTAAAAATTATACGGATAACTAGCCACAAAGTGGCAACACTGCTTGCCGTGCGTAATTATATATTGTAATGTTTTAATGTACGCCGATGATGTGAAGATATTTCATAGCTATGACAATAACATTGAAAAAATTTGCTGCAACATGATTTGGATGAACTATTTCAATGGTGCGTGCTTAATTTAATGGAACTCAATTTAAAAAAATGTAAACATATGCTTTTTTCAAAAACCATAACGCTTTATTTAACTTTTCACTGTGTGGACAGAACTTGGACTACTTTTGGATCCTAAATTAAATCTCAATGAAACACATATATATGATGGTAAAAAAAGCTCGCGGTGTGTTAGCTTTTATAAAACGATGGGCTAAGGAGTTTACTGAACCAATCATTACTAAACGATTATATATTTAGTCAGACCAATCTTGGAATATTGATCTGTTATTTGAGATCCGAATGCGGATTATATCAAAAACATTATTGAATCAGTCCAAAAACAATTCCTTCTTTTTTGCTTGAGTAACTCAACATGGACTCCTAACGTCATTATTCCTGCTTGCATTAACGTCATTATTCCTGCTTGCATTATTAAGGCTTATAGATTAAAATCTTATAGATTTTTCTGTTAATTTTAATGTCATTAAACGTAATATTATTTTGTACCTTAATCAGTGTAATTAAATTGATGTCTAAATCTTTTTTTTTTTTTTTTTTGTACATTATGTAAATTTTTTGTAAATAAATAAATAAGATGTACCGTTGAATTCTATTTTTCCTCGTTATCGCAACTTCTAGAGAGGGAATTGTAGGCAAGTCTTTGCCAGTTAAAACCGCAATTAGGTTATATAATACTTTTGATATATTATTTAGAATGTTAAAATTAACCCCTTTTTGCGTTTCTAGCTGTTTTATACAGGCTTTAGTTGTTTACGCAAAGACTCGATTCCCCAAATAATCGAATAATCGAGTACGTAGACTTCAATACCAATAGTGACAGCATGTATCTGATGTCAATGAGTATTTGCATACACATGTCTTTTTAGATTCATACCGAGTACATCAACATCAAAATAACAGCATCATACATATAAAGAGCGGTGTGACTTTGTATGACAGTTGTTGTATTGACTTTTGCTACTGCTACTGTTGTTGTTGTTGTTGAAGCTGTTGTTACTATTGTGGCAGCAGTTGGTGCATTAAAAAGCTGCAATTGAATTTAAGACTTTAACAATATTTTCTACAAAATTTTTGTTTTGAATATAGAAATATTGCTGCTGCTACTGTTTCTGATGACGACGATGCCGATGCAACTGTTGTTTTTCTTGTTGTTGCTTAGTTGTCTGCGTGTTCATTGTTGTGTAGATGTTGTTGGTGTATATGTGTTACCTCTTTTTCTTTTTTGGTTTTGCTTTAAGTTGCAACTAAATGTATGTATGCAACACCATTTCTTTAAAAGTTATTGCCGCTTTTAACTATTTTATGTTTGTTGTGGTTGTTGATGGAGTCGGAGTGTGTGTTGGTTGTGTATTGTTGGCTTTTATAGTAGTTGTAGATGCCGGTTGTCATCTTCAATCTTTGACACAACATAAATAGTAAAATTTCAGGAAAATCGAACAAAATAAAATCTGATTTTTATAAACCATTTTTTTTTTTTGAATACCAACAATCTTTGTCAGTTTTTGTTTGTGTTTCTCCACTTTTACAGTGTTTTTTATTTTTTGCATGCCACATTGTAAACTTTCACATTGTGACATATTTATGGATATCATGTGTCACAAATTTTCGACACATGTATCCATCTTAATGTCAAATCTAAAAATATTATACATATGAGTTGAATGGTAAAAAAATGTATGTATGTGTGTGCATACATCAAAAGATGGTTAGAAAAGAATAAGTTTGTAAAGGAAAAGAAAAACTTAACTAAATTTTTTTTACCTTTTATTATTTAATTAATTTGTATATTTATAAATTTTTGGTTCTTAATAACATCAACATATCGCAGCCACTTGTTGTTGTAGGCAATTGCTCATCTTCATCTATAAGTACCGTGACCATTCGTCCCTTTTTTTTAAGAGGACGGTTCGTTTTTTTAATACGATGTCCTTTCAGATTTTTTTCAAAAAACGACAGTAGATCGCCTTTTTTAAGAAATTTCCCATTTGTAAAATAATGACTTCTTCTTTAGACTTAAAAATTTAAAGTTTTATTTTCCCAAAATTCCAAAATTGCAACATTAATACAGCAAAACATGCTGGTTAACATTAATGCCAGCGTTAGATTGAATTCTAAAATTGTGCGTTCCATTTAAAAGAATATTTTCTCTCTCAGCAAAAGAGTCCGATTATATTGCAAAAATTATTAAATTGTTTTTGTAAGTCATTAATTACATATTTTTTTTTAATGGATTTTTAAGCATATTTTATTGATTTTTTCATAGACAATAAAATAAGTATATGTATTAATAGTAGGTCTACTTGCTTATATCATATTCTTTGAATTATCTTATTACCTATCCAACAACCTTGATACTATTTATCATTTTTACTACATTTCGAAGTGTCCTTTTTTTGCGTTTGAAAAATATGGTCAGCGTATCTATAAGTATTTAGACTACGAAATTGTCAAAAAATAAAGTTATGTTTTGGAATTGTTCTTGTCTTTAAGGTTTTCCTGATGGAATCAATCAAACCTTTAAAAAACTAACTCAATAGAAACCTAATGTATGGATTAAGACCAGGAAAACCCTTCAGACAAGAAAAATACCAATACATAACATAAATTTTCGACAATATCGTAGTTTAAATACTGTTTTCATTCATGAACCTACATATTTTGGTTTCTCTTTCAAAACCTTGAAACGTTTCAAGGTCAGGTCCAATATACACATACTGTTAGTGGGACAATTCTTAAAAACTCTTTGTACTTTATGTTAAATTACGAGAACTTGCAAAATTTGGAATAATTCCATAACCATGGACCAGGTTTTCGCGATATCTTCACTTAAAATTTCAAAAAAAACCTGGGCCCAAATCGTCGCACACGTGATCGAATGAACTTTCGTATCGAATAAAACTTCGTGACGTATCAAAAACGGGATTGCGGCATTCGAAAGCTTTCGTATCGAAATTTGTTTAAAAAATTTAATAGATTTTTATGCTTGTATACTAATGGCATAAGGCATTGCACTTTTCGCCGCATATAAATCAACAATGTTGATAGTGCTTCGCCTTGGATAGTGCCTTATAAAATAACTGACTCCGGTTTATTTATGTGGCTTTTTTTATAACGTCGGCGCTTGCCAAAAAGAGCAACAAAGCAACTCAAAAATTGCAAAAATTCGGAAAACATTTTACAAATTCAGAACATTTGCAAAAATAGCGAAAATTCGCGAAAGTTTTTAACATATCAAACAAGCCATTAAATTGATTAAAAGTTCCTTAAATTACAAGGAATGGCAAAAATTCGATTAAAAATTTTAAATTAGCGGAAATTTGCAAACAGCGGCATGAAAGCAAAGTCTAGTATTTATTAAAAATTGTTAAAGCTGTACAGAATCAGAAAACTTACAGAAAAAATCTTTTGCGAACATGGCTAAAATTCGTAAATAATCGCAAACTTAGAAACAAACCCTAAAATTTACTTGAAATCGTTTAAAAAAAACAAAATGTCAACAATTACAAAAAAAATTTTTTTGCAAAAATAGCCAAAATTCGCGAAAATTTTTAATAATCCGAACAAGCCATAAAATTGATTAAAATTCCATAAAAGTATAAGGAATAAAAAAAATTGTGTAAAAATTGCTTAATTAGGGGAAATTCGCAAAAAATTGCTAACAGCGGCATAATAGCAAAGTCTACTTTTTATCGTTAAAGCTGTAAAGAATCAAAAAACTTTCAATACAAAAATCGCTTCTATCTATGACTATAATTTGCGAAAAATTGCAAAACTGAATGTTATTATTTTATTTCTTATTGCTGAAAAAAGTTTAATATTAAAATTTTTTGCTATTCGTTAAAGAAATCTAATAATTATTCCCAAAAAGTGTGTAAATTGTTCGTAAAAAAACAATTAAATGTTTTTACGAAAGCTCTTAACCTATCGAATGACATTTCGAGTAAAGTCATTCGATCGACTACTCGTTATCGAATGACATAATCTGAAAAAGTAAAATTTCGATCAAAGTCACTCGATCACGACTGCGACGATTTGGGCCCTGTTTTCCCAGTTTTCGAGACGAAATGACTGCGCGAATTATATTTATTTTTAAAACCTTTTATGTCGTCTGAAAGTTGTTTAAATTACCTAAAATTTTAAAAATTAGTTTGAAAATGATTCCGATCATCGGCAATTTTGTTCAAACAAATATTTCAAAAAATTATTCTTCCACCAAAAACTGGAAATGATAGCTACACAGACGTCTGAAATCGTTCATTTGTTCGAATAGACCAACGATTTTAAGTTAAAGTTAAGGTTGGTCCAAAGAACAGCCACTATATTTATTTGATCCGCTATTGTCACCTAATTGCAAAAATCCTAATTTTTTAAAGTTCTGTGGTAAGTTTTTTTTAAAAAACTGTTTTCTAAAAATTTAAGATTTTTGAGAAGGGTGCTCCTTACATCTTGTCGTAACTTTGGAACGACGGTCTCGATTTTTTTTATGCAATGCACCAAAAAATTTTAAGTTACGCCAGACTCACCATAAAGTTTGAAGTTACAATTGAAAAAAAAAAATTGTTTTTGTTTTTTTTTATAAAATTTTAAAATTCAAAAACACTTATATAATTATATTAAAAAATTCCCACTACAAATAATTATTTTGAAATTTAAGTTAATTGGAAAATTAATTTCATTTGTTAATTGTGCTTAATGATCTTAATAAACTCATATATTTTGCTGATTACACAGGTTGACAACACAAACAAATACAACAAAAAAAAAAAAAAAAAATAAAAAAGAAGGGCCTAATTGTCTAAAACGCAACGCAACGACAAATAATTACATTGAAAGTAAAGGTAGAAGTACATAACACGCGTTTATTCGTCGACGTTTGTCGTGCGTTTAAAAACTTTAGCGCATGAAAAATTGCAAGTTACACAACGCGCGTTACTAAAGCCATGCCTGTCAGCTGTTTTTTATATGTTTACTTATTTCTGCATTGAAAACGGATTCGAAAGTATATCAAGATTTTATTATTTTACTGAATTTATTCTTTTTATATAAATATTGTATGTTTTTTAAGCTCTTCAATAAGTTTTTCTTTCATAATTCACAAATTTGTTAAATTATTCTTTTTATTGTCAGCTGATTACTTGTCAAGAATACACAACGCGGTAAAAAGTTCAAAGTTAACCAACTTTCTGGCGTAAACGCGTCAAAATTTTAAGCATGCAGCTGGTTCAATGAACATACACTAGTTTAACTTTTTTTGAGAGAAGTCTACAGAGCGCGCGCGCACTAACGCGTGTTATGTACTTCTAACTTAAGAACAAAGTCATAAATATTTTGTAATTTTGATGTTACATTCTACAAAAATACACATTGCCTTTTAAAATTTCAAACGCGTCATAACTTGTGGCGTTGAAAATTTTAAAATGGAACATGAATTTCTGTAGAAAGCAACAACAAAATTACAAAATATTTACGACTTTGTTTTTGCTTTCAATGTAATTTTTTGGCGTTGCGTTGCGTTTTATATAATCAGGGCCATAGTGTTAATGTGCTTAGTCCCCAATTCTTACTATTTATAAACTGAAATTGGTTGTTGGTGGGATAAGCTATTCCTATGTGCATTTCACTGGTTGCTTAAGCCAGATCATCAGGAAACTTCATCCAAAGCTTTTAGAAAAGCTAAAGATATTATTCAAATAAAACTGTTGTTGCTTTTTATAGGAATTCATATTGAACATGTAAATTTCAAACCAGTTTTCGAAAATAACCAGAACATTTTTTAGCGTTCGGCTCACACTCCCAGGAAGGATATCAATTTTTTAGTGTTTGTGCAGACGAATACAACCCTGAATACTGTTCGTAACTATCTTCAAGAAAGAGCCGAACATTATATAGAGTTCTGTTCTTCGTTAAAAACCAGAATAATTGTAGTGATACCGTAGACAAACATTATATTTTTCTTTCTATAATTTTTCTTTTTTTGCATTGATAAAGAAATGAACAAACAAAAAAATTCAGCAACGACCGCAGCACGAACAGCATGTGTGTGTATTGTGTATATGTTTTGTTTGTGTTAAATTATTTTGCTGGATTTTTCGTATCTGTATTCTGTTTTTGTAAAAAATGTTTGGTTTTTTTAACCAGCTAAATGGGCGCAACGCAGAACAGAAACGAACGAAAATTAATGAGCTGAACCGAACAAAATGAAGTTTGTAGTTTAAAAAAAACCGAACGGAATTATATATTCTAATCTTTTTGTTGAGTTGGATAAGAACACTATTTCTTTTGTGTTCGCAAGATGATAAACAGGGAGACGTTAGTTTTTTAAGGAGCCATATTTACAGCCAGGCAAGCAATGTCGAAACGAAAATTTCTTTCGTATATTTACATTGAAAACAAAAACAAATTTTTGTTTTTTATTATTGTTTTCAATTTAAATATTCGAAAGAAATGTTCTTGTTGACAGGCAGTACGTGTTTATTTTCCAACACTGTTTCAAATACTTTATATAGTTGAAAATTTTTTATTTTTTTTTTCTGTGTAAATATATACACGAACTTAAGTCTTTAATCCATAATTAACCTTTTCGTGGTCAGTTTCACCAATTCCATTTAAATATCAATTCAAATTTAAATGTAGTTTTTAATATAATTTTATTTTTATTTGACATAGAAAACGAATTGTCAACATAAATTTATATTTAAATAAATTGGTGAAATTGGCCAACCCCTTTGGCATATTAATTTTTATATAATCCCAATAAAAAATTTAATCATTTTGCGAAGCACTAATGGTACATTTAAAAAAATAAGCGTGCAATTATGCGCTACGCAATAAGACATACAGAATTGCAGTAAAAAAGTGAAAGAACTATCAATAACTTTTATAAAAAAATAACATTTCAAGTGCTATGGCATTCCCTTACTACGAAGCAGGTTTGTAAGGGAGAATACTAAAAAATAACAGTATCAAAGCATTCAGTGTGTAATAGCCTTTTTACACTGATCAACATCTAACATCTACCATCAATTTTCCACAATTTGCGAAGATGTTAACATCTTTCCATAAGAAATACATAGGGCTAAAAACCAACATCTTTCAACATCTTTAAAAGATGTTCCAATCTCATTGTATTCCATTCAACATCTTTTGATTATTTTAGTGTCATCCCTAGAAAAGTGGCAATAAGTTCTAATATTATTGTGGCATCACTGACAAAAAACAATTTTTTTGAAAGCAGCGTTACCATTTGTCAACTTTTCTCTTTTATTGCAATGTTTTTTTGTTAGGTATTTTTAATATTTTTAAACAAATGGAACTTCAAATACATTTTTGTGTTTTCTTTTTAAATTCTGGCACTTTTGTAGAAAAAAAAACATTTTTTGTTTTCAAAACATTTTTTTTCAAAAATGGTGACATTTTTGTTTGATGGTAGATGTTAGATGTGAGCAATGTAAACGAGTGTTTCACATTTTCTACATCTTTGATGGTAGATGCTAGATGTTGATCAGTGTAAAAAGCCTATTAAGCTGATCTTTACATCCAGCAATTTTTATATGCGCTGAATAATGCGCCTTACGTGTGAAAAATTTATTGCTACAAAGTGGGAACTCGCCATATAAAATTCATGTCTTCCGTAAGCGCAATGGTAAGCGAAACAAACCTGCTTCGTTGGGAGCTCCATTTTTTATTGGGAATCTGAACCGAAGATAAATTAATAATTTTTAATTTGATCCATGTTTTTTACTTAAAACAAATTTTATAACTTGACACCTCGAAAAACCTGGAGGGTTTAAACTACTAAGTAAAGCAATTTTATTTTTTTTATTATTTTATTAAGATGTGTGTTACAGTTGAAGTTTAAAAACCGGATCTAATAACAGATATTAAGTTATAATTAAAAAGTCATGTTACTTAATCACCTTTAAAAACTTTAAACACGTAGATACGGCTAGACAATTGAGCAGAGCAGTGAAGTATTTTAGTGAATTGCATGTTTTCTCTTACTTTATCTTAAGACATGTCACAATTAATTTTATGCATAAGAATTTCATATTTCTTATAACACTGTTTTACAATTCACTATACGTGTGCAGTAAACAGTTTTTATAAAGTTGTGTAGATTTTAAAAATTAAAATGAATTTATTCGTTAAAAAAAAATAAATAGCGCATAAACAACAATTCATTAAAAATGTCATATTTAATAAAGTGCAAACAAAATTCATGCCACCTTTTTTTTGTAGCACTTAGAATTGCAAACAACTGCAAAAACATTTTGCACTTGCTCCTGCTGCTGCTGCTTGTTTTGTACTCAGCTACTGACTTCACTTGTCGACTTATTAAAAATACAAAATAACAAAATAAAATTATTCTAAAACAGAACAACAACTGCAACAAGCTGTGTGGAATATTTAGACATGGAATAAAGTCATTGTATTATTGGCTGGAAGGTAACGTTGTTGATCGCAGTTTGCTGTTGAAACACCAGTTATTAACCATGGCTTATCGCTGTATAAGAACATAAACATTTGTTAAGCATTAACTAACGCCATCTGTCAACACGGGAAGCCGCTGCAGCACGACAGACGACACTAACAAGAACAACAGCGACTACAAAACGACGTAAAAAAGAAAAAGTTTTTCCTAGATTTTGAGGCAGAAAAAATAGAGAATCAAACGACATTGCATGTTTAAGAGTTGAAGTTATTAAAACGCGGATTTTCATTAACACAAGCCAACATTTTAACATTTCATAGAGCCAGACTTGAAGAGAAAAACAGAATTATAACGGCAAGCGTAGTTTGATTAATTTTGTTTTCAGGTTTGCTTACCAACTCGTAATTCGGTATAGAAGTTTCCGTTACTCGTTTTAATAGAATAACAGAAAATTGTTGGGTTAACAACGTTTTAATTTGTTTTATTAAGAACATATCGCTCATTTAACTTAACAGTGCCTGAGTTATGACGAGCTAGCTAAGTATGCAGAATTGCGGAAAATATAATGATAATTATTGTGATGAAAAAACTCTTTGTGCGAGTAAATCGTGTCGTTATTTTGCTTGTTATTACACGTTTTTTTTTTTCAATAATAACACTGACACTTCTCAGTTTTCCAAGGGTATTTATAAGGTGGGATACCACATAAGCAGAATTGCATGTAACTTGACACTGCGTGGAGGCGAAAACACGTGGTGTGGACCACCTGCTTAAGATATTAGTCCTAGCCTAGTGGGGCCTATTTCATTAAAAAATTGCTTAGTATTTAGTCGTTCATGAAACTTTTTCACTTCACTTCTTCGACGCGTATTTCAGAATAGCCACGACTAATACTCATATATATTTTTTACAACCAAAGCTATTTCTTGTGATTACCGGCAAGTTTTAAATGAATAATGCAAAAAACGTTCGTTTAACTTTCATTTCAAACAAAATTTCAAAACAAAAACAAATTTTGAAATTTTGTGTTAAATGTAAATTAAGCGAACAAATTTTGCTTTTGTCATCTAAAAAAGGCGGTCATTTTTTCATGTTACTGTACTTTAAAATTTTCTCACCAATCCAAAATTTATGGGCAATACTGTCCTTGATCCTTTTATTAGACCAATCGATTCAGAATCACTTTTTGTATCGATTGAAGGATGACAATTCGCCTGGCTGTCCATCCATGTAAATATTGTAAATATTGGATAAAAGTTGGTACAGAAATTATAATTGTGACAAACACAAAGCCTTTTAAAAGTGCGGAGCATCAGTCCATAATTTCAAATACACACAAAGAAAAAACATACTCGAAGAGCAACATAACATGATAAGATTCATGATTGTAGTCAAAACATATTATGATTATTATCAGAATCATAAAATATTATAATTTGACCAAATATATTCGTAGCATATCATATTTTCCCCATAATCGTAATTTGTATTGATATCATCATATTATAACTTTATGTAATCGTACTAGTCATAAAACGTTTAGAAGTAATCAAATTCTGATCAAAGTAATAATGTTATGGTTAAAAGTATGCATATTATAATCTAAAATAATCATATTATGATTCAATATAGGATTACAGTAATCATATTTTAATCGCAGGTTATCATAATATCGTAGGTCGCAGTTATTTATAAATTATTTTATAAATAATTTTGCACCAATATATTCGCACTTTCACGAAAGTAAAAAATAATATTAAAGTTTTAAAGCAATGCTATTTTTTTTTTTGTCACTTAAAAATTTTTTTTAAGGAACAATTTGTTTATTAATTTTTTTTAATTTCAGGGTCAATTTTGATTTTTAGTTGAACTGTTAATTTTTAATTTTTTTTTGATATTCCTTAATTAGGCTTGAGTTCATCAAATTTGATTTTCATTAAACTATTTTCACTGAGGAAGGAATTTTAAAACTTGGAATTTTTTATTAAAATTTATTGATAATTTTTCCTTGATTTCTTTAAATCTTTAATTTTATCTTAATTTGTAATGGTTTTTTTTTTTTGTAAATTGTTTAACCACTTTGTTTACACTAAAAAATAATTCAATATAATACAAACGACTGATGCAAAATTTTTTACAAATAATGATAACAAAATAGTATTAGGGTAAAGATATTTTGTTTACATCTTGAACATACTATGAGTTCACGCATGGAAAGTTATCATGTTATGGCTATAAAATATAATGAAATGGTGAAATTTTTTTGTACGACAATAATATAAATATATTATAACGATATTTTTTCCCTGCATGTGCAAGGCTCGAATTGATCTCATAACCAATGCGCTTAATTTTTGTACGATCGTACCTTACTGCCCTGCCCGTCTATACCAGAGATAAATATTGCTTCATTACTGCTGTAAATGTCAAAATTATGTTATCTTTAATGTAGACAGCAATTTTTTGTACATATTTATTGCTTGCAATTTATGTTGCAATAATTGTTAGTCTATTTTCGTTGACAATTATTGCTAACATAAAACGCCAAATTTGGTTGTCATTTGAAAAAAAGAAGCAAAAAAGAAAAAAAAAAGAGGAATGGAATAGAAAAAATTGTGTGGGAAAGAAATAAAATCTGTGAAATGGTAGCAAATTATTATTGAAGTAATAGAATAAAATTGAAGAATTAAATACACATTAAAATAATATTGCAAAAATAATTTTTATTAATAAAATTTGTTTTTTATTCTATCTTCATTATTTAAATTTATATTAATTTGTTTAAGCTTGAGTTCTTTTTTATATAAAAGTATAAATTTTATTTTAACAAAAATAAAATAAATTTAATAAAAGTGAATATTTTTATATAAGCTTGAGGTCTCTCAAGCTTAAAGAAATTAATATACATTCAAAAATTGAAGTCGAATAAGAAAGAATTTCAATTAATAAAAATAATTTTTGCAAGATAGCGTCAGTTTTGACACTGCATCTTCTTCCTTGATTTTTTTTTTTTAATTATGAGTTAACATTAATACGTTTTCCCATGCCTTTAACATAAGCTGAGCAATAAGAAGTATTGCTCTGGGATTCTGCCGACGTTATTTCTAAATAGCTGAGATAATTATCTTTGGTGTAGACCTAGGGTTATAACTTAGATGAGACAAGCGGCAATATTTGAGAGGGTTTATAAAAAAAAACGCAACAGTTCCACTTTTTAAGTTTAATGTTTTTGTTTACTTAATAATATTGTAGATATTAAAATCCTTATAGTCGTCGTTTTAATGAATTCTTTTACTTTGAAGCGGATTAAAACGCAACTATTTCACATACATACATACATCGTACTGGCTTAAATTCATCTTTTTTTTGTTCATTTATCCAAAAATTGTAAAAGTGGAATTGTTCCGTTTTATTATGGAGCTCCTCATTTAAAGTTAAGGCTAAGAAATCTATAATAGAAGACGAAATTATCGATTTCTGCTAAGCTCTGACCTCAGAACAGATTTCAAAGAATACAAACACACCAGTTGCTTCTAATAGTTAAGCCACATTTTATTGCTTAACACCTTTTATTTTCCTTTTTACTCGTACATATAGGTATGTATATTTCTTTACAAAATATAACCGGAGAATTTCTTGAACTAGAAGACAATTCAAACATGACCATTTTACAATGATATGTATGTAAAGGGTGGTTAAATTTCAAGGGCCGATGTTGATTTTGAATAAAACACAAACTATTTAGGAAATTATTGTAATTTTATTTTATTATGATATATTGGTATTACTCAATTATGTATGGAACAAAATATAGGCCAAATGGGCGCCGCGACCACGGCGGCACACCTCCATCCGATGGTCCAAATTTTCGATGACCCTGAGGCATAATGGAGGTTCTATGCAGTTAATGTGCCGAATTATCTCATCCTTTAGCTCTTGAATTGTTGCTGGCTTATCGACGTACACCTTTTCTTTCAAATAACCCCAAAGAAAAAAGTCCAACGGTGTCAAATCACATGATCTTGGCGGCCAATTGACATCGCCATTACGTGAGATAACACGGCCATTGAATTTGTTGCGCAAAAGAGCCATTATTTCCAATTCGGGCCATAAAAAGTTCGTTATCATCTCACGATAGCGAACACCATTTACAGTAACTGCCTGACCGGCCTCATTTTGGAAAAAATACGGCCCGATGATGCCGCCAGCCCATAAACCGCACCGACAATCACTCTTGGATTCTCATTCGCCCAAATGCGGCAATTCTGTTTATTGACGAACCCAATGAGGTGAAAATGTGCCTCATCAAAAATCACGAAGTGCACGATATGCATTTTGATTTGAACGCCCATTTTCATAATAAGTCTGGATAACTTTAACACGTTGTTGGATTATGTATCTCTCCATGGTTCAAATTGAGTAAGTCTGAAATAGAGAAATGTCAAATAAAATTCGGAAAAAAACTTGGCGTTTAGGTGTGGTTCACATTCAACATCGGCCCTTACAATTTAACCACCCTTTATAAGAGAAATTAAAACCCACACAGAAAAAAATAAAAATTGATTTCAATTAAAAAATTTGTGATATTAATTAAAAAATTTATTAAATTTGCACCAGTAAACAAATTAATAGTATCAATTAAACCAGTTAATAGTATTAATTAAACGTTTAATTCACTTGATTAAACGTTTAATTCACTTGATTAAATTTTTAATTAAAACTGATTTTATTTTTGATTAATCCTTTAATTGGTGAAAAATTTTGGAGAATTTTTTCTGTGCACCTGAATTCCAGTTCTACATTGAAATACACGAACAAGACAAAATTTAAAGCTTTGAAAACCCCTAGAAAATTTACTATTACTGTTTTTACTCGATTTAAAATGGATACTTCTTGCCGTTGTTTCACAGTTTATCCATAATAACAATTTATAATATTTTGTGGCTAATCGCCAACCACATTAATTGTAAATATCCTCTTATACAAAGCAAATCACGAGAGGGTCACTGTTACAAGATACAACAAAAAAATTAAACAACTTCATAATTTAAAATAGAATCAACAAGTATGACTTTAAGAATGCGAGTAGATAGAATTTTTACAGAAGTTTTTCGATTAAAACACGCAATATCCACTACTACTTATATACGAAATTTAAGCATTAAATTACACTAACCACATTCATACTTACTAGCAAACAAACTGAAAGCAAAAGAGACTCGCAAATACTAAGTGCCCGTTTACACTGAGCGATTTTGCTGAAGGTCCACACACAAAGCATTCCTCGCTTTCTCGTTGCATACGCAGCTGTCAAAAGAGTACAATCTGTGTTGTTTGACGTAGCAAGTTAAGTGCACAAGAGCGTAGGGTGCCCTGAGGCTTTGAATGCGAAAAGTGGGTTTACTTTTCCACAAAATCACATGACTTTGACAAACAAAGTTGTGTTCTTACTTATGGTGATACCGCAAAAAAAGCATTGAAACGGAAATGCAAGTAAGGTATGAAAAACATGCCAGCTTTAGTTTATAGGCGAGAGAGGAGAAAAAGAAATTAAAAGGGTTACACCAGTGCTTGTATTCTTCAGTTCGATTTGTTACCTTATTCGTTTTCTCATTAGTCGAAAAATTTATTAAAGTTCGCCTAAGTTATAAGTTTTTGGAAGAGAGGGAGGAAAAGGACTTGACTCTTTTCCCTAATTTCCAGACTTTAAGGCTAAAACTTGAAATGAAGAGTGTGAACCAGCACATAACGCTTAAGTAATTCTAAAGAAAAAAATGGCAAAATTTGATGCGACACAAATCGCTTAATGTAAACGGGCACTAGCTAACCTGTTGTTTGTCGACATATAATTTTTATTTTTTTTTCTCTTCAGAGTAAGAAATATGAATTTATTTTAATGCTGTTTTGTATCTGTGTTTTGGGTTTCTTAAGCACTTCTAAAGACACAAATGCATTTATAATGGGTTTATCGTGCTAAAATCAACTTTATCATTCTCTCAAAATTCATATTGTGAATGCGCGACACACTTGACTTTCAACACCCAAATGTGAAAACAAAGATTATTTTAAATTAGATTTTGTATTCCGTTTTTTTGTTTTATGTACATATATATTTATGATCAAGCAACAACAAATATGTGTGCAAGAACCGCTAGTATAGAATGACTACAACAAAAACTATAAAGAACCTGTTAACAGAGTTGCCAATATTTACAGTAACTATTAAACTAGATTGTCTTTAATGTCTTATTTTACAATTGAATGATAATCACAGTTCTGCCAACCGTTTATGAAACAATATCTATGAATTCTCTGCGTATTGATAACTTCGACTTAAATAACTCACTTTAATTTTATATGCTTTGTATAAAGTAGTGATCAAGATGCAATAACACAGTCGGATCGTGTAGGTTAATTAAAATGAAAAACTTTGTTTGTTTACATCTTTTTGTACTCCTCGCCCTAGATGGAAATAATATATATAAGTCTGTCATTCTACTTGTATACAATCAGAAAAAAGGGCTGGAATTATGTTTGTCAGACGGCCTGGATTGTCCAGTTTTTTTTTTTGGGTCTTGTCAGCTCAAGTACAATATGTCCAGTTAAAAAAAAAATTTCTTTAATTTCAAATAATATTTTTTTTTTTAAATTATATACATACTAAATATATATATGAACAAAGTGCAAATGTATATATCTAGATAAAATGATTTCGTTTGTTTTTTTCCATCCCAATTAGCTAGGCTTTTTGGGAAAGTACTTTAAATAATTTTAATAATCTATACCAGTGACCCAGCGGGAAAACTCAGAAGACCTTTTTACTTCAGGCCTTTTTAAAGGCCTGCTTAAAAGATTTTTTGATTCAATTACTATTCTTATCTAACTGCTAAAGAAGGCCTCATAGAAGGCCTCGGCTCTTTCGTTTAAAAGATAAGATACACCTTCCACACTCGCTTCTATGAGAAGGGAGTAGAAAAGGAGTAACATTTTTTGTATTGTTTTTTTGCACAAGCAAAAGCAAAATCAATTTTTTTTGGTCCCGTTACCCTTCTTATGTACCTGCTGAAGAAGCGAGAGCGGAAGGCCTTCTCCGCAATGACAACGTGTGTAAAAAAGATATGAGTATGGAATGGATCCAGAAGGCCTTGTACATCCAAAAGAAGGGGTACAGAGGCCTTCTAGAAGGCCTTCCTACTCCTTCTTTTTCCCGCTGGGATACTATCACATTTATGCTTGTGTGGGCAGCAGCCGAAAACGAATGACGCTCATCAACAAGTGCTGATCTGCAACTGAATTAAATAAATTACAACAAAGGAACAGCCGAACGAACATTGTCACAGACCACACGAAGAAGTTTATAGTGTATATGCATCCAAATAGGCTTTTAAAAGGTAAATATGCGCTATAAACTTCAAAAAAATGCAGCAAAACTATCTCTTTAAGCTACATTATGCAAAAAAAAAAAAAATGCTGCAAAAGGTAAAGAAGTTAAAGGAAATTTTGCTAAATAAAAATCGTCTAGTCTGTCTGCTTTTACACACATCAATTTTTCATCAAGCGAGTCTGTGTTTATTGGATAGGAAAAAAGAAAGAAGAGGGCTTAATACTTGCGTGTACCGAATAGTTAATTCAATTCCCTTTTCTTATTTCATTCTCATAATAAAAAATAAAAAATTGTACAGTTTTAAAACAGAATTAAAGAGACTTGCTTCAAGATAATTAATGTGTGTAAAAGCATACAAAGAAAATGGCTTAATCTATCCACTAAATGGTTAAATTGGCAACACTTCTTTTGTGCATGTTTGCTGTTGACTTTTGTGTGACATTTGTGAAAAATTGCCAGAGAAAAAAGTTTCTTGGGAATTTTCTAATGTAAAATTTTGGGTATTTCTCTTCAATAGGTTTGACTTAAAATTAATATTAACTTACATCCGGTTTGTTTTTGTCGAATTTTAAATCAATGGCAACTCTTTTGCTCCAAGATGTTAAACTATTTAGCAACTATGTATTACATATGAACAAATGCTTCAGTATTATTTTGTAAAATGCTCGCAGCAAACATTTGTGGCATTGAAATTATGAAAATTGCCTGAAGGTCTTAACAAAACGTTGGTGCACTTATTTTTCAGTTAATGTTACTTTTCAACGTGCTGCAGCTTTGGTTGCCTAAAGTGATCTGCAAAATAGTACATATGTTTATCAAGGGTGGTTGCAAAAGGAAGGGGGGGGGGGGTCAGGACGATAATGCCTTACCCCTCCTGGGCAAGTCGAGTATTGTACAACTACAAATTGTGTTTGGAGGCTAGTTCGACTAAATTTCTATATTGTTACGAGCCCCCACCCCTTAAACTGTAGGCTTAGATCCACCCTTGTATAGTACTTGAGGGTATTTTACACTATCACACAAGTCTTGAGGAAAATGCAACCTTGTCAAGATAGGTAATGATTGTTTTTTTTTTTTAATTTTCAACGATAAATAGATCAGGGAAGCATTTTCCTCCAAGTACTTTAGACTTCTGTGATAGTGTAAAACGGCCTAAGCTTGTCACATGTGAATTTAAGAAGTTGTATAGATCTTATTTGAATTGCTAAAGGAAGAACTTCTACGGAATTCCTGATTATTGCCCGTATTTATAAAAAATATTTTTAATTTAAAAAAGGTTTACAAAACAAATTTTATATGAAAATGTTCCTAAATAAACGTTTATGAATATGGGGAATATGTATTTAATAATAAATTTATTAATAAGTGTTTTACACAAAAAATAAAAAAACTTAAACATAAACAGTTTCAAATCAAAGAGGTCTGGGTATATGTAAACGTATTGCATGAAAATGTAAGAAAATCCACTACAAACTACGACTTTTGATTTTTTGTTTTTAATATTTTAAACTTCAGTTGGGTTTTTATAAGTAGGAAGTAGCCATTTGCTTGGTAGTGTTAAAACTTAATAGCTGCTGTTAAGATAAGAGACTTAGATTTCTTTAAAGTGTGGGTTTTTTGTTCGCCAGATTTCATCTCATTGTTGCAGACTGTGTGCGATTTACAAGCCGTTTTTTTTTTTGTAGGTCTCGTTTTGAGTTAAATTAACGTTTCATATTTTTTTACTATCTTTTATAGTTTGGCTGGTTGGTAGTTGGATTGTCTGTCGTTCGCTTGGCCCGGTTGTTTAGATAATGGTGGATGGATGATGTTATCGTCAACATGGCGTTTTAATAGCATATAAATACTTAATATTTTGACGGTTTTTATAGTTTGTAATTTGAACTTTAAAGTGGAAAAAAGCAAACGAATATTATCATATGAATGGTTCATTAAAATCATTAAATATTAATTTTCATTACTTTATTTTGGTCTCCGCTTCATAAATTTGCAATATCTAGAAAATGGTATGTTGTGCATGCCAAATAAAAAATGAATTTAAAGCCCGACAAAGCAAGACAAGGGATATTACTTAAGGCCGTTTTACTCTTTAATACAAGTCTCAAGTTTTTGGAGAAAAATGCTTCCCTAATCTAATTATTGTTTGAACATTTTCCAAAAACAATAACAAGTTATGTTGTCAGGTTTGTGTTTTCCTCAAAATATTGGAGTTAAGAAAGAGTAGTTTTTTCTGTATTTTACTTTATAGTGATATTTGGAAGGTGTCAGCTTAAAAGTGGCAAAAATGTAAGTTGAATTATGTACACAGAACTAAAAACAATCGGGATAAATTAAGTGTTTTATACTTAATTTAAGTACGAGTCGTACTCAAAAGTTTATGTACGAATAACACTTAAACGTAAACAAAAATCCTAAATTTGTTTACTTTTAAAAATCATTCCCGGAACTTCTTAAAATAAGTACAAAATTCTTAGACCAAGTAAAAAAGGTTAAACTTTTCGTTGGTACTGCCACTTTGAGAGTAAAATCACAAAGTAAACGTTATAATCTCATTTAACTTATCAAAGTTTATTGAATAGATAACAACAACACTACACAAGTAGTTAAAACACGATTTGCTTGATGTGTGAAGAAACAACAAAAACAACAGAGCAAATCGAAAACACATTTTTTCATGTTTAAAGAGTAAAATTGAGAACTCTTGCTTCTCATTTAGTTTATATATTTAGTTTTATATGTAAATTAATTTTTTAAAGTAAAAAACATATCGAGAATGATGCTGGTGTTCTATAATTGAAATTCTGTATGGTGTAAAACGGGTAAGTAAATCAATCATAATAAAATTCTCCTTCTAATTAAATTTTTTTACGAATTCGGGATTGAACCAACTTTATAATACTTGAATCAAGCTCATTTTGAGATTGATGCAATCTTAGTTTTACTTAAATCAATCTCATTTTCGGATTATTTCAAGCAAGAATTCCGGATTGAATATGGTTAAGTTAAGTATTTCGCGACTGAAAATCCGTTGTTAAATCAATCTTTCTGTACTTGATTCAAATCCATACTCACCGTACTATTAATACCGCTAAGGATTGATTTGAGTACGGAGGGATTGATTTTTCTTTTGATCGTATTTAAAGTTAATAAAGGGTTTCCGAATTTTAGGTATAATATAAATTTTTATAAAAAAAAGAGTATTTAAAGTTTATAAAAGGTGTCTTTATTTGAGGTATAATTTTAATAAATAATAAAATTTTGTTTGAGATATTTATTCAGTTTATTACAAATTGGTTTCGGTTAAAAATTATATTGTTCAAGTGACCCCCCTACTGGCTCGGCAAACTCCCAATCTTTTACCAAAATTATCAATAACGTTTTTCGATAAACTGTTGTCAATAGTTGATATCTGCTCTATAATGTTGTTTTTAAGCTCTTGAACTGTTTTGGGATAATTGCTGTACTCCTTTGGATTTTAAAAAACCCCACAAAAAATTGTCTAAACATGTCAAATCGGACAATCTTGGTGGCAAATTCACTCCTCCTCTACGAGAAATAATGCGATTTTTGAACTTTTCATTCAAAAGCTCCATCGTTTCTCTTGCTGTGTGGCAAGTGCAGCCATCCTGTTATATTCTCTACGTCTAAATCTTAATATCACCTTTCAGCAAGTTAGTAGTACTCGACAAGCTCTCTTTATATATAGTGGTTTTAGAATCGTAGCAGCTGTAATTGATCTATTAGGATTTGTTGACAGGGTAGCGCGTTAAAATATATTTTGTGAATAACTTTTCTCTTTCCGAATTTTTGGTTGGTATTTATTAAATATATGATAAAATAAGGAAATACTCTATATACACGTTATGTATAAAATATCGATCTACCAAAGGTTAAAAATACAATTTGGTTTAAGGATTGATGTTTGACTATTGACGTCAGCAGTCATCGATGGCTGCGAGTGTAAGACGGCAAAATCCCTCTGAGGAAATCAAGTGGTTGTGATCGAAACATGTCAGGGTAACCAGCCGCCTGGGTTCGAATCTCAGGTCAGTCAAGAATGAAAAATTATCAATAACAATTTTAATTAATTTTCATGTTGTAAAATTCCTTTCTTCATAAAAATAATTTAATGAAAAATTAAATTGGATTAACTTAAGCCTGATTAATATTCAAATTTGGATTAAAAATAACATTTTTGTCTTTAAACTGAAGTCATTAAGCTGTTAAATGTTTGGCATACACCTTAACCTTTAGCTCTGTCCGTCTGTTGAAAACACGCTCACTCACAAAACTCAAAAGAAAAGAACTATGTTAGTGTCAAGTTGTTGTTACTCTAAGCAGTTTGGGATTGCAATGCAGTCAAATCAGTTTAGTAGGATAAGAGTTATGTGGAACCACCATCCTAAAAAATTTATAATTTTGTTACAAAAACTAATATAAATAGTGGCACAACGCTTATATTGATAAAAGATTTGACGCAAATTTGTTATATATGACTTAAAATCATTTTGTTAAATTTCGTGAAGGTCAATCCATAATTTACCATGGGCACCATATAAAGCCTACACTCGGAAAATAGTAGTTGCCCCTAGTGGGGTATAATGTATGACCGACGTCAATTAGTTTTTTACTTGCCCTTTATTACCACTTCTTAGAGGGGCTCCCTTACAAACATTGCTTTTTATGAAATTCTTAACTTAATTAAAATTTTTCGTCTTTTTTGAATAAGATCAAAAATTGTAAGCAGATTTTAATCATTTATGGCTTGTTTGGTTTGCAACGTTTTTATATGTCTGGATTAATTAAAAGCATAGGTGCATTTTCCATTTTGTTATGAATTTTTAACAAACAAAGATTTCGAAATGTTGCTAAAAAGTTATGATGTTTGATTCAATTGATTAAATTTTTAGTTAAAACTGATTTAATTTTTGCTTAATGCTTTAATTAGTGGAATATTTTTTTCTTTGAAGCAAGGGATTATGGGCATGAGCAAACAATTTTCGGTCAACGATGGGTGGTTTTAAAACGTTTTTTCAATATATGTGGTATTCTAATATACAATCAGTTCCAATTATTTTAAGGTACATGTTTAATGAGCAGAAATTTTAAAAGATTAACTGGCGCCTATTAAGCTTATCTGAAGGTGAAAAAATATTTTAAAATAACAATATTACCCTCGTACAATGGGCTTCGATTCTGTAATTGTAGTGCAACCGCCGGGGGTTGTGTGGATCATCTTAAGGATATTTCACCTTTTGGTGTTACATCATTCGGGAAAATTAGGATGCCTGGAATTTGGCACAAATCCAAAATTTACATATTTCAAAATATCTTCGCGATCTCTCGCTATCGCGGCTGGCCAGAAATCCTATCTTGTACCACGGAAGTCAGTAGTCCCCGGTGGAATAGCATCGTACTGACTATTGGTTGACGTTGCCGTTAGTATGCCTCTAGCGGGAAATGCGTTCTGTCTTTCAGGAAGATTTTCTTTGCTGCAGTTTTGCTTTTCCGATGAAGTGATACTTACGGGGATCATGCGGTGGTTGTGGTCAGGTCAAAGTCACACGAACGGTTACCCCAAAAATCCCACTAAAGGGCTGGTATTTCACCACTTGTAGCAGATTTCGGCATGAGGAAGGACTATCCCTAGGTGGTGTTGTTACTCAATAGATGCTGCTAGCATTTTTTCAAAAGAAGCGGAGTTAAGATAGCTCCAGCTTTAAGACAAGGGGCGAATATATAATCTTAGCGGATAATGCACTTAAATTGCTACCTGAGTGTGTTTTGGTTACGCTCGCTCTCGGGGGGGGGGGGGGGGGGGTAAGTTTGTAAATGCATTGTTTGTCATCAAGTAGTTAAGATCCACCACTGAGTAGGCATGTATCCTTGTTCTCCACAGCTAACTTAAATCTTTTACAGAATTTGTATGAAATCTATGTGAAATAAAAAATCCATTAAGTCCATTTAAAATATCAAATAAATATTTAATTTTAAAAGATCGATATGCTACTATTTTAGAGAGGGAAAATCCTATTTGAGGACACATTTCCCCACTTCTGCTAACACTGGTTAAAGGTATCAAAAAATTATTGATGAGAAGTTCTTTTCGAATAAAATCCAGGAATGTCCAACTGCGTGTTTCAAACCTAAGCATTTTGTTGAAATTAAAACATAATTTAAAGTTATGATTATTTTTAACGTTGATTTTTTTTTCTAGTAAAATCTAAAATCAACATTTTAAACTCCACGGTGTTTTAAATATATTTTGGATTTTCTGATTTAAATACTTTCTACTTCACAAGGCGTTAAGTTGTTTTAAAACTCATTATTTCCAATTTCCAATGCACTTCAAAACCGTTTTCAAGTCTTTCATATAAATAAAAGTACATAAAAATGTTAACTAACAAAAGATGTCTGCAAAAGTATTTAACAACATTAAGATTGACCTTGGGATAAAAATATTTATTCATTTAAATAAATACAAAATTTACTGCTAATAAGCAACATATTTTTTGGCATTGCAAGTGATATCTTTTAAATGAATATTTACAAATCTTATAATTAAACAACATTTACAAAATATGTCCTCATTTCAGACAGACAAGATGGTCAGACGGACAAATAATGATTATGGCTTTAGTAAAATGTACTCGTTCAAACATTATAGCACTTACGTTTATAAATGCATATATGTTTGAAGTTGCAGCAAGTCAATATTGCAGCATAAACGTTCATATGACAATCAATTGTTACCATCTCCTTTTTTCCATTTTTACATTACACAGTGTTTACTAATTAACGTACCCACTAATTTTTTCTTGAAGTTTTTTTTTCTTTTTCTGTTTCGTTTTGTCTGTTGGTACTGAACTAAATGTACTCGCGTATGATGATGATAACTGATGCAACAACTAACAACAGTAACAACAGCTGAAGAAGAACCAATGCAACAAAATCTTAAACTAAAAATCCCATCCAGGCAAAACAACTGATCGGCCATCCGTCCAAAGAAGCCAACCATCCAACCAACTAACCAATGAATGCCAATGAAGAAGGTATTAAACGACAAAAGAATTTGCATATCAATTTGTACTCAAACAAAATGGCGTAAACTATAAAAAAAACATATTGCAAAGACTCCATCCAAAAGCTCCAAAAGAAAAATTTTTAATACCCTACAGTGATATTCATATGTACATTTATTTTTAATTTTCTTATATTCGCTGTGGCATACCGTCACATGTCTTACAGGTAACCTTCGGACAAGCGGGTCTCCCCAATTTCCTTTATCTAAACTTGTTTCAAGAAATATAAGAATTTTTCGCGTTTAGTTAGAATAGGGTACTCTTATTATCCGCAATAAAATGTGCTTAAAAACAAAAAAGTGTGTGGTTGGTAATGTTTCGGTTCTATTTCAGACATTCAAGAATTACAAAATGTTTCTCGTGTTCATGCTTATTCCAAAATTCCTATCATCTACATCTACATATATATATGTAAATCGGCTAAGGCAAAACAGTTAAGAACACTTTCCTCCTCTGTATGTCAACCGATTCGAAAAAAAAGATATTTACTTACAGAAGTGCACAATATATATTTTATTAAAATCTGTTTAATATTTTCGCAGTAATAAGCGTTCAAACTAGCTACTAACACATATGTACAAAATACAAAATTTGTTTTTTTCAATTATCAAATAATAAAAAAATAGGGTGCTCGATTATTCGACATTTTTAAGAAACCGGTTTTCGATTATACCGACTATATAAATAAGGGAAATTAAATTTCTTTATTTTACTTTTCGAGCTGCATGTGGTGATTTATTTAACTTATAAACAAAATATTGCAGGTGCAGGGTCCTGAGTGAATTAAAACCTATAAGATGAAAAATGAATAAGAATATGTAAGGGGAGCTTTTTGGTACTTTTTCGTTCAACATCTGGTTTTTTGATTAATTTTCGTTAATATTAGACATTGAAAAAAAAAATTAAAATGCAATGTCCTGAGTAGAGTACAATTTACAAAGGAGATTTTATGATAGTTTTTTGTTTTTCAATTGATATTTTGTGATATTTTTTTATAGTAGAAGCTAAAATATGAACCACATGTTAAAAACTTGCTTTAAAAATAATTTTGTTGGAGGTGACCATATTTAAACATGTTTTTTCTCTGCGTGAAGGTAAGAAAAACACTTTATTTAATTTAGTAAGCTGAATCTACGAAGCCACAATTGAAGTACTTGAACTCTAGCAATTCCGTATCTTTAATCCGATTCTTTATTTAAAAAACGCAAATTGTACTACAACTCTACTTTAGACAGAATTTTTATTAATTGCAAAAGTAGGGAACTCTTTGGTTTACTACAACTAATTGATTTCTCGCTTTTACTCGCTTTATTTAGGAAAACCCCATAAAGAAATCATGATTCTCATTATTTAAAGTAAAATAGCAAAAATAATCAGAATCCGCTGTACAAAAGCTTAAAAACAAAACTCACACACATATACGTTTATTAAAAGCCGGGTTCGTATTTTCTTTTAATGTAAAAGAACAAAACTGCAAATGAAGATATGTTTGGAGATCGTAACAAATATTTAAGACAATAACAGCCAAAAAAAAAGAAAAAAAAACACAACAAACAAACAACCAACAATATTCAGCAATTTGAAAGGAAGTTATAGTTTTCAACTTATAAGCAGGCACCGAAAAACACACAAACACACACTCAATCGCTTGCAAAATGCATACAAAAATATCAGACAAAATATATTATGGGAGTAGTTACTATTTGTTTTGCCTTGGAAAAATTACGATGAGCATTAAAGAACATTAAAAGACTTTTTATAAAGGAAAACTAAAAGTACGACAAAGTAAGCAAAAAAAAAAAAAAAACAAGTAAAGGCAACGTTTGGCTATGCCGAATCTTATATACCTTTCAACATGGTTGAAAAAGAGTAGAAAGTTATATCTGAGCCCAATTTTATTCACTTTGCTTGTTTTTTTGTATGAACTTTATCGTACCAAAATCCATAAACTCGGGAGTGCACTTGCATAAGGGACAGGTAAAATAGTAGGTAGGTTTGGCTGGTTTTTTATATTAAATACTCACTATATTTAAGAAACATATGAACCAAATTTGGGTGATGAAAGTGAAAAAACTTAAAAAGAGAACTTCGAAAAGCTAAAGTTTATGGGTGAAAGAGGCAGTCGTGGTATTTTTCTTAACTATCACTCATTTATTCACCGATCTGGCTAAATTTCAATAGCAAATATTAACGGAGCCAATGTGACATAAATATATAGAAACTTACTGCCTGGCCCACAATATCGACAAGAAAATTTCTTTCGTATTTTTAAAATGAAAACAATAATAAAAAACTAAAATTTGAATTTGTTTTCAATATAAATATACGAAAGAAATGTTCTTGTCGACATTGTTGGCCAGGCAGTTAGTCTCTATCCTTTCTAAGGTCTTCGGAAAACTTATTTCAACAGACAGACGGACGGCGTTAAATCAATTTTGCAACTCATAAGGACTCAAGATAAACTATATTTATAGGGTAATTGTAAAAGTTCCATAAGGAATGACAAACTTTTATATACCCCTTCCTCCTGTGCTGAAGGGTATAAAAAAGAGGCCAGATCTACGTTTAAAGCCACCAACCACCACAAACTTTAACTACTGGTTGAAAGGGTATTCATGCATTTGGCTGGCATTTCTACAACATACGTGGAGTATGATTTTGGAAAATGCATAAATGAAAATCATCGAAAAGTGTCTGCAACATTTAACAGATCTATAAGCAGTTTAAGAGAATATTCACTAAAGGTAAGCAAATATGCTTATTTTCTGCATTTTGAATGTATGATAAAACTGGAATTGTTTGCTGAGAAGGACAATTCAATCAAATTGGACTTGCGAAGTGTTAAAAATTAAAATTATATAAGGATTGCTTTTGAAATTTTGCAGCCAATGTATATGTCGTTCGAATTTGATTTTTTTTAGGTTAGGTTAAGGGTTATGTGCCCAAGGGCACACCTCCACTCGGGGACCGATTGTGAATCCCTTCAATGAAAAGAAAAAGCAGAGAAAGTGAAAAGTAAAGAAAAGAAGTATGAGATGGATAGAATCAAGAAAGCTAGAAAGTTAGTAGGTATCGCCCTCTCTACAGTCCCCTCAACAGAAACAGCGACACTATTTCCCTGACAAACCCCAGTAGATCAGCCGGATTGCATCCAGCGATGCACCCCAGTTTGTCGTGCAACCTATCTCCTAGAAACTTCTGTCTGAAACTTTGCATCCTGGGACAATGGCACAGTACATGCTCGATCGTCTCCAGCTCCTCTGAATCATCGCATAATCTGCAGAAGTCCGGTATGGTGTTGTCCCATTTGCCCGTACAAGCATTAACAGGACAATGACCCGTCAAGAACCCTATAAGTGTTATAAGCATACCCCTAACCAATCCCAATAGAACACTGGTTGCCCACGCATCCAATCTGGGCCATAGTGCCCTAGACACCCTGCAAGCCTTATTTTTTTTAAATCCCAAGAAATAAAATGGGTGGATTTCGAACGAGTCTTAGTACGATCTCATTTTCTAGCCAGGGAATTTAGCTATTCTATTGTAAATGTTCTAGTCTTTGTATCTATTATTTTCTGCAGAAGTCCCTAACAGAAGAAATGTTGCTTCAAACCTTCAGGTTTTCAATTTGTTAGCAGAAGTGTTCGCTAATAAATACACTGAAAGAAAAATGCTTCATATATTTAATGTATCCTTTTCATAAAAAAAAATTTCACTGGTTAAATGAAAATTTTCATTGTCCAAATGGAATTTCGTAGTTATAGTAAAATATTTTCGTTAAAATCGATTCATTGGATTTCGTAATTACGTTAAAAATATTCACTAGAAATAAGAAAACTTAAGTTTGTCCAAGTTAAACAAAAGATTTTTATTGGGAACATAAAAAACAAAAAACAACCATTCATATATTTATAAATTAATACAAAATTATAGTTTCCTTAAAAAATGTTTGATTGTTAATTAAAATATGTAAGATTTAATTATTTCATACATCTAATGTAATATGTCATTAAATTTATGATATCAAAATTTTTTTTATGAAAGCAACATATTTCAATAATTGAAAAAAAAATTATTTTTAACATTCAAATAACTCTAAAGTCTCAATAATTAAAAGTACAAAAATATTTCGAAAAAGCATACCTTCATAAACTTAAATTTTCATTATGACAATAAAAAATGTCATTATAGCAATGAAAAAAAATTTCAATCCATATATACATATGTTTTTAGTTGTCTTTAATATGTACTTACCTCAATACATATAGTATGTAATAAGTAATGAACAAACAAATGTTCTCCTTTAAAAAAGCACACTCTTATTTTAAACTGTTGTCAACCAAATGATGTATACAAAAAAGCTTGTTCTCTCTTTATGTTGTCTTTTTTTTTACTATGCGTTAGCAAAAAAAAAATCCACGTTGTTATTGATGTTATGTTATGACAATTTTATCTCATATTTACGCTCTTAGTTGAGTAATGGTTTTTTATTCAAAAACTACACTGCCCCGGTAGGCTAGCTGGTAGTGAGTCTACCAGCGCCGAGGTTGCGGGATCGATTCCCGCCAGCGACTCTGGTTAAAAAAAAAGTTGAATAAGAACAACTTTGATTAAAAAAAAAAAAAAAAAAAAAAAAAAAAAAATTAAATAAAAAAAGTCTAATAGCGCCGAGGTTGCAGGATCGCTTCCCGCCAGCGACTCTGGTTAAAAAAAAAAAGTTGAATAACAACAACTTTGATTAAAAAAAAAATTAAAAAACAAATAAAAAAAAAATTTTTTTTTACTTTTTTGAAAGTATTCATCCAATCAATAACATTCATAGATCTAATGTATTGTTTCCTTAAATACATTTAATGTAACAGGTTTCATTAAATACATTTTAATGAAACAGGTTTCATTGATCCAACGAAGCGCTGTATAGGTTCCTTTTTAATGCAATTGTTCATGGGATTAATGTCAAAATTCATTGGTATTCTGAAGAAAATTCTTTCAGTGTAGCGTAATATCAAAATCGAGAATACCGAAATTATCGACATTAAAGCTTTTTTTCTAAATTCTAAATTCCAATTTATTCCAAATTCGATTTCGATATGTTATATAAATTGTAGAAATAACAACTAAGTGTGGTATAATCGGCTGACCCGAATTTTTAAATCCTCCCTTCAGTTTCTTGCGATTTATGCTAAATGGGACCAAATTTTTTAATACAAAATTCTATTTTTGCAACGGTTTATTTAAATTTTTTCAGAGTGGGCTTTATATGGAAACTATGAATAATTATGAACCGATTTTCACGACACAGTTTCATTAAGAGTCTTATGAAACTATTATATACCAAACTGTTTTACTATAGCGTTTTTCGTTATGGGCTTAAATGGGTCAACGGAAATCATAAACGGATTATGAAACTAATAAAGACAACGTTATTAAACTGTGAGAGAAAAATTTACTACAATAGAATTGATCGTTGCAGTTGTAGGTGTACTGAAGTGTTTTCCGAGAAGGAGCTATGTATAGGGCCTATGTTTAATTATAGACCGATAATCACAAATTTTAGTACTATGAGTCGGTGCAACAAAAATATAAATTTTTTAGGGATTTTATTTCACATTTGATTTCATCACTCTTTTTCTACTGAAGCGATTTTGCTGGAGCTCAGTTTTAAATTTGTTAGAAGAATTACACTCATAGAAAAATGCATCTTTATATTAATGATGCTTTTACATTAGAAATGTGACATCAATGTTATTACAAATGGCATCAATTAGGTAAGAATTGGTATCAATCCAATAACGAGCGATATCATAAAATTTTGTCATATTGTATGCGTCATCTATGCTATAACTACAATTACATCAAGTCGGTGCCACATTTTGTGTATTAATAACACTATTTTCTATTAAGAAAGAAAAATAAGAAGCAAAAATTCCCATATTGTATTTGTTTAAATTATTTAGTTAAAAACATCAAATTTTCAAAGATGAATGATTACGGGCATGCTACAGGTATCTTTTAATTGAAAGTTCTTTTGTAAACAAAGGGCGGAATACAACAAAAGTGAAAAAAACATGTGTAGAAAGTAAGTAAATAATAATATTCTCTTACTTTGTCTGAAGTCAATCGCAATGACTCAGATTAATGACACACTGTCCTAATGCACTTATTGCACTGATATTTGATATTTTTTATTAAACGGACTCCGATACGTCGTTTCTGTGAAGTCGATGTGTCTTCCCATTGATGGCAAATAATGTCCAATGTTGCATGTAGGTTTAAATTAAATACGTAAAGATTTATTTGAAAATAAAACAATAAACATAACATTTTATTAAAAAAAAAAACAATTAGTAAATAAATACAACTTAACAAAAATTTTTTGATGTAAAAACACAACAGGTGGACATGCACCTTATTTGGTTAAGGCAGTTTCTTCTGTTATTTAATATTTCACCGACTGCTTAAAAGCACCTTTCTTAAGGAACCGAAGTAGCAGGAACTATTTTATTGCAACTTTAGATAATTTTCTTAATTGGTTTTTATTCTCCACCCAAAAAGTATTCGTTCTAGGGGACTTTCCTCTAATGGTCGTTCACCCTATTGCCTTATGCTCGCAATTAGATTTGCATTTTTTTTACAACATTATAAAAACATTTGCGCCACTATCATATACAAATTTTGATAAAAGGGCCTCTAACTAGCAGTACAAAGAAGCAAAGCTTAGCTATTCATCTTGTTTGTATACTTTACTCTAATTCAGCGCGAATTATAAGAAAGTAAACTTGCGGCGAAAAATTGTGATAATAGCGGCTGTTACATGTTTTCATAGCTGTACTTTAAATAATGATATCGATATTTTAAGACTATCGATAGTTTCCCAGCACAAACTCACCGTACTACTAATACCGCTTCGGATTGATTTGAGTACGGATGAATTGATTTTTCTTTTAATGATGAAACAGAATTGAGTCTTCAACTTCAGGCCAAAATTCTAAAGCTCATAATTAGAACGTCGACAGTAACTTCAAATTCTCTCTCATTTCTTTTTTTTTTCTTTTGTTTTTATTTTTCTTTGTTTACAATATGTATGAAATTGAATGAAAGTATGGTAGCATTGTAAAGAGAATAAGTGTCTTTATGTGAGAGTATTAGAAAAAACGTCCTCAAGATAAAATTGCTTTTATTTCTCGACCGCATTCTCTGGCATAATTTTATGTCAAAACTGTATGAAAAACATCGTTCAGCCCCAGTTCTGTTTCATTATTTAAGTGTATATAATTCTTTTGCTCAAGTTTATCGGGCAAATGTTTGCCGAGACTTCGCTGGGTGGTCCGCATCTAAGATAAAAAATAAATCAGCCTGAATTCGAACGATACTCACAGTGGCCAAAAGCTTTTTTCGCGGATCAAATTAAATATCCACTTTATTTTATGTGGCTAGTTCCTAGAACAAATAGAAAATTCCAGCAAACCCGTGAAAATATAGGATGGTAAAACAGATACCCCATATAAGGTAATCTTCTATATATATAAAAGAGTTACGTGAGTGACTGACTGACTGACTCATTCATCATCGCCCAGCCCAAACCGCTGACCCTAGAAACTTGAAATTTGGACTAGCGATTAGTCACTCCCCAAATCAATCCACTAAGACGGGATTTTTCGAAATTCGAATGTTTAGGGGGTAAAAAAAGGTAAAAACGGGAAAATTCGGTAACCTTAAATCTCCAAAACTAAAAGAGATGCAAAATAAATGTTATACTTATCGTTGTTCTTTCGAAAAACTGGTACTTTTTTGAAATTCGCCCTTTTGGGGAGTAAACGGGTATAACTAGGGATGCAACATCGCTCTGAAAAACATCGATGTTTGAAGACATCGATGTTTTCACGATAAGCATCGATGTTAAAAAACATCGGTCAAAAACACGATACATCGATGTTTAACATCGATGTTGAAACCTTCTTTGCAATTATACTTACGGACTGTTTTAATTCTTCTTTGCTACTGAAAATCTTAATGCCCAAATATAATATACATATGCTTGCATAAGCTTTTGTCAAATGACAGATTCATTAAATTAAACAAAAAGTTTCCAAAAGTGCAATATGGTTTGACAAATATGATTTTTATATATTCGCACAGTTGCTTGAGCCAACCTAAGCAACTTAATACATACATATAGTTATGCAATGCACCCCTTCAAACATTTTTGAAATTTTTTGGCGATTGCTTGTTTGGCGATGATTACGCGATCCTTCTCAGGGAATACGAATCGCTAACCATCGCCCACGGCGATGAATATGCGAGCGCACACAAGTAGCGGCCATCAATTTTTGAAATTTTTTGGCGATTGCTTGTTTGGCGATGATAACGCGATCCTTCTCAGGGAATACGAATCGCTAACCATCGCCTACGGCGATGAATATGCGAGCGCACACAAGTAGCGGCAATCATCAGTGTTTTTTTATAACTTTCGATAGAATTTTTTTTGTCTTGTTGTTTTGTTAAGGTAACGGGAAAATAAATATTTGGTTTCAATCGCGATACGCGATGTTCACGCGAATCGCGATACGCGATTCGCGTGGTTGACACATGCGAACGTTTTCGCGATTCGCCAGAGGATCGCATTTAGCTTCCACGCGATGCATCGCAGCGATGTTAGACAACTTGCCGGCGATTCGCGGGCGATGATTCGGCGATGGAAATTGTTTGCAGGGACAGTATGCATGCATGTACATTAGAGCGACTCACCAAAAAAAGTGCTCGATGTACCCTCCTAAAAATGAACCTTTGACTTTTTTAAGATACCATTTTAAATATTTCGGCTCCAGCTTTGACCTCTCGTGAGCTGGACCATTTTGAAAAAGAGTCTATTTTTGGATGTTTTGTTAATTTGAGAATCTGTTTCCTTACCAACATATACAAATTGGATATCATAAGAAAGGTTTTTTTAAGGCGCGTCCAACTGTATATACAATTTGTCCAAGGACGATCATCCATATCCTTTTTTTTAAGGATTTTCTGTAAAAAAAACGGTTTTTGAATTTTTTGTTCGGCGTTGCTTGTAATAAAAATGCCAAATTAACATATTTTAATCTTTAGTCGATTTAATTAAATACGTGTTTCAGCTTTTTTGGGAATTCGCGCTAGTTCGCGTTTTGACAAAAATGCAATGGGGTGGTAACCTTTCGTTTTAAATAGGGCAATATGGGTATCAAATTTCTTCTTTTACCAAGTACATCATCTTTGTATGTAAATAATATTATTTTTTGCAAATTAGATGCATTTTACACGGTGCTCTGGAATATATATAAATGCAATTTTGTAGTAACTGTAATATGTTAGCGGATTTAGTTTCTAGATCATGTATGGATAAAAATAGAACTAAAGAAAGAAAAAAAGAAATGATCCACGACTTTTTGGCGGCATATTTTTTTTCGCAAATAAATAAATGAGTCTTAAATGATCTGTATAAAAGTTTTGTAAATATAAACAATAAAATTTAAACCTTTTTTTAATTTGCGAAAAAAAAAAATATGCCGCCAAAAAGTCGTGGATCATTTCTTTTTTTCTTTCTTTAGTTCTATTTTTATCCATACATGATCTAGAAACTAAATCCGCTAACATAACCTTTTATTTAAAAATTTTAAAAATATAAAAAAGTGTTTTTTAAAATATACGTTAAACGCAAGAATTTTAAAATGTCGGTTTTTAATAAGATTTCTGTAATTTCTGTAAAGAATTTTATGGCAAATATTATATAAATATTTCTCTATTAAACAGAATTTTAAAACAAAAATTAAAAATATTTTAATTAAAATGTATTAAAAACGACACCCCTGATAGCCATACAAAGTACGTATGTATGTATGTACATTAGAGCGACTCAAAATGTATGGAAGCAAAATTCGTTAGTAAAAATATTATAAAAAATATTAAATTAATGAAATATTAAATGGGCGATGTCGATGTTTTTTAATTTTGACGACGATGTATCGCCGATGTATCGTTAATCAAAGCATCGATATTAACATCGATGTTTATGAACGATACATCGATGTTTTCTAAACATCGATGTATCGTTTGCATCCCTAGGTATAACCTCTATTTTGGGACTTTTTTGCCACCCCATCTATCTTATGAACCAATAAACATAGAAACAAAGTTAATACCACATTCGAGACTTGTCAAAAAAATACGTATACAAATTTGGTACTTTTTCGAAAATCGAACATTTAAGGGGTGAAAATCGTAACTATTTTTGGTACTTTTTTACAAAACATTTTCCTCCATTCATTGACATATTCGTACGAAATTATGGGCTGCCACTACAATACTGAAATTTTTGAGACTTTAATGGGGGAAAAGTATAGTACCCAAAAAAGGAAAAACGGGAAATTTGATATCTTTCTTTAGCTTTTTGGTTCTACAAAAGTAGTAAAAAAAAGTAAAAATATGTCCACGAAGAAAAAGCAGACGCTAACGAAGTAGCGGGTATATGCTAGTTATTTATAAATCACTTAACATAATATTTTTGATTGGCTGATACGAATTAACCAAAAATTAATTTTTTTACAAGCCTTTAAGCAAGTACTTTTAGTTTTCACGTTACTTGAACTTTTTGCTTTAAATTAATCGGCGAAATTACACCGTAGGCCCCTATGAGCGCCGCGACGAAGGAAAGGTGACATTACGTGGGCCGTTAATTGTAACGTCGAGAAAGTAAAAGAGTTTATTTACCTCGGCTTCGCCATCAATGCAAAAAATGATGTCAGATCGAAACAAGGCGAAGAATCATGCAGACAGTTTAAGAACGTAGACCTCTCTCGACAAACTAAAATAACATTATACAACACGCTTATTCTTATTCATATGAAGCGGTAATAGGTTTTTGAGAGAAAAGTACTTCGCGAAATCAAAGTTTATGGCCCTTTCTGTGTTCACCAGGCGTAAAAGCTTGAATGAACCTTAATCTGTATTCGCAATATCCCGATATCAAAATACAGCGATAACTCTGGCTGGGCCATGTCGAACTGGAAAAATCAAGACCGAAGTGCATGGAAATAATTAACTTAGAAGGCCAAGATCAGCAACATGCTGTGAGAAATTGCCTTAATCATTATGTTTGCTGATTAATGCCGGAGGTATCTTTAAAGACAAGACAATATGATACCAAGTACCAAGGAAGAAATGCCGACAGTTCTAAATAAGAAAAAGTTTTCAGAGTGATCAAGGGCTATCAACTTTTCATTAAAGTACTAGAATTTGAGAACTAGAAAATCCAACCTCTTAACAAGATTGTTGTATTTCAGGGGAAAATTAAGTATTTTAAGCTTGTAATTCGGATGCGATTTGCTATGAAGACTCATTTTGGAGAAATGAACTGGGCAACTTTTGTTATTTTCATTTCAGAAAAAATTTGCTTAATGAACCTGTGGTTTTTTTATGATTAAGGTCTAATACGTGTAAAGATCAGTTATAAACGGCATTTTATTACCAAATAACAATTTTGGTATCAAAGAATTTGGTACCAGAGATTCTCCATCTCTGCATTTATATTAGCAATACGTATTTATTCATATGTATGTTTAATTCTACAATGAGCAAGCATATCATTTTTCTTACTTTTCTTTCTTTATTTTTCCTTCCACAATTCACAAATAGGGAGTCCTCCCTCCATCATTCATTTTTTTCTTCTCCAAAGCGCAGCACATTATCCCAACATCTGTGACTCCTACTCGGCGTCTGGATATTTGAATGGTTTTTTTTTCTTTTGTGATTTTTTTTAAGTTTGTAATTTTTTTAGAAAATATTGGCGGTGGTGCCAAAAGTCTCTACATGTGTGTTGTACAATAATTTTAGTCATATTGTGTACATGGCGTTTGTTAAACAATTTGCAGCGGTACGTTTAAGCAAAAGTCCAACTTCAATGATCTTGAGAAAATAAACAAAAATTAAAAAAAATCTCTAAAAGAAGAAAAGCATAAAGGAGTTACTTCTTGGGCTACAGTTATAAGATCCTATGAATGCAAGTTTGTTTGTTGGTAAGAACATCATCTCTTTGTAGAAAAGTAAAGCTTTTTGTTTGTGTTTTTGGGATTTTCATTGCTCAGCCAACACAATTGTTCTGTTTTTTTGTTTTTTTTTTATGGCAAGAAGGATTTTGTTGCAACGATAAGCGTCAGTAAAAGCGAGTTAATAGTAACAAATAAATGCTAAACTAAACACACTTAACTTTTCTTATTTTTTCGTTTTGCTTGTTTCGATATTGAGAATTTTCATGAAGTTTTATTCTGCTTTGCAGGAAGCTTTGCTAGTTACTGGCTGGCTACTTCTGTGGTATATAAAGATATCGAAAATGACGACACAATGCCGCTGTTCAATTTTGGCATATTGGAAAGTCTATGGCCAAAAGTCATACGAACAAACAAACATTTGACTACAAGTTGCTCGATTTCGTATTAAAGTTTTGTAAGTTCCATTTTAATAGCAACAAGCTTCATAACAAAAAAAAAAAAAGCAACAAGTCTATTGTTTTTCCTTCCATCTTTACTTGGCTACCGACTAATGCAGAAGGAATATTAGTTCTTTTCTACTTTTTTTATTTGTTTCCTTTTTTTTTGGGATTTTTTTCAACTTCAATTCTTCTAACAAAAATATCTCACAAACTGATAACAGAAAAAACCATGAAAATTGCACAAAAAATTAAAGAGAAAAGCAAACCTCTTTAACGTTTTTAAGCATTGTTTTCTACTTTGGAGCAGAGTTAATAGAATAGTGCAGTGTATTAGTTAATAGATATTGTGTTTTTGTCGACATTTGTTGACTATATTTGGTTATAATTCATAATTCATTGTTTTCAGTTTTTGAATGTCTTTATTTGGTTAAGAAGTTTATGGGAATTGAAAAAGGTGAGCACTCCAGAAATGTATTTAAATGCGCCATTCTTTCTGTATTGAATTCATGCTATTCAATAGGAGTGATTAAGTTAATATCTTATTTTTGTGGAAAATGTAAAAAACTTTTTTTATTTAGCCAATAACTATATAAACTTATATGTTAAATCTTTTGTTTTAATTTTAAGAATCGATGTTTTCATTCCTTTTTTCATTGTACTCGAAGTTTATAACAAATACTTAAATCTTTAATAAGACATTAAGCCATCTTAGGACACTAAAAGTACAGTTTAATTCTACACGATGTTTTATTATTGACTATTAGGACTTTTGACAATGAAAAAACAAGCAATCACGAGAAAAGTCATTAAAAGCCATTTGTCTCCCATATGTATGTATATTCCGCATTGCTGTATCAGTTTCTAAGTAAAAATCTAGTTCTATCAATCAAATAGATTTTTTTTTTTAACTAGATATTTAAATTTCCCAGAAAAGTTTTAATTCCTCATAAATTTAAAGTATCAATATAAAATTTATCGACGATCAATTTAATAATGGCTACATTGTGCTGTAAGGTCCAGAAATGGCCATAGGTTCCATTTAAATACCCTCCCCAAATCAATTTATCTCATTTGTATGTGGATATCTAAATAATATTCGGCACATACACATATTCTGTACGTAAAATTAACTGAAATTGTAGTATAAAATAAATCAAAATTTAAGTAAAAACCGGTCTACTTATGTTTCATTTATTTTTAACGAAAAGTTCATTTAATTTTTACTGTCAAAAATTCAACCCCATGTTTCGTAAAAACAAATTAATTTTCAGTTATTTTTATATTTACTATCAACAAATTAACTACATGTTCCGTAAAAAACAAAGGAATATTCAGTTATTTTATAATATTCAGAAATTTTCCACAAAAGAGCCGAATTTCTTAAAAATACCAGACAGACACCTGTCCGCTTGTTTTTCTAATGAGATAGAGAGAATATTATTTTGTTACTTACCCCGTTACCAGGGTTGTAAGATGTGACGATTTTTTTGAGAAAATACGATTTTTTTACTAAAAGTAATAGTGTTATAACGATTTTCTGGCATCAATAAAACACTTACAAGAAATATTTGCAATTATGTTTATTGGGAACAGTCAAAAAAATATAAAAAACATTTTTTCGAAATACAAAAATTATTGGAAATTAAACAAAAACAAATTCTTCCCCCAAGTGGCTTTCATTAGAAGCATAAGTAATTCGAATTCTATAATTATATGAACACCATCGATACTGCAAAAAAATACACTAAAGCCCCGATTTGCGTCGGTCCTATTTGTGCCGCTTTTTAAAAATTGGCTAAATCCGCTTTGCGTTTTTATGATTTCGATTTGCGTCGCTACATACGATTGGAATTTTACACTGAAGTCATAATCACATGTGAAGAATTTTTCTATTTGCATGTAAAAAGCCGAATTCCCATTTAATTCTGTTAGGTAAGTTATTCTAAGTATAGTTGCGTGTTAGGATGTAAGAAGTTAGTTCTTAAAAAGAAGTTGTGTAGAAAAATTAGTGCGAAGAGAAAAAATGCATTAGTTTGGAACTAAAATTGGACGTAATAAAACGTTTCAAGTCGGTGAAAAGGCTGTTGATATAGAGAGAACCCTTGGTTTAGCACCTTCAGCGCCAAAAACTAATAATTTAAAGATAGCTCGAGATTTAATTTTAATTTTAAGTTTTTGTGAATATGGATAAATGAAATAAATAAAATTTTGTTGTGTTTTTATGAAAATATATTTTTTCTTATGTATTTCTTTTCAAATGATAAATATATATGTATGTATATCAGCCCACTTGCTGAAATAAATGGAATAAAACTTAACCATATCACTGTCTTTGTCATTAATAGAATATCTTGCTAAAAATTTATATTTTTGAACCAAACAATGCAATAAATTGTGTTCGATTTGTAAAATTTAAATATTTGACGATTTTGTTAATTTTTCGTGACGATTTTGACGAATTTTGTTAAAACTTTTAACGATTTTTGAAGCAAAAAGCCTAACAACACTGCCCGTTACACACGTTTGATTTACTTTTGTTGTACTGACCTCGTTGTTAACAGAAGAACTCTCAATTGTAAGACACCAGCAACATGACCGATATGGTTTTGCAATTATTTTACTTTAAAAATTTGATGTATATAACTAATTTTAAAAAATAGAAAATGGGAATTTTTACACAAAACAAGCAAATCGTTTTTTAAATTACATTTTCATTTAATTATACATAAAGCAGAATACAACTTAATCAACGATCAATATTAACTGCAACTGAAAGTCCTTATTAATATGCACTTAGTTGTTTGAATAAATGTTAGATTCAGTTAAAAATAAATTTGCCTGGAATTTTAAATGTTTATTTATTAAAAAATGACTGAACGGAATACTTCTTAAATAAACTACAGTCCGTTACTCTAATAATATTGTGAGTGTAGAACTTTAAAATAAATCCATGCCTCAGAACATCATTTTGTTTTGGCATCTCTATGATTGTCCATGCGTTTCAAAATGTTTCTCTAAATACTGTGCCTTAAGGTAAATATGGTCGGCTTAATTGTGTTTTGCTTAGAAAATAAAAATAATTTTTTGAGTTTTATATTTTTCTTAGAAAATAAAGGGTATTTTAACTTTACAAATAAAAGTTCACAAACGGATTCTGTATATAAATTTGATTCTTGCTATAACACACACATTATGCGTTTGTGCTGATGTGTGTGTACCATTTTTTACTAAACCAATCTGACGATGCCCATCCGTTCGTCCAGCTGGCTGGCTGCCCATTAGGGGTTAAATAGTGTTATATAGAAATCCTTTGCAGCAACATTTCGTTAAGCTAGAACCCCCAATTTTGTAAAATTTGTTAAAAAATACCTATGAGCCAAAAAATTATGGGGTTGGGATGGGTGTAAATGGCTCCTCATCGGGGTCAAAGCTAGGAAAAAGATACAAAAGCCAAAAAAAAGCTTCACAACTAACCCCCTATCTGTGCTCCTTAAGGGCGTTCCCATACTAAATATTATTTTTTATAAAATTACCCGAGGAGTCAAATATATGACGCACCCCCAATATTTTTGCTACCCGAGCATTTTTCCACAACATACCTAGTCTCTATCTTTAATCATTAGGGTGGTTTCCATACAAAAATTTCGAAAATGGAGGAGTTGCACAATATGTGTTCGCATAACTCAAAAACGCTTTAGCTTATTGAAAAAACTAAAAAAAACGAAATTCCGCAATAACATTTTACACCGATGAGGAGCCATTTACCATACATCCCACCCCCCTCATGCGTTTTTTTATAAACTTCACAAAATTGGTGGTTCTAGCGTATTGAAATCAAAAAGTCGCGCACCATTCCACTCCTACTGCCCATGTTAACTTTTGTGCGCAAAGTACAGGCCGAAGTTTTGGAGATATTTTGATGAAATTTAGTTACATTCCAATTATAACATTGCTTATATTTAATACACAGAAAAAATGTAAAATTTTCTCTAATCACCAATTTTATACCAAATTCATAGAATCAAGCAACCCATTTGTTGATTTTGCACCTATTACCAAAATGATTATATTGATTACTAAAAATTGTAAAACTTTAATATTTTGAAAATTTTTTTTTCAATAAAAGATATTTTAAATTTAAATTAAAAAAATTATCAAAAAACTTTGCCGTTTCAAACAATGTGTTAATTGATTTTGACAAATTCCAACAACAATTTCACAAGTTTAAATTATTTTATTTTAAACGAAATAATTTTTTGTTATTTGATTATTATTTTAATTCAAAATTTGTTTCAAAACAACTTAAATGTTAATTATATCAAAATTATATTTTTAATTTTCGTTCAACAAAAAAAATAATTGTTTCAATTATCACATTAATTAAGTTTAAATAATTTTTTTAATTGTTAAAAAACTACGAATAATTTTTTCTGTGTAAAAATAACAATTTTTTGTGACCGACAACAATATATTGTTACAATAAACATACTGTAATTTCCGTAACAATGCCGAACCATATTTTTTCTCTGCGTGTGGTGAGGTAGACAATTGTGCCGCAAATCTTTCTTCCAAATGAGTTGTCCATTGAGATTTCTATTTTTGAACCAACTCTCAGAGTTTATACTGAAGGATCATAGAGAGACTGTGTTTAAAGGACCCCTCTCGCCATGAAATGAACAATATTTTTTGCGATGACAATTAGCTTAAACATACATATATAATTAAGAAATTTTAAAATCACGGTTTATGAAGTAAATGATCCAAAAATTAACCCAACGCTTAGTTGGCAATTTTAAGCGCAGCTGGAATACATTTCAGATAAGATTTAGTGTTACCATCTACAATTTTTGTTCACTCTTCATATTAAAAAACTATATGTACCTCTTAGAAATCAAATATTTAATATTGTTATTTAACTTTTCAAGATGATCACTTATCTAGTGTTTGGAGAATTTTGCAATGGTGGGCTATGTTTTTTGAGTTAACATGATTTCACACAAGTCTTAAGTCTTCCATAATACTTTGTAAGATAGAAATCTAATGAGTTTTGTTGTGCCTATCACAAAATCTTTTTTAACATTTGTTGGTTATTACACTATCACACATGAACATTCTTTTGCGTAATACTTGTCATTTTCATAACAAATTGCATGGACCATGTCATTGTTAAAAAGTCCTTACAAGAAATGCATAACCAAAACTAAAAAAATTTCTAACACCCTTGCAACAATTTTACATTAATTGTTCCACTCTAACATAACCCAAATAATGGCAATATTTTAAAATATTTTTGTCATACGCGTGTAAAAATTTGTGAATTTCTTAAATCAATTAAATGTATTATATAATTTGTAACTTAAGTAGTGAGATGACAAATTTCTATAATAAAAACTGTATTCAGAATGCTAGTGGTAAAGGAAGGTGTACTGATCGAGGCTTCAGAGGACGTGGCGGTGGAACAGAGGTCATGTACAAAGCGGTAGTTTTGAAACGAGGATAATCGTTTAAGATTTGCCAGTGGTAATAAAGTGTTATTAAAAATCTCGATAACTTTTCAAGTATGTATTTGATTTTTTGGTCACAATTAATCCAGACCCATGCATGAAGTTGAACGTCATAAAGCAGCCACAGAAATAACGATACGTGGTATATACTTTTCTAATTTCCTATGAATTTGATTATAATTTATTCAATAAACAATTTAAATAAAAATTAAAAAAAAATAAAGCATTTTGTATTTTATAAAGGTTAGTACTAACTAATATTTACGTTATGAATAACTAGCTAGTGGTAACCAATATTTACGTTAAGACTAACTAGTTAGCGTTAACCACTATTTAGGTTATCATTGATTAATAAAAAGCAGCAGAGTAAGCAGTACAGATATATATTCCGTAGACAAGAGGAATTAATAAGTTAAAGAGAGAGGCAAAATCACATGTACACAAGAGTTTCCATTAGTTTTTTAATTTTGCTCTTAATAAACTAATAGAAACTTTACCCAATATATCGGTCAACACTACTGGTCAAATAACTAGTAAAGTGACCGGTAGTCTTCTTGTAGGGGTGTTTGTGGTGAGACGACATGTCTTCGTTTTTTAACGACATGCTTTCATTTTAAACGACTTGAAAACTAATCCTATTAAGTATACCATGGAGTAGTTTTAAGACTACTCCTTTGTAATCCAAAGCTGGGTTATATGGTCCTGCCCTAGGACATCATAATGTTAAATAGACCATGTTTTTTCCATATTTCTTGTAAATCTACCTTATATTTCCCGTGCCAACGTTTGGGTTACTTTTGGACTAGTCCTACTCCCCTGTGGGCTACATTTTACACGCGTGTTTGAACTAGTCCTATTATTTGCAGGGACCATTTCAACTATTGTGGTGTTAGCATAAAACGGTGATAAAATTACTAATTGTGTTTTCTTTTCTGACAAAAATTATCCTTGTATGCTACCATTTGCGTGGGTTTTTGTTTTATTGTAAAAATATATGCAAAAATTTGAAAAGTTGTCGTTTTCCTTACTCAATATGTTGCAGAAATAAATTGCAATTTGTTCCATATCTTGCCCCAGTTATAATTAAGAGGGCATCTGCGTTAAGTACTTTTTATGCTAGCAATTATTTTTTAATTAACAAGGTTTCGTTTAAATGTGCTACATTCCCATTTCATACTATTGATAAACTGAAATTTATTGTTGAAGGGATAAGCTATTCCTATGCGCATTTCACTGGTTGCTTAGGCTTGCTCTTCAGGAAACTTCATCCAAAGATTAAAGAAAAACTAAAGATATTACACATATAAAACTGTTAAGCGAATAAGAATTATAAGCCACAGTTTTACTTGTAACAATATCAAAGCTTAAACAAAAACATCAAAAAGTATCTTTTCTTACAGTCCCGGCTACAATTGGTTGATTTTTTGTCAACTCTAAATGTAGTTGTTAGTGGCAAAAGAAAAAAACAAAAATAAAAACAAATTACTTTATTTTATTTTGCCAGTTCAGTTTTATTTACACTGCCACATGCATATTAGTTATCAAAGTTTTTCTTAGGATTCAAAAATTTTTTTATTAACAAGGTTTCGTTTAAATGTGCTACATTCCCATTTCATACTATTGATAAACTGAAATTTATTGTTGAAGGGATAAACTATTCCTATGCGCATTTCACTGGTTGCTTAGGCCAGATCGTCAGGAAACTTCATTCAAAGATTTTAGAAAAACTAAAGATATTACACATATAAAACTGTTAAGCGAATAAGAATTATAAGCCACAGTTTTACTTGTAACAATATCAAAGCTTAAACAAAAACAACAACAATAAACAGTGAGTTTATCTTTTCTTATTAACTTATTGTGTTATATTGTGATTTTCGGTTATTTATTTATTAGTACAAACTTTGCATTCAATATTTAACACGCTAAATACACATTAGTGTTGAGTGTAAAACGTAGCTATTATGTTGTTCCATTGTAATATAGAAAAATGTATCACCTTGTAAGGGTGCGTGTAACCTGATAAATATATTACACAATTATAATGCATTATAATTTTTTAGAAAAGAAAACACCTTTTTTAATGCCCTTATAGCTTCTAAAGTAATAACCTAATTTTAATACTTCACTTATGCAAACCAAGTTAAAATAAAATACTATAGATTAACTATTTCATCATCAATAGTTATCGACTTAATTTACATCCAACTGTCAGTCACTCGTTCCACTGTGTTGTACACGGTTGATATAATGTTCACAATGTTAATAAAAATCAAAAACCAACTAAAACAACTTTGCATAAAATACCAACTTGGTCATAAACTAAAATAAAGAACATCAGCAGCAGGAAGGAGTAGCATCAACATCAGGCATTATGCAACATCTACTACAACTAAAAGCGGCTCGTAAACAACACAAATGCAACAGCATACCACTGATAAAAGCATCAATACTCTGTACCTAATCTTTTAGTTCCCCTCTTCCCTCAAATATCCCAGCTCGGTTTGGTTTGAGTCAGATCTGTATGAATAAATAATTTATTAAAAAAAAAACTAATGACAAAATCGTATCATGTGTTAGAGCAGAGAAGCTCCTGTACAAGTAGAAGTAAAATTATAGACAATACAAATAATCATGCATAATGAAAAGTTGAAATGGAAGGAGATTCTACTACGTCCTTAATGGTACATCTATGGCACGGATCCATGGATTTTTTTCTCTTCCAATTTTTTAAAGAGTTACTTCATATTTTACGACTAACGGGTTTATCATTGCACAATTGACAATTTTTTAAAAAGACAGCGGATACTGATACTTTATTTCATCAACACAAAGGGAAAAATCTGGTATAAAAATAATAATTTAATGAAAATTAAATTCAATGAACTGTAGCCTGATTAAAATATTAAAAACTGATTAATTTTCAGAATTTAAAATTAATTTTTTTTTTTTTTTTTTACTTTTATTTACCGCCTATTTTGCAAATAAAATAAAAACTTTCGTTTGGGAATTTATATTAAAACATTAATAAAAAAAAACTCAAATTTGTTTTTGTTTTCAAATTTGAAAAACACGCAATTAGTGTTTATGAGATCCGCCAGCAGCCGCATATAAAGCTGACTTTTCAAAATCTTTTTTGGATCTAAACCACAACTCCGAGTGATTCCCGAAGGAATCTCACAGAGTCAGGAAAAAACGCTAGATATCGACTTTATGTATAACTCGATATCAATAAAATGCTACGAAAAAGTGATTTAATTTTAATACTAATCCATCATATTTTGCATACTGAGTTTATAACTTCATAATAAATCTAGAGTTAATTTAGTACACAATAATATTTCTTATAAACCTACCTTATATTTCCCGTGCCAACTCATGACAACTTCGGATAATTTTATTAGCAGAGGGAGTTATTGGTTTTAAAGTTTGTTTACGATAAAATTCAGCAAATAGCATGCGTCGTTATTACACATAAGCAGCCCAACTCATCCATATGCACTTGGTCCATCTGAAACATTAATTCAGTACAGAGGCTTACAAAAGGGGGTGGGAAGGTGTTTAATCTCTTTGTGTTTTTTTAATTTTATCTGTGCAAGATGAGTTTTACAGAGAATTGCTTAAAGGTTCACTTTAAAAATCCATTTTCTTTTAGAAAATCTTAAATATGCATTTTTGTAACTCTTATTTTAACTTAAAACCTACGTTTCTGCCTTAAAAATAAACACTTATTTGCAACATACCTCGACACAGTAAATACATAACGCACGCATTATGATTATGTACAAAAACAAAATGTAAATGCAACATCAGCAACAACAACGAACGCATCACAACACAAAAGCAAATGCTAGAATAAAAAAAACAAAACAAAAAAAAAAACAGGATAAAACATGTCCACTGATTACGGGCGGTGAAGAAAAAGGGGGAAGAGCACAACATCACACAATGACTCCTCTCATATTCCGGCAAATGCATATTAAAACGGCAGCCATGAATGCTGTCATATGCATGTTACGTGAATTTGCTTCATAGTCGTTTTCTACAACATCCTTCTGCTTGGACTTGTGCTTAGTTTAACCTCCTCTACCCTTTTCCTTGTTTATTATTGGCATGTAGAATGTCATGCTGCAACATGGAGACAATTCAACCAACCATATTGAAGTTGAGGCAATTGAAATCTTCTTATTTGGAATGTCGTATAAAAATTTTATAAAAACGATTATTTTTAATCGATTATTTTATCTGAAAAATCAAATTTTTTTCTTTGTGCTGACAGTCCAAAATTTTATCATCAATTAAAGGGATACATATGTTCTTTTTCCTTTTACATATACAAGTTGGTAGACAAATTAACTCGACTTTAGTGGTGTTCCCTTTCTTTCCAAAGAGTGCAATTACTGTATTAAAGCATTAAAAATAATACATTTTTTGGAGGCTATTTGTGAGTTGTATATCCATACAATTAACAAGAGCTTTACAATTGAGGACGTTGAGAGAACATCGTTGATTTGACTTGGACTTCATAGGACAGTCCAAAAAATGTTTGTGGACTGAGGAGAGCAGTCTCTAACGCGTTAAGTGACATTGATTAAATTAACTTGAAATTTGTGTCATTTGTGAAGAATTTTATCAATATTTGTACCATGTTCTCGAGCAGGGTTCGAAAATAAACAAAACATAATTCAGCGTTCGGCTCACACACCTAGGAACGATATAAATTTTTTAGTCTTTTTTTAGACGAACACAACCCCTAATATCGTTCGTTACTATTTTCAAGAAAGAGCCGAACATTATATAGTGTTCTGCTCTTCGTTACAAAACAGAACAATTGTAGTGGTACTGTTGGCAAAAATTATATTTTAATGTTCTATAATGTTTCTTTTTTCACATTGATAAACAATGAACAAACAAAAGTTTTTAGCAACGACAGCAGCACGAACAGCTTGTGTGCGTTATGTTATGTTTGTGTAAAATTATTTTGCTGGCTTTTGTGTTTTTTCGTATGTGTATTCTGTTTTTGTAAAAAATGTTTGGTTTTTTTTACCACTAAGCACAACAGAAACGAACGAAAATTAATGAGCAGAACCGAACACAATGAAGTTTGTGGTTAAAAAAAAACCGAAAGGAATTATATGTTCTCATCTTTTTCTTGAGTTGGATAAGAAAAGTATTATTTTTGTGTTTAAAAGATGACGAACAGGGAAACGTTATTTTTAATGATTTACTACACAAACACTATTAGCACTTGTGTTTTCCACATATCTACCGAGCCGAACACTAAAGGGCATAATAAACCACACAAAATGCTTGGCAAACACACACGTTGTTTCCGTTTGAGATTTGCCAATAAACAACACAAATATTCTCGGTACAAAAATTAATTTTAATTTTTGTTTTGTTTTCAAAGAATGCAGATTCCGATAGTGCTGCGGCAATTTTGTTGCTTTTTGCTTAAAACGGAGAAGAAATTATAAAAAAAACAAAAAATTCAAAGTAAAAAGCCATTTAAACAACGAGCTGTTTTGTGGCAAGCAATACTACTAAAAAAATTTAATTTAATTTAATAATTACTTGAGATTAAAATATATAAAATTATCTAAATTTTTGATTATTAAAATATATTGTTTTATGCTTTTTTAAATATTTAAATTAAATTATCTTAATTTTTTTCTTTATTGTTTAAATTAAACTGTTTTTTGATTACTTACATAAAAATTGTAGTTAGTTGTTAAGTTATAAATTAATTAATGATTTAAAGTTTAACATATTCTCAGTTCCATACTGCAAAATAAGACTCTTAGTCTTGTGTATCGAGCAATTCAATTAATAAATAAATAAATAAATAAAAATAAATATTTAAAATACATTTGGCATTATACGCCACAAACAGTTTGACAAATATCCAACATGTATGCCGAATATTAAACATTTTTAATATTTCTGCAAACATTGCTTCAAATGTTTATCCAAACAGCAAACACCCCAATTAACAACAAAAAATATTTGTACAAACGTAAAATTTTGACATATTTGCCAAGCCATTTGTGAGGTTTATTATGCCCTTAAGGAGCGACATTTAGTGTTTATTTTCAAACACTCGGGACTATATTTGCGTTAAGGTTATTTCAGCGACCTGTAACAAAGTGTCAATAAGGTCACAATTAACCCTCTACTATTACATCGCCATGTTAAAGGGACAAGTGCCCTTCATATAAATTGTTAGAACTACAACCGGCCCGTACCACTTAAGAACTGTCCCCAGGGGCAATTTTAAGTCGTTTTAGTCACGTCTTTCAGTCGACCTATCCGTCTTTCGAAAAGGCGCTTACCTTTATAAAAACTCAAAAGTAAAAAACAGGGGCCTAATTCTGGTATTCGAGATCGAGTACTTTCTCGATTCGAAAGCAATTTTATTTCATTCAATACTGAACGAATCGAAATTATTTTTTCAGTATTGTGAGACTCAAATGAATGCTTTACAATAACGAAAAAATAATTCCAATTCGTTCAGTATTGACTGAAATAATTAGATATTAAATTGCTTTCGAATCGAGAAAGTACTCTATCACGACTGCCAGAATCTGGCCCCAGTATTGGTGTAAAATTGTTTCTAGTTATCCAAAGCAGATTGTGAATGAAATCCTGCAAAATGTGTACAGTAGGATAAGAGCAATGAATCTAAATGTAGAACCACCACCCAAAAAATTAATAATTTTGTTACAAAAACTAACATAAATATAATAGCGGAATGCACATGTTGATATAAGATTTTGCATATACTCGTTCTATTTGACTAAAAATCATACCATAAATATTGTGAAGATCAGTCCTTTTTTTTAAAAGGGATCAAATATGGGACTATCGTAAAAAAAGTTCGTATTCTACTCCATTTATATTAGAACTATACCAGTCAAAATTTGTTTGGTAATTCCTTTTCTGAACCTTTTAATGCTCATGTTGGACTTATGCCCGTTATTTCTACAAAAATAAAGATCGAGTGGTTGCGATCGAAACATGTCATGAATGAAAGATTATCAATAACAATTTTAATTAATTTTCATGTTGTAAAATTCCTTTCTTCATAAAAATAATTTAATAAAAATTGAATTTGATAAACTTAAGCCTAATATTTTTGTTTTCTTTAAAAGTTTTACTAATGATGTTTGCTAGTCTATGTACGCAATAAAAAATGGAGCTTCCACCGAAGCAGGATTATAAGGGAGAAACGCAAAAGTTTCGCTTATTTTTTATGACGAGTTCCCACTTGGATGCAAAATATTTTCGACATAGAAAGCGCTTTAATCAGCGCATATAAAATTGGTGAATGTAACGATCACCTTCAAGCACCGCATTTTTTTGTTACCGTTATTTTTTAATATTCTCCTTTACCTGCTTCGTAGTAAGGGAAAGTCGTAACTCTTAAATTGTTATATTTTCTTAAATTTGTTAAGGATTGATACACTTACCTTACTGCATCTCTGTATGTCTTTTTGTGTAGCGCATAGATGTGCGCTTACTTTTTAAAATTTTCTATAAGTGCAGGAAACAGGAAATTTTTTTATTGGATATGTATATGTTCGTTGGTTGTGCAATATTTTCTTCGAAATCTAAACAATTAATCGATTAGAAAAGTAGACAGCACTATTCGCTCATAGCATTGTGTAGTTTTTGTTGTTGTCGATATATTTTATGACCAAAACATATGACATAAGCAATTTGCATTTTCAACATTACTTCTCTCTTGGATTGGTTATTAGCGAGATTTATGGATTTCATATTTGTACATGTAAATGTGAGTACAATGTTGTGTTGCATGTTGCTGGGTTATTGTTGTTGGAGCTTTTGCTATATTCACAACATTGTGGTCGGCTAAAATTCAGCAGGGGAAGAGTTGGTTGTTAAGGATGAGTACCAAGTAATGTTGGACTTTGTTGACTGGACTTTTTGTTGTTGCTGCATGTTTTGTTAGTTTGATTGTTTTTGCGTATCGCAAAAAGGTAAAAAATGTGAATGCGAGTGTAAATGTTTATATGTGTGTTTGTATGGTCAAGTATGTAGTTTATTTGCTCTTGTTGGTGTTCTTGCATACTTTGTACACCTTCATAAGTGGTCATAGCAGCAGCAGCAGCAGTAATTTTGTTGCATACCATTGCTAGCATCAGCACCATCGCCTTCTTCAATGACCATGCCATATCATTGTTATTATCATCAACCATGGTTGCAAATACTGTTGGATTTTTAAAAGAAGAACGAACATGTTTTCATAAAACAGCAGAGCAAAAACCGACAAAAATAAAACAGAACATATCAAAACTTTTAGCCATAATGCCTGAATTTTCATAAAGAAAAATTCTACTCGATGTCGCACCATCGTCAGCATCTGCAGCACAATCAATATCTTTGTTTTATACGCATCATAGTCCTCATCATCGGCGTTGTCATCATCGCCATCGTCCTCCACATGTGCGCCGGCACTGCTTCCTTGTGTTTGTGTGTAGAAATAAAATATTCCTTTTTGACCAGATATTAACTTCGGACTCAGAAGCTTACAATGATTATTGGATTGAAAAGATATTAAAATGAATATTGTTTGAGTTATTGTTGTTGTTGTTGTATTTTGTCTGATATTAAAAATGTACTTTTTTTTGTTACCTTTTCTGTTCGGAGTTGGTTAAACATAAAATTGAAATTACCTTGTTGTGAAGCTGATATTTACTTACCTCCATTTTTTATTTTGTATTGCATCTTATTCCTCCTGCACCCGCAATGTGTGTTTGGTTTATTTTTTTTTTTATCATCCTGTTCTGTATAATGGCGGCTTATTTAAAAAATATTGTATAATTTTTGTTTTGTTTTGCTTCTTATGACTTTTTATAATTTGTATACTTTTTTGTTTGAAAGGTATTTTCAGAATCAGAGTTAATTGGGAACCATGTGAAAGAATTAACTAAAGATTAAGAGAGAAAAAACAAGTGCAATTACATTTTGAAGAAATTGTTAAGGATCAGCTTAATGGAGAAAAACATTATATATTCTAAATTTAGTCCAGTTTGACCAGTTGGCGAAAGCAGGCACTACCTTAAATCATAGCTGTTTAATGAAAATTTAATTTGATAAACTTTAGCCTAATTAAAATATCAAAATTTGGATAAAAAACCATAAACAGTTCAACAAATCAACCACAATACTAATTATTGTTTAATAAATATGTAATAAATTGGCAATTAAAAAATGTCAAAAAAATTTGATCTCTTCGCAAGTAAATGATAGTTCGATGAAATCACCTTTGGAAAAACCAGAAAAGTCTGACCCATAATATTTCAATATTTACGTCAGAAGCCTAATTGGTGTTATAACTGGCCATTGGCTTATTGGGAAATACGTCCAGAGGCTAGAGCTCCCTACAATAAATTTTATAATCCATCGAACTGTCATTTCAGGCATACGAAATCTTAAGACTTCAATTTTTTGGTCAAAGTCTCTCTGATACTGATTTGATTCGGTTTCAACATTTGGCTAAAAAATAAGTTCGCGGCCTTGAAGTACAGTATATATGTGAAACAGTGTCACATGGCAACACAATGGGACCCAATTATTGAACTCACTTGAAATACGCTCAATTGCGGCTGCAATGGAACCAAGCCCCTGAAAACCAGACGAATTTCATATCAATTTCTCGACTTTACTCGAGGTTTCGAAAACCTTATATATTTTAAATTAATATAAGTAGTAATTACCCAGCCCTGGCACAAAGGTGGACATCTTACAACGAGTTGAAAAAACCTGGAATAAGAAATTTTTGGTTTATTTCTTGTATATTTCGGTATATTCCTATTATTGGTCTCTTAGTCCTCGTCCAGACTTGCAAGTTCTGATTCAGCAATTTTTTAAAATTCTGCTTTGAAATTGCATGTTATGAAATTTTTGTATTTTTATCTTGTTTTTTCTATTCTCCTCTTTATATTTTATATAAAAATACAGTAGTTTTCGGTTAATTGAGCCCCGCTTAATTGAGTTTCCCGTTTTATTGCACTAAAAACCATGGAACGAAATCATTCAGTATAACAGTCTATATAAAAATACCCGTTTAGTTGAGTTCCGTTTAATTGCGTCACCCGCTTAATTATTTCGCAAAATAAGACCATATTGCGAAAAACAAAAGCAAATGTTTCGGTTAATTGTTTCCCTCTACTTAATGTGTTTTTGCTCCACAAAAATCAAGAAAGTCATGTTTCATGTTTCAGTTTTATAAATAAATGTTATATAAAATAAATAAAGAAATGAGTTACATTTTCTATCTACACATGGGTGTTTCGCTTTATTGCACATCTTGCTCAATTAAACGATTTTCGTTTTAATTGCGTCGGCGACTCAATTAACCGAGTACTGCTTAATTGAGTTCCCGTTTAATTGCGTCAAAAGTCGTGCATTTTTAGAAACTCAATTAAGCGGAAATAACTGTACAAAGACACCGACATCCAAATTCAACTTAAAAAGTGCACAGAAAAAAATAAAAATTGATATCAATTAAAAAATTTGTGATATTAATTAAAAAATTTATTAAATTTGCACCAGTAAACAAATTAATAGTATCAATTAAACCAATTAAACGTTTAATACACTTGATTAAAAATTTAATTAAAACTGATTATATTTTTGATTAATGTTTAATTGGTGAAAAATGTGGGAGAATTTTTTCTGTGTGTGAGAATATAAAAACAGAATTGCAGATTACATGAAACTAAGTACCCCTCCCTAATCTTAGCACCCAGCTCACCACTAAAGTCAAGAGTTGCTGCAATCAAAATTGCAAGTCTGGACGATGATTTAGTTTTCTACATTCATCACATTTTTATCCCGAGATCAATAATACATATACTAAAATTTTCACAAAACTGTAACTTAAATTTAGTTCTTCATCTTGGTAAGAAAATTCTGAAGCATTTATTCTGACTTAGCATATTTAACTTGAAAAACTACTTTCATACAATTTCTTAGTTTCATTCTTAATTTAAAAAATTATTTCTGGAAAATGTGCCTTCTAATCTCAGAATTCGACAAATTTTTCAAAAAATTTTCTAATATTTCATATTCTTCCTTTAATTCCAAATCTATTAAGCGTATTTAGAAATGTTAAATTTCTTTTCCAAAAATTAAGTCTCTGCGCTACTGTGCACATTAGAGAAAATTTTACTATCGTTCTTTTTAAAGAAAAGTATATACTTCACGACAGCAGAAGCCTTATTATGTACTTCTCGTAGCTAAAGCTAAATCCCGATAGCTAAATTGCTAAACAGATTTTAGGGCAAATATTCTGGCGATATCGCTAAATCGGTATTAGCTAAAATTTATTATTTTCGCCATAGCGAATTTACTCTTCATTTTTAAGCGATAGTGTTTAAGCTTTAGAGAATTACAGAATAACTCTACAAAAGTATTCTTCTTTTAGTGTACATTAAGGCAACAATATGCATATAAGCAAGTTTTTATAGATAACTTTCTCGTTAAAAAGCAACAAAAGGCGTACAAATAATGAAATTTAGGTAAGCGATTAATACTGCAATATATTTATCGTTTCTTTTGAAGTATATAAAAATTTCGTTGCAACTTATTCTCCAAAAAAAAAAAATTAAATAAAAATTTTCTCTCAAATTTTTTTGTTACCTTTCAGCGATAAACATGATGACGCTGCTTAAGATGATGATGATGATGATGATGATGGCTGATGACTTTAACAATGATGGCGTGGTTTAACTCTCTGTTCGATATGTATAATTTTTCAATACTTTTTGTTCGTGTTCATTTCATTATTTTCCATACTTTTTATTTGTAAGAAAAAATGCTCCCTCATTCGCCGGAGATCCACAGTGGAACAGCACTTGGTCACATATCCATCCACGATTTATTTTTTTAAGTGTGTAAGTGTGTACAGGTATCTGAGGATGTGTGTAGAGGTACATACGTTCGTTCTTTATCTTGTTAAGTTTGAAGTTTTAAATTTAAAGGTTACTTCATCTTAGTTTACCGCGTCTCCATCGCTCGTTTGTCGGTAGGCAGGCAGGCAGGCAGCAAGTTGTTTGGCATTCTGGTTGAAGATAATAACGTTTTAATGTAAATATTCATAAATTTATTTTTGAAAATTAAAATGGTGAAGGAGGTTTTGCTATATATGAATATTTGTTAATTTTTTTTAGTGATACAGCGGCTGCTGTTCCTTTTGCTTTTCTGTTAATTTTTTTTTTTTTTTTTTGCACTGATAAAAAACATTTTAATGAAACTCGTTTTTGACCAGTATTCAGATTCATTTGAGTAACATGCCATATCAGCAGATTTTCAATATGGAAATGTTGGAGTGTTTCGTTAAATTCTTAAGGTTGAAAGAACATTAATTGTATATTCGAAAATATAGTTCTTTATTGCGAATAAGCCTCGGGGAACCATGCACGGAAAAGATAATTTTGTAATCGTTGGAATACGCTTAATTTTATTCGTTTAAAAACAAATGTGTATTCTGAAATGTATTTTAATTATATAAAAAAGTGCAGCTTCTGCTCTCTCTGCTTCGGTACAAAAGAGTCTATTCAAATATTGATTTTCATTTGCCGATGACCATCTGAAATCAAAAGGGAATTTTTTGATACTGAAATAAGAAAAAAAAACCAGCTAAAACTTTGCATATCATTGCAATTTAAGCTCTCATCATCGTTGTCATTACTGACAATGTCATTTTAGCAAAAAAAAAAAAAAGAAATAACAAAGCTAGTCAGTCTCGCCATAACAAACGACATCCTCAAACATTCTCATCATCGATATCAGCAATAAGGATTTATTAAAACAAAAACTAAAACAGAGCAGATTTTTAAATCAAGATAACAAAAACAAAATAAAATTTAACTGTGCATACCGGGCTTCTTAGAGAAGATAAAAAAATAAATATTGGCGTATAAGTTTTTCATTTAGTTAACACGACTATTAAATGCCATACGGTAGAAACAATGTGGAAATAATTTTTACTTAATATTTTTATTGGCGTGAACCTCTGAAATTAATATAGATAGAAGGATACTGGACAAGACGTTTGGAATTTCAATTTTATTACACTATAAAATATTTGTGCTGCGAGTACTGATATTTCGGTGTTAATGCTGGTATAAATTTTAAAGAACACTTATAAATGAAGAAACTGAAGGGGAAATATAAAGCCTTGAAAAATAACTTTTAAATAGACGTTATTCTAAAAGTTAAATTTTTTAATTACCTGTATAAATTTGACAGATGGCTTTTAGATTATAGTGGACTGTTGCACAAAGGTGTCACTTTACATATGAGATTTTCTAGGCGTGGTATTAAACTTTGATTAGGAGCTTTTGTTTAAAAGCAACAGCATACAGTGGCATAAACAACAGTCATCTCGCGATCTTCGAAAGGTCCTTACCGACAACCAGTCCAGGACTTTAAAATTCACGAGGGCTGGAACTGGTTTCAATGGCAATAGATAGGACTCTAGGCGGGAGCGTTCTGACAATTTTAAACTTACGGGCAATAACCAAAATATACGTTACTTTTTAGTTTTTTTAATTTTTAAATTAGAAAATATGGTTTTAAGTTCAATTATACAAAAGCAACTATATAGGTTGCAATTTTATAAGCCTGCGATAGTTTTTTTTTATGGGTCAACACATATTATCATCTATACCGAACCACAATCAGCATTTATAGATTCCCGTCATTACTACATTTTACACGCTTCGACGATGCAAACACCAGAGCTAAAAGAATACTTTGGAACAAAGCTGCTACATGTCGATAGTGCTCAGCACAAATCTTTCAGCACATTACAAGAATCTTACAATCTTCTAACAGATCTCCCCATGCTGCGGCGGAACTAAGTTCACACAATACATACCCTCTAAAACCTTAATTGGGTGGGTACGTTGTGCAAAAATAAGTCTTACATTCCTAATATAATGAAAGATAAAAAACAAGCAACTGGATCCTCTAAATTTGCCTTCCAGGGAAATGAAATAGCATAAAAGAGTCTCATATCAGTGAGTATTCTGCATACTTTATATGTTTTGATAACAATAGCACTATATTGTTATGTTTTTCTTTTAATAAACGCGTTTGAATTCTTTTAATTGCAAATCCGAATAAAAACACACACTTATTTTACTTAACAAACTTTATTGAAATTAATTATTTTGTTCACAATTGTTAGTTACGAACAGAACCGTTTCTCAAAACAAACTAAACTAATTATACATGAGTCACCTCTTTTTATATTTCATAATTATTTCTAGATTTTTCCTGAACCTTCCCGTAATAACTATTTATTATGTTCTCAAACCATTTCTAGAAATGACTGGGAAGTTCATATAGGAATTATTTTAAAATAACAGTTGTGTTGAAAATTATACATGACAATTTTAAGTAACTAATATGACATAAAACTATAACTTACAAGATAACTTATAACTATTACTATAAATAATTATTAGATAATTTAACTTTCGTAACAATATTATATAGAAATACACAAAGGAAATACTTTATTAAGGGGCTAAGCGAGGAGTCATATGACTCTCATTAGAGAACGAGCTGCAAATAGCCAAATTACACTCCGATTTTCATCCAGATCTGCTAACTATTGAACGACTTTTTAGGTAAACGATTCCCACAAATATAGCAAGCAAACAGTTATCAACCTCTAGCCAAACTCTGAAAAGAAAGCCCATTGTTGGCTCATGTTTCTTCTGCCTTACAATACCAGGAAAAATAAGAAGACAAATCAGAAAAGTATGCAAGATGTGTCATAAGCCGATATGCCACCATCAAAAAATTTGCAATCAAAGACAAAGCAACAAGTGGTGAGTTGTAACGAAAAACAAATATCACTTTTAGGGGTGACGCGGTATCCGGTCATTGACTCGCGTAGGCTTCAAATATAAAGCAATTTAAATACATACAGTTTTTTCTCTTTTAATGTCTTAAGACACTTAATAGCGAAATTTGAAGTTTCATCGCCATATTTTTATTTTGAAAAAATTGCGAGCATTTTTAAATTGAAAAAGTAAAGCGGGTACCCAGTTATTGACCGTAGGGCTTAGCAGTCATTCAATAAAAATTCGCTTTACACAAACCATTGCTTTAAACCAATTTACTCATTTGACCGGCACCAAATATTTATCATACAAGGTAGCGCAAATGTGATGATCCAATCGGAAGATGCTATCGTTTTTGCATATGGCGGTAATTGACGGTTCTGTTTTGACATTTGTAAACTAAACAGATAAGAAATACACGTCAATAAGAGATTGAGCACTATACTCCTCAAGAATGCAGAATATTAGTTCCTATTTTTGCGTAATAATTTCTAGGGTCGCCTAATCTCGCGTTTTGGTGTTTTGCACTAGCCCTGTTTACACAGAAAAGAAAAAAAAATAGATTTCTTTAAAAAAATTTGTGATATTAATTGAATTTGCGCCAGCAAACAAATCAATTAAACGTTTAACTCACTTGATTAAACGTTTAATTCGCTTAATTAAAAGTTGAATTCACTTGATTAAACGTTTTATTTACTTGATCCAATTTTTAATTAAAATCGATTTTATTGTTGATTGTGCTCTAATTGGTGAACAATTTTGGAGAGTTTTTTCTGTGTACCCTTTCTAGACTTCTTTTGTGAGATTTCTTTTAGTCATTCGATTCTGTTTCAACAAGCCTAAGACTCTTGAAGTCCTCAAAGCCAGTATCCATCATGAAGGCAGGAACCTATCGCCAAAAATACCGGCAAGAGTGATGGAAAATGCCATAAATCGGGTCCATATGGCCATCAATTCTGACGGCCGTCACACAGAAAAAATTTTCACCAAAATTGTTTCAATTAAATCAAGTAAGCGATGCCGTTTCAAACAATTTTCTTTAATTTTTCCAATTAATTTGCCTTAATTGAAAACAAAAGTTATAATGTTTGTGTGTATATTTGCAAATATGAAAACATACACACAAACTTCAAAATGTTTTAAAGTCTCAAACAATTTTTTAATTGTTTCAATTAATTGTGTTGATTGAAAAAAATATATTGATTTCTGTTTACGTTTTATATAGCCTCTTTTACTGGTGATCAAATTTCAATTAAACCTATTGATTGAAACTGAACAGCAAGAAAAGCTCAAACTTACAAATGCGTTAATTGATATGATCAATTTGTTTGCAGGCGTAAAATCAGTAAAGAATTTTATTAATGGTACAAATTTCTAACAAATACGTTAATTGAAGTTGGTTTTTCATTTTTTATGTGCACTTGGCCGATGTCATTTAATCTACTTAATGGAACATTATGGATCTACTGTGCGAAATTTTGTAGAGATGTTTTGATTTACATAAAAATAATTTGTATTGAATTTTACTATTGTTTTTTTTTTAATCTATTTGGACTAACATCTAAGTTAATTTTAAATAACTTTAGTTCTTTATCGACTTAACATAATTCCCTTCACCTTATGGAAACTGTTAGAAAATGTAATTAGTCCATATTAAAAACAATAATTCTTAAAATATCGATTTAATCGCTTACAAAAACAAAGTTGCATAAATATTAAGACAGCGTTAACAACTTGCCACAAACTGCAATAGAAAATCAAAATACCAGCCATATTTTATAGTAAAAAAATATATAAACTACTAACAACATGAAAAAAATTATTGTTGATTGCGTTTGCAACATGTTGCATATGCACACAAACAATCAATGTAATATGAAAAGCATACAAAAGACAAAAACAAAATATTTTAAAATTGATTGCAAGTTGATTGCGTCTTTAAATAACAAAACAACCAACAAAAAGAACATAATGAAAACAAAACAAAATTGGATCGATGTATTAAGAAAAAAAATAAAATGTTAAAATAAAATTGTGCATAAAATTCAATGATTGGTGATGCGATCACATGCATACCAGCCGCAGAGTCATACATACAGTCATTTCACTTATGGTTGACGATGGATGACATTGGCGACATACTCATCCGGTTTTTCTTTTACTGCTCCTGAGTCCATATATTTCAGAAGACTTGCAACAAAAAACAGACAGCAACAATAGCACACACAGTAATAGTCGCAACAACAGGTGAGGGTGCTGTGGCACACACAAACAAATACCCATGGAAAGTTTCTTCAATCAATCTTTGATTTTCATTAATCGAACTAAAGCGGAGATTGTATGGAAACTAGGTTTACAAGAGAAAATATTTATGCATGTTAGTCAATCAATTCCATAACATCTACATAGAAAATACGAATAAAAACAAAAAAATTAACAACAAATGTCATCAATTTATGGACATTACCGATAATGATGATGACAACGACGATTAAGAGTTGGACTAACAAAAAATTAAACATTTTGTTGCCAAATATAATGAAAATGCCACACAGAGATTATTGATCGTCTTAACACACTCAGCAGTTGCAAATTTTATGGAATGAAATGTCACATTTGCAGTCGAAAAGTTTTGACGGTTACAATAGTTTAGTGGAGTCAAAAGTCAATAAAATCAATGAATAAAATATTGTTGCTTATTGATTTGAAATTAGAATTTTTATATTATCGGAGAATAATTTTTATCAACTTTGAAGTCTTTTAAAGATTGATATATATCAAAAATAATTTTTCGTTTTATATGTATTAAAAATCGAAGTTCTTTTAAGTTTCAGCAAAAAAGTGCCATCCTTTAAGTTAAATCGCCTTATGACCATACCTCATGAAGCCTCAATTCAAAGTTGTCGTTCGACCATAAAGCTCCTGACTTATGCGGCGAATATGTGGTAAGCGAATGCCGAAGCGAATAATCAAATTTAATTTTTGCTAATGCGAATGCGAATAAATAAAATTTAATATTATTAATTTTAATATTTTTAGTTAGGCTTGAGTTCATTAAATTTAATTTCCATTTAATTATTTTTACTGAAGAAAGGAGTTTTACAACATGAAATGTTTAAAATTTTTTGATAATTTTCTTGGCTGAGCTGGGGATCGAACCTGGGTTAAATTAACATGTTTCAAGAATCACCACATTCTTTCATCAGAATTCTTTGAGTTCTAACCTCTGCACCACTGCGGTGCCTGCCAGCCAACAGTCAAACATTATGCTTTGTTCATACGACGTTATAAACCACTCGTTTCACTCTCTGAAACTAGTTTGCCAAACATGCTGTTCATACGATTCATTCTTGATTCATTTTGACATAAAAAAGTAAAAAAAACTTGAAAATATAATATTTAATACTTTTATTAATATTATTAGGTTATAATTATCACTTTATTTTATTAAACATCAATTTTTTTCTTTGTTTTGATTTTTTTTTTTTTTTTTTGAGAGCTAGTTCAGATAAACTAACGATAAATGTTATCAAAATTGGAGAAGATAGTACATTTTTCCTGTTTCGCAGCCTGTTTCAAAATGAAACGACCTGTTTCGCTCTCAAAATTTTGTATGGGAAAACAAGTCGTTTCAATCATATTTAGGGCGCGAAACAGGAATAAGAGCGCGAAACAGGAATAAGAGCGCGAAACACGAATATTGCTGTCCGTGTGAACATGGTATTAATCTTTAACCAGTGGTACTGGTGGTTCGAAATTTGCTGTAATTATCATTTTAAATTTGTTATATTCATGTTGCTTCCTTTCTTGTGTTTTTTCGTATTCTTTCTGTCAAGACTTTGTCTTGAAAACCTAAATACATTTGTTAATTATGTTTCTTGTCCACTTTCGTCGACATTTTATTTGTACAACTTGAAGTACAAATGTTAACATTAGAGCTTGTGCCATAGCTATTTTTAAGAACAATTGTGATTTTTAGTCGAACTGTTAATTTTCAAATTTGATATCAAGCCTAACTAAAAATATCAAAATTGAAAATTAATAGATCGACTAAAAATCACAATTGTTCTTATTTAATATTATTTTAATAATATATACATATATACTTTATATCGTTGGACTCATGTACAAAGGCCCTAACTCACATAATTGCAACTATATTTATCATAATGTAAAATGGCTTCTTCAATTGCTTGTAAGACTGATATTTTTGATGCTATTTTATTAAATTCTTGTGACGAGGTGTATTTGTGCGAAATGTATTGGAATCACTAAAAACTCAATTTCGAAAAAAATCGATTTAGAGCCTTTCAACATGAGACCGACGATATGTATGTATTTACTTTGTCACCCCTGGATTGCAGTGCTACTAACCAATCAAAGACCAGACAATGCTTTGTGCTTGTCAAAGTGAGTCCACCACTTTCCTTAGACTTGGTAGTTCGTATGGGACCGTATGGAGCCATTAGAACCAGAGCCTTACTAGTACCTTTAAATAGTTCTAATCTACATTAGTCGCACTCTCTCTACACATAAAAGACAGGGACAAAAGTGTAGACGCTTCGTTGACAGTGTCACCCAAATAATCTATAAAAGTAGCGAAGTGGTGAAAAGTAAGCTCCAGGCTTCCTACAAGATATACTATACATATTTTACAAACATAAGTATGTTTGAAAATAAAACAGAAATTAACTTAATTCGATCAATGAATTTAAATTAAAAGTATGCAGGACGAAGTAATAATAATTAGTTTTTATAAAATAAATTGCCTTTAAAATCCAGTTCAAAAAATACATTATACACCAAACACAAATATTGTACATAAGGTCCATAATGGTAGCCACACATTTGCATTAATATTGTTCAATAATTTATATTGATTAATATAGGATAACTAGCTGTCCCGGGAAACAAATTTATCAAAAAAATACATAAACTTTTCGGTTAATTAATTAAGAAGGTTAAGGAGGGGGTGCTTTAACCTTTTTTGCTTTATTTTGCGCCGTAAATTTTAAAGTTATAGCCTTTAGTTCCTTTAAGACTTAATACTATCATTGGATAATTAATAAAGAAGACATGGGTAGAGGTAGGATTTACCCCTTTTGCCCTATTTTACGCCCTAATTGTTGGAATTTCCAAAAAATTTATACAGTGTCTGCATGCCAAATTTTAAGAAAACCGGTTGATTAGTTAAGCAGATATAGGGAGTGAAAGCGTTTACCCCTCTTGCCCTATTTTACGCCCTAAATAATAAAAATTATTGATGTTACACTACTTGCCTGCCAAATTTCAAGAAAATCGGTTGATTAGTTAAGAAGATATTGGGACGGGGATCTTTTACCCATTTTGCCCTATTTTATGCCCTCTAGCGATATGAAATCTACATTAAAATCTATTCCGAATGTCATTGTACTCATAGGACATTACGATACATGGTTTGGTAATATAAAATAATATAATAAAATAATAAATAATATAATAAAATATAGATAGATATCAAAAGCCTTTTAATTAATATTCCCTAGAAGAAATATTTTTTATGTGCACGTTGGTTAAATTTACTTTTACATGAATTGAATCTAAAATTGCGCCATATATTTGTATACCCTTCACCGAAGGTAAAAGGGTTATTTCGTTTGTAACTTACACAATATTAATCATCCTAATAAAAAATGTAGCTTCCAACGAAGCAGGTTTGTAAGGCAGAAACACAAAAGTTTCGCTTACCATTGCGCCTACGGAAGACATGAATTTTATATTGCGAGTGCCCACTTTGAAGCAATACATTTTAGACACGTAAGGCGCATTTTTCAGCGCATATAAAAATTGTTGGATGCAACGATCAGCTTTACACACTGAATGTTTTGATACATTTATATTTTAGTATTCTCCCTTACAAACCTGCTTCGTAGTAAGGGAATGGCGTGGCACTTGAAATGTTATTTTTTTATAAAAGTTGTTGAGAGTTCTTTCACTTACTTTACTGCATTTCTGTATGTCTTATTGCGTAGCGCATAATTGTTCGCTTTTTTTTTAAATGTACCATTAGTGCTTCGCAAAATGATAAAATGTTTTATTGGGCTAGACCTTATAAAGTATAAAAATTCTGGATTCTGATGAGAAGAGAAGTTCAACTCCGGTTGACCGTCTGTCCATCCGTCTGTTAAAATGGGGTTTCCGAAAACCCCAGATATGATAGGGACTTGGCTGGTATATATTTATGTCAGATATGCTCATTTTAATTCTGCCAGATCGGTCTACAAATGGCTGAGATTTTAGCAGAAAACCATTTTTTATGTTTATCTAACCCCCCGTTGCCCCAGCAAGTGCAAGTCCGATAACTCAATACACTCATACTTTTTTACTAGTACCATTACATTTTCGGTACTTGCAGGGCAACTTGCAAGAAAATTAGCTTGCAAGTTAATTTTTGACACTTGCAGCAAGTAAAATTAGAAATGATGAAACAGTGTTGCCGTGTATGATTTTTGTATCAATTAAGCAGGACTTAGTAAAATTAAAATTATTTTTATAACTGATGAACAAAGTTAGGTTTTAACAGTAATATCACTTTAAAAAAAATATATTAACAAATAATATGTCTACAGATAAAGGTGGATATTGACAACTTGGCAAAACTTAGTTAACAATTGAGAAATTGGAGTTTTGCTAGAAGTTTAGTTGTTGACAACATTTTAAAAATTAACTTGCACTGTGCTGTGTGACACTTCTCCTGATTTTTGTATAGACTACTTGCAAGTAATAACTTGCTTGTGCCAACGTAGGGTAAAGAACAACAAAAGCCAAAGTTTCCAAATTATGTACAAGCATCTTGGTCAAAAGACAACATCCGACAAAATGTGGGCGTGGCGCAAAGAAGATTTATTTATACCTAAATAAATTAATTGAAATAAGCAAAATCTCTAAAAAATGGGCGGTATTCCTTACATAGACATTATAGGTTTCTGTACACTCACAATATTCTGTACGTAAAATTAACTGAAATTGTAATATAAAATAAATGAAAGTTCAATTAAAAACCGGTCTACCTATTTTTCATTTATTTTTAACAAAAAGTTCATTTAATTTTTACTGTCAAAAATTCAACACCATATTCCGTAAAATCAAATAAATATTCAGTTATTTTATTAAATTTTCATTTACTCCACAAAAGAGCCGAATTTCTAAAAAATACCAGACAGGCCTGTCCGGTTGTTTTTCTTATAAGCGAGAGAGGGAGAATATTTTTATTTACTTACCCAGTTACACACGTTTGTTTTACTTTTGTTGTACTGACCACGTTGTATACAGAAGAACTCTCAATTATAAGACACCAGCAGCATGACCGATATGGCTTCGCAATTATTTTACTTTTAAAATTTGATGTATTTAACTAAATTATTTTAACAAATAGAAAATGGGAATTGCTTACACAAAACAAGCAATTCATTTTTTATAGATAAGTAAAAATTAATTTTTGGTAGTAAAATTATATAAAATAACTGAATATTTAATTGTTTTTACTGAATATGGTGTTGAATTTTTGACAGTAAAATGTTATAAAATAACTGCATATTTATTTGTTTTTACGGAATATGTAGTTAATTTTTTGACAATTAATTTATATAAGATAACTGAATATTGATTTGTTTTTACGGAATTCGCGTTTGAATTTTTGACAGTAAAAATTAAATGAACTTTTCGTTGCTTTAAATTACATTTTTATTTACTTTAACATAAAGAAGAATTTAACTCAATCAACGGACAATATTGACTGCAACTGAAAATCCGTATTAATATGCACTTAGTTTTTTGAAAAACGGTTAGAATCAGTTCAAAATAAATTTGCTTGGAATTTTAAATGTTTATTTATTTAAAAATGACTGAACGGAATATTTCTTAAATAAACTCATTCCGTTACTGTAATAATAGTGTGAGTGTATATCTGGAGAATGACAAGAGTCAAAGTTTTCAAGTTAGGTAGGTACAAGCAACTTGGTTATCTATACACAGCATCCGACAAAATGTGGGTGGGTTTAGAGAAGTAGGCACAACATAAATTTACTTCTATCTAAAGAACGGTATTTATAAACTTTTCTTTTCTTATCGCGCCATGGTGATGGGAATATAAGATGCGGCACAGCCTAATATAGCACTCTTTTAAACGAGCTCGTTTTTTCGAAAATAACTTAACTCGCCAAATGTAATAAGCACGAGCTTTTCTTGGGATCGAAAACAAATTGATAATACATATCTTTTACTTAAGTCCAGATTTATAGATAAAAATCTGTGAGAGAAAAACTTTACAAATTTAAAGAATAACAAAATATAAAAAATTAATTTAAAATCAGCTTTTTATGTTAAGTGAAAAGCGAAATCCGCAGATTTTTTCTATTGTATTGAAAAGTTTGGAATCCATAAAATATCTACAAAACCAGCATCTAATTCCAACTATTCATTTTAAAATTTTTACACAAACCAGCTTTTTAAACTCTGTTACATGAATATAAATTAAAATAAACTAAGGAAAAAATATCTTTCATTTTTATTTTGTGCCCTCCAAAAATGGCTTCCATATCCAATCATCATTTTCAATATTGTTATTATCGACATCGTCAACTCTACCATCATCACCATTCCGGTCGTCATCAGCATCATCTTCATCGACATTAGCAGTGAAAGCAGCTTCAACAACGATATAAGCAGCAGCATCGTCATCAACATCAGCAGTATCTTTCGTTTCATGGCATGTCAAATGCTGATTGGATAAACGCGATGCAATGTCTAGTCATCCATGATGATTGTTGGCAATTTTCTTAAACATGAGTTTTCAAGCAGAATACAAAATTCAATAATCATAAACATTTAACCATAAAGGAGGAGCTCATCAAAAAATTAAAATAAAAAAAATATACAAAATAAGAAGAAGATAAAACAAACCAAAAAAGAACAGAGAATTGCACACAGGCCATCATAAAATGTAAACGAGTCAAGGAATGTTTTAACAATCATGCACTTGCAGATGAGAAGGTTCATAACAAAACTCAACAATTAAACTTTGTAAGTTTTTTATTTGTATTACTGATTTCTATTGTAAATATTTAAATCTATATAAACACTGTTATAAAACTTACCAAATGTCCATAATTATGTTGTTATGCAAATACAATTGTTAAGGTCGAAATGAAATAACTCTACATAAAAAAAGACGTTGTTTATTTTCAATAAAACTCATTAAATTAAAAAAAGGAAAAATAGAAATATTATTAATATAAAAAAGTCATAATTCTAAACCTTGTTCTTGTAAAACCGCTAAATATCGATTGGTTTTAAATCAAAACGAATTTATTTACTATAAAACTGATCAAAATGCAACAGTGAGTGGTATTAATGTTAGTAAACAATTATACCACAACATGTCTTAAAAAAAATATTAACGTCGTATTGTCTTTAACTAATTTTTTTTCCTTTATTCAAAAAATTGTTCAAGAAGAATTGTTGTTTGTGTTATGGAGCTCCTCATATACAAAATATATGAACACACACATATGAACTTACAATTATCTATTTATAAATAATTTTATATACTCAGATACAAATAGTTAAACGTTTGAGTTCATGTTAAAAAAGTTAATCAAGAAGTTATAAATATACTTTTCAAACAAGAATATTAGAGAAAATTATTTTCTAGTTTGTTTTTGAAGCAGAAGCTGAAGTCCGTCGTAGTTTCGTTTAAATAAGCACCAGCAAAGTTTTATTTAAAAAAAAAACAAAGTTTATTCATATAAAACTTTCCAACAATTTCCAAAAATATTGCTTTCAGAGTTAATACCTCTTCATTGAGGAATTTTGTTTTAAAAAAGAAACTTTTACTTAAATATTAATTATCAAAGTAATTTTTGGGAATACAACATTTTTTCAGTTAACAAGATTTTGTTTTGTCGTGCTTAATTCCCAATTTTTTATTCTTGATAAAAACTTTGAAATTTATTGTTGATGGGATAAGCTATTCTTATGAGCATTTCACTGGTTGCTTAGGCCAGATCATCAGGAAACTTCATCAAAAGATTTTAGAAAAACTAAAGATATTAAACAAAAAAACTGTTAAGCGAATAAGAATTATAAGCTACAGTTTTACTTGTAACCAAATCAAAGCTTAAACAAAAACAATAACAATAAACAGTGAGTTTATCTTAAAAACAACAACAATAAACAACGTTTTCAAAAAAAATAAAGCATATTGCCAATTTAGTTTTTTAAGCCGTGCACTTGCCAGTTTTTTACCAAAGTAGTTTTTGGGAATACAAAATTTTTTCAATTCATAGCTGATCCCATCAAAAATAAATTTCAGTGTTTTTATCAAGAATAATAAATGGGAATTAAACACGACAAAGAAAATCTTGTTAAATATTAATTTTTATATAAAGAGTCAATTCTCATAAAAAGAACCTTTTGTTTACGAAAAACACTCTTTTTTTAATGCAATTAAAATTATGTACCTGTTTAATTACACTGTACAACACAAAGATCACATTGTAATTTTTATTTTAGGTGGGGGCTTAAGTTTCACCATTTTTACCTGTTCGTGCAGCATATCGGTACATGAAACTATCTGTCCTAAACATCTGAGATAAAAGACATGTTCAGCAACTTTGTTGACAATTTAACGGCAAAAATCTTTGTGAAACACATTAACCCTCTAACTCCCCTTTATGACGGTAATTGTTGCCCCTGTTCTAACAAATCGTAAAACAAACCCCTACCAAGGGCAAGGATGGGGATGAAATGTCCTACGCCAAAAAAGTTACAGAAACAGTTTAGTGTGCGAAATAGCTGTTTGTTTGGCATTTTGGTTTCAATTCACACATTTCAATCGAAAAGTTTCTCGACGCGAGAGTTACAGAACATGAGCACTGCTTGCAAAATGCTTTATATTAGAGGATAAACGGCGCACTTTTTACTCCTTGTAAGGTGTAATTTTTTCACGTAATTTTTTCGCATAAGATTCGGCTTTCAAATATTTCATATCTCAGAAAAAGTTTTGAAAAAGTTTTTTTTTTATTATCTATTTTTATACCTTTCACCAAAGGTTTATATAAGTTTGCCTCTCCGTTTCTAATTTCACCAATATTGATCGACCCTATAAAGAATATATTTTCTGGATCCTTATGATTAGCAAAGTTGATTTGACGATATTAGCCTGTCCATCTGTCCGCTGAAATGGGTTTTCCGAAGACCCTAGATATGATGGGGAATCGGTGATTATATAATAATATCACATATAGTCCGGAGTTGTTTGCTTTTGAATTTCAACCAGATCGGTCCATAAATGGCTGAGATATGAGCAAAAAACCACGACTGCCTTTAATTTTTTTCATTAAATTCAATGTTGTTGTTTTTGTTTTTTATACCCATCACCGAAAGCATCTTATATATATAATTATTTTTTTTTTTGCGTTTTATTTTACACATAACAAATACATACATGTATAGCAAAGTTAAATAAACGATGTCCGTCTATTTTTCTGTAAGTCTGGAGAACGGAAAGACCAAAACTTCAAAACTAGTTATCAAAAGACATCATCCGACAAAATGTGGGCGGGAGTGGACAAGTGGACGTGGCACAAAATAGATTTATTTTTAATGCAGAGAAAAATTGTCCAAATTTGGTTCACATCAAAGCACAAACTCTCTGAAATATAATAGGAATGAAGAAGTGGGAGTGGCACCTCCTGTGCAATTGCATTATATATTTCTATATATCTGGCGAACGGCAAGGGCCAAAGTTTCCCAACTAGGGGCAAGTATATTGGTTATCAATACACTTCATCCAACAAAACGTGGGCTGCTACAAGATAATTACTTCTTATGCTATGTTCGCACGGCATCTTAGATTACGTTGTTCGCTTTTTTAATTACGATTGCGAATTACGCTGTTCACACGACATATTCTTAGTTCAACAACCATTCGTCTTACATTCATAAAAAATTTTTTGCTTTGAAAATTAATACAAAAGCAAGCAACAATTTAAAATGTCTCATTTTCTTAACAATTCCTATTTTGTCTCTTTATTTGTTGTTGTTATAAATTTGACAAAAAAAATTTATTACAATTTTATGTTTTTTTCTCATTTGTTTTTTTTACAGCCTTCGATTAAAATAAGTGATGACCAGGACAAGTTTTTTATGGCATATGCCATTTTTCGCCATTTCTTCAATTATTTCGTTAAAAAGCCCTTTTGTTTTTTTAACTTAGCAGTGTTTGCAAGTGGACTACTTATATTTAAATGAAATTGTGACAGATGAATTTATTGACAACTTTTCTCCATCTGAACTTTTAGCGTTCAAATATGCTTCAGTTACATCTCGTGATGCTGAAAAATTGTTTTCAATTTATAACAGGAGTTTATTTATTTTTGACATCTTGAGAAAGCATGCTACAACACGTTGAAAAACTCTCCCCTACAAAAATTCCTACGCAATATTGTCATTTAAATAGGAGAAAAGACATTAGTAATAACATGTATATTAAAGCTTTGACAAAATAATAAGTACAAACCCTGTTGGCCAAACTGCCGTCGACGACATTGTCGTCAACGATTTATGCACGACATGTCCTCTATCAATTAAGATTTCTGGAAGACAATGTTGAGGAAAATGTCGTGGACGACAAAATACTCGACATTGTCAAGTGCACTGTCTTTTAAAGAAGTTAATAAACGATGACATGACAGACATTGTCTTTCAAGTTGTCTTTTGTCAAAGCTTATCCACGACAACATGAGAGACATTTTCTTGTAAGGTATCCTCTATCAACAACTAAACACGACAGTATGAGCGACAGTGTCTTGTAAGCTGTCCTGTATTAAAGTGTATGCAAGACAACATGACCGACAGTGTCTTGTGAGGTGTCCTTTATCAACTTCTAAGCACGACAATATGAGCGACATTGTCTTGTAAGCTGTCTTTTAAACAAACAAATATAATTTGTTCCCAATAAAAAAAAATTAACTGTAAAATAACGATAGTAATAAAAAACAACCAAAGCAAAGTGAAGAAAATCAGTCAGTCAAGTCTGAGAACTCAAAGACTTAGGTCTTATTCTAAAAATATGTATTTGCTATTGTATATTTTTATTTTTTCGTTTAGGTTTATAGGCGACATTGTCGTATAAGCTGTAACTCCTATAACTTCTTCGACATTGTCTTATACGCAGTCGTTGACGATAAAGTAGAATCCTTTGTCGTCGATATAGTCATCAAAGACAATATGAACGACAATGTCGTTCATGTGGTCATCAACGACCATATGGACGACAATGTCGTGGATGTAGTCATCAACGACAGGCTGAGCGACATTATCTCTCTTTGTGTCGTGCACGATTTACGCGACACTTGTTTGAAAATGTCGTCGACGATTTGCATTAGTTGTCCCTTACGTGTCGTGCAGGAATTAACATTGTCGTGCACGAATCATCAATGATCTCTTTCTTCAGACACCTTAAGGTGTAACAATTGATACCCAATATTCATAAGCTTCTTCGCTAAACCTAAGTAATGCAGGAAACATATTTTTTTCTACAACAAATTCTTTATTTGTCACTAAGGCATTGATGTCCATTTCAGCAAACAATTGATTAGAAGCCCCACCACTTAAAGATATCTTAGAAAAAAACAGCGTTTTAAAAACTGCAGTCAAAGTAGAAAAACTGCCATTTCTGCCACACAGAAAAAAGTAAATGCATTAATCAAAAATTAAATCAGTTTTAATTAAAAATTTAATCAAGTAAATTAAACGTTTAATCAAGTGAATTAAACGTATAATCAAGTGAACTAAACGTTTAATTAATATTATTAATTTGTTTACTGGTGCAAATTAATATTTTCAATTAAACGTTTAATAATATTGATTAAACGATTAATTCATTTGAGTAAACGTTTAATTCACGTGATTAAATTTTTAATTAAAACTGATTTTATTTTTAATTAATGCGTTTACTGGTGCAAAATTTTTTCTGTGCACATCTTCAATTGTCATTGGTAAAAAAAACTGTTGCTTTAACTTCTGTTTCGTTAAATGTAAACGGTCGCTGTCAAACCTACTCAAAAAGTGAAAAGTTATATACGCACTTTCGTTTTTTGTTCAACAGTTTTTGGTTTTGACTCCATTTTTTAAAACCTGGAAAAAACATATACATACATATAAGTGTCGCCAACTTTTCAAATTACAAACAACTCTAAAAATATATTTTTTTAAACGGTTTTAGGAAAAAGAAAATTTCTCAACCGTTTTTGACAAGAAAATATAACTAAAAATACGTTTTTTTCTGCATTTATTTCATAAACAATGCGATATGACGAAAAATCCCCACATATTAGAGATTATAAAAAATCTGTCCCGTTTTCCCTACGCTTCTATTTTAGTATCAAAAATACCTACATGTAGGGATTTTCCCCTTCTTCTGGCAACATTGGTTCTACATTAGTTATTTTTAACAGGTCAGCGTTGAACATTGTATTAGGCTAAAATATTCCGTAAACAATACGTGTCATATTTTTTGGCGTTTCCTACCCGCCTACTTCAGATGTTATTTTCATTTCTATTGTCTGTGATTTTTTCTTCCCCTTAGGTCGGGGTTTGACATTATCTTTGACCAGAAAATGCGTAACTTTATCCAGAAGCTCCGTTTGGACTTTTCCGTAATGTCTAATAAAAACCAGATCTGTTTTACCTACGCAAACTCGATATGGCAGCCGATGACCCGCCTAATTTTTCGATGAGGCCGCGGAGGTAGCATAACGAAGGTACATCATATCCTGGCCGAAGATAATAAATCCACGTTAGAATTAATCCGTAGTGAATTTGTTTTGGCTGTATTTATCCAGCAAAAACTTTACTTACCTGGTAAGTAAGCTAGTAATGTTGGATATTTCGGTTGAATAACTAGTTATTTTTATTCGAGGTGTTCACAGAATTCAGTACTTACATTACTCTTCCCAATAAAAAATTAAGCTTCCAACGAAGCAGGTTTGTAAGGGAGAAACATTAGAGTTTCGCTTACCATTCCGCTTACGGAAGACATGAATTTTATATGGCGAGTTCCCACTTTGAAGCAATACATTTTTGACACATAAAGCGCACTATTCAGCGCATATAAAAATTGTTAGATGTAACGATCAGCTTTACACACTGAATGTTTTGATACCGTTATTTTTAAGTATTCTCCCTTACAAACCCGCTTCGTAGTAAGGGAATGCCGAAGCACTTGAAATGTTATTTTTTTTTTTTATAAAAGTTGTTGAGAGTTCTTTGACTTACTTTACTGCATTTCTGTATGTCTTATTGCGTAGCGCATAACTGTCCGCTTATTTTTTTAAATGTACCATTAGTGCTTCGCAAAACGATAAAATTTTTTACTGGGTTACTAGAAAGAAGTCCAAAAATATCTAGTTATTATTTAACTACGAGTAAGTTGAATTATAAGTACTTTCAATATACTTACTAGAAGTCTATAAATCACAAGTTAATAGACCTAATAAATAGTTATTGAGTACGTTACCACAACTAATAAGTAGTAATTAAGCTGATTATAAGTAAGCAAATATTCAGTAGTGAAAATAATCGAAGTAATAAGTAGTTGCTGAGGTCATTACTAGTAAGTACTTATTGAAGTTTTCAGAAAAATGACGATTGTAATGGCAACTACTTAACAGGTATAGTATGAAATAACTATACCTGGTAAATCAAAAAGTTTTTCCTGGGCTATTTTCAAACAGGCCTTTGCATTTTGGAGAATGAGTGACTCAACAGCCAAATATCATCTACGTAGTCAAGAACCTCCAATCGAACTTGTAGTCCGTACACGATTCCACTCTTTGTGTTCGAGTCTTGGCCAACGTTACATCAAAAACGCAGTTGAATTTTTTTTAATATTGCCAAGCTTATTGAATAATGTGTAGCATATCGATAATAAAAGAACAATAAAGTTCTCAATAATATTGCAAATGTATAAATACCTTTAGTGACACTGTACAAAAACGAGTTTGTGGACATTTTTATTCGCCTGTAAACTTAAACTAAAAAGTTTGGCGGATATTTTCCTTTCAACTTTTCTACAATTCCAGTTTTAGTTGGTGTTGATTTTTATAGTTCTGTTTTTGTAGTTCGTGATAAATGTAATAGATTTTGATTGGTAACAATTTTTGATCATAAAAACTCCTACACACGTACTTGTTAAACAAGTGCATTCGAAATGGAAGAATCTTGTAAGAATTGAAATTATTTAAATTTATATTAAAGCAAAAACAACAAGAATAGAACTTAAACAACAACAGCAGCAGCCAATGTGAATAAAAGAATCCATAGAAAGTCAGTTGTCCACGAAGAAAACCGGGCAAAAATTGACAAGAGACAACCATGATCACAAAACGAAAACAACAACATCCAGCCAATGTTGCAACATTCGTTAATTGGTAATGGCAACAACTAGCTAAAAAAAAAAGAAAATTATAGAGCAACAGGCTGCGGTATGTGGTATGCAAACAACTCAACGCAATGTTTAGAAAAAAACCCCGTATTATTTTATTTATTTTATTCTGCCTATAATCGCTGCACTCGTTCAATATTCCATTTTAAACATAGAAAATTATAATAGAAAATTGAGCAAACTATTGATTGAAATGAAATAAATTTAATAAATCCACCAGCAGTGCAACCACACAACCACCAGCTATTTATCGTCTTGTGGCACCAATCTATTCATCAATTTCTATTGATTAGTCTTAGGCCATACAAAAACAACACGAACTTTTTTATGTAATACGAGTATGTAGTTTATTAAGTCGCCACTTTAACAATATTTCACCTGAATAAAGTGAAACAAATTTTTCAAATTTTTTGTTGTTTGTTCAGTTCAATTTCCAATCTAAACAAAATCAATTAGTGTCAAGACAAGTCAGCCACTACACAAAAACGAAAACACAACCTCGAATTATATAATTTAAGACGCTTTATTTTCTTTTTTGTTTTATTGTGTTCGATGAAACATGTGTGGATACATCCCAGGCATGAAATATACATAAATATTGTAGCATTTAAAAAGAAATTTATTAAATATCATCATGTTGCAAAGGTGATCGTTTTAAAACAAAAATTTGTTAAGAGAATGATGGCTAGTGGTCGGCTGCAAAGTTAAGTTCAGTAAAATCTGCGAAAGGTAAAATTGGAGACTTCGTTATAACCCGTGTCCGTTACAAACGTGTTTTACTGTGCAATACATTTCCCTCCGGGGGATGTAATGCCCCTTTCGTGCGTGTAGTTAAAGCATATTGGTGACCCTAACTTATTGATGTTATATCCACTGAAGTAAATAACAGCATGTAACCTGGGATGCACCAAACATCCAAATGACTGGGTGCTTTTGGGTTTAAAAGATTTAAAAAGGAGTCCAAAGTTGCTCAGGAGTCCAAAGATATCAGTGCTAAACTACGGATACACGGGAGTCAGTGGCCCCCGGTTAATGTAAAGTATACTTTTTTATCAGAAATATAAAACTAAATAGCCTTTTTGTTACTTAGTACTTCCATTCTTGTGCTTTCGTCCAAAGAAAGCTTAGGTTAGGTTAAGTTCCATGTGCAACCATCGCGAGCCAGCTCACTTGGGTCCCTCAGTAGTCCCTTTGTGACACCCAGCACCAATGACCATCCCCAGAGCAGTTACTCAGATGGCATCACTGCAGAGTTTAACCAATTCGTCGTTCTTATGAAGAGAAGAAGCGACCTCCGTTCTCTCCTAGATAGATCCTCCAAGCAGGAAAATACCTGTTCTCCCAGGTATTTTCGCTAATGCCCCGGATCCCAGGATTCTCAAAGAAAGTGAAACACAGTTTCCTCTTTCTCCTCATCATGACAATTTCTACCATAGTCATTGAATCCCAGGTCCATTCTCCTATCATGAGTCCCCACAGGCCAGTGCCCAGTAACAACTGAGACCACTGTTCAAATCTGAGCCCTATTAAGCCTGAGAAGAGAGCTAGCTCTCTGTCCATCAGAGCCAGTCCACAGTTCCCTGGATATGGAGCAGGTGGACTCGCAAATCCATCCCATCTGCGCAAAAAAAAAGAAATTCTATAAAACTCGCGCTGGATAAGTAACTTACAGTGAGCTATTGGAAGGCCAACGAATTGACTGATTAATGTGGCATCCATGCGACCACCTCGTTTGGCCAGAACAACAGAAACAGAAAGAACAGAAAGTTGCTTTTTTAATGAAGGAATAATTTTAGGAATACCGTGTGGGTTATGGCTTAAACCCAAATTCACGGTAAGGGATATCCTGGAATCTCACTAGAGGGCTGAGGGAGGATCAACCCAAGATACTGTTGCTGTTTAGCAGATACTGCAAGCTATTTCTAAAGCTTAGTAGTTGCTTAATAGTTCCAGCTTCTAAACAAAAGGCGAGAGCATAATTCTGCCGAATTATTCACATAAATTGCTACCATCCTGTATTGGTGGCGCTTACATACAAGTGCTTTTGGTAAACCCGTAGTTTGTCACATAAGTGGATAAGATCCACAATAGATTAGGCCGTAAGGCATGTGCAACGCATAAGTATTAAATTATCAAAAAATAAAATTGCCATTTTTTTAAACACAGTTGCTTTTACAAAAGAAGCCACAAAATTATATTCTTCCTAATCGTATTACTACTATGTGGTGATACGGGAAAAATTCCTTGATGACGTAAGCCGATCCTGGGAGAACAGAACGGATTCCAGGGTGTCTAGGGCACTATGGCCCAGATTGGACGCGGGGGCAACCAAGGTTCTACTGAGATTGGACAGGGGTGCTCTTAGAACATTTATAGGGTTCTTGACGGGTCATTGGCCTGTTATGGCTTTTACGGGCAAATGGGGCAACACCATACCGGACTTCTGCAGATTATTCGATGATTCTAAAGAGCTGGAGACGATCGAGCATGTAATGGGTCTCAGGGTCTCAGGCAGAAGTGGCTAGGAGATAGATTTCACGACGAACTGGGGTGCATCGCTGGATGTAATCCGGCTGATCTACTGGGGTTTGTCTGGGAAATATTGCGGTTGTTTCTGTTGATAGGACTGTAGGGAAAGTAATAGTTCTACGTGGTACCTACTAACTTTCAAACTTTCTTAATTCTATCCACCTCATACTTCTTTTCTTTACTTCTCTCTTTCTATTTTCATTAAAGGGATTCACAATGGACCGCATTGGTCTTCGAGTGGAAGTGTGCCCTTGGGCACATAACCCTTTTTACCCTAACCTAATCGTTTGTTGGTGGTTTGATCAAAATCAAACAAATCTTTCTTAAGTAATGATGAAATGTACCAGCATAACCGCCATAATTCAGGCGAAATATTTGCTCGATAGTAAAAAACCTGATTTGAATTTAGCGAGATAAAATCTCTATAGTATACATATTCATGTTTTAAGAAGAGAACATTTTTTGTTGTGTAATTTATTACAGTGTAATTAATTACAGATCTCTTAACTATAAAGCCTTATTCTTTGTGGAGGGTATTAAAGATTCGGCACAGCCGAAAATTGTATTCTTACTTCTTCCCAAAAAAATTCCTTTTTACAAAAATCTTTATCTAAATGGTCGAAAATATAGTACATGTAGTACAGAGAGAGAGTAAATAATTCAAAGCATATTAGAAAAATATTTTTAATACTTATACAAATAAATTTACGTGTTAAATAATATATTTACAATACATCAGCTGCTACCACTAAAACCCAACGGCAGCAGCAGCACAAGTGGCAGCATTAATAACAATATTAACATAAAATATCAGCAACTTGACTACAACAAATATCATTAGCAACATTAAGATCATCATAAAATAAATACACTTGTCTTCTATTAAAGCACCATTAACAAAAGCAGCAGAAAAACACACTAAAATATACAGTCATTAGTGTAATAATCCGAAAGTGTTCATCTGGAATTTATGCACCCTGTCAACACCCCGTCTATGCCCAAGATCTCAAGGCAGTGGCAACCAACACTCTTTAAGAAGCACAGCACAACACATTCTCAAGGGTGTGTGTGGCCCTTAAACAAATGAAGATGATGATGTTTGTTTAAAACTGGAGAATTATGACAGACTTCAGTATAATTTTTCTTATTATCAAAACCATGACTGTTAAATGATTTCATAAAAATAAAAACTAAACAAAAACACGTCTGGAATGAAAGTCTTGTAGTTCTAGTGGATTTATGTGAAATTAGTTCGTTTTAACCCCACAATGAACATAATTAATAGGGCTAGACAGTTTGTGGTAAAAATTTGTGAAAAACAATTTGTTTGTTTCTTTTTCTTCATTAATATAATTTTGGAAATTTTTATAATGGATGAGGTTTTTAGATTTTGGCGAGAAAATTTAACTTTATTAAAAAAACAATGCATGTAACAACAAAAGGTATGTAAAGTTTTTTTTATTTTTTTTTTAAGACAAAAGGATAAATGTGTAAAAGTGGCTATGACACAAGCTCTATGTGTTTACATTTGTACTTCAAGTTGTACAAATAAAATGTCGACGAAAGTGGACAAAAACATAATAAACAAAAGACAAAGTCTTGACAGAAATAGTGCGAAAAAACGGAAGAAAAGGAAGGAACATGTAAATTAAATTGAAATATAATAATTAATTACAGCAAATTTCGAGCCACCAATACCATTGGTTAAAGATTTAAGTTTGGCTGTTTGATGCCTGGCACCGCAGTGGTGTAGAGGGTAGAAAGCAAAGAATTCTGATGATGAGAATGTGGTTTTTCTCGAAACGTAAATTCAACTAGAGTTCGAGCCTCAGCTCAGCTAAGAATAAAAATTATCAATAAATTTTTATTAATTTCATGTTGTAAAATTCCTTCCTTCAGTAAAAATAATTTAATGAAAATTTGATGAACTCAAGCCTAACTAAATATCGAAATATCAAGAAAGGTAATTTTTAAAAAATTGGACTTTTTAAAAAAATAGTAAATTTTGTAAAAAGGTAACATTTTGGGAAAAACTGTACTTTTTGTTAAAAGTAGACTTTTTGTGACAGAGGCGACATTTTATGAAAAGGAACGATTTTTGCGAAAAGAAAAGTTTGTTTCTAAAAACTGAGACTTTTTGTGCAAATTGTCCTCTTTGTAAAAAAGGAGACTTTTTAGAAAAATATTATTTTTTGTACAAAAAAAAAAACTTTTCGTGAAATATAATACTTTTGGTAAAAAAAAGAAACTTCAAGAAAAATTCTTGACAAAAGTACGAAAAAACAGAAGTAAGGAAAAACATGTAAAATCAATTAAAATGGATAATCATTCAAAAAAAAAGAAAAACTTCGATCTACCAAAAAGGTTAAAATACAATTTGGTTTAAGGATTGATGTTTGACTATTGACGTCAGCAGTCGTCGATGGCTGCGAGTGTAAAACGGCAAATCCATCTGAGGAGATCGAGTGGTTGCGATCGAAACATGTCATGGTAACCTGCCGGCCGCGGTTCGAGCCCCGGCCACGGTCAAGAATGAAAGATTATCGATAACAATTTTAATTAATTTTCATGTTGTAAAACTCCTTTCTTCATAAAAATAATTTAATGAAAATTAAATTTAATGAACTTAAGCCTAATTAAAAATATTAAAAATTTGGATTAAAAACCATAAATAGTTCAACAAAATAACCACAATACTAGTTAAAAAAAGAAACTTTATCTGAAAGAGACTTACTATGTCCATCTGGCCGTCTGGCTGGTTGTCTGTCCATGTTAATCTTGAGCGCAAAGTTCAAGTTGCGGTCTTGTAGATAGTTTGATCATATTTGGTAAATACATTTTAATTGTATTTACTTAGGAAATTTTACCAATTATACTTTCAGGATTGTTTTTTTTTTTTTTTTGTAATGCTAATTAAAGCATAACGGGTTTTTAATTGCCACCTTTTGTAAAATTGAGTTTATATATATGAGGGGCTAAGAGCACAACGAGTTTAAGTGCCTTTTTTTTTAAAAATTAAGCTTACATATGGAATTAGTAGGTGAAGTTCAGAGAATTTCAGAGCACAAGTGGATATTGTGGGACTCTCATCCGCTAGCGAGATATGGCGACCAATTATAGCACTTGTAATTAAAATACCGGTTTCGCTTGGAGCACAAGGGGCATATGAGTACTTAAGCCCCTTGTGCTCTAAACAAATATTAAAATTAATTTTTCACATGGATTGAGTGAGTGAATTTAGATAAGTGCTGAGCTAAAATCTAGCGAGTTATTGTATCACATGTTATCAAAACACCCGTTTCAAAATACCTTAGTGCACTTTGTGGTTTATTTGCCAAAAAAGAAGAAGTAAAATAAAACAATGCTATCGAGTATATTAATAACGGTTGATTGTCTGTTATTTTGGGTACGTAAAATCATTAAAAATGAGTGAATCTCAATAATAATTTTCACGGATTCCCTGAAAGTTTTTATAATGCTGGTAATTTTAAAATATTTTACCTTTTATTACTTATTTTTGAAACTGGACTTATCACTTGTAAATACCATGCGAAATTCCTGAGACAGCTCAAGTGAAGGGGTAATGTGAACAAGCTGAAGAAGCTTCAACGAAACATGACAGTAGTTTGAATGAGATGGATTCCTCTAGGCAACCAGCAAGAAATAAAGTACGGAAAGAAAATTCCTGGATAAGAAATAAACGTCAAGTACAACGGAACTCGTAAGGAATATTTAGATAGAAAAAGGACACTTCAACAGAAGAAATGCCAACTATGGTACCAACAATTGACCCTGAATGGTTTAACGCACTTCATTACGAATGAATGGAAGAAATTCTGGAAAGAATTGAAAGTCAAGGTGAGGATGAAGATGAGCTTGATGATGTAATGGAGTCTGATTATGACGAGTAAAAAATGTCCCAAGAACCATAAAAGATTTTCTTAATAAAAGGTTAATTAAAAAACTTAGGTACAAGTTCATTTGTTAAGAAAATTTACAAAAAGTTAAAGCACAAGGGGTGCGACTTTCCCTATTTCAAAGGTAATTTTTGGTTATTTGAACATGCAAAAGACGGCATTTTAAAATCATGTAAGATTAAAATATATCTCAGGATCGCTATTAATCAAAAAGTAATATTCCAGATAGAATCTTACATTTTTTATTGCAATTTAATTTTAGCCGCTTTATTCTCATTATTTAACAAAAGTCACTTGAACCCCTTGCGCTTTAAGCCCCACATATGAAATTCAAAGCCAAGCGGCAAAATGAGGAATTGATTTCAAAAATAACTTGAAAAATAATGTATTATTTCCGAAAGAATAATAATGCATTCATTGGAATCGAGAAGGTAATTTTATCAGAAAAAATAAATTGACATTTATTACCACGTACATTCCCACATTTGCAGAACAAGGAATGTATTGTTTCTGTTCGTGACTATTATTCGTGTTTTTAATATATTTACTTAATAAAAATTCGTTGTTTTTTGCTGCGTTAGGAAAAATGAATTCTTGAATCAAATATTATACAAGATATGCATTACAATCTCGATTCCTTTTGATTCCATTTTCCCGTTGGGAGTTGAAGTACAGAAAAATTCAAAGCTTAAGAGTAGAATGTGGGACTCTCATCTAGTAGCAGTAGATATGGCGACCAATTCTAGGCTTGTCGTTAAAATACCTGTTTCGCTAACAGCACAAGGGGTATATGGGCCATGTAACCCGTTTTGCTCTAAGCAAATATTAATATAAATTTTTTACATGGACTGAGTGTTTAAATTAATTTATATTTGGCGACTTTAAGTAGCACTTGTTGTCAAAACATCTATTCTGTCTTATTCCTCATAGTATTTGATTTATTTTATTTTCGGGCATCCGGGCACTTTAAGAAGGATGACCCTTGAAACCTCTCATACTAAGATGATCTTTTCAATCAGCAAGAAAATTTTGCCAAAGTAAACATGAAAACTCGAAATGTTGGCCGAGCCGTGTGGTTACTCCCACAACTTCCTCCATAGATCAGCGTCATACCAATAAAGTACGAGAAATTCAAGAACCTCCAGTAATTAGTTTACTATATACCAACAATTTTCCATGAACGGTTCTAACCACTTCCTCACTATAGAATTGACGAAATTGAAAAGCTATTTTCGGGAGTAGGCGGTGTACGGGAACTATGGTCAAGTATGCATCAATTTCAATACAATTTGGTAAAATCATAAAAAGTTGCAATCCAAGTTTAACCAAGTTTAATTTTAATACCAACACAATAAGATGGTTTATAGGCACAAAGACTCTATTCCGGAAATAAGCTTGAACCATTTCGAACGAGCTTGGTTCTAATGATAATTAGGTACCAAATCTTATTAAATTTACATGGACGACCAGCCAGCTGGACGGAAGGACGAATATCGCTAGATCGATTCAAAAAGTGATTCTAAGTCGATCGGTATGCTAAGCGGCGGGCCTTTAACCAATATTTAAATGTATTACAAGCACAAACACATAATACCCGCTCCACTATTGTGGTGAAGTTATACAAAGGAGTAACACAACGGGAACTAATTAATGGACCCACGTGAGCTGTGCTTGATCACGGCTGCCAATGGAACCTATACAAAGGAGCATTTTTGTGAAAAAGGTGATTTTTTTTAGTTAAAAACATTTTTGGTAAAAAGGAGTCTTTTTGTGATATATGGAACTTTTTGTTAAATAGGCGACTTTTGGAGACAAGCGCAGTCTTTTTTTTTAAATGATGATTTGTGGAAAATTGTGATTTCTTCAAATGTGTTTTTTTTAAATACTTTTTTTACAGAAAGAAGTCTTTGTATATTTTTTGGTGAACAAATAGAATTTTTTATTAAAATCTTGTTTTGCGGAATAAAAAACCTACTAGACTAGGGCTGCCAGAAGTCCAAACCCGTCGACCAGAACTCTTATAATTCAAATCACAAACGAACGTACAACAAAACCTTATATACATACTAGGGTGGCAGCGAAATGTATGGAGCAATTTTTTTGTATTAATATTGATATCTCCCGGAATACTTGATGTCGAGAAAATTTCAGCCAAATCGGATAACTTTAACCCGTGCCCTTTGAGGTCAAAGTTCAAATGAAATTTTTTCCACATCACAATTTTGAAATTTAGCTGCCACCGTAATACATAAGTATACAACAACGAATCATATACAAGTAAGCCCCAAAAATTTTTTTTTTTTGATACATGTGACCTTTTCCGAGAAAAGGGACCTAGTCAAAAAACGGTTTAGAACTAAGAATGGAAAAATGAGAAAAACATTAAAGTTTTATCTTTTAAATGCGTTTTTCTCAAAACTTCATTTTCACACACTAGGTCTCTCTTCTCGGAGAAGGTCACACATGTAGTTCAAGAATTAAACAAAAGATACAAAACTTAACATGTAAACAATAAATAATGAAACTCACAAGAGAATTAGAGAGTTAAATAATTAAAAAAAAAAAGTTTTACAGCAACCAGGTCAAACAAAAGATGAATTCGAATCGGCTCTTTTTTGACTTTGTTGAAATTAATAAGTTAAACGACGCACAGTAGCGCCCGTAGAGCAAACGAGGTTGCAAAAATCAAAATTTTCATGAGCGCCGACGAAGTTTTGAATAAACCCATGTTATAGAATAATATCACATTTTTAGAAGATATAGCCGTTCAAAGTTGACCGACTTTCGGTTTTCAAAAAAACACACAATTTTTAGTAAATTTGTTGCGATTTAAGGTGTAATATCACCAAAAATAGGTAACGAATCGCCTTATTTTTTGTTTGTATTGATTGATGTATTTATTAAATGTATAATGATTAAAAAAAATTAACTGTTTGCTTTGTGTTTCTCCTGGTAAATCACTATTTAAAAACTATCCGTTTTTTCACTATTTTTCAACTTTAACGGAAAATAAAAAAAATCTATATTTTTCTATATTTGCCATATTTGCAAAACCTGTTCTTTGATTATTTCTTTACATAATTCAAAAGGTTTTATCTGCCCGTACGTGCCCGTTTGGCTTCTAGAGGTAAAAGAGGTTAAAAAGACATGGTTGCAGAAATTGTATGGCGTCCATCCCTTATATGTTTTGACTGATAGTTTGAAAAAAACTACTCATTGAAATTAGCAGGTACGTACCTCACTTAAACAATACTTTGGCGTACAAATGGTCAAGAACAATATTGACTTATGGTCCGTACAGGTAGGCACTAGGGTTTTTTCCCGGGATTTCCCGTCCCGGGAATTCCCGGGAATTTCCATTATTTTATTTCCCGTTTTCCCGGGATTTTTCTTGCGGGATCCCGGGAAATAAAAAATTCCTCATAATTGCAGAAAAAATCTATTTATACTTTGAAATTTAGTTTTCTATTCTCTAAAAATTAGCATCTGTGGATGGGTTCTGGATTAGATCAATTACAAGAAGTGAGTACATGTATTTATCAATGTCTCCTGATGCAATAAATCTATTAAAAGCAGAATGGGCAGTGCAACAGTTGATAATTATTACATTTAGTGAAGTGAAGAGTTAATAAAGAACATTAATTCAAAATAAGATGCAGGCAGTAAAGTTTTATTCTCCATGGACAAGTTTTAAAAATAGGAGATACCTAAACATATCGATCCTTTATTGCAACATAGTCATATCTACAAAAACAAACGATCTTGGCAAAATGCGATTAAAGTTTTCAAAATGTACCGATTTAAAGATATATTTTGCTATAACTTCGGCTCAGTTTGAGATATAATACGAGAAGGTATGAAGGAAAACTTTGCTAAAGTTACTTAAAATTTTGAGATATGACTATGCTGCAATGAAGGAGCGATATGTTTATTAGGTGATAAACACAAATTTTCAATTTCAATTTGTGTTGGTTTATATACCCGTGAAGTGCGGGGAAATTCGTGTAAGATACTACAACATACAACTTAAAAAACACATTGTCCTAAAGATTACAAATGGACCTATTGAAATGAAAAGGTTTGTAAGATGCAGTCCGGTTGATGTTATTTTTGCATCAACCTTGACATAAGTACATTTGACTGATATAGACGTTGTTTATAAAAAAGAAAAAATTGCTTCTGATTGTGAATCCGAAGCATGCTACAACGGTGCACTTTTAACTATTTGTCCAACCTCGGTAAAAAATGAACGAAATTTTTCGGAAACATGATAATTAGTAAATAATTTCAGGAATATACTTTTTGATGACTTACCAAGCGCTTTGAGTGTGTCAGAAAGTTATTTTCTAAGCCATTAAAAAATGTTATATATTTCTTTAAAGTATTTTATCTATTTTATTAATTAACTTTTTGATTTCATATCTTGAGTACCTCAATTTTTATTTTGTTTTTATTATTGTTTTATGAATTATCCACAGCATAATAATAGTGAATAAAAGCATAATAATAAGGAATTAAGGCGTGAGGTAATAATAATTTTAGTTCCTATTTCAATCTTCAATTAATTTTTTAGTATTGAACCAATTCTTTTACTTTCTTTGTAAACAAGTTCCCTTACGTTTTTTATAACAGTTTTTTTCATTAATTAATAACAAAATTTACTTTGTATTATTTATATGGAGCGGGATCCCGGGATCCCGGGAAATTTAAAAAAATTTCCCGCTTTCCCGGGAATCGAAAAACTCCGGGAAAAAAAAAACTCTAGTAGGCACAAATCTTATTTGGACACGTGCATAATATCAAAATGCATTATTCAGCCTAAATCCATATGTATGCAGGGAACAGGTAAGTTTTTAGGCATGGTAGCATAAGCCTATATATTGCAAAATAAGCATAATGCCTGGATTAGTCTACGACTGAAAGTTGGCACAACAATTACTGAAACCATTAAACAATTTAAGTACTGAAAACATGGCGTTGAACAATTTTAAATTATTTGAACTGTTTAGAAAGTCAACCACACCAAATATTTTCACGGACGCTGCTTTAGAAGAACTTGATAGCTTATACGGAAATATTGAGAGAAGCGAAATTATAAAAAATAATTTTTATCTGATATATGCAAATATTAAGGCAAAATTGGTGAAATCTTATCGAACCATTCAGAACTTCAACTCCAAATACGAGGTCTGGCTTAATGAAGACACCATCCTGGATATATTGGCAGTAGATAAACCCACCACATCAACCAGAGGAGCAAAAGGAAGGCCAAAAAAGGAGTTTACGGAAGTCTCTGCGAAAGCCAATCTGCAGGCTCTCATGGGCCATACAGCAAAACGGTTGTTAGAGTCTTCCCGAAAATGAGGTAAAAATTCTTCCTGAGAAGTTGACATTGATCAGCAAATGGGGCTGCGATGGATCATCCGGACAAAGCGTTTATAAGCAAAGGATATCTTTCGATGACGCTACAATATCGGACGGAAATATGTTTATGGCATCTGTTGTTCCTTTGCGGCTTTTCCCTACACTGGAAAAATCCACGTCCGTCATCAGTGCATTATTGCCGACCAATAATGTTTCAGTTTGCAAGGGAATCGGCAGAACTCATAAGGACCACGGTGAAGGACATTGAAGAACAAATAAGCAAGATTAAGCCTACAAAGCTGCAAATTGGAGAAGGAAAATATGTTGAATGCAATTACGAGTTCCATCTGACCATGGTTGACGGAAAAGTCGTAAACGAACTGACAGGAACAACCTCAACAATGTCATGCCCGATTTGCAAAAAGAGTCAGAAGAACTTTGGTAATTTAAACGATTCTACAAATGAGGAGAATTAGGAATATGGAATGTCACCATTGCACGCAAGGATAAGGTGTATGGAATTCTTGCTAAAACTGGCGTATACCCTACCACAAAAGGAGGAAAACTTCGATGAAAATACATCAATAAAGGATAAGGAAAAGATCAGAAAGAAGCAAATACAGGATGCTTTTTTAAACAAGTTGGACTAAAAGTAGACTGTCCCAAGCACGGATACGGTAACTCAAACGATGGAAACACTTCTAGGAGATTTTTTGAAAATGATGAGGCAGTAACTAGAATCACTGGAATTGACAATCAAATCGTGAAAAGATTGGGAACGTCAATTCTACAAAATATGGAGAATATGCGTCGAAAACTGCATCTCTTAGCAGAAATGTATCCACAGAAGAAGTTGACCCCGACCGTCCATAAAATATTGGCGCATGGCAAAGATATAATTGAGTACCAGTCTTTGCCAATTGGAGAGCTTTCTGAAGAAGCACAGGAGTCTCTTAACATATTTCATAAAAAATATAGATTGCAGAACACATTCAAAGCATCAAGGATAAGGCAAAATGAGGACCTCTTCAACATGTTGGCAGCATCTTCCGATCCACTTTTTTCTTCCCTGCGGCATGTGTTGTCACGAATAGAGTTAGAAAATAATTATAGTTTAGAAATGGTTAGTCTTTTAAATATACCTTCTCTTACGAATTGTGATGAATATTTTACAGAAAATTGAAAAAATAAATTTAAAAAAAAAATAATTTTTTTTTTAATTTGTTGGGTAATAATTTAAAACATAAAACCCTAAAGAAAAAAAATAAAAACAATCTAAAAATGTAAAAATAATTTTTTTTAGTTACCATAAAATTGATTTTTCTACTAATTTTAACTTTGATAACCCATAAGTAGGCCCCTACAGAGCGTAGCACCCTTTCCAAACGCTCATTTTATAGGCTGAACAGTTATCTATCATATGCTGTTTAAACTGTTCAATTATCTTATTCGGTTCAAAAGATATGATTTTTGCAACGAAAAAACTCAAATGGCGCCACTGTGCGACGCTTACCCAAGTCAAGAGTTGCTGGTAAAATTACTTAATGTCAAAAGCATTGTATGTAACAGAATCTTAACGTCTGTTCATAATAAAACTTAGTAAAAATTAAACTTTTGTCTGCACTGACCTGTATAAAAAAACCAGGACAAATTAAGAGTGGACCAGGACACCAGGATACAAGGAAAAATCCTGGAAAACCAGGACGTATTGCAGCCCTATACTAGACACTAGATTTTAGAGAAGGACCATTGTAATGGTCCATTTTTAGAAGAATTAAAAGAAAATTTAGTTTTTACGAAACTTCTTAAACATTTCATTTAAATCCAGCAATCTTCTATTATTATGTTGTTGTTGTCATCAAAAACTCTTCATAAAAATTACACTTGATCATAAAAATATTCATCAAATTAACCAAAAATATTTTCTCTTTTATTCGTTATACCAGTATTGATTTTATTATTGTCCTGGGATCACGTCATAAAACTCAACAATGTTGTATAGAGTGTAAATGAGGTTATCAATTTTAGTCATAAAATAAAATTATGCATATGGAAGAATCTATCTGAATTCCCATTCATACCTGAGAGGACATAAAACAATATTTATTAAACTGAAAAAGAAATAGGAAAACAAAACAAAAAAAAAATCAAAGGCCACTTACAATCGGCCATTATTTTGCAAACAACTAAGGTCAGCATAAAAATAAATAAGCAAATCTGTACTGTAACCAAAATATAAAAACTATAGCTCTATAAGAATAGTAAGTAATCAACCCCGTTTTGATAAACAAAGTATCCTTAGTCAGCTACACTTTACTTCATCTCTAAGGAAGCATAAAAAATATATTGACCCTTCCGCTTCTTCCACTTCTGCAGCTTTCACTTGTATATTATTATTTGTATCCGTTTGGAAAAATCTTGCTTAATATTTGCAATATGTTTGTTTTTTTTTGTGGCATGGGGGGGTTTAATTTATTGCAAAAAATATCAAAAAATATTACTCTAACCAGAGGAAAAAAGTTACCTTTAAAGGATTTTTCTTTATTATTATTTGGAAGAAATATTGTTATAAAAGTTATTGAACTGTCTTAACATAAGACTTTCAGTATATATTTTTTATATTTCAAACTTTTTCTTTGCCAAAACACATTGAAGAAGAACTACACAACGACCTTTCTGTACGTACATTATTGGAATATTTTTATATGTCCGTGAAGAAATCATATGTTACAATTTGGTCACCTCTTACAAAACTATTCAGACCGACAAATTTTCAAACATATTTTGGTAACATCATATTATTGTAACAGGTGAACTCATATAAACAATGGTTAAGACAGTTATCCATAAGAAAACCACAACCATATTATGATTATCGATCACGATGTGAAATTATGGACCTATTCTCATCATTTGTCCTTATGAAAATTGTAATGTGTGTACCAATTTTCATTGATTTGTCGGCAAAATTGAGACCTGTACTTTGCGCAGAAGTTAACATAGACAGGCAGCCAGTCGGAAGAACATCGTTAGATAAACTTAGAATCACTTTTTTGGTAAAAGATTTGGTTTGGATTTTGGTTATTTGCTACCCACATCAGCACAAGCGCATAATACCGTTTCCAACATTGTGGCGTGAGTAAAATAAATAGTAACTTTTTAGAAAACAAAGATTTTAAGAAAAAACTTTCTCTTAAGCTTCAGCTGTTATATATAAGTGAACTGTCATCTGGCATCCCTTTTCAACATACTATGTAATTTGTACAATATTGTAAATGTTTAAAGAAGTAAATAAATTACTCATTCTTTAAATGAGCAACTGAAGAATAACACATCAGCGATAAGAAATTTTTAAACAATCGTATTTTTTTTATAAAATAAGTAAGAATCAATTATAACCCAGAAAAAGTTAGCTTCTGGTAAACCTCTCAAATCCAGTAACGTAAAGCCTGTAACATCAAGGAAGGGTCAGATGGATTTGTGGCTCCAACCCTACTTTACAATGTTATTAATTCCAAACAACTCACAGCACGTTTTGTATATGTTATGCCAACAGAATGTCCTGAAATCTTAGAATCTATAATGTTCCTAAAGAACAACAAGTCCCCAGGTATAGATACCATTTTCCCCAAACTACTGAAGGCAGCGCCAGAAACTAGCGCGCGTAAAGTTTTTAACATTATCAAGGAATTTGGAAGAACGAACCAGCTATGCGATGAACTTAAGGAAGCACTATTCATCAACATCCCAAAGAAGGGAGATTTATCTCAATGTAACAACTGACGTGGTATCACACTCATAAACATAACGAACAATGTTATATCGCAAATAATAAACAAACGGCTAATAACCGCATTCGGTCCTGAACTTCGAAGTGAACAGGCCGGGTTTCGTCCTCAAACGTCCTGCATTGATCATGTACACAGTCTCCAGATTATAATAATACAATCCGTAGAGTAGTGTTCTCCTTTATATCTGGCTTTATAGATTTCGAGAAGGCATTCGACACTCTTTCGCGTCCAGCTCTTTTATCCAAAGGTATACCCACTAAGATTGTATTTATTATTCAAGCCCTTTACGAAAATGTTAATTGCCGGGTTCTGCACGAGGTGAAAGATTTACTGTTGACACAGGGGTTAGACGTCATTACTATTCAACGTAGCCTTAGACGATATTATTATAAAAGCAACCCGAGAGGAAAGAGAAATACTGTGGGGATTTAATAGAAGATTGGAGGATCTCGATAACACTGATGACATCTGCTTGCTATCCCCCAAATACAACGACATGGCAGAAAATATTAAGATAAAATCCGGCAAAAAAACCAAGGTGATGCAAATAACTTTGCCTACGAATAAAACATTCTCAAAAAATGGAGTTGAAATGGAAAATGTTACCCAATTTTGCTGACAGCGACTGGAGGCTCTAAATCTGGTCATTATTCCTTTGGTCTCCTAAATCCCATCTGGCGGTCTTCACGTATATCCGAAAGAACAAAAATCCAAATATTTAACTCCTGTTTTAAGTCTGTACTGCTTTACGAATGCGAATCTTGGAATGCAGCCCCACCTGATATAGAATCTCTTCCAGTTTTTATTACCGCTGCCTGGCCGCAAACTATTTCAAATGAGAGACTATGCAGAAAAACGCAACAAACTCCAATAAATATTGAAATTCTAAGAAGAAAGTGCTGCTGAATTGGGCATGTCTTGCGAAGACCAGAAGCTCCATTGAATGGGATCCAACAAGTTAGTCGAAGAAGGGGTAGACCATCTCAAACTAGGGATGGGCAAATTGAAAAAAATATATCGATTTATATCGAATCGATATTTTTTAAGAGTATCGATATTTATTATTTTAAAAATATCGATTAATCGATATATCAAACGTATTTTACTGAAACTATTACCAAATTAAAAAATTTAATATACCTTTTATTACACAAACATATTATATGTAATGGCATTGTTACATTTTATTGGTTCATTTTATTTCAAAAAATTAATAAGAACAAAAAATTCAATCAAAACCAAAAATTCAATTATAACAAAAACAAAAGGAAAGAATACAAACAAACCATATAAAATCTAAAAAAAAGTAAATTACGAGAAAAGTAAATGGAAGTAAATAAGTCATGGAAGTACCAACTTACCTTAAAATTTGAATTACACCCCAAAAGTATCAACTTTAACTAGAAATGTTTTTGATTGTCTTAGTCAAACCAGTAATCATCAGATATGGACATCAGGAGCACTCTCTGTTTTATGTGCTCTCCTGTTAATCAGCTTCTTGTATGCGGCACTGCTTCTTGACTGCAGAGTAATGCAAAATATTCTTCATGGTCTTCCGAACGAGCCATCGGCAAGAATTTCGATATCTTACCAAAATAAAAAATAAATAATTAATTGTATAGTATATTTATACTGCCGTATTCATAAATAATTAAAATGGATTTGAAATGCATTTTAAGAAAAATTTGTATGAAAATGTTGCCTTAAAACACATTTCAAACTTATATTATTTTTTATGAATACGGCAGATAGTCTGCACGTACAAAATATAAAACTTTCAAGCCGTACAACGAGTCTTGTGTGCATTGATAAATTCATATTTATTTTGGCACTTTACCAGGCAAAACAATAAACACTCATACTTGACTTTTCTTTGCTGTATAAGTATGAGTCCGTTCGTGTATAAACACAATTTTATTCCCTGCAAAAACGTTGGAAAATTATTATTTTTGTTATTTTTTCTTTTTCTTGACCAGTTGGTTTTATGACTTTTGTTGATTGGAATATGATATGAATTGAATTGAATGGTTTGGAAATTGATGTAGGTTTTATTACACAAACAAACCAACAAACATCCATCCATACGCACTCACACTTCTGAACTTTATTCCTCGTTCTCCCTCTACCCCCGTCTTGTATACAACATTCTGGTACGATGTTTATCATTGAATCAGTATTTATGGTTTATAGTTTTATTATTGGGGATTTACTTATTGTTTGCTTTGTATTTTTAGGTTTTTTTTTTTTTGCTAAAAGTTTGAAATTATGGGCCTCAGTGGACATTGTATTTTGTTGCTGTTTTCGTTTTCTTTTTGAGCTCCAATTTTGTCTAGTCTTAAGACCGTTGTTTATAACTTTTAAGTAATTGTTTGGGTGTTAGCAAATTATAGATAAATTGATATGATTTTTTGAAGCTAAAAATAATTGAAAAATTATTACTTCTTATTAAGTTGTTGTTTGTTTATGGAAGATTTCGTGACAAGAATTTAAAAAAGGAATCAATTTATTTATATAAAAAAAATATTGTTTGTAATAACAAGGGCATGTTTTTAAGTGCAAGATATATTTCAAAATGCTTCAACAATTTTTATAATTTATATCAAAGTAAAATTTTCAAACAAATTAATTTAGGGGGCAAATTTTCATTCCATTTAAATTAAATTGTAATTTCCCAGGTTTTTTGAAATCACTTCATGTGGCTTTAAGAGTTCATAATAAATGACAAACTTATACACCATCTGACCAACCCCTTTCATCACACCAGTAAAAGTTCAATCCAGAAACGATTTTGGGTTGCGTGAGTTTACGATATCTCTTTCGTTGTCCGAAATCTCTATTTCTGATAATTCTGAAAGCCCTCCTTTCATTTGATATTTCACTTTTTCGCCCTACATGGTGTACACACTATTAAACTTAAGTAACGGTCAAAAATTTCATTAGTCAACCACAAAATAATTTGTGGTTAACGGTTGATTGACGAAAAGTAGCGGTCACACCATCAAGCCAACGAAATTTTGATCAAAACTGTCACTCATGATCGATAGTGTGTACTCGATAGTGTGTAAATTATAAAAGTACATATTTATATTGAAATAAACTGTTTTTTGATTTTAAGAAATTATAAAATTTCTTCAAATTTATGTGCATTAAAGTTATGGAAATAAAACAATGGACGGTGCCAAACTAATAAATAAAATAAATGGCTGATAAGTTACTACAGAAAAATTAGCTATTACAATTTCGCAACAGAACGGCACGGGACAGAAAAGAAAGTAAAGAATCATTGAAAATAGCACAACCGTAATTAAGTTTCAGTGCATTAAAATTTATTGATAATTAGTACAACTCGGAGCCACATAAACCAAAAGACATCGAACACTGATTTTGCTTTAGCATTTAGAATAAAACTGAAGCATTGGTTTAAATATGCCGTAAACAAGTTTTTAAAAGACTCCATTGGAAACTGTTGGTCTAATCACTTACACAAGAAACTTCCCCGGCCAGAGACTGGTTTTCTTGAATTTTACCAAAAAGGCGCTTACTTTTCGCAGAGTTGCAAATAATGTTACTGTTGGAATTTCATGGAAAAACATAGGAATTAATTCATATACAGCAGTTTTGATTTAAGTGCCTTTTGTTTAATTGCAATTTTAACTTAACTGCACAAAATTCAAATTTTTTGTCATTATCAGGGCAAGGGACTTCAATGCATGTTTGTTGTCGTTACTCTGAGACCCACCTCAAGTTAATATCTTTGCGAATTACAATATTTCCAGTAAAATGGCATCAATTTGCTAGTGCATATTTTTGCATATATTGCCTTAAATGCATGTTTTTGCATATTTTATTATAAATGCATATTTTTCGTCATATTTTGTAAAATATTTTGGGATATTTTGTTATAAATTCACTTTTTTCGTCATATTTTGTAATATTTATTTTTAATATTATTATTTATTGTTGAACGAATTAAGACACCTAATTTGTGGGTGTCCATTGACGAAACAACGGACATTGAAGGACGTTGCGTGGTCAACGTAATTGTTGGGATCTTGAATGCCGAAGAAGAACAGAGTAAACAGAAATTTTTGTTAAATGTTGCACAGTTGGAAAAGGTGGATCATGCTTCAAAAGCTCGAACTTTCAATGATTCAAGTTCTCTTTTAGGAGAAGACTTTAACAAAAATAAAATTTTCCTCTACTTTTTAAAAGGTATTTTACCCAAAAATGTTACATGTCACATGCTTAGCTCATGCCATGGCATCGTGTGGCTGAAGAAATTAGAAATCAATTTGATACAATAGATTCATTGGTATCATGTGGTGAAAAAATATTTTTAAAGTCACCTTTGCGTGTTTCACTTTTTAAAGAAAAATATCCTGACTTGAACCTTCCACCACAACCATGTATAACAAGATGGGGTACCTGGTTGCAGGCAGTTGAGTATTATGCCAAAAATTTTGAAGAATTTAAAGATGTGGTAAATAATTTTAACGAAAATGATGCAGTCGCTACTAAAAAAGTATACAATATTTTAAATGTACCTAATATAAAGGCTCAATTAGTATTTAAACACTCAAACTATGGGTTTCTAGTTGAAACAATAACCAAACTTCAGGGGTTTAAATCATTGAGCACCTCGGTTAAACTCGTTGATGACGCTGTCATTAAAATAAGAAGAGTAGAAGGTCAAATCGGCGAAAAAATAAAAACCAAACTTGATGCAGTTTTAAAAAAGCATGCTGGATTTAAAAGAGTTAAAGAAATTGGTAGTATTTTTAATTTACCTTCCAGTAAAGAACATATTGTAGAAAATGAATATTCTATAAACGAGCTTTCCACTTTTAAATATGCACCTATTACATCCATTGATGTCGAACGAACATTTTCAAATAGATTGAGTTTTACATTTGATAACTAAAAAAAACTTATTTATTTATATAAATAAATCTTTATCTACTACTACTTTTTAAACTACATATGTTTTAATTTTTTAAGACTGAATGAAATGTATTTATGTTAAGTTTTTACGTTTTCATGAATTAATAAATGGTTAAATAAATATATTTTTAATGCACATTTTTTAATTTTATTTTTGCATATTTTGCAATTTTTAGTGCATGATTTATGCGCATATTTTGCGATTTTAAGTGCATGAACTTCCTTGCCCTGGTCATTATTGTTTAAAATACCATACAAATTCCTTTTTAAAGTGAACTTTCTATACCTGCACATTTAATATAAATGCACAAAATTTAAGGCACTTTAAAATTATTTTCATACAAAAAATTCAAGTTAGCCGCACTTTGACTTAACTGCCCAAAACACATATATATTATATTCTATTCTTAAAGTTGTACAACTGCGACTATTCTTTACCCCACTTTATTGTTATCAATTTGGTTACCTCGTTTATTATAAAAATTCATAACAAATGACTACAGGTTGTTTGAACTTCATTGTTATGATCAATTTATTAATAAAAACGTTTGTTACTCCTTTTTCAAACACTTTACTTTAGCTGCACTTTTATGCAGGTACCAACAATTGCGTACCTTGACATGTAGGCAGCTAAATACATTTAAGATAGCAGCATTTTTGATTTATCTGCACAAAAAATCGTGCAAAGAAGATTGTGCAGCTTAATCAGAATTACTGTACATTTATAAATGGTGTAGCTGCTTTGAGCTAACCAAGCAATTTAAGAAGAGGGACCTCTCTCGGCAGGAAAAGCTTACACTGTATAAGACACTTCTTTTTCCGTGCTACTATACGGCACAGAGGCATGGGTACTTTCTCAGGCAGATGAAGTTGTTCTAAAAGTGTTCAAGAGAAAAATACCTACTTTGCACACAGAAAAAAATCAAGTTAAAAACGTAGAAAACAAGGTTGATTTAAAATTTTTCGGTGGTGATTTTGCTTTATACGTTTTTCATGTTAATTTAACCTGATTTTACAATAACTTCGAACAACATTTTTTTCTTTTAAAATAACTATAATTCATGTTAATTTAACATTGCAGTAAAGTTAGACAAAAATGTAATTTATATTGAAATAACAATCCGAATCACGTTGAATGAAAGCTATTTCAAGTTGAAACAACGTGAATTTCATGTAGAATCAAATTGGTTTGAGTGTGTTATAACAGTGTGAAGAAGCTTCAGAGACAACATACGCATTTATTTAAGAATAATTCAAAACACTTACCCCTGTAACACATGTTTCACTTATTTTGTATTCTCCTTTGATAACAGAAGCATCAGCAGAATCGCCCAATATGGTTTTCGACATCATTCTACTTTGAAAACTTGATGTACTATTTAACTAAATAATTTTAATTAAAAGAATACGGGTATTGTCTTCTTTTTATAACATATTTTAAAAATGAAAAAAAAAATGTACATACTTAAGTATGTATGCATGTTAATTTAACATGATAAACTTTTGATTTTAATATAAAACAGGTTTTTATGGATTCAATATTGAATCCATATTTATTTATATGTTAATATTTTTATTTTAACAGTGAATAATATTAAATAAACGTGATTTAACGTTATTTTATTTAAAATTAATATGAAATAATGATAAATTTAAATAAAGGGCATACGTTTGCAGAAAAATACTATGATTCTCAATCAACATTTTTCCATGTTAATTTTACATTGGTATTTTTTTCTGTGCATGCATGATACGAACAAGGAACTGTATGTTCTAAACGCCAACATTGATGTAGTAAAACGCGTAAAAATCCAAATATTGCGCTGGCATGGTCATGTTGCGCGAACGAATGACGATGCTTTAGAAAAAAGGCTTTTGCATTTGATCCAGAGGGAAGACGAACATGAGGATGATCGAAACTACGTTGAAAAGACCAAATACAGGAAACCTTTTCCAAACTCAACGTTAGAAATTGGAGATAAATCGCAGAAGTCCGAGAAGCCTGATAATTCATTATTTACATTATCTGTTACTGATAATGTGCATCCCTTGAGACCATTGCATCTACAGATAATTATTGTTTGGTGCGCTTTATGGGCTGGCGGAGTCATTGGCCCATATGTCTTCAAAAACCAAAAAGCCACATGCCACACAACGGCCGCTACAATTGATTTACTCAAATAAACTTTTGATGAAAAAAATTTTACGTAATGTTCCAATTAATTGGCCACCAAGAGCGTGTGACTTAACCCCACTGGATTATTTTCTTTGGGGTTATGTTAAGAAACTTGTCTGAGTCGATTAACCACAAACAATTGAACACCTGGAAATCAACATTCAAAGAGTTATCGTCGAAATACGTCCGCAAGTGCTGCGAAAAGTTGTTTCAAATTGCGCCTTCTACGCGACAACCGTAACGGCCACATGTCAGAAATCATTATTTAACATTAATTTTATAAAATTGTCTTTCTAACAAAGCCCGTTACATTGATATTCAAAAGATTTAAACTTGTGTCACTCTATAAAAAAAACACAATTTATTAGAGAAATAAGCAAGAGAAAAGCTGTAAAATTTATGGAAGAAATTTTTACGGAAAACGAAGAAAGATTTAACTCAAATGTCGCACATGGGGTAAATAAAGATAATGTTCTCTCTTCTTTCTGAATTTTGGCTATTTATATTAAATTACTTTATTTTATGTATAAATTGTATCTTTTTTAAGTATATTTAGTATAACTAGTATGGGCCAGCTGTCGACACAATCGACTGCAATCTAGAAATACAGACTATGTTAAGTGTATACCAGCCAGCCAAACGGACTTAATTGATTGGTACACTTAAGGGGGTCCAGAACCAACATTTTTATCTGTTACATAATTCAGTACAATCGCATATTATTCTCTCTATCTATGGTAGTGTGGGTATTAAAATAGATGATTGCAATAATATTTAATTTTCTTTTTGGAAAATTAGTTTTTCTACCCACACAGAAAAAATTATTTTTCCAATTCAAACAAAAAATTTGTAGAATCAAAACATTTTTTTTTTGAAATCGGTCCTACAAACAAATTCGCATATGCAAACAATTTATTTGCATTTCGTTTATTGAAAAAAAAAACACTAATTTTTTCAAACAAATAATTTAACTGAATCAAACAAATAGTTCACTACTTGAAATTTACAGTTAAAATAAATCATTTTATGAACGTATGAAATATGCAATTCTTATTTAAAAGGGCTACCTTATGATCGCGACTTGTCACTTCAGATGAAAATGTTTTGCACTGCACTTAATGCACTCTTTATCAATTGAACCCCTACTGTGACTATCAAAATTTATGGGTAAAATATTTAAAGCGGATTTAAATCCATCGACTAAAACATTACAATCTTGATTTTCGTCATTTTGGTTACGGACAATTATTCGGCGCCTAAGTTGTCCTTCCCAGTTGCGTTGTCTTTCTGATCTTCCTGTTAAAGTTCTTATGTAAGGCATAGAAAAAACTTTTGCAGAAAATTAAATGTACTTTATTTAAAATTTTTAGGTTTAAATTGTAAGAAAAATAATAATTTTTTGATAAGAAAATCGTAATGAACTATAAAATTTTTTTTTTCCTATTTATACATGTAAGTGCGTGTGTTTGCAAGCAAATTTAAAACGCTTTTTAAACATTAAAATCGTAAAAATTTTGAAAAAAAAAATGTTGAAAAAAAATTTATACTGTGCATATCTACACGAAAATACCTTTTAAACGATATAAGTTTAATCGGTAGACGATAAGATACCTAAACATCAACTTCCGTATTTATATATGGGCATTTCCACAGAAATGTCAACCGCACCCAAAAAAATTCAAAGTCTATAAAAGTATGTAGTTTTAACATATTTTTATAGGGAATCTATCAACTTTCAATAATGTAAACAAATTTTACATTTATTCATAACACACTTTGAAATATTCAATTGCAAAATCGAACAAGTGCAAAAATTCTGTTTTGAACATTTCTATGGCACGTTTTGTTTTGCTTAATGATCTTAATGAGAAACAATATGCATTGACCATTGCTTTTTAAATCTCGGTTTATATTCAAACAATATAAGAAAATGTAAACGGAACGATGCGATTGCCAGTTACGACAATTTTTTTCTTTGCTTTAATGTATATTTCGATGTAGCGTGCGACATTGAAAAATAAAATTTGTTATCAGTGCGTCGAGGGTATTTGTACAATGCGCATCAAATATTAGTAACAAACAGATATTTTTGAGATTTGAGACTAGCAAGTGTGATGGAACAAAATGTCGCATGCAACATGTAGCGTGCGACAGTGATTAAAATAAAATTAAAAATAAGCTACACAATATTTTTGAATCAAATAAAAAGCATTATTAAGATACATCAATGCATAACATTTTAAAATTAGTCGCATTTAAGTATTTCATCAGGTTTCGCTGAAATCAGTGTTTGAACTTTTTGCCTTAAAGGCGACTTCTGTTTTTGTCGCATGCAAATGCCTTGGTTTTTTTTTTAATTATCTTGAAAACGAACAATTGCTCAAAGTCACCTTTGCACAAATTATAGTGCTAATCAAGAGCTATAAGTTTCGCCTTTTAAAAAAATAATGTTTTGGTGTATGTTTTTTTCACTTTTAAGGCGTACGAAAGTCGCATTCGATATTGGAGAAATGCCCATATGTAAATTCATTTAAAATAAAAATGTGTTGTTATATTTAAATTAATATTTTTTGAAAAGTAATATATTCTTTTTATCATCCTTATGATATTGTGGCGATATCTTCCTATTTTCTTATAAGTGATTATCTGGCAATTTCGCTAGTTTATCATCTAGAAGAATCGCCTTCGTATTGCTTAGGAGTATTGCTATCGAGACACGTTTCTTCCTGAAGGAATTATCTTCCGCAATACGAAATCTATTATTGCCGCAATAATATTTGTCATCCAGGCAATACGTTTGGAAATACATATCGTCAGCTAAAATGTAAAAGGGCGTTACTAACAAAAAATTCAAAATCGAGTTTTTGATTGATTACACTCTGCTCGAAATTGACCCTTTTTTAGACAAGCTGGGCACATGGCGTTTTAACATAATTCGGGTACGCTGAATCCAATGGTGCCCACCGTTTTTAGATTAGCTCTTGTTTTCGAGATATACCGTTATTTGGAAAATGGAGGAGGTTGCACAACATATATTCGCGTAACTCAAAAACGGTTTAGTTTATTGAAATTACTAAAAAAAAATCCGCATTTTCCAATTTTTTATGAATTTTTAAAAAACGAAAATTTCGAAATTTTGATAAAAAAATTATTTTTTTTCCCAATTTATTAATGCCATTAAACTACATATCTTGAACAAATTTTACACCTCTGCGATAAAAAATTACGCTTTTATTAACAAAAAACAAAGGGACGTAACCACAAGTGTGTTTACTTAATACATACAAAACGACGTAATTACACTTTTTTTCTAACAATATATAATGCAATTGTTTTCTTTGAATATTGCATCAAGAATTCCACGGACGACTTATCAATGCATGTTTTTCTGACATGTTTATAGTTTTAATTTTAAAAAGTTTTTTGCTTCTCCTGTAAAATTTTATTTTTGTTATTTACGCCTTAATGCATTTTAGCTAACGATATGGAGTATTTCTGTATTTGCTGGGATATTTTTGTTACAATTTTCCTTAATTTCCCAATATAAATTTTCTTAATCAAAAAAAGTAATAGTTTTAAGAAAAAAAAAAAAAATAATAATTATTTCTTTTCTAAGTAAAAACATTTAACATCTGCCTGCATTTGCATAATTTACATGTGTAAAATGCCATCAACTCAAAAATGTTAAATAAAAATTTGTGACATTAATTTCATTTTCGATTTTCCACTATTATGCATATTTCCCGAGAAATGCAATTAATATAATCATCATATTTCATAATGCATATAAAAAGCATAGACCATTTAGTAAAAATGCGATGCAATCACACTGAAACGGCATATAAACTTAATATTTTGCAAGACACACGAGGTTCAGAAGAACGCACGATGAAGACACATACCCACCAAATACATATAAAAGATATTTTAACAAAAAAAATATATATAATTTAATTACCTCACAACAGCAAAATATTGTCGTCTAATAATGCAAATTCTTGCACTAATAATAATGACAATCACGACGATGAATATGAGGATGATAATAATGTTGCTGATTCCTCTTGTAGAAATGATGATGATGATAATATTAAAAATATGGTTAAATGAGAAAATTTAAAAAGAAATATTCTGACTCTAGATATGATTACTGCACGCTACACTAGTCCAATTGAACTATTATAAAGCTTAATGATGGAAATGTATATGTATATGTTTAATAAATATCAATAGACGTACATAAATACATATGTATTAATGTTTTTTAATGCTTTAACACGCTTAAACACCTAAAAATGTCTTCCTAGTCCTGCTTAAACTTTAATTGTGGCTGCCTAGTTTCTGCAGAGTTTCAGAAGAACGAGCGTAGTTTGCTATCAGCTATCAGATGGATGATTTTGTTTACACTTATTTCACTCCCTAACTGTCGTTGTAGATAATATCTTTCGGAGTCAAATCGGGGATAAAAAAGAAAACGTGTTTTGAATCTGCAATCGTATCGTGACAACGCGGACAACGAGGAGCATCGATTAGTCAGAAAGGGTGAAGGTACGGTCGGAAGGCACTGTGCCTGCTCAGGAATTGGGTTATGTAGTACTCCTATTTGCCCTAACTTTTCTTCAGCCAGTTTTATTTAATTTGTGATGGTAGACGGTCCACTGGTAACATGCCTGATATGGCGACCGATGATTCATCACATACTGTTCTCAGTGCAGTCAATCTGTTTACTCAGTTTAGCCTGGAAATTGGAAATAAAAATCTCACAATAAATGGTTAGGTTATTTTAATTTTCATTTTAATCGAATTGAATTGAAAATCATAAAAAAACTCACATAAACATCTCGCTATCTCCAGTCTGTGCTTAGATTTTTAAAATGTTTTAATGCAGAATCAAAGAATTCCTAAATATCTATTACATTTGAACACTCATTAAACAAAAAAAAGTACCAAGATTTTTATTCTTGAAAAATGCCATTTTTTGGACCCTTTTTTTGACGCGGTTTAGCTCACGTTACAACTTTTACTTTTTTCCCCCTTTTAAGGTTGGTCGTTCTAATGTTCATACATGCAACCTATTTAAAAATTATTCTGGGGATAGTTTCCACTAGTTAGCTGTGACCGCGAATTAGTGAAAATATGAAGCCTAAAAATTAACTGATTTATCAATTTAAAGAAGAAATAAAAAAAAAACTAGGATGACGATTTGATTATAAAGAGTATTCGGAATTTCTTTCTATCTCAACTTCTCTTCTCCCATGATTTAGATTTGTGCATTTCATGAAGTCCGATGCCAAAGAAAAAGTAATCTATTACCTTAATAAATATGTGCGGAAATGTGATACTTCAGACTCATCGAAATCAGCAAATGATGACACATCTGATCATGATGAAAATTATTTAGAATTTGATAATTGGAAATATGTACCACATAACAAACTTTAACAAACACAATCGGTGAAACGGAAGTTCAGATGTACCTGACGTCTCCTGTTACACCAATAAAAAAAATACGTTTATGAGATTTGGAAAGATATGAAATCTCTGATTTCCAAACTTTCAAGGATTGCAATGCTATATCTTCTCATCTTTGCCACGTCTGTGCCAAGCGAGTGTTTGTTTTGGGAAGCTGGAGAACCATCACCAATAACAGGAATAGGCTTCAGGGGTCTAGATTATTAAAGCTTCTTTTCCTAAATTCCATTACAAAGCTCTAAGAGTGTAATCGAAATAAATAAAATTTTTGTTAAATTTTAATATATAAATATATACCAGGGCGTTCAGTCGATTAATTCTTGTTCGATTAATCGAAGAATTTTAAACGATTAATTGTTCGAATAATTTAAAATTGCTAATTTCGATTACAAGATTAATCGAAGAATTTATATCGATTAATCGAATAATAATAATATATAGTATTTCTGTTGAATGTATAATTTTTATTTTAAGTTTTAAGTGAATAAATATTTTAAAGATACTTCGATCGATTCTCTAGAGGAATTATTTGCAGAAGCATAGCAGAGGATGGAATGTCCGTGAAAAGTTAAAAAAAACCCAAAGATATATTGACTCTTTTAACATCTAAGTGCCCGAAAGTAAAGAAACAATTTTGGAGCAACATTGACAACTTTTTTTTAAAAAAAGAAAATTTATTTACTCAAATACTGATTTTTTCTAAAATTATCTAAAAAATAACGTAATTTATAAAATTTTTGGATCTAGAATTATTCGATTAATCGATTATTTTCATAATTTTATTCGTTTAATCAAATAAGTTAAAAATGTCATATATCGATTAATCGTGTAATCGAACAAAAATAAAACCCGTTTAATTGAACACCCTGATAAATACACAGGTAAATACTGTATATGTATATGAAATAAATATATACAAGAGGTGACCACACGTACTCTTTTTTTAGAGGACAATCATCTATTTTAACTGGCTGTCATCCATAAAATTTGTGTCCTCTTTTTGTCATCTTTCTTCATTAGCTGTCATCTTTGTCATCTTTATTATTAAAAGCATGATCAATATTTGTTTTTATTTCTATAAATTAAAATAAATTTTATAACACGGCGGTCACCGGTTTTTTCTGTCAAATCGTATGGAAAATGTCTCACCGTGCATGTTCTATTCATACTCCTACTGCACTCTCATACACTTGCAGTATGAAATTTTGAATAAGTTAGTGTAACGAATATTCGTTATTTTTTTTAATATGTTTTTCTTATTTATAAGTAAATGTAACTTTGTATACGTGTTATTTTTTAATTTACTTTACATACATAAATATGTGAATGTAAATTTGTCTGTAAAGTATGTAAAAAATCTTAAAGTCAAATAAATTGTTTACCTTTTTTCTTTATGTCCTCTATTTTTATTTTCAAGATCTGGTCGCCTCAATATACATATAAAAAATTTTGTTATATTAATGCTTAAACCTAAAATATATAAAACCATCGAGTTTTCCATTCCCCCTGCCGAATTTGATAAAGTTTGGCAAGAATGATGTCTCTGGCACAAATACAAATCAATCACGGAATTTTTTAAAATAAGTATTAAATTCTTAAATCAAGTAAAAAAAGAATAAACTCCGGCTTACGCATGTTTTGATTTACACATTAAAAAAAGGTCTAGCCTGACTCATGTGTACCACGAAGGGCTAAAAAGTAAATTTGAACTCTTGCGTCTCATTTAGTTTATATTTTTGGTTAAAAATGTACATAAGATTTCTAAAGTAAAAACCATATCGGGCATGATGTTGGTGTTTTATCATTCTGTAAGGTGTATTACGATTAAGTAAATCAATCAAAATTAATTTTTCTTTCTAATTTCTTTTTAGGTTTTTTTCAAGCACGAATTCGGGATAAAATCAACTTTATAATACTAGAATCAAGCGCATTTTGAGATTGATTCAATCTTAGTTTTACTTAAATGAATCTAATTTTCGGATTATTTTAAGTACGAACTCGGATTAAAACCATTTTATTATTTTTGAATCAAGCGCATTTCGAGATTGATTCAATCTCAGTTTTACTTAAATCAAACTTATTTCGGATTATTTCAAGTACGTAATCGGTATTGATTATGGATAATTTAAGTATTTTGCGATTGAAGATCCGTCCTTGGATCAATCTTTATGTACTTGATTCAAGAAAATTCGTACACACCGTACTATTAATACCGCTTCGGATTGATTTGAGTACGGATGGATTGATTTTTCTTTTGAGTGTACTGTTAGTGTAAGGTACATATTATTCAATAATAAAAAAAAATTAATTCGATGTTTCAACATCCATGTATGGTGTTTTTTAACGTCGATGCTTATCGTGCAAACATCGATGTTTTTCAGAACGATGTTGCATCTCTATTTATACGAGGCATTATGGCAAGCTTTAGACAAATTTTTACGAAATTTAGTGGTGAGGTTTCTAGTCCTATGGAACTATGACAGACCAAATTTTACTAACAATTTTACTCAATTAATCCAAGAGTGACCTTTATATGGGGCCTATGGTGAATTATGGACCAATCTTCGCAAAACTAAGTGGTATAATTTCTAGTCTTAAAATGCGAATTTGTGCAAAATTTAATAAGAATCGGTGCATTCCTTCATTAGTGGCCAAATTTACAAAGAATTACTCAAGGACTCAGAATTTGTATTGTTACCTAAAACAAAAAAAGGCCCTAAGTAACCAAAAATTAATAATCAACTTTTTGATTAATTCTAAAGCATTGCATCAACACAAATGTCCACAAATCTTTCGATCAAAATTTGAGATTTTATTAGCAAAAAATAAAGATTATAGGGTAAACGCTAAAAGGCCTAACTAACAATCTGCATCATATACAATAGTGTGACCGCAAGTTATATGGACAATTTTTTTTCGTATTTATACTTGGCAAGCCCCTTATACCTTGTTCAGAGATGCACCTTAATTGAGTTAAACGCAATAAATGACATTATTGAGCTCAATTATCCACATTAAATTGCAATTTAGTTATTGCTCAATTAATACGAAATTTTTATAAATATTGCGTCAAATTAAAATGCGGCCCTGTCACAAGTGTGTTTAATGAGCAAACCACAACTTACTAAACAAAGTGTTGAAATGACATTTGGCAAATGAAATTACAACAAAACAAAGGGGTATCCATTACGTCTCCGCAAAAGCCAGATGTTTATTCCTTAAAGATGTCAAAAGTTGTTTACATTTTGCTTATACATGTACATTTTTGTTTACGTTGAATGTTGTATGTAGTAGTAATATAATTTGAGTTAGCTCAATTGTGTATATGGGCATTTCCTTGGGTCACGAACGTACGTTCGTACGCTTTGGTATGCAAAAAATATAGAAAACAAAACTTTTCCTAGAATTTTTTTTGCGATTCTATAGCATTTGGGTAGCTCTATGTTTAGTGCAAAAGATGGGTTTCATCGAGTTTAGGTTTTCATAAAGATAGTTGTAAACATGTGGTCACGAACGTACGCAAAATAGAAGTCAACTTTGAATGACAGTAGTGAAATGTAAAAATCTGCGTAATGGAACGGAATATTCAAAAGTGGTTAATTTATTTTGAAAGTGTATTAATGTAAGTCTCCATCCAGCATTTACAAAATAAAATATTTCTCTGGGTTTTTGTTTAATTGGCTTATGTACCGGTCGCGAACGTACGGGTCGCGAACGTACGATTTTTCCATATGTTTTTTTATTATTATCACCATGCATTTTCCCATAAATATCCTTAAATTTCCTTAACAAGAAAACTTAATACTCCTTTTACAATTGATTGTAATGGAGAGATTATGAAGAAACAGTGTAAACATAACATATTTTTTGCATTTAAAATAAGTATATAAAAATGTCTTTAGAAGTAGAATATATAAGAATATATAAAATTTTCCAGTTTCCAGTGCAATTTCCTCAAGTAAAACAGCTGAGATATGCTATGAAACCATTCTTTTATAACAACATAGACTTTTTTTATAATAATAAACAATAAAAGAAAAAGATTATCAACATTTTATTTTTTCATCCTGGTAGACCATTCTGGGGAAATGCCCATATGTGAGCCAACACTTGTAAAACTGCTCTGAGTGGAGAAGCAGCTCGCGCTTTTTGTCATTATTTCGTTTTGCGTTTTGCGTTTTGCGTTGTCGCCCCGCATTGGTTAGTGGTTCGGCGTCGTATAACTGTACCGAGTTACAGTTTTGCGGTTTCCACATTAACTATATGTAATCGTTTTTAACCTCAATGTTTTAATGTGTTGTCTAAATTAACTCAATGTGACTGGTGGAGAACCATATATAGCTCAGACGTTTTACTGGTGGAGTACCAAGGAAATAACTCAGAAGTTTACTGGTGGAGACCAAAATACTCTGGAGCGGATTCTGGAAGCTCTCGCCTTCCTATACGAAGGTTTAGGTCGAACGAGGTTTTGTGGTTGAAGCTCCAAAAATTGTGTGATACCCTGGCATTATAACTTAAATAGTTCGCCAAAAACTTTTAGTTTTAAGCAAAATCAAAAAAAAAAAAAAGTATATGTGAGCCGCGAGGCTTTAGATGAAAGCGTAAAACGTTCCTCAATTCAAAATGTAAATGTTATGCAGGTTATCGAAGGCAGAATGGATCAGTTCATTTCTTCTGAGACAAACAATGTTTTTCTTCGCTTTAAAATCAAAACAGCATTTTTGAAAAACGATCCAAGTTCATTGCCTGCCTCACAAAAGACGAGGAACAAAACAATATACAGTGCAAGTAGTCAAAAACTATCAAAAACAATATCCTATGAGCACGAAGGAGATATTATCACAAAACTTTTTATAACTATACCATTCAAAAAAACAAATAATCACCAGGCAAAGAATGCGAAGATATGTGAAAATTTCGCTGTTATTTTTTAAATTTGGTTTTTTCTGGATTAAATCTTAATGTTAAAGAAAACTAATACAGAGCAACATTGTTCATAAGATGTGTATCCCTAGAATATTTTTAAATAAAGTTTTTCTCTTAAATGAATATTACTGAAGTTATGAACAATTAAAGCGAACCATAGTGAGAAAAATAGAATTTTTACAAACTCTGTGGGGTCAATAACTATTCAAAAGATCTATAATTTTTTATATATATTTTTTTTTAATTTGGAATCAATCTAAGGGGTTTGCCAAGTGAAAATACGAAAAAAATAACTGTCACACTAATATACAACATTGTCAATTGTCAAAACAACTGGTAGATTTAACAAGAAAAATAAATTATAACAGTATATGGCAATTTATCAAATTGTCATTCTTAACAGTTTTTGCTTCTCCTGTAAAATTTTCAAGATGTTAGGTACGGCCTTTTGCGTTTTAGGTGCGATATACTGTATGGGGTCAAAGATGAATACTAAAAAAATGGTTGTTTATGTCTTATATAGTACAAAATTTAACCACAATATGGTCGCCAGTGATAATAATACGGTAAAAGTAACTTATATGTTGAAAACTTTTTCCTTAAAAATGTTTTTTTAGAGGTGACCATATAAATATAAAAATGTTTTTTCTTAACGTTAGTAGGTAAAATATTTTTTTTTTTTTTGTAGAGTGAAATAATATTCGTTTTGTAATTAACACAATTTCCAGACATGATTTAATACAAGCAACAATATATAGAGTGTATTTAGAAATAACCTCCTGGAAAGATATGACAGATTTAATAAACTGTGCATTTAAATGTCTGGCAAAGTGTCTGGGATTCATGTTTTTTTTTTACTTTTTCATCTCATAAATTTTGAGTTAAAATTTCAGTGCCGCTTTTGCATTTTATAAAGATTGAATTAAACAAATGAAGAAAATAAAAATTAAAAAATTTGTGAAATGAAAAAAGTTTCTGTGTGAATTGTCTGGTTTTTGTTTGTAATTCTTTATTTCATATTTATGTTGCATGCAATTTGTTTGATGTTTATGAATAATTAACAATGTCGTCTGCGGTACAAAGTTCTAATGTTTCTTATTTTGTGGCACATAAAATTATGAAGAATCGCTTATAATTATATTTTGTGGGCTTTATGATATTTTTTGTTAATATGAATTTGTGAATTTTTGAAATTAATGCTGTTTATTCTACATGAGTGCACTTGAAATAGTATTCATCTGACGCCTGGTTTTTGAGTGTATCTCATCTTTTTCTTATTTTTGTTTGCTTTGGCGGCATTTTTTGAAGTTTGGCTAATTGGTTAACAGGCAGGCGCTAAGAAGTTTTCCCATAAATCAAATCAAATGCATTTTTAAAAGTTTTTTTATTTCCCTTCTATCTCATAAATATGCCAAACGACAGTAAATTATGTTTGAAATATTTGCAAATTTTGGGGAACTTAATGGGCCGCTTAAAATAAACAGTTGTGAAAAAAAAATGTTAACTTTAAATATTTTAAAATTGCATTGCAGTAGAGTCAAATATGTAGCTTAAACCTCACTTGTAATTTTTTCTAATCTGAGGACTACAACCCAATCACAACCAAAGCGAATATTTATTTAAAAAAAAAAAATTAATTTCTATTGATATTTTCAATTTAAAACAAATTACATATTTAAAAAACACATACGTTCATATGCAACATTTTATTAAATTAAAATTCCGTACGAAAAAAATATGTAATTTTAATTATTTTAATTTACGCATTTAGCATTTTGCTGCGGTCTAGAAATAAATGTAATTAATTTTACTTTTCGCCCCTCCTCCTCCTCCTCCGCAGATATAAAAACGAATTATTGTGTTTTAAATCATAAATACAACTCGCAAGAGACAGTTACAAGTGGAGTTTTATTTATGAAAATGAAAAGTGTGTTCTGTTGTCATTTTTAAAAAAAGTTTATTTATTATGTGTATTTTACTCGTAGTTATTTTTCTCCTTTTATACTCGTGTTTTTCGCTTTAAACAATTCGAGATTGTGACATAAACATTGAGAAAATTAAAATGAAATAAAAGTTTTATTCAGTGTCGCTTGTTTGCTGTATTTTATATTAAAACATCTGGTACCACAAAAGAGACGCGCCAACGCAAAAAAATAATATGTATATATATATTTATATGTGGCAAAAGTATTACACTGGGGTTTGCTATTGTTGTACGCTATAGTGGACTAACAAATTCAATTTCTCTACAAATCAATTAAAACAATTGCTACAATCAAATATAAAGGCATTTTTTCGTTACAACTGAATTTTTTAGGTGACATAAACGAAAAAGTATTATTTTTTATTTGGAATTTATTTGAAATCTCAGACCAATCCTATGATAATTTGTTGCGAGTTTAGTCAAAATAATTTTTAAATTTATGAGTCTTACTTATTCCAATTTCCTTTTAAATATCAATATTTGTTAAAATGTTATACTTGCTATTTGACAGCCTCTTATTCAAGGCTTATATCAAGAAATCAAGCTGAAATTTAATTCGCTTTTTTAACTTTTTAATGATTTTAAATTTTCTTAACTATTTCTAAATTTTGAAATAATATTTGGAAATTCATTGCCAAAAATACATAATTAAGTAAATGTCTGAATTTTTTTAATATGATTATCTTAAAAAAAGCTTTTTTAGGATGTTAAAATGCTCTGGCTCTGCTTGAACGGTATAGGGCTAGAACATTTTTAAGTCGAGGTTTGAAACAAAAGAGTTGATCTAGTTTTAATTGCTGGCTCACACACATCAAGTTTGACTCGTCAAGTCTTGAGTTTTTAGCCGCTCTCCTAAAAACTCAAGACTTGACTTGAAAAGCGTTTGAAAAGAGTTACAAAGCTGACCGTACTCGTCAATTTTCCGTTTTTCTTTTGAATTCGTAATATACTATATAAGTTTAAGTTTTAGGTAAAGAACAAACAAATTGCCGACACAAACGGAATGCTGTATGAACATACACGCAGGTTCCACAGAGAATTACAGAAAACCTGTTCTGTTGTGTCTTTTCTTGTAGACTTAATTGCGTAACACAAGTTTTTATGCATGGTAAACACCCGTTGTTATCATTGGAAAAGCCATATGGACACAAAGGAGTGCTTATTTGACGTGAATACCAACGCCTTGGTATTAACATGGTGTCTTTACCTGACAATTTTTTGACATACCAAACGTCAAACTTCATATTAAAAAAACGCTGACAAAAATTTTCGAGTTTTTTTTATATAGACTTTGACGTTTGTAAGCAAAGTGTGACAAAAATTTGTGTACAACTTTAAGCCTTTTGTGTTAGTTTGACAGCGACTGTTTACATTTAATAAATCAGAAGTGAAAGAAACAGTTTTTATTTGGCCAATGACAAATGCAAAAGTGGAAGAAATGGCAGTTTTTCTACTTTGACTGCAGTTTTTTAAACGCTGTAATTTACTGAAAAGTCGTGGCTGAATTCTATTTTATCGTTCAGTTCGCACATCAATTTCAAACCCATTCGCAGATACTGTAATCGGTAATTAAATATAATTTTTTTTAAATAACTCCCTGAAAAAAAAAATTTCAACAGTCCTGCCAACTAAAATACACATCTTAATAATTTTTTTATTTCAACTTTATGTAGCATTGAAAAAAGTCGTCTTTATTTATTAAAAATTCACAAAAGTATCTAATTTTCGTATGGGCATTCTGTTTGCGCCAAGGGGAGAAACAAAGTACTGTCAGCGTGATTTTTGGGTGGCAAAAGCGTAAAATATTTTAACAAATATGTTAAAATGTAAGACGAGTTCGGCTGTGTGTTTTAATGTGCATATGAATATTTTTTGTGTTTAACAAACAACTTAAATATGAATTATTTTAATGGTGAGAGACAACAGATGGAGAGGTCTAACAGAAAGACGGGCAGGCAACGCAACAAACAGTCTGAGGTATTTTACAACATTCTCAATGTCCTCATCATACCAAAATACAGAAACAGAGAAGTTAAAGAACTTGCAGACGGACAGATAGATAGACAGGCAAACAGATAGAAAGACAGAAACAAGTAGCAAGTGCTTTATGTGTGACTGCCACAAAAAAATATTAACATGATCATTAACACACACAAACATGCATTCACATTAAGTTTGTATTTTTATCACAACAACTAGTGTCACAACTGCTGCTTCTGCTACTTTAGTTGCTATTGTTGCAACTTGTGATAGTGCCACATTGTGATGCTGCTGTACACGTTGTGCTCTTGCGCATGTGCATATTTAAGATGATAAATGTTTGGCTTGTGGTATGTTCATAAATTGTTTATGGTAAGTGAGTGCATGTGTGTTTGTATCACTGGCGGCTGCAGCATTTACAAAAATTATAAAACTTTTATATATTTTTAAGTGCCGTTAAAATATTTCAGATTGTTTTTGTTTTTTAAGAACTCCAAAAAAAAAACCTCAAAAATAAAACACTTTAATCGGAAGTTTAAGTCCATTTAATTTCTTTATTTTTTTTTCTTTCTTTCTTTGTATTTTTATTTTCCACATTTTTATTATCTTTAAATTGAATTTGGTATTGCGTTGAATTTGTTTGGGGAGGAAGTCTGAAGTGGGTGTGATTGAATGTGATAAGTGGTTTAATTAAAACACATGTTTATTTCATTGATTTACATCTTACCCTTCTGTTACTATCGCTGGTCTACAGCCCCGATTTTTATTTCGTTGGAACGTGCCAATTTTTAAGTTAATATAATAAATTTTATTCATTTTTTAAGGGGAATATAATAATGTTCGCATTTTTTGTGATTTTAAAGAAAAATTTAACAAGTCTTTTACATTTTAAATGAGTCATTTAAAGTTTAATGAAAAAAATATGTAAGTTTGAATAACTCTGAATTTATGAAACATAATTTAGTAATAGATTTTAGGGGAAAAAATTAGCACTTTGAAACGATGCGGAATAAGAACAGATGCTGAAATTGTACCTAAATAGTTCCATTTACATACAAGGTTTGTTTAGAATTGAATTCAATAAAATTTCTGGCATTTACATTTATCCTAAAAATAAATTTGATAGTATAGTCGGGCTAGTCGGGTCATATGATACCCCTCTCACCCCGTTATTTCAAATTTAAATCATTTGTGGCGACCGAACGAATTTTTATTTGGTATTATGACACACATTCGATAAAAAAAAGTGCTGTTGTTACTTACTTTTTTCACCGTGGTACGTTTTCTATCAGCTGGCACTTTATCCTTTATCCAAAAAGAAAAGAGCCTTTCCAAAAGCTTTTCACGACCTTAGACTTGCATAAAACTAACAAAACTGATTATGAATGTGGTATATACAAATTAACAAATTTTTAACAAATTTTTGCAATTTTATTGCACTGTACATATTTTGTCTATGTTTTATGGCCAGTGAAGATCGTTTGTCAAATCTAACTTATAATAGGGGCCAGGTTGCGTCGTTAGATTCTATATTGCTGTAAGAAAAGGTTGTCCAAAAATAAAGGTATCATTTTAATTTTCATGAAAACTAACTGGCTAACCCCTAACTGGATCGCGAGCCCCACAATCTTTTACCAAAATTCTCAATCACCTTCTTCAATAAACTGTAGTCAATGGTTGATATCTGATCTATAAAGTTGTACTTTACCCTCAAATCACCCTCAAAAAAACTTACGTAAGCTACCCTCGTGTGTGGTTTTCACACATATGCAATGTCTGTCTACTTTACTGTGGCGCCATAGTACGTTTGTTATCAAAGTCATGATGTACGTAACATTAGTGATGTATTTATCCTGTTGGTAATCAACAACAAACCATACCAAGCTTTGTGTATTTTATAAAGCACTCACTTTACATTAACAATTTTTTTGGTTATGGTGTAAAATGATTCCTTTTGTGTGGTTTTTCACACAAGGGTGACTTTTGAGCCCAAAAAAAAAAAACATGTTGAAAGAAAATATTAAGCATATTATAATTAATTTAACTATATTATTGTCATCGCATCCATATTATGGCTACATTAGCCCACCTTCAAGAAGTCACAACCATATAATGGTTGCCTCCGAACATGTTATGGTTAATAATAACTAAAATATGTTTAACACTTATAATAGCAACGTTGGCTTTCAATCATAGCATGTTGTTCTTGAAAAAGATCAAAATAATATTGTTAATTTAAAAACAAATTGTTGTCATATTAGACCATAACATGTTTCGAGGCAACCATATTATAGTTGTAGCTTCTTGATGGAGGAATAATTAAACAATAATATGGTGAATAGTACGAATTTCAAAAGGTCCATCGTTTCTCTTGCTGATAAATCATCAATTTCCGCCACAAAGAGCTTCGGATCATTTCCCTGTAGCGATTTCCATTTAACGATAATACCTTTAATTTGGACACCCATAAAGTTATAAAGTTTATGAAAAGTTTTTTTGTGCTGAATGTAATACAGACATCCAAATATTATATTTCTATTACACTTACCTTTTCCCGCATGGTTAATATTCAAAAACTTTATTCCGGAAGGACATTTGTATTTGGCTTAATGAAATTTGTTGCCGGACTCTCAGCATTTTCGTTCTTTGGCCAATAAATACGTCGGTTATTTAAACAATTTTTCCTTTAAATTGTGACCTGTACTTTTGCATGTTTATTTTTTCCATACTACATGGTTACTTAGTATTTAGCATCTTTTTGTCGCAGTTCCCTTAGAAAACTGTAATATTTTTTTTTCCTTTTGCATGTGTTGACACTAGAGCGTAACACTTTACAAGGAAGAAAAAAGTGCGCCGTGCACCCTCTAATATAAAATATGTATGTATATCAGACTTTAAGATCAGACTGTAAATGAGACTGTAAGAATAACGAAAAATGTAAAAGGCGACCCCTACGCTCAGCAAAATAAAGCTTTTTTCGAAACCTCCTTGGAGAAATACTTTATATTAGAGGGTGTACGGATAAACTTTTTTTTTGAGGTCTAGTGAACACCTTTTACCTTTTAAAGCGTTGTCCAACCATAATGCACGATGTTAGTTGGCCGTCAAGGTCATGTGACTTGACTTCGTTGGACTTCTTTCTTTGGGGACACTTTAAATAAACGTGTACGTCATTAAGCCAAGAACAATTCAATAGCTAAAGTATAAGATAAATCGGTACATTAACGTCATTGAATTTCAATTATGTCTCAGAGTCATTAAAGATATGGACCATCGCATGGGCAACCGCGTATGTCTTTAAATCAAATTTTTCAGTAGAGCCGAAAAACCATTCTAGATCAAACTATGAGCTAGGTATTGCACTTCTTGAACTTTGTTATTACGTTAAAAAATCGGTATTGATCCATCTTTTTTCAAAAATTTTTAGAAACATGTAAAGAGTGTTAAAATTAAGCAATTTGGCATCAACATCTTAAAATTGGAACAAATAGACACACGCGGTTGCCCATGAAAACCCCAGAATTGTCTCTGATCCTTCTATCATAATAAAAAAAAAAAATATTAAGACAATTTACTGAACACTTTTTGTCTTATTTACATTATTTACAATTAACTTCGTGCGTTTTGGTTGGACCACTCTTTATATTACATGCACAAAAAAATTCCCGCCTTTTTTTCCAATTAAACCATTAATCAGAAATAAAATCAGTTTAAATTAAAAATTTAATCAAGTAACTTAAAATTTTACTTATGTATATCAACAACATTACTGCAGAAAATGTTGTTGATATAAAAAATATATATAATAGTCACTATTAATTTGTTTACTGGTGCAAATTAAATAAATTTTTTAATTAATATCACAAATTTTTTAATTGAAATCTTTTTTTATTTTGTTCTGACGGCAAACGTCGTTTTACCGGTTTACTTAAGGGTGAGCGTAGCATCAAATGTTTGTGCTTGCTTAACTCTCGCAAGAATAGATAATACCTTCCCCAATTAACTGAATTTTTGGTATATTTTACTTGTTATTTTTTTACTCACGTGTAATTTAATTCCACAAATCAAACTCAATGGCAAATTTATTTCAAATAATTATATTTCTTTATTTTTTCTTTTTGTTCATTTTGTATTTTAGATTTAAATTTTATATGCAACTACCACAGTTTTCTATTTATAATATCTTCGTATCGTAATTATTATGTTTTAATTTTGTTTTAAATTATAATAATTTGGGGCCATGTAAGAATATGTTAATTTAATTATAATATAACTACACATTATAATAAATATTATTTAATAAAGAAATCATAGTGATCCTTATTCATGTCTGATTAAATCAAAAAGGATATTTTTTTTAATTAAAACTACTTGAACTTTTTACAGCTTAAATGCTAAAAATCTTTAAAAATAATTATAAATAATAATAAAACAAAATTATTCATTTAATTAAATGCCTTAAGAATGCAGACACTTTTGTTAAAAATTTCATAGTTTGATTTTTTTTTTCAAGTGTATTTTTTTTAAATTAATTATTTAATATGTGTTTCATTTGTGGTTTAGTTTCATTTAAGCCTAATTTATTTATTTATACGATTTAGATTTATGCTTTAAGATATGTACTCCTTAAAAACCATGATTTTCAATCATTTTTTTTTTTTCTTATCTTTTATTTATATAAATTTTTATATTCCGATACTTTTTCCTTTTCAATATCTTTTTTTTATATTTCGTTTTCAATTTGATTTGTTTAATTTATTTAGTTTTGTTCATTTTTCTTTTAGTTGATTCTAAACTAATCTTGATTACTACACTCTGCACTATGGTCTACAAGATGATTAATATCATTTTGATTGTTTTCAGTTTTTATTTTTATCAATGGATTCCAGGCCGATGAGATCGGTGCCGAATCTTCTTTGTTGGCTGTTGTGTGGGTGTTGTGGTGTTTGGGTGATGGATGAGATGCATTCTTTGGTTCTTCTTCTTCGCGTTCTGAGTTAATGGGTGTTTTTGCATTCGTCTGTCTTTCTAGGGAGGATGATGATGATGGTGATTGATTTAGCATTGGGTTGAAGTTGTAGGGAGGTTGAAGAAATGGCGAAAAAGCCATGGGCAGACCAGGTGGATATTTGGGTGGTCCGGCAGAGCCATTGGCCAAATGTTGGGGATTTATGTGAGGAGGAAATGGCGGTGTAGAATTTAAATCGCCAGGCTATGAGCAAAAATTAAAACAAAATATTTTTTCTTTAACATTAAAAGAATAATATATTTAATATTGTTTAACTTAAAATAGTTGGGGGAAAGATTTGCGGCAAGAATATAAACTTGGTAAAAAAAAATCTAAATTATAAAATTGGTGAGAACTTCAACAATTTATTGCCAACGACAAATTTGTTTTTTTTTAATAGCAAGAAATCAATACAAATATAGAAATATATTTAATGTCCATCACTATTTCCAAGCAAGCGTAGCTTAACAGTAGGAACACAATTGCACCGAATCATTGTTGTAGCGTATGACAATACATTATACAAAGGCACACATTAGCTGGCGCAAACGTTAAAGCGTATTTATTTCGTACATCCACTTAGATCTTATTATATTTCATACGTCGGTTGCGACCGTATTTTCATAGAAAAAGTATAATTAAAAATATATTATTAAAAGTAAATTATTTTGGTTTTTTTCCAATTGAATAATTGAAAACAAAATAATAGAAAAGAGAAATAAACCACAAATCGAATAATTTTGGAATTTGTTTTAAAATTAATTTCAAAAGAAATAAAAATACGGTTACGAAGGAATTGTGGGTAAAGGACGAGTCACATAGAATCCGTTGCACTTTATTTGTCGCTTTTTCCAAATGGCACTAACGTTGTAACGGAGAAAGGGCACACATAACATGTACGTCATCAAGTATTCATTGATGACACACGCAAAGAAAAGACATGGTTGTGGTAAACATATTCTAGGGGCAACATATTATAATAATATTTATGATTGTAGTCACCATATTACAGTTATTATTGAATCATACTATGACCAAATATATTCGTAATATTACATCATAATATTTTTCCCTTTATCATATCCTTATCCTGTTAATCATAAAAAGTTAAGAAGTAATCATATTATTGTCATTTGAATCCTAATAAGTTTAGAAGCAATCATATTATGATGCAACACCACTTTCAGAAAAATAAAAAATTTAAATTTTCTTGCATCGATTTTTTATTTTGTGGCACTTTTAAATTTTTTTAATGTAAAACAATTTCTTCATTTTTTTAATTTCTTAAAACTTGTTTTTTAAATTAGTATTTTTTTTTAATTGTTTACCCATTCACTAGCAAATAATTCGATAGGCAAATTTAAAGAAAACGACATCAGAAAACTGATGCAAAATTATTTTACAAATGGCGATAACAAAATATTATAAGAGTAAAGATATTAAAATTACATCTTAAACATATTATGAGTACACGTATAGAAGGATATCAAGTTATGGCTATTAAATATCATTAAATGGTTGTGAGTAATATAATATGTTTTCAAAGTTATCATTATTTAGTTGTTAGAAAAATGATTATTTTTCAGTCAACAATACTCAAATTTATAATTGCGATAAACAATTAAATGTTTACAGTAACTATGATATTGCTGATATTACATAAAAATAACAATTTTTTGTGTACGACAACAATATATTGTTACAATAAATATAGTGTAGTTGCCGTACCCATGCCCAACCATAATTTTTCTCTGCGCGGATATATTTTATCAAGACCGCAATAATTTAATCTATTTAATTTTAGTCAATTTATTTTATTTTTTTTTTTTATTTTTTTTTATTTTTGCTGACACACAACACAATAAATTAAATTAAAACAAACTACTTTCTATAACTCAAAGTAGATTAAAAGTTGCTTAACTTAAGTACTGTGCGTCAAGGGAGACGTAAATTATGCGGTAAAGCTCAAAAGAAAACCTGTATATCAACTTTGTTGACAGTTAAAAAAGCGGCATATAAAGTTTAAAGGATTCTTTGTGACTCGGCCTTAAATGGAACGTGAGATACTTACAGCGTTACGTTCTTACGACTCAATTGTGTTCCTAGCATAAATGTTTAAAATTGTTAATGTTTTTTTTTTGCAGTTCGAATATTTCCTTTAAGCCAAAGTATTTCCAGTTGCATTTCATTTAGGTTAAAATACATAAATTAAATTAACAATAGGATCTAGAGAAGAAGCGCACCCGTAGCATTTACAAACAACAGAGACCGGGTGTGGGAAAGCCGATTTTCACTTGTAAATATTTACTTACAGAACAACTCTATAAAGGAAATTCCATTTTTTCACCAAAAGTCTCTATTTCCGATAATAAATGGTCTAAATCAGGGCTGGGCAACACACAAAACTTTTTTAATAATGACCAGGGCACGTTTAAAATGGGACGAAAAATGATTAAAAATGGCTAGCAAAATGGCATGAAAAAGTGAAAAAATGGCAAAACTGGCAATAATAAACATGTTGTTATTAAGAAACATTTATTTTATTAAGTTTTTTATTAAGTTGTGTAGAACAATAGCAAGTTCCTTTACATTTTCAAAAATTAATAATCTCCTGTTATTGCATAAAACAGTTTAATAAATGGAAAATACTCTTTCAACATTGCAAGCAACATGTAGCATATTTAAACGCTAATAGTCAATAAATTCATCCGTCTCAATTTCATTAAAATATGAGTAGCCCACTTGCAAACACCGCTAAGTTAAAAAAAAAAAAATTCTGAGAAAATCGATTAAAACAGTTTTTGAAAATTCAAATGCCAAGCCATATAGAGAGTTTTAACCAGAAATTGCGCGTAACTTAGTGCCGGTTCACACACGTCAAGTTTTACTCGTCAAGTCTTGAGTTTTTAGGAGAGAGGGGAAAAGTAATGGATTCTCTTTACCCTTATCTCCTAAATGCTCAAGACTTGACGAGTCAAACTTGACGTGTGTGAACCGGCACTTACGGAGTTTTGTACAAGGTTGATAATGGCTTAGGAAGGCATTTAAAAAAAAAAACAAATAAAATGGCGACTTTTACAGAATTTTTTTTTACTTAAAGGTGTTTGCAACTGGACAACTCACATATACTATTTTTTATTTTAATTAATCTTGTAATCCGGAATTACGATCTAAGACTTTTTTTAAACTTCTCAACAAAATCTTTTTTGCTGACCTTTTTCAAATTTAGCGCTGTCAATTAAGTCTAAGCTTTCATTTATAGAAAGCTCTTTTGTTTGTAACTTCAAGAGACTTTTGTAGATGCATTGAAAGTGCTATTTTATGTACACTTAGTCACTTTTTAAGTCCGATTTTTGCAACATTCTTTTAGCATTTCGAATAGAATCTGCCTCATATTCACTAAGCTTATTTAAAAAGTTCTTCTACGTTGCAAAAAAGGCATTTTTTGGCAAGCTGAACCAAAAATTACCTTTTCACGAAATAATTGAAGAAATGGCAAAAATGGCATATGCCATAAACAACTTGCCCTGATATTGACTATTGGTTTGTGGTTATTAAATTATTTTAATGAACGAAGGAACTTTGCATCATGAAATAATTTAAAATTAATTTTTAATTTTTCATTCTTGACTGAACCAGGGCTCGAACGCAGGCCGAATTTACATGTTTCGAGAACAAGCACATTCAATCATCAGAATTCTGTTAACGAATGGTATTCTCTTGGTAGATCAAAATTTGCTGTAATTGATTATTTATTTTCAATTAATTTATATATTTGTTCCTCACTTTTGCTTTTTGGTACTATTTTCAAGAATTCTTCTTGTGTAACGAAGTACATTTTTATCAAAGTTTTTCTTGGAAGTCAAAAATTCATTAACAAGGTTTCGTTTAAATGTGCTAAATTCCCAATTTTTGTTTTTTTTTTTCGTTAACATAGAGCTTGTGTTATAGCTATTTTTATAACAATTAGTCTGGGGTTTATTGAACTGTTCGTGGTTTAATTAAAATTTTTGATAGTTTTTCAAATATTGTATGTAAAGCCGCAGAAACGTTGACCGAAAAAAAAGCATAGAGAAATATCTTAATAAATTTATGATTATTGTCAGAACCACGTTGAATTTAATATTTTAGCTCTGAGCACGAGAGCTGAAAAATTCTGTAGATACTCACTGCTGACGTTTATGCTTGGAAACATCTTTCAAAAAATTGTTTCTATTTGGGATAAACCTTAACTTTTTTCCCTAAGCTAGTCCTGCGAAGTTCTTCGCTTGTCTGCCGATGGACCAGAGTCTCTGGCGGGAATCGAACTCACAACCACGCACTGATAGACTAGCTCACTACCAACTAGCCTACCGGTGCACATATACAAATATACTTCGTAAGATTCTCATATAATAAGAATCGAGGATTAGGGGTGGAAATAGTATAGAAAACTAGAAAAAAGTTTTTTTTATTTATTTTTACTTACCTTTGGTGGCAAGCCATTAAAAAATGGCGGCAGATATGGGAAGAATATATCCGGCCGTCTAGGCAAAAAATCCGATTCTGAAGTCAAACCTCCACCGGGTCTGTGCATTGGCAGTTCCAAAGACATTCGTCGGCCTCTGCGGGACGTAGGATTAGACCACATATGAGTACCCATATGAACCTAAAAAAGAGTAAAACAAACACCAAAATACAAAATAACAAAAGCCCTACTATTCCGCTTTATCTTTTCGAACAAATTTCAAAAAATTCTCTCAAATTACCTTTAAGTTTCCCTTGGTGGTGAAGGCCTTCTGACACACATTACACTGAAATGGTTTGTCGCCTGTGTGTGTACGCATGTGTATTTGCAGCGCCGAGCTAGAGCTAAAGTTACGCCGGCAAATATGACAGAAATGTTTATTATTAACGGGAGGATCTAGGCTAGATGTGGGCGGTCCGACCGACATCAAAGCCTGTTGAAAATCCAGTGGGGTGGCTGGAAAACGATGAGCCTCTATGTGGTGGGGCATGGCAGTATGGGAGGTCGAAAATTGATGAGGAATTGTCGTTACTATAATGTTTTCAAAAATTGTTTGGGGGCAATGTAAAAGAAACGCATAACTTAATCCTAAAGGGAAACTTACGCATTTGCATTTTCATAAGAGAATGCTCTGAATTATCTGCATGAGGTGCATGATTCATTGCTGATAGATGGGGTGCATAGATCGAAGGCGGTGTTGTTGAATTACGAAAGACATCATCCTCCTCTTCCATATCGTCGACTATATGAGGGGACTTAGCTTCAGCATCTTCATTCTCCAAAAAAGGTTCGGACTTTATGTGAGTTTTTAGAGGTTCCAAATCTCGCATTTTACTCTGCAGCTCACGACAATCGTCATTGCTATTGCTGCTTCTGCGTTCCAGGGGGGTTTTTCGGGAATTCTGCTCATCCTCGGAGGGTGTTTGAAATTTATGAAACAAATTGGGATTCAAGGAGAGCTGTGTATAAGATAAATTGAAAACCAACCACAAGTCTTTAGAATTTTCATTGTCATTAACAGCTGTCTTAATTTACAAGACTCTAGGAATTTGATTAAAAATGTTTTTTTTGCGTGTTTTCTCTAACGTTTCCAATTAAATGTGGCGTTAATATTTAGATGCGCTAGACAAACTTTTAATAATTTTATTTTCACAAAGACTTTTAAGCCACAGCAACAACAACAATACCAACTGCGGAATAATATTTTAATTTAATTTTAATGTCAGTGGAATTTTGAATAGAATAAAACAACAATGAAAATGTCATGTTTATAATTCATATGTCGCTTTGTCTGTCCGTGTGCTCATCTTTCTTCCTCTGTCTCTATTTTCACATCTCATACCCCTACGATGGGCCAGCCAACCCAGTATTGTAGTCTCATAGTGCTGTGTAATGTAAGGACTCATTAGCGTGACAAATATTTGCATTTTGTAGCATCATCTAAATGCATTTTTTGAGTTGTCAACTTTTTCTTTTGTATTTCATATTAATATTTAATCTTTTTTGCCATCATTATTATAATTATTTTAGTTAGTGTTATTGTTAGGGCTAAAATAATTTTTGTGAATTATAAATTGTGGTAACAATTAGTTTTAATGTACAGAATAATAATACAGGGAACTGAGATAGCAATGTGTTTTGTTTTTTTATAGTTTCAACATCAACAGATGAACTAATAATGAAAAAAAGCGGAACAAGTTGGGTTATGTTGCTAGAAGCCCGCCTGACAAAGCGAGGCTAGATAGTATATTAATAGAGCGAAGAATCGAGCCTACAATAGCCAAAACAGTGGTGAGGTCACTTGATTTAACCAGCGTTTAAAAAACGGCAGTCAAAGTAGAAAAGCTGACATTTCTTCCACTCCTTTTTATTGGCCAAAAAAAAAAAACTGTTGATTTTACTTCTGATTCATTAAATGTAAACAATCCGTGTCAAATGAACTCAAAAAGCGAAAAGTTGTACACAAATTTATGTTTTTTGTTCGACAGTTTTTGGTTTTGACTGCAGTTTTTTAAGCCCTGGATTTAACCGTTCCAGACTTCTTTTTATTGGGATTTTTGAAGCCGCGGATTTACGTCAAGAAGCCTCAGACATTTAAAGCTCTTTAGGAGAATATTTGCCAGGAATGCGTCCCAAGTTCTGATAAGAGTTATTGAAAATCCATAAAACGAAACCGTGTAGTCATCAACTCTGGCGGCGGCTACTTGGCTGACATAATTTTCTCACCTTCATGGAAAAAAATTCTAATGGATTAAATAAACAAATTTGACAAGCAGAGCCAAAGTTCTTCATTAAAAAAAATACAGCAAAAGAAAGAGCATTGATCTGAAATTTTTTTATTTTATTCCTTTTCTTAATCTATGTATTTATCCGTAAACATTTGATTTGATTTGGGTAGAGTATCATTAAGCAGGGCTTGTCCAAGTTTATTTTCTTACTTGTGTTTGCGTAAAATTGTTTGCATTTTTATTTTTTGATCATATAAAAACTGGCCCTGTTGATATTTATTACACCAAAACAATATTTACATTTTAATTGACTTATTAATTAAGAATAATATTTTAAGTCGGATAATGGCCATTGTAGATTTGTAATGACGTAAAAATTACGTCAGACTTACACGCGCATGTGGCTTTTCACATTCCGTATACTCTAGGCTTTACAAAGGCCGACTGTAATGGAACTTTAATTGTTGTACTGTACACAGAAAAAAATAAAAATTGATTTCAATTAAAAAATTTGTGATATTAATTAAAAAATTAATTAATTTTGCACCAGTAAACAAATTAATAGTATAAATTAAACTAGTTAATAGTATTAATTAAACGTTTAATTCACTTGATTAAAAGTTTAATTCAATTGATTAAATTTTTAATTAAAACTGATTATATTTTTGATTAACGCTTTAATTGGAGAAACATTTTGGAGAATTTTTTCTGTGTAATTAATTGGAGTTTTCAAGTCGATTATAATCGTAATTGCTTGCCGTACGATACCATACGATACGATACACCATAGTATTTATTTTATGGACCAACTAACACAACATAATATTAATGAACATTATCTAGCTAAAGCATGTTTTTTTAAAGTGTCACAACTTTGAGTTGGCAGCACTGCTTTATTTAAGTACCCATTTAACAGCTGATAGTTGCTTTATGCTTAGTTTGTGTTGAAATTGTTGAAATTATAATCAAAATAATTGTTCTATTCGTCAAACTCATCGTGTACTTCTTCCATTTTATGGCGTACATTATCGTCCTTCATAGCGGCTAATTCGAAAATCAATAGATCGTTTTCGGACCACATTTACTGCTACTGATAATGTGCATCCCGTGAGACGCCGAACAATTCGCACTGAAAAAGCTATAGTCGCTGTACAGAAAAGCATTGAAGATGGTCCTAATCAATCAATTCGTCGCCGTTCTCAGCAACTGGGGTTGTGTCCTTCCACTTTAAAAGCTTTCATTGATATTCAAAATATATTTCCTTGTTTTATTATGATTTAAACTTGTGTCACTTTATAAAAAACACCCTTTTATATTTTTATTCTTAAGTGATTTTTTATGTTCAATTTTCAGAGGCAGGATTTTATAATGGGACCTAGATTAAATTCTGGACATATAACGGCTATGCGTACCAACGGTTTAGATTGCTCCTCATTACAATATGATTATATGTACAAAATTTAACTGCAATTTCTCCAAATTGCGTTCTGTAGTTTACGCATAAGTTTTACAAGGACAGATAAAAAACAAGCATGCCGGGACGGGTATCGAATCATAAAGTCATTGTGAGTCGATCGGTATATAAAAAGCTGGTTTTAGAACCAATTCCTTTATGTAATTTACACATAAGCACAAACGTATAATAAATCCCTTTCCTACTGTGGTTGTGTGGTTAAAAAAACTAAATTCAATTATTGACAAATTGTTAATTCAATGGACCAATTGTTCTCAGTATTGAACATTTCTTTGTGGTTTCCTAAATTCTATCCAAAAATAATTGATATTTGATATGGAAAATTAAATATACGATCTTACAAAGAAAACTTTTACTCTTCTTATCTATATAAGACCCACTTCCGAAAACAAGAGGCAAACATATCTTTAACAGTTAAACAAACATATCTTAGGCCTGCCAGTTCAGTTAAAACTGACAGACTTAACTGTTAACTGATATGAACACACACGTGCAGTTCAATAATTGAGTTTTTAAAATGGATTCAAACGAGCAGGACGGTTTGGCCGCTCTCAGTGCACTGAACCGTTAAGTTGAACTGTCAGTTATTACCCACATACGTACAGTTTTAACTAGCATTTTTAACTGAACAGTTGAAACTGACAGTTAAAACTGTACGTGAGTGGCCAGCCTAAAAGTATGAAGCATATTTGCGTTATTATCAAACATATTTAATACTCAGGCAAACAACTTGCTGTTTCTGTAAAAATGTTTGTGTAATTTATTTGGCCCTTATGGAGACTTCATCTAACAATTTTTTGTCATACCAAACCAAAGTCTATATATAGAAAAAAATAATTTCCATATTTGAATACGAAAATCGCATATTTGATTACAAAAATTTTTGAATTTTCTGCGATGACGATTTTTGCCGTATTGATAAAAAAGTTTGTATGTATAATTGTTAAATTTTTAGTCAACAACCAAGTTTATTGATTCAATAAAAAAAGTTGTTGCCCAAAATAATTTTTTTCAACAAAATGTTTACTTGATTTGTTAAAATAAATTGTTGAAAATGTTGAATAAATCAAACAAAATGTTAATCGAATCTTTATTTTTTTATTTATTAATGATGACGTCATAAATTTAAAATTTTTATATTTTTATAAAAACACTAAAATTTATTATGCGGGGATAAGTAAGTTCCTATGCGCATTTCACTGGTTGCTTAGGCCAGATCATCAGGAAACCTTTTCCAAGGACTTTGGCAAAACTAAATATATTATTCAAATAAAACTGTAAAACAAATGAGAATTATGAGCTATTTAAAAATGGACAACAGTTATTAAAATACTGTCTTTACTTTGATTCAAATATTTTTTTTATTGAATATAAAGAAATATTTAATTAATTTGAGTGCTATTTTGCAAAGTGTAAATTTGATCAATTTTTTCTTTGAATCAAGCAAAAAATTTGTTGACCTAAAATTTTATTTTTAACAAACTGTGTTGTTAAAAATTTTCTTGAGATATTTTTTTCTGTATATAAATAAAAAAACTCAAAAATTTTTGTCAGCGTTTTTTTAAATTAAGTTTGACGTTTATTATGACAAAAAACAGTAAGATGAAGACCCCATTTCAGACCTTTTGAATGGAATAAATTTGAATTACAATTAGGACTATAACAATTTTGCGGTTAAATGAAAACCCTGTGATAAAATTTAACAACGATGATGGCCATTAGGGATTTTTAAATAAAAAATTTTTACACATCTCTATGTCTGAAAAATCCATACGAATGTAATATTTTTTATATCACCCTGTATTTTTCCATAGAAGCAAATTTTATTTCACACATATTTCTATATAAATTTTATATTTAAAGTTTTTTGCTAGTTTTTCTTCATAAAGCATAACATAATTTATTTGCATGTAGCAGCACAAACGCTCCGCTCACATTTTTAATAATATGCTAAATTTTGTGTAAATTTACAGCCAACATAATTCCAATTTAATGACCAGTAACTAGTGGAAATATAAAGCAAAAACACTGAATATATTTTAGTATTCATACTAATTGTATGATTTGAATATTTTTTTTTTTTTTTTGTTTTAAATTATTTTAGATACAAATAAAACATACAGATGGATTATTAACAGGTCTTAATTTTTTGTTGCCTCTTTAAATGCTAGACGCCAAATAAAAAAAAGGAAAAAAAATCTTTGGAATAACTCCAAGTGTGTTGTAGCAGAGATCATAAAATAAACATTGTCATTAGTCAAAGATGACAATGTGTGTAGACACATCGTGAAGCGAATGCAGACTGAAATGTTGATGATGACAAGGATCATAATGACGATGATGATGTTGGAAGAGAGGCATTGTAGACAATAATATGACAAATATTCATAATAGTCAGCAAACAAATTTGCATTAATTAATTAAAAGAAAAAGAAACATCTATTTATAATAAAGGGAAGGCCCGTTCTGATATTATTACCATGGAAATATATTGAAAAACAGGTGAGTATTTTGTATATTTTTTAAAAGTACGGGTAGTTGAGCCAGACCAAATAATACTCAGCAATACAGAATTTAGAGACAAATTATCCAGGTGGTACTGTATTTGGTGCAAATGTTCATCTTTATTAATAGGCCTTGTGCTTGAAACAATTCGAACATATGTACATAAGTACAAAATTTTATCAAACCATCTTCAAAACCGCGAGCTGTACTTTGAGCACAAATTGCATATGATCAGACAACCATTCAGCAAACGGTACCAACATCGTAAGATATTTTCAGAAAGTGATTAAGAGTCAAGAGGTATACCAAGAGATGAAACTGGGACCTGTATTTGTATTTATTATTTACATCATTTTGGAGCTTTTGCAAAACTCGAAAAGAAGTCAACGATCATGGACCTTAAGGTGAACGAAAACAAGACGGAGTATTTTATTTCCATTGGTAAAACATCTCAGCGTCTCGAACCAAGTATAGCGTTGCCAAATTGCAGCTTTGAAGTTGTAAAAGACTTCGTCTACTTAGGTGCCAGTGCTAGTAATAACAATGATATTCAGCTTAGAAATTAAGCTGAATTAAGAACTCTGGCCAATAGATGCTACGTTGGGCTTCGTAAGCAGTTAAGAAGTACACATCGTCCATCCTGCCCGTCCTACTATGTGGTACTGAAACATGGACAATTAAAGATCCGATGAGACATTGCTCGCAGTGTTCGAGAGATCTTTGTCTCCGCAAGATTTATGTCCGTCTATGCGTTGATGATGGATTCAGTATGAGCTTTATGCAGATGTAGATATAGTCAAGCGTATCAAATACAACTACTCCGTTAGCTTTGACAAACTTGGCGAATGAAATGCTTCGGCCCGTAGGGCACACAGTGAAGAGCCCATCGGTGGGCCACGAAGAAAAGGGCCACCCAATCTCTGTTGGAACGATCAGGGGCAACAAAACCTCTATTTTATTTCAGAATGAAACCGAATTCCGGTTGTAATAGCCGTCTAAAGTAAAAAGTAATACACATCATTACAAAAGCATAAAACCTAGTGGAGTGCTGGAAAATTCTATTATTTTTATCTAAAACATTTCGTTTGAGTACTCAATACTACTCAGTACTTAAAGCTTCGTTCACATTTTCACTTGGTTTTTGAAATAAAGCTAAATTTGTTTCACAGGCAAACATATTTTCAATTAAGAAAGCCCAGAACAATATAACGTACTTATTATTATTTTTCAAACATTTTGATAAAATGTCCATTCATAACTAAATAAAATTATCATAAACTTCATTTAAAAAAACTTTAGTTACATTTTTGTTAAAAAAATTAAAGGAAAATATATGAAAAACATTGGGAAGAAAAAAACGAAATTGTTGCAATTGTGAATGAACTTAATTAAAATGTTTTTTTAGCAACATCAAAACCAAAAAATAATGCTTTTTTATAAATTTTAATTTCTTTTGTGTACATTTTTATAAGATCATACGAATATAAAATTTAAATTCAAGGTAAAATTAACAAAACTCAAGTAGAGTTATTTTTTTTATTATGTGCAAGAGATTATTAATATTTAAATGATTTTAAAAATAACGAATTGAATAGAATTTGCATTCGTGCACGCAAGAAAAAACATGGTTGTGGTGAACATATTCTAAGAGCAACATATTATGATAAGATTCATGATTGTAGTAAACATATTACGATTATTCTTTAATCATATTATGACCATATATATTCGTTTTTTCCCTTAAGTATATTCTTATCATGTTAATCATAATAAGTTAAGAAGTAATCATAACATATATGAAAGAATCATATTATGATTAGTGAAATCATATTATAATCGTATGTTATCATAATATAGGTCGCAATTATTTATAAATTATTTTATAGAATTTGTTTACTTTTTCTATTAAAATAACATTTAACTTACATGCAATGGTCAATATTTTTTTCATTTTCACAAAGAAAAAAAATTTAAATTAATTTTTTTTTAAATATTACGACAGAACTGATATAAAATTATTTGACAAATGGCGCTAACAAAATATTAACTCTGTTCCAGTCCGAACTTGCACAATGTTACCCAAAAGCGTTCCACATAACAATTTTTTTGCAATTAAGGGAGTAATTGAGAGAGTAATTTTTTCATTTCCTGTACAAATTTGCACGAACTTTTTCTTTGGGTTAATTCGGACAAGAAAAAACAATCAGCTGTTTTTGTTTACATATGAAACTGATAAATAATTCAGAAAATTTACAAGCAAAAGAAAAAGTTTAGTTTTAATTAAAAAGCATATTAGAAAGCAAAATCTAAGGTGTTGTGAAAAAATTAAAGTGGTTAAAAAGTGATTGCATACATATTTCCCTTAATCTTTAATATACAAAATATAAAAAATTACAATGATGCAAATGTTTTGGTTTTATAATCTTATGACTTTTAAGCGTCTAAAATCACTTAAATAGATTTTAATTTGAAAAGTAAACAGCATTAGTATTTGAAGAAGTGCAAAAATGGTTTTTTGCGTTCCAGCAATTTTGGGTAGTTGAGGCAAATTTAGAGAGTAATTTTCATTTTACTCTCATTAGTCCGAACTTGCCCGAGATCTTGTGGAACACACCTATTATTAGAGTAAAGATATTTTGTTTGCATCTTTAGCATACTATGACTACACGTATAGAAAGCTATCATGTTATGGTTGTAAGTAATTTAATATGTTTTCAAAGTTATCATTATTTAGTTGTTAGAAAAATAATTATTTTTCAGTCAATAATACTCAAATTTATAATTGCGATTAACATTGAAACGTTTACAGAAACTAAAATATTGTTGATATTAAATAAAAATGTTTTGTGTACGACAACAATATGTTGTTACAATAAACACAGTGTTGTTACCGTAACCATGTTCAACCATATTTTTTCTCTGCGTGTGGTAAAATTACTAAAAGTTAAATTACTTTTCAAAAAAAAAAATGGGTATGAGATTTTTATTTAAAATTAATATTAATTAGATTTTTGTTTTTGTATTTTGCAAATCGTTTAAAGCAGACCTGTAGTAAACAAGCGGAAATGCCTCTCTAGAAAAATAGGAAAATCTAAAGTATCTTTAGTTTTCTTCTTTAGCTGAACCTCAGCGCAGGATGGATGAAGCATAATTCTTCTCAATATTTTCTTATAATATTTTCACAACAGCTCCAAAGATCAGTTTTTGTAAACTTATCAGAACTTTTACTCCGTGTAGGGGTGACCGTGTCTTCAACACTTTCGAATGCAGAGTAATTTTTTTTCGAGATTTGTGTGTCATATCGTTCATTCATTGAAATTGACAACTACATGAGTCGCCAAGTTTTTGGTTCGGAACTATTCTACTTCTCAGTTTATTCATTTATTGTATTTTCTAAAATTGTTCGAAGACTGTTAACTTGCGAAATAGCGTCAGACAATCACCCTTATTGTGGTTGGCGAATTTAAAATAAGCCTGCAACTGTCTGGTTATAGATTAATGGAAATAAGTTTATTTTCTCTTTAATCTATTACGAAACAGTCGCAGACTTATTTCAAATTCGCCAACCACGATAAGAGTGATTGTAGCAGTGGCTTTGCTTATGGATTTTGTGGTCTCTCCGAAATAGCCTAAAATTTTTAGAAAAATGAATTTATACTCACAAAAATTAATAAAAGTAAGCAAAAATTTTAAAATGTACAAATACATACCTAATAAAAAAATGGAGCTTCCAACGAAGCAGGTTTGTAAATGAGAATTGTAAGAAAAAACCTGACGTGTTGGAGAAAAACCAATTACAGATTCGAATTCAGCCCATCAAATTACCCTAGGAAAGATATTTGGTTGCTCAAGCCCAAAACCTTGTTGGCTAGTGTAATAATATTTTGGCAAAAAACTTATATTTATTTAGTTGTACGCAGCTTTTTAAACTATTTATCTACTATTGCTAAAGTGAAATGGAGGCGTAGGGTTTTATGATGTTCTTTCTAATTTCACTTTCCAAGAGCTTTTAATGATAAATGTCATAGATTAATTAATATGTCATAAGATATTGTTGTTACGTTATTTCTCTTTTTCTTTTTTTTTTCAATTTCTCACATAAATACTCGTAACAATATTGTAAGTCATTAGACATCATCATTATCATCATTGTAAAAATACTTGGTAAATGTGAGAGTTAAAGCCATAATGTATTTAAACCAAATAAGGAATACAGACTTCATATAAAGAGCAGAAAACATCTTCTTGATGTAATATAAAGACGTAACCACAAAATATGTGGCATAGAGTTACGCGTACAGACGCATACTTACGATTAAACGTACAAATATGGTTCTTACAACAGCAAATTATGATGAGATTATTAATTACATTTGGTGTATTAAGACGAACATACACATGCACACATACACACACGTACATGTGTTTGACATACAAACAAACGTACACTTCAATACTATTTTACAATGTATATTCCCAGCGGGAAAACTCAGAAGACCTTCTTACTTCAGGCCTTTTTAAAGGCCTGCTTAAAAGATTTTTTGATTCAATTACTATTCTTATCTAACTGCTAAAGAAGGCCTCATAGAAGGCCTCGGCTCTTTCGTATAAAAGATAAGATACACCTTCCACACTCACTTCTATGAGAAGGGAGTAACATTTTTTGTATTGTTTTTTTGCACAAGCAAAAGCAAAATCAATTTTTTTTTGGTCCCGTTACCCTTCTTATGTGCCTGCTGAAGAAGCGAGAGCGGAAGGCCTTCTCCGCAATGACAACGTGTGTAAAAAAGATATGAGTATGGAATGGAGCAAGAAGGCCTTGTACATCCAAAAGAAGGGGTACAGAGGCCTTCTAGAAGGCCTTCCTACTCCTTCTTTTTCCCGCTGGGTTGTTGCCAAATTTGGTAGGATTATTATTTTTGTATTAAGTGGCATCATTAAGCACAAGTCTTGCTTCGTTATTTTTTCGCTTCTTATTTTAAATCTTTGGGTTTGTGTGTGTTTTCTCACTGTAACTATTAATTACAGCGAATTTCTCTTAACCATAGTTAAGATGGCAAAGTTGTGTTGTGGTTTTTAGCAGGAATTTTAGTTAAATTTCTTGAAGGAATTCCCTCGATGTGTCTTAATGTGACAGGATGAGTGGGAGAAACAAGTGTACAATATGACAATGGTTCAATCGAAAAGGAATAAAAACCGGAATTGTGCCTTTTAAAGAGGAACTTAACATAAATTAAATTATAAGATTAACCACCCAATAAAAAATGGAGCTTCCAACGAAGCAGATTTGTAAGGGAGAAACATAAGAGTTTCTCTTACCATTGCGCTTACGGAAGACATGATTTTGTATGGCGAGTTCCCACTTTGAACCAATACATTTTTGACACATGAAGCGCATTATTCAGCGCATAAAAAAATTGTTGGATGTAACGATCAGCTTTACACACTGAATGTTTTGACACCGTTATTTTTAAGTATTCTGCCTTACAAACCTGTTTCGTAGTAAGGGAATGCCGTAGCACTTGAAATGTTAGTTTTTTTATAAAAGTTGTTGAGAGTTCTTTCACTTACTTTACTGCATTTCTGTATGTCTTACTGCGTAGCGCATAATTGTGCGCTTATTTTTTTAAATGTACCTTTAGTGCTTCGCAAAATGGTAACATTTTTTACTGGGCAGGATTTCCTGATGAAAGTTTTTACGATTCTTCAGGTTAAAATATTTCTCTTTGGGAACGGGGCTACTTATAAACCGGCTTTGCTCATCGTTGGGGGTGGGGAGTGTGTTTTGTCCCAATATATGCATTTGTAATGGTAATAATAAAAAAGGATCCGCTAGAAAAGATTTTAGCTTTAAAAGCCAAAAATTACACAACTAAAAAAAGGTTAGAAGAAGTACGTAACAGATGGTTGGAATGTAGCACTAAATGAACTTCAAAGTGTTGTGCAGATAAGTTTTCCCTTTAACTTTTCCGTTTTCCCGTATTTCAAATAGACCCCAACGTTAAAATTCGATATTACATATTCCTTAAAATATGTTTTCCTTCTTTTTCTTTGGTAAAAATACTATAAATTACAATGATTTTGGAAAAGAAGAAAATACTATTGCTAAACTAAAATCAAACAATTACTAGAAGTAAACAAATTATTGTCATATTTAACCATAATATGGTTATACGGATAATAAGTTTGCCGGTGACAATAACATGGTTAAATCAACCATAATATGTTTTAAAAATTTCGTAAGAAATATTTTGTGGGAGGTCACCATATTGAAAGAAGTTTTTTTTTCTGCCTGCACGTGGCTGCTCCAATCCAGCCCAGCTTTTGGTAGATGTTGTTTATGGATAACCACAAGCTATTTGTACCAAATTATGATACGTTTTCTGTTGCTTTTCTCCAGACATACCCAGTTGGCCATGTCTGCAAGACAACGTAGACGACGCGTACAACACCCATAGTAAATCCCTGACGACATGTTGGCGACAGTCCATGCAACTCGTTGGCGACTTTTTCAAACAAAGGGTCGTACACGACAATGTGAGCGGCATTATCATGCTTAGTCTTTAATGATCATATGGGTAACAATGAGGTTGAAGTTGTCATTAGCGACTATATAAACAACTTTTTTTCATAAAGTCGTTAATGCCCGATTAGCGACGTTACTTTAAGAGTGCCGTTGATGACAGTATTGTGGACACTATCTACAATTTAGTCTCCGATAGGTAAGGGACAATATGGATAACGAATAACTATACCGATGTATTGGCGATACTTCAGTTTTGCCGATATATCAAGAATTAGGGGAAAATGTAAACGGGTCTTTCTTGGGAATATAGATACTTAAAGGTCAAATAGGCTTCCTGACGACTGCAGTATATTTTTGGCGGAGGCTCTAGGGATTTTAAAGGCCGCAGAATTGGTAAGAGGTAATTTTGCGGGGGCTCGACGGTCACTAAATATGTCGACAGATCTTAGAGCCTTGATAAGCAGTGAATTCTAGACTAGTAAATGATTGTAGAAGAGCTCTAAGGGAAATATTAGAAGAGTATGTAGTGAGTGTATGCCAGGTACCTGGTCACTGCAATATCACCGCTAATGAAATTACCGATTAGTTTGGAAGACTGGGCTCGAAAATAGGGGATACTGGCTGTGTGGAGTCAGTCAGACCAATAGGCTTTTGATTAATAAGGGAATAGCTTCTGAACTTAACATTATGCATTGTAGTCAGCAGGAACATTAATTTTCTTGTGCTTATTTGCCCATCAATTCACGTATATCCAACTTTACATTGGAAGCACGGACGCGAATAACGTTGTATGTTACAAAATAATTATTTTTCAGGAGAGCGAAAAAACTTTTTTTTTTAATATTTTTTTATTATCAAAAATAATGATAATAAAAGCAAAATATCAAGAAATTTGAAATTACATACAAATCAAGGTACATTAACACAAGGTAGACTCATTTGGGAGTGTAGACATGCTGCTCTATAAAACGAACCGAGTTGTCAAAATTGTCTTCATATTAAACAAAAACAATTTAACGCACACATGTAAAAATTTTGGCTTATATAAACGAAACTTGACGTTTGGGTTCCAACTGGGGTAAACAGCTGACAAACATATGGGCCAACGAGACTACCTTGTGTAAATATAATTTGATAAAAATTTACAGTTTTAAATTTTTTTAGAAGAGAACAACGTAAGCGATCACTGAATGCATTTTAATAATTTTAATAAAGTATTATTCAAGAAAAATTTTAAAAAATATCTCCAAAAAAAGTGGTAAATACGATTTTAAGCACGACAAAATATCCGTTTTGTTACTTTAGTTGTCGTCATCAATGCTATATAGGCGACAAATTCAAAAATGTCCTGAAGACATCGTTGAAGACATTTGCGTCTATGACGATTTTGCAAACTGAGTACAGAAATCTATATATGTATATATAAAATATTTATAGCCCATGTTAAGCATATGGCAGGCTAGAAAATAATGTGAATATTTAAGTAAAATTCGGTTTAATAGTTTAAGACTCTAAACGAAAGAACAAACGTAGTGCAGATTCGCGGTCAGCGATTCATATAATTAAAGAAACAACTTTAATTTCTAGAAAACAAAAAAGTTTATCGAAATTTGTAAACATTTGTTAGTAATTTACAGCCCGGCCCACGATGTCGACCATTTTCGTTCGTTTGATTTATAAACCACAAACAGCTGATTTGAGCCTAAGAGTTTTCAGTACTAAAAGTCGTTAAGAGTTATCATACACATTTGCGGCCTGCATAGAAATATTATGCAACCACAAATGTCAAAATCTCTCACTTGTGTTGTGGTTGTCGACAGAGGCATTTTCTTGGAATAATTAGCGAAATTTGTTCTTTACACACCAACACTAAATAATTTTTATAATTATTTTTTTTTTAAACAACGCCACACATAAAAATACATAGTTTTATAAAATATATTTCACAAAATTCTATTCAATATTTTTTGTTTACTACTTTGTATTGGTAAGTGCTTCGCTTGTAGCACAGAGTTGTATTTTTATGACTAAATGAACATGTTTTGCCGATTTTAATTTTCAAACAAGCGTTTAATTTGTGGTATAGTTGATGGGGTGATATTGTCATTTTAAAATTTTTTTAACGTATTCGTAAAATATTCGCCAAACCCTCGCTTAAATTTGGCGAACACTAGTACAAAATGTCATGAAATTCGGTGATACGAATACAAATATTCGTTACGTCACTAATGATTACCTTACGTTCAAATTAGGGGTAAGTATTATGTAAACGTAAATAAAGCCATCAAATGTGTTTATGATAAATGTATTTAGCTCCCACATTGAACCGTGTGTCGAAAATTGCCTAATAAGTGTCTCTTAAAATATACCAATTCTTAAGTCAAAATCTCTCTTTTCTTTATCATTTTTAACTAGCTTTACATAAGTATAATTAAAATAAAATAATATGCAAAAATTATATTATAATTGTATAAAATGTCTTTAAAATTAAAATAAATCAAAAAAGTGGTACACAAAGTTTCTCTTACCTTGTTATTGAATGGTATGGTTCCCGAAGCCTCTGCTATTGTATCACAATTTTTATTGAAAATCTCAATTGTCGTTGAGTCTGTAGCACTGTTGTCATTTGGATTTGCGGTTTTCGTAGTCGTTGTGGCCACTGATAATGACGATGATGAAGACGATGATAATGAAGTTGGAGCGGCTGGTGTAACATCAGCAGCATTTTCTTTGGTATGATCATTTTGAAAATGTGTTTCCAATGCCGAGGGACTCGGAAATAATTTAAAGCACAATTGGCAAATATGGGCTTGAGGTGGTAAACCTGAAGTAAAACAAAAAAAAAATGCATAAAATTTTAGTTTTCAGTTTTTTTTAAGAAATTGCTTAAAAAAAACTTTTCTTAATTACTTAATGTCTTTGAAAAAAATCTTACTGCTGGGTTTTTGAACATAAATTTTGTGTTAAATAAAATGTTGTGACATAATGACGCCTAGAGTGCGGAATAATACAACACTCAATTGTAAAAAGAAAGCAAGTCAAACCAGTGATATATGTATACACGCTAAAAAATAATACGATTATTGTTTTTTTGTTTGTTTTATATTTAAAACAATAAAAATCGCGTAACTCATACAGCGTGTATAGGAATATTGTAGAATGAAAAGATACATGCAAAAAGTGGTGGAAATTTGCTTAAAGGCAAAACTTTAATAAGAATTAACTTATGAATTCTTAATCAATTTGGGAAAAACAGTGTAGGTAGTATGGTATATAAACAATTAATCGCTGTTCGATTAATCGAATAATTTTAGGCGATTAATTATTCGAATAATTTAAAATTGCTTATTTTCAATTAAAGAATAATTGGAATAATTTATGTCGATAAATCGATTAACAGAAAATTTGTTTTTTCACTGACCTAGTACCCAGCACAGTCTCGCCACATGCTCCCCTAAGATTACTCCTAGAGCCCTTCTACAATCATTCGATAGCTTGTAGTTTATATAACAGCCCATCAAGGTTTTAAAATTGATTATTTTTATATAAATGCTAGATTTACTTCGGAATCACCGCTAGTGGTAAATAAGGGTTTACAAAGTTTGTCATTCCGTGTGAAACTTTTTTAATATTCATCTAAGACCCCATAAAGTATATATGTACTTATATTCTGGGTCCTTGGGTAATTCTAAGTCGATTTAGCCATGTCCATCTGTGGAAACACGCTCACTTTCGAAAGACTCAACAAAAAATAAACAAGTTTGTGTCAAACTCCCCAAGAAATTAATATATTTGTAACAAAAACTAAGTTATTGACAGAATATACCAATTCTCATTTAGTTTTGCATAAATTCATTTTTATTAAAAACCACTCCACCGAATACCGTAAAGGTAGGCCCCATATAAAGTCCCCTCTTGGAAAACACATGTGTTAGCCTTAAACCCTAACGAATCACGCTATTGCAGGCCCAATATTAAGCCCACTCTGGAAAATCATTTAAATACGACTAAACCCCTAATAAATTTAGATATTGTGGTAAAATTTGGTACAATTTAGCCTTATATGGCTAGAAATAACGCCATGTAATTTTGTGATAATCGGTCCATAATTTACCATAAGTCTCATGTAAAGCGGTCTTTCGAAAAGCGGTCTTTCGAAAAGCAATTAAAGAAGCATTAAATAATAAAAAAAATTGTATTTTTGTATTGCATTTTGGTGTATTTTAAGTTTTTTTTTAACTAGAAATCACTCTACCGAATTTTGTGATGAACGATCTATAATTTACTGAAAATATTGAGCTTCAAATGAAGCTGGTTTGTAAGGGAGAAATGTAAAAGTTTCGCTTACCATCTCGCTTACGGAAGGCATGAATTTTATATGTTTATTATTTAATATATTTATAAAACTGGTGAACGTAGCTATCAGCTTTACACACTGAATGTTTTTTACAGTTATTTTTTAGTATTCTCCCTTACGAACATGCTTCGTAGTAACGGAAGGACGTGTCACTTGAAATGTTATTTTTTCTTTTATTACCATTACTATTAGTGCTTCGCAAAATCTTAAATTTTTTTTATTGTTCTGAAACAAATCAAATTTTATTAAAATTATGCAACGAATAATAATACTGCAAGGTCAGGTTTCATAAAGAACGACCTTTTTTCATATATTCCATATAGAGCCCACTCCTGAAATATTCAAACTTTCGGTGGATGGTTTTAAAGATTCGGCACAGCCAAATATTGCACACCTTGCTTTTCAATCAAGTTTACAAGAAAAAAAATTTTATTTTTCTAAATGAAAGCTAATAAAGAAATAAGCCTATTGAAATGTATCAGTCCCAAAGCTTAAAACTATTCTGATATTAAATCACTAAAAATTTTTAATTCGGACATTGATTCTCAAAATATGTATTAAAAAGACAAGTTACAGTGCTATTTTCGGCTATGCCGAATCTTTGATAACCTCCACCCACAGTTCGAATATTTCAGAAGTGATATTAATTTATCTTTATAAAAACAGACATCAGCATATAAATTAGTTGCGGCTTAGACCTATATTAAATTATTGACCGACAATCTTGAGTAAAATATCTTGTTTCGTAACAGTTTAAGCCGAACTTAAATGATTTTCAGGAGGGTGACTTATATTGGAGCCATGGTAAGTTATGCACCAATCATCTCAAAATTCCGCAGAGGTATTTCTGGTATTAAAAAACATAAATTTCATTACAGTGGTGAAATTAGTTTAAGCGTTTACAGTGAATTTCAGAAGGCTGCAAAATATGGGATCTAAGGTAAATTATGGACCGTATACCATAAGATTGCATGACATTTTTTCTGGCCATATGAAACTAAGTTGGAAGAAATTTTACCACAATAAATATATCTGCTACGATTTTAGGGATATTTAATTAATTTACCAGAGTGGGCTTTATAGTAAATTATGGACCGATCATAACGAAATTTTTTAGTGCTATTTCTAGTCCTATAAACTGTAAAGTATTCAATTTTGTTCTGAAAGCATTATTTATTACGGTTTTAGGCGTACTAAACTGTTTTTCGGGAGAAGGGTTTATAAGGGGCTAGGCTAAATTATGGACCGATCTTCATGAAATTTCCCAGTGTCGTTACTAGTTTTATAAAACTGTTAAGTACCAAATTTTACTATGATGGCGTTATTTATTACGGTTTTAGGCGTACTAAACTGTTTTCCGGGAGTAGGGTTTATGTGGGGCCTAGGGTAAATTATGGACCGATCTGCACGAAATTGTTTAGTGTCATTTCCAGTCCTTAAAATCCGTGACGTGTTAAATTTTGTTATAATAGCATTAATAACTACGGTTTTAGACGTACCCAACTGTTTTCCGACAGTAGAGTTTATATGTGGATAAGGGTAAATTATGGACCGATCATCACGAAATTTTACGGTGTGATTTCCAGTCGAATAAAACAAACTTTTGCAAAATCTCATATGAGTCCGTACATTGTTCCACTATTTATTTAGTTTTTTTAACAAGGTTATCCATTTGTTAAAGTGGTGGTTCCACATTTTGTTTCATAGCTCTGATCCTACCGAACCAAACTGTTTAGGATAACTACAAGCAATTTGACACCCAGGTTGTTTATTGCTTTTGAGTTTTTCGAAAGTGAGCGTGTTTTCAACAGAGGAACAGACGGACAGACAGACGCACATGGCTGAATCGACTCAGAATTACTCAAAGAGAATATATATACTTTATGGGGTCTGAGATGAATAATAAAAAAGTTTCACACGGAATGAAAAACTTAGTATACCCTCTTCACAACTTATTGTGGCGGAGGGTATAAAAATGCCAACAAACACAGTTTTTATTATCCAACATTTTATTTACTCTACACAAATATCCAACACTGTTTGGTATTGACATCTATTTTAAGATTTTCTTTCTGGTATAAATAAATTTTATTTGAATTGAAGATTCGAAATCGTAAATATGTGAAGAAGAAATTCTTTGTTGTTTGGGTCCAATTGAATTATGTCGTACGTTGTTATTTAAGTTTGTCGCTTTTTTCTGTTCTGTTGATGAGGCTGCTGCTGCTATTGGAGGTCAAAGGTGACAGACGGAAAAGCTTTGTCATTTTCGAGCAACAAAAAAACCAGAGCAGGCTGGTGCTTCTATAAATGATTTTGCCGTTTGCTTAAATGTATGTAATTGTACTCGTACATACAAATGTGTGTGTGTGTATTTATATTGAGGCAGGCAATGTCACGATTAAAGTGAAGAAATTACGCTTTAAATAACATGTAGTGACAGTGATGGAAATTTATGCCGGAATAAATCTCGTTTCCTTACACATGCTTTTATATATTTTGCGATGTTTTTTGTAGTTTTAAGAGCGATAAAATATAGCGATGGGCTAATAATGAAATAAGTTTTTAATTAATAAATTTCCTTAAAGTGTAATACTCTATCCAAATCTTTATATAACGAAACAATATTGTCTTAAAATATTCCTTAATTTCTCACAAGTTCACTAAGTTTGTGGTGATTCTAACTTCCGGATAACTTCCAACAAGATAATTTCTTTATGTTTTTTTGTACTAAATTAGATCGAATTGTTCGTACTTACCCATAAATCCTAAAGGTCCAAAAGGTAACAGTGGAAATTTACCATGGTTTCCTAAATTTTGTATTTCCTCTCTTGCAGCCGCCATTAACCAAAGATTATGCGGCATACCCATTAAATGGGGTAAATGTTCTAAAGCTTTTGGTGTGTGCTGAGCACCGTTGCGTGATGTCAAATCTATTGCTTGTGTTACGGAATCGGATCTCTCAGACTCTTGTTCCAGCTTATCCTCACCATCTTCTGAGATTCTTTTGTCCAAAGGTGTTAGAGAAGAGGAATTATCTCTGGAATCATCGGTGCTCTCCATTGTCATGTAGTCATCGAAATCTCCCTGTGATGATTCTGATCTTTGTCCGGAATATTCAGAGGTGGTCGAGAAGTCTAAATTTTCAGAAGCTCCTAGTGATTTATTGGAATTTTGATCTTCCAGTATGGCCGCTTCCATGTGGGCACGCATTCTGTTATTGTGTTCTGCTATAGCAGCAGCCATTTCGCTAGATTGACCAGACAACTGGGAACCACAGCCTCCCGAGCCGTCGTCTATTGTATGTATTCGTATGTGTTGTTGCAATATAATGCCGTTGGAGAATTTCTGATGACAAACCGGACACTTAAATTGAGAACGCATTGGAGGCTTGATTTTATGTATACTCATGTGAGCTTTTAAATTTCCCTTCGTTGCAAAAGCTCTGCCACAGATTTTACATCTGAAAGGTCTTTCTCCGGTATGAGTTCGTATATGCATTTGTAATGAACTACGGCAAGACATGACCTTTTGACAAAAAATACATTGATTGGGATCTGTTAACTTATTTTCTATGTTATCAACCAATTGTTGCAACTTTGAAGTCTCCGATGTGGTATCTATTTCTATTAAATCTTCCCAGGATTTGTCCACAAATTGCTCTACCTGACAAAAGTCACCAGATAAATGTTCCAAGCTGCTGTTGCGACTTAGGGAAGATCTTCTATATAGTTTCGATAAATGGTGTTCGTTTAAATCATTTTCCATACTAATTTTTCTCAGTTCCTGTGGGGGTGTACCCGCGTTGGAACTGCGTTTTCTTTGCGAATTCATACGTTTAGGGGTCACAGACATGGCTGGTCTTTCAGGCTTTTCGTTTGGTAACTCTGTTACAGCTTCCATTAAAGCTTGTGGAGTTTTAACTCTAACCAAGGGCTTAGGTTTTGGTTCTTTCTCTTTTAGAGGCTTACTTAAATCCTCGGGGTGCTCTTCTAAAGTTTTGGAAATTTCCGGACTCGATTCTCTTTCATGATTCTCTAAACTAGTTTCGAATTCTTTGGTATTAATAGGAATATCATTGTCATCCTCTGAATCGTTTGATAAAGGCTTATCATTAAAGGACAGCCGCATTGGCATGCTGCTATTCACAGCACTTAAAGCTGGAACTGAGGGAGCAGGAGGTGGTAGAGTTGGTGGTTGATGTTGTGTGTGTTGATGTTGAATTTGTGGCCCTAAAGTCTCTCTCATAGATTGTGGCATATCTAAGGGAGGCCCCACGCCTGGGGGCATTAAAATCGGTGGATATATTTGTGTATGTCTCTGGTAATGCACCTTTAAATTGCCTTTTGTTGTAAACTTACTTCCACAAACATTGCACACAAACGGTCTTTCACCGGTATGTGATCTTAAATGTATTTGCAGGGCTGAAAATGAACCAAATATTTTACCGCAATATTTACAACGATGTTTAAATATTTCGCCTCTTTGGCCATCTTTTTGTATATACTCATATTCCTCTTGCATTTGGGAGGCATGTAAACTTTGCGAAGCCGAATCCAAAACTTCTTCGGTTCTTCGTTGCAACATTTCCAGGCAATTGGGTTCGTGAGGCGGAGGAATGGGATCGTGATTAGTTATAATTGTAGAAGCTAAAGAAGAACTGATACCGCTTAATAGCGGCTGATAGTTGGGAGATTGCACTTTGTTGTCTGGTTGTTTTGGACTCTTACTTAAAACATTCTTATCAGTCTTTAGATTCTCTTCTCTTAAAAATTTATCAGACTCTAAACCATTTTTCGTTTCGTTATCTACATCCTTTCTTAATGCTGACTTTTTTTTACTTAAATCTAATTCTTCGTTCTGTAAATATTCTTCGCTATTCGCTTCTTCAACCGCTTCATTAGTCCCTTCTTCATCTTCTACAACATCTTTAACTTCTTCATCTTCATCCTCTTCTTGACCAACTTCGTCTTCACCAATTTCTCTAACCGCATCTCTTCTCTTCAATTGACTTTGTAAATGCTGTATAAATTGTAATTGCATTAAATGCTGCCGTTGTACATTTAATATGGTTGTCAAATCATTGGCCCCTTCACCAAAGTATGGAGTCTGGGCCAAAGCTGAAGCAGCAAATTGTGCCACAGCTACTTTTGTGTGCTGTAAAGCTTCAAGAGAAACATGACCTTTGCTTGGTAAACCATTAGGTAACACGGATAAATCCAAGGCCTCATCTTTATGTAGTCTTTCCTTCGTAATATCCCTGTCTGCTTCTTCAACACCTTTCGCTTCTAATTTTTCATCATTTTCGTTATCATCTTTATGTTCTTCAGCGGATTTATTCTGTTCTTGCACTACTATCGGAGATTTGCTATTGCTCTCTCTAGACTCTTGAGGACTTGCTGTTTTTCTTGACATTATGTTGTTGTCATTATCGTTGTTGTTACTATCGGCTTCTAAATCTTTGGTTAATGTCGGTGGGCTACCAGGCGAGCTGCTGCTAGGTGTTCCACGATAATTAATGCGATTGCGAAAAATTGAACACATCTTTCAAGCAAAACACTTTGTTGCATAGAGGATATTGAAGTGTACTAAGCTTTTAGCGAATACTACAATAAGATCTGTAAGAAAAGAACAAAAGTAAAAAGTTTAAGTTAACAAAATTTGTAAAAAGAAGTATTTTTTAGTAATTAAAAAATGCACTGGAAAACATATAGAAAACAGAATGTTTAACGATTGGATTGCATTGCTCGCGACAATGAGTTAATCTTCCTTGTATCGTATACTGATAAACATATCAATGCAATTAAAAAGGATCTAAAAAAAAGTCTTAACACCAGAAGTGCGGGATATTATAAAAATAAGTGTACAATGTCGATCGACTACTTAAGCGAGCGAAAACAAGTCACTCATAATCGTGCTCTTCAGCCCACTAACCATCGACTTGCCGGTCAACAGGTTTAACATTTCTTATGAAATCCAGCCACAAATAAAACGCTAGTTTGAAAATAAAAATCGCCAAAACATATAAATTAAGCCATAAAAATACAAATCTGTGCTGCAAACACAGCAGAATACAAAATAAATTAGCAAACAAAAAACAAGCAAAGCAGTAAACAAAAAATGTAGAATAGAATTCAAAATTAATCTAATGTAATTTTGTGAAAATAAAATTTATAAAATTATTTCATTTTATCATCAAAAGTAATTTTTGGGAATACAAAATTTTAATTTAAAAGATTTTGTTATTCGTGCGTAATTCCCAGTTTTTATTCCTAATAAAAACACTTGAAATTTATTGTTGATGGGATAAGCTATTCCTATGCGCATTTCACTGGTTGCTTAAGCCAGATCATCAGAAACCTTTATCCATAAAGATTTTAGAAAAACTAAAGATATTAAACCAAATAAAACTGTTAAGCGTATAAGAATCATAAGCAACAATTCTACTTGTAACAATATCAAAGTTTAAACAAAAACATCAACAATAAACAGTGAGTTTATCTCTTCTTACATTCCCCACTAGCATTGATTGGAATTCTTCCAACATTAATTGTAGTTGTAAGTAGGTTAAGAAAAAACAAAATGCAAAAAAACAACTTGCAAAAGCATGTTGCCAGGTAAGTTTTTTTAGGCCGTGCACTTGCCAAAAGTAATTTTTGGGAATACAAAGAATAAAAACTGGGAATTAAGCACGAATAACAAAATCTTTTAAATATTATTTCATTTTATTAGGGGTGTTATTTAAAAAAAAATATATATAATTGGTGTGTAAAGAAATTATTTCGTTAGTTATTCCAGCAAAATGCCACTGTCGACAACCAAAACACAAGTGACCAGTGCTCGAAAATAAACAGAACATTATTAAGCGTTCCGCTCACACACCCAGGAACGATAACTATTTTTTTAAGTGTTTGTGTAGACCAACACAACCATTAATACCGTTCGTAACTATTTTCAAGAAAGAGCCGAACATTATATAGTGTTCTGATCTTCGTTAAAAAACAGAACAATTGTAGTGATACTCTACACAAACATTATATTTTAATGTTCTATAATGTTTCTTTTTTACATTGATAAAGAAATGAACAAACAAAAAATGATAGCAACGACCGCAGCACGAACAGCCTTTGTTTTTATTGTGTATATGTTTTGTTTGTGTAAAATTATTATCCCAGTTGGCCAAATTGCCGTTGACGACATCGTCGTCAATGATGTATGCACGACTTGTCCCTTTAGGCATAGGGTTTATATGGGGCCTAGGGTAAATTATGGAACGAACTTCATAAAATTTTACAGTGTCATTTCTAGTCCTAAAAAACTGTGACGTGCCAAATTTTGTTATGATAGCATTAATAACTACGGTTTTAGGCATACTAAACTGTTTTCCGGGAGTAGGGTTTATATGGGGCCTAGGGTAAATTATGGACCGATCTTCATGAAATTTCACAGTGTGATTTCCTGTCAAATTAAATGAACATTTGAAAAAATTATCAATTTTTTAAAGTGGTGGTTCCACACTTTGATTCATAGCTCTGATTCTACTAAACCGATTTGGCTGGATTTCAATCCCAAACTGCTTTAGCCCATATGACACTACATTTTTAATGCATTGTTCAAGTTTTGGTGAACAGTACAAATATAATGTAATACAAAAATTTACCAAGTGCAAAGAGTAAAGCTGTATTAAGATAAATGGCAAACCGTCAAAAATTTTACTAAAGTTATCGATAAAAAATGAAGTCGTCAAAAAAATGTAAAATTGTTTAACTTAAAATTGACATTTCAAGCTTGAAATATTAAAAGTGTTGCTGAAATTCAGCGATTTACCGCTTTTTGTTTTTAGACTTCTCATAAACAAAAAGTTGCAACATTTAATAAAATAAACTAAACAGGGATGGCTAAGTTGTTTCTTTTGTTCTTTTTTGTTGATACTTTTAAAACTAAGATTTATAATACCTTTTTGTGGTGTTTTTTTTATAAACATAAATATAATTAATTTCAACTAAAAAAAATCTTTTAGTACAATTAGGGTAAAAAAGTACAATTTTTAAAGGTTGTTTATACAATTTTAAAAATTCTCAACGCCATCCCTGAAACAAAACCATAACAAGAGAAAAAAACTAAAAACTTTGTTTACATTTTTTATATTTCGCTCTTTCTAACATTTACTGTTTCTTTCTATCAATTCTATATCAATTAATGAATAAAAAATGTAGTGTCATAAGGGCTTTAGGATAACTACAAGTAGTTTGACACCCAGTTTTTTTTTTATTTCTTTTGAGTTTTTCGAAAGTGAACGTATTTTCAACAGACGGACAGACAGACGGACGTGGCTAAATCGACTTAGAATTACTCAAGGAGCCAGAATATATATATTATGGGGTCTGAGGTGAATAATAAAAAAGTTTCACACGGAATGACAAACTTAGTATACCCTCTTCAGAACTTATGTGGTGGAGGGTATAAAAATATATGGATTTTCCTAAATATATTCCTAATGGAATAGTTATTAAAATAATAATGGTACACCTTTCAAAAGAAATTCTTAAAGGCTAGTTCACACTATTATACTTTGTATTAAAACATGTCAAAAACTCAAGTAATATGACAAAGTGTGAATTTAATGTGTCACGAAAATGGCAAGTATTATGAAAAAAGTTTGGCATCCCATACGACTTCATTGTTTTTTGAAAAATTTTTAAACAATAATAATTTTCATTGGATCAGGGTTGCATCTTATTTCATGTGTGAGTGTTTATACTTTGTGTGATGGTGTGAACACAAACTGTCACGTTATATTAGATTTTTTGACAGTCGCAATCAAACTCATTAGATTTCTATCTCACAATGTATTGTGGAATACGTAAGACTTGTGAGATAGTGAAAACTAGCCTTAAGCACTTATGTATATATACTTTGTTTACAAATGATCATAATCATGGAATGTGGAATTTTCAAACTTAAAGCTTCTTAACCCATTATTTACCAAAAATTTAAACGTTGAAATTTTTTAATGAAAATTACGAAACGTCTTAAAACACCATTTTTAATATTTTCTGAAAAAAAACAAAATTTTTTCCAAAAGTACAGTTTTTCTAAAAATTGCCGTGTGTTTGACCACACGCTGGTACTGTTAAGTGTTTTGCAATCTTTTGTTGTGTACAATTTTTTTTAGTTATTTATGTTGTTTATGGTATGTATTCTTGTAAATAAAATTGTTTGTCTTCGTGGAACAATTGTATAGATGTATGTGGACGTTGCTCTTTTCACACTAAAATATGGTGACTTTTGGTGTACACACAATGCAACGGCGACGCCTGGTGCTTTTCAAAGGAACGTGCAAGCCGTCTACCCTCAGAAAGTTGTGTCTGTAGACGAAGGTTCCATTCCGTCTGTTGCATCCTCCGACGAGCAGAGACTTGCACACCGAGTTTTTGAAGTCAAACTGTGAGATAGGATTCGCGTTTTGCGAAGCTGCTATGAAGAAATGCAGTTTCCACGAATCGACTTAGAACATAGAACGGCTACTACCACTTTTTGCCACGAATGCCGAGAGAGTAACTGGCAACCCCATTGCCATGTAAATTCAAGCCACCCATATGCCCGTTGTAATTTTTGATGGCGAGGGGCTGTTGAACACAAAGTTTTTTCTTCTCCTTGATGTATTATTGCACTGTTACCATTGGATCGATTGCGTCGTAATTATTTGCGAGAGTTACTTTAGAATCGTCCGTCCAACGAGTTACCATAACGTTATTTCGTAAATCTAATGCATAATCGGTGTTGTGCTCTTTCAAGGCCTTTTCACCAGCTCTTGAAGCGATGCCGGTAACCTGATTAGGTCGAACAGTGCCTCTTGCGCGGAATCCTTTCCCTTTCAACAAGCACAGCAAGCAATGGGAGGTAAAACAAATTGTCAAAGTAGATGGTGCGTTCCATTTGACGATCACAATGTAATAATAGCTCTATTATGCTAATGCATCGAGGCCCAAACTCTTATTAAAAATACCGGATGCACGAGAATGGGACAAACCGAAATATGTAGCCATTGTTCAAGCAAAGCGCCCACAATTTATATCCGAAATAGATTGTTTTCCACGTATCCGAATCACCGACAGTATTATCGGGGGGCAAATAAATAGCAGTTTCAATCGCGGACGCTCTTTCACCTTGATGTTCATGTTCATCCTCGCTCCAGTAAGGTACTCTTGGAGTGACATTTTAGCCAATCTGACTCTTAGTTTCAATACAAATTAAATAATTTCAAATTAGAAGAATAAGTTTGCTTTTTGGAGATTTGGTAACACACGGCAATACATATATAATAACTCAGAATTTAAAAGGAGTCTATTTTTGGACACTTTTTAAACCACCTCTTTTAAAAGGGGGAGAGGCGTACATGTATTTTGTTTTTGTAAAAATTTTTTGGATTTCTTTACCAGCCAAAAGGGCACTAAGCACAACTAAAACGAACGAACGTTAATGCACTGAACCGAACAAAACGAAGTTTGTGGTTAAGAAAAAACATAACGCAATAAAATGTTCTCATCTTGTTGTTGAGTTGGATAAGTACAGTATTATTCTTGTGTTCGAAGATCACAAACAGACAAACGTTTATTATTTATTGATTTACTACACAAACACTATTAAGCGTTTGCGTTTTTTGCATATCTACCGAGCCGAACACTAAGAAACAGTATATAATGTTTATTTTCGAAACCTTCAATCAACCCTCAAAATATAATAACGCTAAGAGCCCATTGTTTAATAAAAGAGACTAGTCAGTGTTGTAGCGTATCATATGGTTGGTTCTAGAATTAAGTAGCCCTGAAAATAGCTTTAATGATTATTTACATAAATTCTGTGTTCAATTTCAATTTTTGAAAATGAATATATGAATACTTGGGATTAAGATGTGGAACAGTGCCGGTGATAGTACAATATATAACGTGAAGTGAGTAAAGTGAGTGAGGTATGTATGTGTGTATGTATAAATAGATAGATGTATAGATTATGAATAAATGATTATTTTGCATATTATTAAACTAATGTGAATAACTGAGTGTTTGTGTTTATGATAAATTTATTTAAGTTACGAAATCGTAATGGCCGCAAAAGGTTTTCTGGGGTTCTTGTTGGTGCTGTAATGGTCGCTTGTTATTTTTTGGTTTTATATTTTTTTTTTTTTTTGTTTTTGTTTGATATGTGTTTGGTACGAGAATATTATTATTTTATAGTTTCCTACTCACGAAATTGAATATTGTATTGATGCCAATCAGTTTCATAAGTAATTTATTGATATATTTCTCAGTATAACTTGGAATAATTGTCTCTAATATGTATTTTATAGCACATTGTTGATTTTATAGTTTAAACTAATTTATTAATTTATTTTTTATTTCATTTGTATATTTCTTATTTAACTGGCTACTGTTTTTATATTTACAAGAAAGATATTTCTGTATATTTTTTCCTTATGAATTTTTTATAGATTTTAATTGTCATATACATAAACCACAAATGTGGAATGATGGTTTTGTAAAACAAAAGTGGCCAGAGGTTAGCTGAAATTAAGGAACAAAAAAAATATAGGGGCACGAGTGCCAAAACTAAAAAAAAATTTCATTAGATGCAGCAATCACCACTTTATTCTAAAAGCCAGCAAAGACTTCACTTACTTTTTACCAACAACTACATTTGCAACACCTTCCTAAACTCATTATTTTAAATACCTAATCGCTACTCGCGGCATTACATTGCACTGCATCAATTTATAAAGTACTTTCTCGAAATTCGCACCGTAATTTGCATGTGCACGTAGATTAGTTGGCTACAGCGTTGAACTAAAATAATCAACAATACAGAAAAGATCCAAGTTAAAGTTTTATGTGGAAATTTTGGCTGCCGGAAAAATCACCCGAAGCAAAATCGACCAAAAATGTCAAAAAAATGGAAATTATATCCAAAAATGGTGAAAAATGACTCAAAAAATAATATTAATTGGGTTTGGGTAACATGCCTGAAACTCAAAATTCCGAATCCGAAATCCTGAGTATCAAAATCCGGTCTCGCCACTTTAAGCTTTTCTTCATAGACAACAAACAACGGCATCGCTTACTTAAGCCTGTCTGGACTGACGCAAGATCGAACTTAGTAGCTTATGTAAGCAAAGCCGATGTTTGTTATACCATAGAGGAGAAAACCCTTGCGCCCGGCAAAAGGCCAGCTGTGCAGGGACGATTTAGTTTGATTCAAGATTTTCGAATGCGCGATTTTAATGAATATTGATCCATATTTCAAATCCTGAAAACAAAAGTTTTTGTACCAATCAAACAGCTGTTATTTTTTACCATTTATCAAATTAAATAATTTGCCAAAATTGGCGTTTATACATACGCAAAATCAGCCAAATTTGAATGGAAAATGTTGGTCTATTTTTCATATATTGCTTTGGGTGGTTTTGCTGGCAGCGAATTTTTTTTACACACGCATATTAAAGTTTGCGGTTGAATGTAAAAATCACTTGTTTTTAATATTTCACTGAGCGTATTATCCCCACTGCCACGGTTGCCAGATTTGACTATTTCTCGTCATTTGAATAATTTTTGGTTCCAAAAATGGCCTTATGAAGATTTGACGGTTTATGCCCTAAATTTGACGATTTTTTAAGTCACAACTTTTGTACTTACTAAAAAAAGTTTTTTGTTTTATTCATATTTTTGAATAACTTCTTGAATACTTTCGTTAATTTTGTTTGCAGTAAATTTCATAGCACAAAATATGCTTTATTGTCTTTGGCGTTCATTTGGCTCATTGGCCTTGTTTCAAATACAATAGTTTAGTTTTGGCAACAGATCTATTTATTTAAGAGAATGCGCAGAATGTGGAGGGGCCAAATTTAAGAATTTTATTAAACCGCCACATTTTTATAATTGAAATTCTTAAATTTGGCTCCTAGATAGGTCAAATGTATGACCAACTCCACATTTTATTTTTCATCTAAATCATTTATTTCTAACATACCTACCCACAAAATAGTCAATAAAGATTAGAGAAATATTGAAGAAAAAGCCCCATAACTGCCAAGGAGTCGCCCCTAGTAAGATAAAATGTATGACCGACCTCAATTAGTTTTTTGTCCTTAACATTTTCTCGAAATATACTTGCGCTCCCATACAAATATTGCGTTTTATGAAATTCTTAAATTCATTAAAATATTTCGACTTTTGTAAATAAAATTTTAATCATTTATGGTTTTGTTTGCAGCTTCGTTTATTATATGTCTACAAAAACTTACAAGCCTAGCTGCATTGTTTATTTTTTTATGAATTTTTAAAAAACAAAAATTTCGAAATTTAGATAAAAAAAAATTAATTTTTTTTTCAAAAATTTTTTTTTAGTAATTTCAATAAACTAAACCGTTTTTGAGTTACGCGAATATATGTTGTGCAACCTCCTCCATTTTCGAAATAACGGTATATCTCGAAAACCAGAGCCAATCTAAAAAACGGCGAGCACCACTGGATTCAGCGTACCCGAATTATGTTAAAACGTTATGTGCCCGGCTTGTCGTTTTTAATCAACTAGCATAGTGTAATTAATTGTGATTGAAGCGAGTCAATTTCACGATTTTTTCTGCAAAATTTACGGATTTTTAACACCTATGCGTTTGTGCTCATGTGTGTAACAATAAACCACCTAGAACCACCTTTTAGTATACCGATTGACTTTTGAGTCGATCTAACGATGTCCGTCTATACTTTGGGCGCAAAGAATAGGTCACAATTTTTAAGAAAATTTGATGAAGATTGATACATAGGTTGCAATTGTCATAGGGCCTGTTAAAAATGGTGAGTATAAGTTCATAATTTCACATGGACCCCCTGCAAACTTCTTTCCTAAATAGAGTATTTTTTACTAACTTATTTTATTGCAATATAAATTATCTTACACTGAAAGAATTTTCTTCACAGATCCAAGGGATTTTGACATTAATCCAATGAAAAATTACATTAAAATTCAACCTATGTAACGTTTCATTGGATTAATGAAGAATGTTACATTAGCCCCCCGTTAATGAAATGTTTCATAAAATCGATAAAAATTTTAATTTGTTTAATGACAGAAATTCACTAAATTACTGATTAAATTTGGTAATTTTTATGACCATATATATATTTATGTTTATTTATTTAAGCAATTTCAATGTGCATTTTGAGTTGTTGTGAATTTTATTTTTGTTTTTTCCTGTTTCAAATCATCAAGTTATATTAATTTTATTTCGCTTATATATATTTCTGTTACATCATGTTATGTTTGTATTGTATTTAATTCATTTTCCAGCCCGGTACGACCTTCATCTTGCTTCTTTACATTTTGCTGGCTTGTACTACTACGTTAATTTTTTGTACTTAAATTAACAGTTAAAGAAAAAAGAATGTGAGAATTGTTTGCTCTTGTTTTTTTTCTCGTTGTATGTTTTTGAACCTATTTCTAACATTTAGCTAAGTTCAGTGTTTCGTTATCGCTATGAATTTTTTCATTGATGTTATGAAACATTGAAATTCACAATATTGTTTCATGTCTATCGCTTAAAATGGAATTAAAAATACGTTTTTACAGCGGTTATAGGAAGCAAATATTTTCTAGTTATAAGTATTTTGAAGTTAGAGAACTTTATCTTGTTTTATTTGATTTAGTGACATTTTTCATGGAAAATATAGAGCTTCACTTTTTTTCATTAACTGAAAAATATTTGAATACAGTAATTAATAGTTCATTTTAATCTTAAAAAACCTATTGAAATAAGGTATAACAATTAGTTGAATTTTTCTTTTGAAAGAGACATTAAGTTGTCATTAATTTAATGAAAAATTTTACCAAATTACGAAACTCTATTTCGTAGTAGTAATGAAATTGCTTCAATATTTCTGTAAAATTTCATTCCCGTAATGAAATTTTTCATTGGATTAAAGAAAAAAATTGAATGAAATTGATTCATTAGATTTATGAAGCATAGTTCTTTCAGTGTACCAAATGTTATTGGAATCGGACCATTTTTGGCGATTGCCTCCCATATAAATACTACTCCCGAAAAAAGCTTTTAATGCCATACACCCTTATTAATGTTGGTATTAAGACAATAAGCGGCGACAATAACTTTTACGATATGTCATGACAAAATGTTGTGCCGGTGGGCCCAATACTTACCATAGGTCTCATATAAACCCACTTCCTTAAATCACTTAAAGGCAGAATAACCTTTTAGTGAGAAGATATCGAAATAATAATTGGTACAAAGTACTTTTACATGAATCTTAATCTCACTGCCCATGGGTCTCAAATAGAGTACACTCACAAAAATTTGTGCTTAAATACTGTCGTGTAGGGTATTAAATGATCGAGCTTGACTGACTTTACTTTCTTACTGGTTTTTAATTGTAAAAGCTTTCATTTATTAGTGCATTATTATGGCAGCTTTATTTTTTCCCCCATTACCCCCTTTGGGAGCATATGGTGTCCACAAAGCAGCTTTTTATCATCTACACATTTTTGACTAAAATATATCGTATTTTGTCTAGTCGAAAGTTCTTAGTACTCGCGATTAGATAATAAAGTTTATTCATAAATGCAATTAAAAAACTCTGATTAAATGTGAACTCTGCATGCATGTTACCCTCATACAACCATAAATATCTGGTAGAACTTAACGAAACTTCTGGAATATAGCTGGCAATTGGCCACCTTCTATTTATGGTAAATATTATAGAATATTATTATAGAATTTTTTCTTAGATATAATATTATTTATATATTGTTCAGTTGCATTTTGGTTAACGTAATTGATCAATCATAAGACCAAAATGAAGAAATATAAGAAGAAAAAATAATTTAACATTCATTTTCAGGATAAGAATCTGCTGCTAATAAACAAATTTTCCATTTTATATCGGTCTGTTTAGAAAAAGTTCATTTTACGAATAATGAATAAATTTTTTATATTCATTTTAGTTGCAACGAAAAAATTGGCATCCGTTTTGTACTGAAGAAAAATTGCAACAAGAACTAAATAAATAAGAACAAGAAGAAAAATAATAAATTAAATTAAAAAAATATATAAATAAAAATCAACATGTTATGCTAAATTATTAACAGAACAATAATAAAATTGGGTACAAAAGGACATCAGAGTTCATTCGGTTTTCGTCGATAACGAAATGTTGCACAAATAACAAAAAAAAAAAAAAACAACAGAAAATCAAACTGCATTAAACTGGTTCGAAATGTATTGGATTGAAGTGACAATAAAGCATATGATATGGCTTAAGCTGCTTTAATAATATTCATCTTCACCGGGTTTTCATTTTCGGTCTTGTGGCAGCAGAAGTCGCAAGATACGTACAATATTTAATTTTATACTCTTTCTTCCAGATTTCGTTTAATCTCTTTCACATTAATTAAAATGCATATTCTTTAAAAGTTTTTTTCACCATTGTTTTTGTTGGTTTAAAAAACGACAAGGACACACACACACACACACATATGTGCACACATACACATGCTGAAATATCTGTATCTGTGCATGTTGAGTAAAATTATGGCCTTAAATTTGCGTGTATTATTTTTTGCATTAATTATGTTTAGCCAAGTTTACCTCACAACTTGCTATTCAAATGATAAACACACATGCTTATTGATGCAACAATTCATATGGACGTATGCACGTTTGTATGTTGCTACAAACAAACACTGTTGCAGTTTGTATTGATCATGTTGCATGTATGTTTGGTTTGTTATTATGTGCAAATTGTTGCCTGGTCAGCTGTATTCATGTGTATGTGTGTATGAGGAGACTCTTTCTTGTTGTTGTCATTTATATATTAAGAAAAATCTTAGCAATTTTATGCTGTTGTTGCTGTTGTCCATTTCAAAAAAGAACATAACTTTACTTTGTTTTGATACGCCAACTCATTTTGTTTAACAACCAGGTACCGGTTTTACATTTTACCGATACGAGTTGTGAATTTCATTTTATAAATAAATAAAGAGTTGCCAGGCTTTACGAAATTCGAATTTAATTGAAAATTATAATTTAATACTACTAGCTGATCCGGCGAACGTTGTCTTGTCCTATAACTAATTTCTTTCAGATGTTACAGTGTCTGCATGCCAAATTTAAAGAAAAAAAGGTATAGGAAGGGGAAGCTTTTGCCCCTATTTCACTATTTCATACTCTATTCCCTTTCAGATTGAACAGTGTCTGCATGCCAAATTTAAAGGAAACCGGTTGATTAGCTTAGAAGGTATAGGAAAGGGGAGATTTTGCCCCTCTTTCCCTATTCCTACAGTCTTCTTAACTTTTCAAAAAATATAATAAGGGAGAGCCTTGACCTCTTTTGCCCTATTTTACGCCCTCTAGCGATATGAAATATATCTTACGACCTATTCTCATACCTAACAAATAAACATACAAAATTTGATAAAAATCGGTCAAGCCGTTTCGGAGGAGTTCAATTACAAACACCGTGAAACGAGAATTTTATGTACATATATAGATATAACAAGTTGCATACCCTTAAGAAAATCAAAATCATTGCTTTCGCAAATAATTATAGTAATATTTTGGTACAATGTATACGCAATAACGAAAAACGTCATATAACGAATTTTTTGCTGAGTCCTATGAAAAACTTCTTTATTGCAAAGTTTTTCATACCATATGCTCTATAATAAAGAAATTCTGAACTATACAGCCTCTCTATTGCGAAGTATTCATTTGAAAGCATCTATGTAACAAAATAAAATATTAAGCAAAGTTGTGAATTCCAGTTGTCAAAAGTACGAAGTATAAAAATTTTTGCAAGTGCATATGTAAAACGTCACACATATAGTCAGTCTTATTTCTTTCCAAAATGAAAAAAAAAGCCCAATATTTTTTTTTTTTTTTATTTCTTAAAATTTTGTTATATCAAGGTTTCACTGATACATATGTACAAAGAATTAATAAATAGCTTTAACGAAATAGTTTTCGATCCCCTTCATATCGAGATTGCACTGTATTATCAGCATATTCACCATTCCGAGAGAATAAGAGTTATGCTTCATTTATCTTATCAACTGAATCAATTTCATTAAATTTATTTTTTTAATCCCATTAAAAATTTCATTACGGAAATGAAATTTTACAAATCTAATCAAGCAATTTCAATAACACACCGAAATTTTTCATTGGATTAATAAAAAATCCAACTAATTATTATTACAATTCAAAAACTAAAGCTATTGTAACTTCATTTTCAATGAAAAATATCACTAAATCAATGAAAACAAAATAAAGTTTTTTTACTTAACCCTCTAATGCCTAAGAGTGCCTCAAGGCATGCTTTACAAAATTTATACTGACGCCCAATATATAACTAATTTTTATTAATTTCCATTTTTTTACAATTGCTTAAAGATCTAGAAAAAAATTTCTAGAAGCTTCGAAAGTTCTTAAAGCATTGTAAACAATCTCGAACACAATGCTTTTGTTCAAAGTGCAAACTTCATTCATGATGCTCAAATAATAAAATTGTTTTTTTTAATTATCATAAACAAAATCAAATATTTTTAATTTGGTTCATTACTTTTTATTTTCAATATCAACTAACAAACAGAATTCTCAAAATTTAAATGTGTTTTTATTACTAGATACCCAAGGGTGCCTCAAGGTGCTCCTAGATGTTTTCTCACCTGGAACGCAAACGACTCATCGTACGGGCTTAAAAATATTTTTTTTTAAATTCAGAGGCCCAAAAATACCCTAAAAAAATAGTTTTCATAATATATTCCCATTTATTCTAAAACTTGGCATTAGAGGGTTAATAGAAATTAATTCCGTAAATAAATAATTGTTATAAAAACCTATTTTTATTTAAATTTTTGGTAACAGACATTAAAATTTGGGGGAAAAAAATAGTAAATCTTAATGTTTCGTAGTATCAATGAAAAAAATTCATTACGATAACGAAATAGTAAATTTAATTAAATGTTAGTAATAGGTTCAAGAACAAACAACGAGAAAGAAAAATCCTCACATTCTTTTTCCTTTAATTGTAAATTTAAATACACGAAGTTTACGTAATAGTACAAACCAGTAAAATGGAAAGAATGCTGAGAAAGGTCGCCTCGGTAAAGGTAATCTTATGAAAGTAGAACAAACCATAATGCAGTAGGAGTATAAAAACTAAATAAAATTAATATAATTTGATGATTTGCAACAGGAGTCAAAAAAGAACCAAATAAAATTCACAACAACTAAAAACGTACTTTGAAAAAGTGGCTGCCACAAATAACCATAGTAAGGATTAAGCCAGAGTTCAAAAACAAACACTTCATATTGCTCCTAGTGTTTCCCGGATTGTCATCTTTCTAACACAAAAATAATACTGTTCTTATCCAATTAACAAAAAGATGAGAACATTTAATTCCGTTCGTTTTTTTTAACACTTCTCTTGTGTTTCCTTCAGCGTATTAATGTTCGTTCGTTTCTGTTGTGCGTAGCGCCTTTTTGGCGGGTAAATAAAGATCATACATTTTTCTCAAAAACAAAATACACATACGAAAAAGAAAACAAAAAGCCAGCAAAGTAATTTTACACAACAAAACATATACACAATACATACAGAGGCTGTCCGTGCTGCGGTCGTTGCTAACATTTTTGTTCGCTCATTTCTTTATCAATGTAAAAAAAGAGACATTATAGAACATTAAAATATAATGTTTGTGTACAGTATCACTACAATTGTTCTGTTTTTTAACGAAGAGCAGAACACTATATAATGTTCGGATCTTTCTTGAAAATAGATACGAACTGTTTATTTTAAAGTGATTACAAATAGTCACAGTCTTAAGCCCAAATACATTGATCAAAATACTCATCAAGCATTGTGGTAGTATTAGTGTTTGCAGTTTGTATGTGTGACACCGACAACGCTTGATGAAAAGCAAAAAATTTAGATATGACGGCGAATATTACGTCCAGCACACGTACACGTTGAATTCGCCGGCTGGACAAGCATTTGACAAGTGTATTTGGCCCTTAAAGGGGTCTGTGCACGATGAAAATGCTTGACGTCACGGCGAATTCACTCGTGTACGTGTACTGGACGTAATATTCGCCGTCATATCTAAATTTGTTTGATTTTACATCCAGTATCTTCGGTGTTTACTAGTACTAGCGCTTGATGAAAAATGCTTGACGGTGTACATACCCATTTAATAAATCTTCTTGCATTAAGTTAATGCAAAATTGTCAATTATTTTATAAACCATTTCATTAAGGGGGGGGGTGTGTGTGCTTATAACATATTCTTAATTAATTCAACGAAGCATTACATAGGCTGACTTTAAATGAAACTTTTCATTGGATTAATGTCGAAATCAATTGGATATGTAAAGAAAAATTTTCAGTGTAATGCTGCAATCCACTTTCAAAAGTGAAAAACATTATTTTTTTGACACTGGCCTCTATTTTTAGGTAAAGTCTGCCTGTTTTTTGGTAGTATATGTTGCAATGACCGATGCTCGAAAATTTGTATTACCATTGTATACCCAGTTGTTTCATCTAAATATAAGAGTTTTTGCCAAGTTAAACTTATACAAAAGTATATCCTAAAAAATATCTGCCTTTTGACAATAGTATAGAATAATTCCATACATAACCCCCAGGGGGTCTTTGGCTTTAAAAAACTATGTCAATATAGTACCATCTATTAGAAACGTCGGATTAAGGGCTGCACAAAAAAAAGTTGTTTTGCTATCATCTCAAAAGTTTCTAGCAGGTATAAAAAAGGTGTCATAAAAGATCAGGTCAATATTTTTATTCTACGCGATATTAATTAAAAAAATAAAAAATTAAAAAAAATTATACATAAATTAAAAAAAATCGAAAAAAAGCTTCACGTGTCAACAATATAGAAAAAAAGACTGATACAAACAATAACACTATTTGGCAACTCTTCACTTTATTTTTAATTTATAAGAAAAAACGTTTGCAAATAAAGAGAATTAAGAAAAAATTCATCTTTTACTGTAAAGTATTTTTTCTAAAGATTGTTTAATTTGCCTGCACACAAAGTCATCGCTGGTGATAATTTTATGTCAGACTTAGATTCCACTACAGTTTAATTACAAACTCAAGAATTTAAGGATATTCGTGGGCAAAAGTAAAAGCACATGAAAGTTAAAATTAGTCAATTTCATTCAATCCATTATTCCATTTTCGAATTTGCTCTTTTAACTAAATACCACTAGTGTCTAGTAGTGAAATATACAAACACACATTGGTCATACCTAATCAGCTAAATTGCGAAGGTGGTATTAAATAAATATAAGTGGATTAGTCTTATGGATCGTCTTTTAAATATTCAAATTATCTAAAATTAATTATTTAGTCGGCAAACTTTTAAGAAAGGAAAATTTTGTTTGGTACAGTTTTTTTAATATCTAAAGTATGTCTTCAACAAGAAAGCTTTTTCTTTAAATTAAACAGCAGATAACTTTTTTTTTAATTTTTCAGAACATTCGTTAAAAAATACAACAGATGCCAAAAATCTTATAATTTAAAGCGAAATATTAAATAAACCATTTTGATCTATTTTATAAAAAGCAAAATACAACCCTCATAGAAAAAGACGAATTATTCTTTTAGCTAAAAAAAAATTCGACAATAAATATTTATGTTTAAATAAAGATATTTTTTCAGATACTTGTATAGAACAATATTCACAGACATTTCTTTTGTTGATAACATAAATTTCAAATTAAAGACTTGGAAATCATTAGGAAGAGTAAAGAAAATAGAGAAATACAAGTAGAATAAAAAAAATCTGCAACATATTTTAATTTATTTGTAACAAAACATAAGTATGCAGATAGAAATAAAATACTTGTTCAGAACTTTAAAACTTCCATAGATACAATTGCACAAATACTTTGACAGTCGTCTATACAAATACCCAGAAGGCGAAGGCACAAGGCCTTTCTTTACTGGCCCTTTTTAAGGTCTGTGTCATTTAGGAATACAAAAAGTGAGGGCTCTTTTTCCATAAAATCTGGAAATGTCGGAATTTTTAAGTAAAGAGTAACCTAAAAATGTATAAAAGGTTATGGTTTTCTTTGCACAAGAACATCTTTTGTTGGCATAATAGACGGACACATCTTATAAATCATCAGAAGCACTTTTAAGTCTATTTTTTTTTTTTTTTCTTGTAGAAAAGCATTTTTTAACTTAAAAGATGATTTTAATCATCACTTCTTGCGGTTATACTATATACGTTAGGGTGGCCGTTAAAATCAAAAAGTGGTTTTCTTTAGGTCTTGCCCGCCAATTTGGTGGGTAATGATAAAGAACAACGCCAACAAAATTTTTATGACGATTGACGAAGGCTAAGCCGCCCTTCACGCCCACCAAAGTAACTCAAAAACGGTTCGGTTTATTGATTAAACTAAAAAATATATTGGTTCCTTTTGGCTCCTATAAGGAGCATAGGGCCTCTGCATTTATAACTTTGATCATGGGTACTTTTAAACGCGGAGAATACAAATGAGCTTTTTCACTTTTGCCACAGATTTATTCGAGATCCTTGTCTGTATGTTGAAATCACGTTTAAGCTTACAATAGAAGATGAAATTTAAGTAAATTTTTAAACACAGCCTAATTTGTCCAAATGAGTCCATTCTTGACATCAATACTTTTTATAAAAAGAGAGTTCGTTAACAAAAATTGTCTAATTCGGTAAACTAATGGACCAAGCACCCATACAAACTTTTTCCCAAAACAATGCTTGTTTTCCACAAATTTTGGCAAACGCAAAAACTAAAATAACAAAATTTGTCCTGATTACTTTTGCACACTACTTTTGACAGGGTACTAAAAATTTTCTAAATCGGTCTATTATTTCACCTAGCCCTTATGCAAATATAATAAGACTTTTGTCAGAAGAGCGGCCTATTTTTTTATACTAAGTATTTTTTGCTGTTAAAAATAGGCGAAATTGATAATTTTTTTCATATATCCCTCATATTGGAAATTCCAATTTGGAATTTACTAATGCATATAACTCATACGCACAGGTTTATTTGTTTATTATTATGTGGATGTGACAGCTAAAAGGCCTTACTCGACTTTTCGAGAATTTTAAAATGTTGTTTTATTACTGTAGAGTTAGTTGTGAACTTTTTGAAAATGTATTTGTTTTTCCTTTATTTAAATATTTTGCATCCAAATACCGGTATACACTCATAGCACAATGCAACTTCATGTTGAGGATGCCCTAACATCTGAATTGTGACCACAATGTTATTACAAATGGCATCAATGAGGCAAAAAGTGACATCAATCCAATGACGAATGGCATCATAAGATTTCGTCATATTTTATGCGTCAACTGTGCTATGACTTCAGAGACATCAAGTCGATGCTACATTTTGTGTAGTCAAAGTAAAATAAGAGCCAAAAATTCTCATATTCTATTTGCTTAAATTATTTTTTTAAATACATCAAATTTTCAAAGTAGAATGACTACGATTACTATATCGGGAATGCTGCTGGTGTCTTATAATTGAGAGTTCTTCTTTAATCAAAGGGCGGAATACAACAGAAGTGAAACAAACATGTGTAACGGGTAAGTAAATAATAATATTCTCACACTTTGACTTAAGTCTTTTCTCCGATGTTCGCACTGATGACATTTTTTATAAAACTGATTCGATTCGATTCGTCATTTCTGTGATGCAGATGTGTCATCCTATTGATGACATAATTTTATAATTTGGCCAGGTTATGTTAAAGCTGACATCGCAATGATGATAAGTGTCATGGGGTCAAAAACATCAACGTTATGACGTTGATTTTTCTCAGAAGCTACGAGGCAGATAAGAGGAAAATATACTTAACAAAATTCATGTTTCATGTTTTCCACAACTTCCTTTTTTATTTTGTAAGTTAGGCCTTTTAGCTTCTTACACATCCCTATATAAAAGTCTACATGCATACATACATATTTGTTTCGCGACCTAGTTTAGGTGCAAATAGAACCTGGACTTTGTTGTCCTAGGGTCGCGATTTGGTACTGACATGGATAGAGATAATGAAAAATGTTTTATACATACAGCCATGTTACAAGGTACAATTCCCTTCGGAACCGAAGAAAACATATTTGTTTATTTATAGAAAAAGTGTATTTTGATAGTTTTTTGGCCTTTCAGATACAAAAAACTCCCATTCCGTTCATGAAAAATTTTTTCGTCATTTTCTGGAGCAGCAAAATACGGAATGAATTTAGTTTCCGAACGGAATTGTACTCTGTGACATGGCTGATAAATACAACAATTATTGTTTTACAAATAGAATAATAATACTTTTAATAACGTTTTAACTTAAGAAATAATCAAAAATATTATAAAATTCATTAAAGTTAGAACAGATTTCTATTAAGGACTCAGCATTGGATGGCTTTTAACAGTCAGGCTTAAAGAGTACGTCGGTTAGGAACATTATGAAAAATTTTTTTTAAAGAATGCAGAATCCACCTCACTGTTAATGATAGTCAGCAAGAATGAGACATTTAAAGTAGACATGGGGCTTCTCAGAGTAGCTAATTTTATAAAAGCTAATTTATGATGACAAAAAGGAAGGTTTTTTATTAACTCAAACGTAAACTTCGAAAGCAAAACAAAAGAATTTGTATAGACGCAATAAGATCAATATGCATATTAGACATATTACTGAAGTAACGAACGGATCAATAAATTATTTTGCCCATCTCTTAATAAAATCGATACCTCTAGCTTTATTGATTATTATATTTATATGTGGGGTAAAACTAAGTTAAGTATCTATCATAATACCCAAATCAAGGATTAACGTTACTAGAATCAAATGTTCTCTACTCAATATGAAGTTGATATCAATACAGTTGCACCTGTAAAATCTCATATGTTAAAATTTATTCCATTTAAGTGAAAAAATTTTCGCCAATATTTTTTTCACTTAAGCTGATAATCAAAAATAAAATAATATTAAATAAAAATTTAATCAAGTGAATTAAACGTTTACTTATATTAACAACATTGCCGCAGAAAATGTTGTTAATATCAGAAAATATTTAATTGGTACTACTAAATAGTTTGTTTTCTGGCGCAAATTTAATTAATTTTTAATAAGTATCACAATTTTAAATCGATTTTAATTTTTTTCTGTGTTTTAAAGGGTATGTTGTACCACGTATAACAATTACCAATATCATGTTGTAAATATGTAAAGAAAAAAAAAAAAAACTATAAATGTAAGTTAGAATTTTTACATCATCAGCAAACTTGAGTATATTGCAATACTTAAAGAATAAGTATTGGGCCAAGATGGCTTCCTTGCGGCACATAGGAAAAAAAACTTTTATAGGTTTGGATAAGTAGTTTTTAATAGGAAAATTTTGTTGTCTATTACTTAGCTAAGACTTAATCCATCTCAAACTAATTAAAGGAAAGCCAAGCAAATATAGTTTATTTAGGAGGATTTTTTAGTTAACTTTATCAAGCGCTTTGCTGAAATCGGTATCCTTTTTTTCTCTCAGTATTATACTATTGAATCATCATATATTAAATTTTAACTAACAATAATTAATCAAATCTTATCCTAATACTTTATTTTATGTCCTGCCAGTGCCAGACAAAAAATATCGCCATCACGATTTCTGTTTGGACATGAGTTTACCACTCTTCTGATTACGCGAATCGGTATAAATAGCATCAGTCTGTTGATTTTTCACAAACCCATTTTTAATAAGGGCCGTCGAATGCAAAAGATTCGTTGTAGTTAAACATCCTTTTTTAAAGCCTTGTTAATATTGTGATACAACAATTGATAAATTGTGAGTTAAAAAATTTGTAATAAAGTTTTCCAAAAGCTCAGGAATATAACTAAGTGTTGCAATACCTCTATAGTTTTTTTAAAATATGAATAAAATATGAGCAAAGGAAGTAAATAAGATTTTTTCCATTGACTACGAACTGAATTTATTCAATTAATTAGAAATTGCACTTAAAGACAGGAATAAACTGGCTGCGTAATGTCTTAATAAGCAACTTTGTATTGCATGAGGTTTGGATACGAAATTTGACTTTAGTCTTTTTAATTCGAAATCAATTTCAGCACCATTAATCAGGGGGTTTATTGATTAGGTTAGAAGATACCTCACACGCAGAGAAAAAATATGGTTGGGCATGGTTACGGCAACAACACTTTGTTTAATGTAACAATATATTGTTGTCGTACACAAATAATTGTTATTTTTATTTAATATCAACAATATTATAGTTACTGTAAACATATCAATGTTTATCGCAATTATGAATTTGAGTATTGTTGACCGAAAAATAATTATTTTTCTAACAACTTAATTATGATAACTTTCTAAACATATTATATTTCTCACAACCATATCATGATATTTAATAGCCATAACATGATAACTTTCTATACATTTATCATATTATGTTAAAGATGCAATCAAACTATTTTTACTCTAATCATATTATGTTAGCGCCATTTGTAAAATAATTTTGAAGAAGTTGTGTCGTTTTTTTTATTTGTGAGCGGTTAAACAATTAAAAGATAAAATTCCATAAAAAAATAAGTTTAAAGAAATTAAAAAATTAAAATATTAGCGGAGTTCATTCAAGTATTAGTGATGTAATAGTGCAAATGCAAAATATCATAGTTTTTTGTAAAATCCAACAACAAAACAAACAGAGATTTCGTTATATTTTATAAAAGTGCTACGATATCTCTGTGGTTTTCATGGGCAACCGCGTATGTCTTAAAACAAATTGTTCTGGAAAGCCGAAAACCCATTCTAGATCAAACTATGTGCTAGGTATTGCACATTTTAAACTTTGTCATTACGTTACAAAACGGAATTGATCCATCTTTTTTCAAAAAAATATAAAGAGCGTTCAAAATTAGGCAATATGGCATCAACATCTTAAAATCCAAAAAATGGACACACGCGGTTGCCCATGAAAACCACAGATTTTTCATTTGCTCTTTTGCAAGCCTTATATTGAACTCCGCTATTTGATTAACATTTAGAAAAATTGTAAAAAGCCACAAAATAAAAAATCGATTCAAAAATATTTAAATTTATTTTGTATTTTTATGACAGCTATGAAAGGTGCTGTATAATAATATGATTGCTTCTAAATTTATTATGATTAACATGATGATAATATGATTACTTCTTAGCTTATTATGATTAACATGACAATTATATGATTAATTTCTTAGCTTATTATGATTAACATGACAATAATTTGATTACTTCTTAACTTATTATGATTAACAGAATAATAATATGATTAAGGGAAAAATATTATGATGACATATTACGAGTATATTGAGTCATAATATGTTTCAATAATAATCTTAATATGGTGACTACAATCATAATTCTTATCATAATATGTTGCTCTTAGAATATGTTTACCACAACCATGTTTTTTCTTTGCGTGCATATGAATATCATCTAGTGATATTATATTGAGCATCAGAATACGTTGTAGCAAAAAAGTTCGCAAGCATACTTGCAATAAGAGCTTCATCATCACATTCATAGTTTTGGTGTTTCATAACTCACGGGAATTCGCAAAATTTTCTTTAAGCGTTGACGAAATTAAGAAACTAATTCTTTAAAGATATACTAAGGGCCATTATTACAACCTAATGATAAAGTTGCTGATAGTTAACGTGAACAATAGCTATCTTGAACGATAAAGTGACCAATAAGTTTTTTCCATTACTACAACTGTCCGATAAAATAAAAAATGTAATTTATATACTGTGGCAACATTGCAGTATATACTGACTACTTTTGGTTGCTTAAAATACGTAGTGGCAACGACTTAGTTTTGTTTTATTTATTAAATAAAAACAAAAGTAAATTTTTGTGCTTTATTTTTGGTTTTAATGGTAAATTGTTTTGTTTTTGTGTTAAATTGTGTTTTTTGAACAAGTTGAGTAATTTAAGACTATCTCAATGATAGATAGAGAGTTACCATATCTTCAGCAGAAAATATGGCATCTTCAAGTTCACTTGTAAAGTTACCATGAGGACAAACCTGATGTTAGCTTATCAGTCACTTTTTAGGTTAATGTTAACTTGTAATAACCAAAAACTATTTATCTGTCAGATAGCATCCTAAAAATAACTATTTGTAAGTTGTAATAATGGCCCTAAAAGTTACTTTTTACAATGGCTTAAATAAGATTCTAGATTAACTTATTCCCGGAAATGACAAACTTTACAGCAAAGAAATGATGTAGAACAAACTCAATTTATATCTGCAAAATAAGGCCTTTCGTAAGGCCTTCTTTTATTTTTCACTGTTCTTCTTTGTATTCAAATAATTATATGCAGAATATTTCTTAAAGAAAAAAACGAAACAAACAAGATGTAAATTTGTATTGAAAAGTATAAATGACTAGAATATTTCGTAAATAAATGTTACAAACGGATTGTTTTATGATTATTTCCCGTCAATTAAGCGAATTTATTGGCAACACAAATAAACAGCAAAAACTATCTACAACAAAAATAAGACCAAGTGAAATTAAGTAAAAAAGAATCGACTGATAAAAAGAAGAAAATATTTATAAAGTGGAAATGCTTTAATTGAAAGTCCGTAAGTAAAATACGGGATAAGATACAAAATATTAACTTGAAGTATTTGCTGGTGCGAACATCTTTGTGTAAGTAACTCAAGTGAATGAGGAAGATGTTTGTATACGTTTCATTTAAATATGTGTTTGCACTTAACAATTGCTGCTGTAATAGGGTGAATAAAATCAAAATGTTTAATAAAATATCTCTAAACGGTTTAATCAATTTAATTCATGTTAATGAATAGACAGGTAGTCCCCACAATTTGTTTAATTCCTTTGTGCTAATAGAGAAACAAATAAGCTTCGTTACGGTTTAAGACAATTCACATTTTTCTGGTAACCTTATTCTGGAGATGTATTGCCAGATTTTTTTATATACTTAAGAAAATCCAATTTTACCTAATGGACGTAAATTGGATCCTGACACCTGTCCAATACTCTATATAAGCCAGGAATAGGTGCAAAGTTACGCACAAATAGGTCACATATAAGCATCTATAAGAATGTAATAACTGTGTTTCGAAGATTTATTAAGGATTTTTGAAATCTTGATGCAGATTATGCAGACTTTTTCATCAAAAATTATGGGTTTTTGCTGATTTTACCTCTAAAAGTTCTAGCAATACTCGGAATACAAGCCAGTATAATCTTCTATTCGTTTTGTTCGCTCATTCGTATTTAAGTTCGGTGGCACAAAAAAGTTGCTGCGATACAAATTGCAAAATGTAAACACAAAAGAAATTTTAAAGAAGAACCTACGAAAGTTGCAGCGACAAAAATCGTATATACTAGGTGCCAGCCAGAAATGTTGCGTTCCACCCTCCATTTTACAGGACAGAATACAAGTTTAGTCAAATGCTAAAGAGGAAAAGTTAGTAAAATGGTGGCACTTGCTAAATGTAAACTTCCGGTAAAAATTGATAACATTCTGAATACAGTGTATGCGATTATCAAGGAAGATGGACGCACTACAACATTTAAAAATGATCGTCCTGGAATCAGCATTTAAGCTTAGCTGCCCCGGAATAAGACATCAGCAAATGTTTCACTGATTTAAAAACCATCTCATTGAACAAAATGCTGTTGATATTTTAGATGATCCGTCCATAATATTTAATGGCAAAAAGACAAGTCCCAATGGTTGAATTTCAATATGTAAAATTTTAATTTGAAATCCAACAATCAATTGTACCATGTTGAATGCAATAAATTTTTTTTATTCAATTTATTAAAAGATTGCAATTAAAATATTGCATTCAAATTCAGTAATTGCAATAAAAATGAAATCAGAATCAAAACCTTCTTTTCCTTCAAATGAAACACTCCTTCTTTTAGAAATAAGCCTGACTGTGATAATTACAAATCTGAAATCATTTCGAAATCAAAGAATGAAATCAGTTTGGTGGAAATCATTTTGATTGCAGATTTTTACAGGTCTGCCTCCAACAAAACTTATTAAGAAGAAAAATCTTAATCATATGGTTTCTTTAACAATAATTTTGTCACCGGTGATTTAGGTTAAAATAGTTCTTCATCAAGAAGACACAACCACATTATGGTTGCCTTCGAACATGTTTTGGGTAATAACAAAAATATATTTAACATAGCATGGTTATTTTTCCACCATAGCATGTTGTTAAATTATAATCGAACTATTCGTGGTAAACAAATTATTGACATATTTAGTCATAACATCAAAATATGGTTGTGACTTCAACAAAATGGTTAAACTAACAATAATATGTATTAAAGTTCTCGTTAAAAATAGTTTTGTTGGAGGGAAACTTTTTTTCTACGTGTGTACACCCATAGAAAAAACATGTTTAAATATGGTCACCTCCAAAAAAACTATTTTTAAAGAAAATTTTGAAATTATTTTGCTTAATTTAACCATATTATGGTTAAATTAGTCGTCCAACAAGAAGCCACAACCATATTATGGTTGCCTCCGAACATATTATGGTTAATATCACTAAAATATGTTCAACACTTATATAAGAATGGTTGATTTTCAACCATAGTATGTTGCTCTTGCAAAAGAGGAAAATACTATTGTTAATTTGAAAACAAATTACTGTCGTATTTAACCACAACATGTTTTGAGGCAACCATAATATGGTTATGGTGACTTGATGGAGTACTTATTTCACCATAATATGGTTGTCGGAGACAGTAATATGGTTAAACTAAACATATGTTTAAAATGATCTTTAAAAATGGTTTTGTTGGAGGTGACCATATTAAAACATGTTAAAACATTTAAGAAAGTAAAAAGCTTTAATTTTCAATAAATGATCAATTGAACTCCTGTATAAATTGGTTTTTTCTTTAAAAAATAGCCATGCCGACTACAGGATCATTACATGCCGAGGATTGGTAAATCGTATGCCGACTACTGGCAAATGCCGTGTATTTTAGAAAAAAGTAAAATTACTCAAATTTAATATAAAATATGTCTAAAAACTCTTATATGAATCGAAAATATACATATTGTAGTGGCTAGTTGCCATCCCAGTATCACGTTTATGTACGTAAGGGCACCAGTTTAAAAATGAAAAAAAGTTAAACTGCCGACTACTGGTACACTTACCCTATGCATTTTCTGAACAATTTTCTAACTTTCATAGGAAAATTTAAACCTCCTTCCAACTCACTTCCTCTCTGAACAGCATATAGGAAAACACGTTTAATATCGGTTTTATATAGAATGCAATATCGATAAAATGTATATAAAAAGAACACGATTTACTTTCGATACGAATTGGAGCCACTTTACATACTGCGTTGTAACGGTTCTTTTAAAGCGTAATAGTCGCTAACGCCTGAGTCGTTTTTTGTAATAGATTAAAGTAACACACAACCTGAGTTCTTTAATCTATTACAAAAAAACGCCTAAGGTATTAACGATATCCCCTTACACAATAAAACTGATTAATTTTACTTAAATCTCTGCCAAAAAAATTAGGAAAAAATGTTTTTTATTACGATTTAAAATTTTTAATCGTTTTAAAAGAAAAAATTCCCGGGATTTCGGCAAATGCAATGCAATTCATGGAAAAAAACTGGCAAAGAAAACTTTAATATCGATCAAGCCCGACCATTAGATACCCTACACCGCAATTATTAAAAACAAATTTTCGAGAGTGTTCCCAATTTTGGACTCGTGGACAATAATGGACCCGCCAGATAAAAAATTATGTTATTAGGTTAAGATTCATCTTTAAGTTCTTTGTGCCGAATATTGTTATGATATTCTCAACTATATATAAGATTTGTTTGCCTTAAAGTGATTTTAGGAAAGGGGTTTATATGGGACCTATGGTTAATTTTGGACTATGTTATGGTTGAAAATATTAAAAATATGTTTATCACTTATAATAGCATGGTTGTTTCTTGCTCTTAGAAAACAGGAAAATACTTTTGTTAATTTCAAAACAAATTATTGTCATATTTAAGCATAACACGTTTAGAGGCAACCAAAATATAGTTATGGCTTCCTGATAAAGGACTAATAATATGGTTGTCGGGGGGCAATAATATGGTTTAATTAAACATAATATGTTTAAAATTTTCATAAAAAATGTTTTTATTGGAGGGAAACATATTAAAACATGTTTTTTCCATGCGTGAAGTAATGAATGGCATTACAAGCTTTTTTCGGGAGTAGTAATTGTATGGGAGCTACGGTCAATATGCCCCAATTCCAATTAAATTTGTAAAGAAGATTTAGATTGCAAAAAAAAAAGTTTTGACCAAATTAATATAAATTCCAACACAATAAAACGGCTTACAGGCGCGAAGACTCTATCCCGAAAAGACACATGCATGTGAAATTATGGACTGATTCTCACCATTTTCAATATGCCTGGTCTTTGTCACAATAAGAATCTATATAACAAATTTTATCTAATTATCTCGAAAATTGAATTTGCGCCCAAGGTTTATATGGACAGCCGTATGGAAGGACGGTCATCGGTAGATCGATTCAAAAACTATTTCTTAGTCGATCGGTATACTAAAATCTGAGACTATGACCAATATTTTAAGATGTTACAAACATTAGCAAAAACGAGAAATACTCTTTCCACTATAGTGGTGTTGGTATAACAAGAAAATGAATTAAATTACAATGTGCAGAGATTCCCACAGAAATAAAAAACTAAATGACTCCCACCTCCTTTATATTAAATAAATAAAGAATAATTAAAGAACTCCCATTTGATACATTGAGTTCCCTTTTAAAGAAATCTTTTTTTTTTTTGTGCAACTACTTTAATAAAAAACCCATCAAAATTTGTATTAAACATACAATTCCATTCCCCTTCATACATTCATCCATAGAAGTACATCCTTCAATTTTGCATAATCTTGCAGGCCAACAACCAACCATGTTTCTTGCCACATTCTCAACATTTAACACTCATACACAAAAACAAAATGTCTACAAAATAAATTTATGATACTGAGACTTTAACATTGCAAAAAAAAAAAAAAGCTGCAAAAAATAACAAAAACTACAAAATGTTTATGAGTAGTTTAGTAAGAATATAATTTTCATATCTTGTTGGGTTTTTTATTTTATTTTGTTTTTTTAGTTTTGCATAAATACTTATGTGTTTAAAATTTTAAATAGTAGTAGAATGTATTAACAACAAGTAAGTAACTGGGTACCACTACCACTAGTACGACTACAGCTACTGTGACAGCTTAGGAACTACCACTGTCCCGGTTATAAAATGACTATTGGTCGTTCCATGATTAAGTTGATGATGGCGACTACGTCAACAACTTTGTAAATTGCAGTTTTATTTCCACAAGCGCCACACTTTATTATGGAAGCAGAAAAAAGGGACACACACTATCGTCATCAGCAGCCAACGTTTTAGACCACATGCTTAGTTGGTCAAAATATAAAATTATTCATTTTGTAAAATACATACTAACACCAGGACGGACGGATGGACGGATGAACGGTCGGAGCGAAAGATAGACATATTTACGGTCAGAAGTTTAGGCAAACAAAAGAAATGAAATTATAAAGGTTTAAAGGAGTTTGAGAAGTATAGCCATAGAGAATTTTAATTGAACAGTTTGGAATAAATGGAGTGCTAGGAAAAATGGAACACGTATAACGAACCCCCACAAAATGGCTGGAATGCAACCGAAATGACAATTTAAGCAACCTGTTCTTTTTAAATTCATAAAAATGGATTAAAATATATCAAAACTGCATTCAAAATCCTGGAGTAATAAGAACCGCTCTAATAGCATTTGAAGGTTAAGAACGATAAAGCCGCTTATATCGCTTTACCCAGAGAGAAAATAGTTACATGCTTTTATATACTCACAGACAACTTGTTTAGTATTGTTGCAGGTACAGTCAAATCCCGATAATTCGTACCCCGATAAATCGTAATTCCCGATAATTCGTAATAAACTGTCGGTCCCTTGAAAAAATCTCGGTAATTCGTAAAATTTCAATACATTTTGGTCCCCTCGCTAATTCGTCATTTTTTTTTTTTTCAAATAAAATCTTCTTTACCTCTTATAAATCGTAATTGTTTGCTAACTACCACTTATAAATAAAAATAAAATAAATAAAAATAACAGAAACATATGGAAAGAATGATTTTTTGTTTACCGCTATTTTGTTTGCATGGGTTTTTGCTTTTGCTTGTGTATGTGTTTATTTTCTTAAGATCAGGGTCCTACTTCTGGCAGTCGTGATCGAGTACTTTCTCGATTCGAAAGCAATTTTATTTCAGTCGATACTGAACGAATCCAAATTATTTTTTCAGTATTGTGAAACTCAAATTAATGCTTTACAACACTGAAAAAATAATTCTGATTCGTTCAGTATTGACTGAAATAATTAGATTTTAATTGTTTTCGAATCGAGAAAGTACTCGATCACGAATGCCAGAATTAGGCCCCAGTTTGTTACAGGAATAATTTTTATTTATTTTATTTTTAACACTTGTTTTATATGTTTTTTTATCGTATTAGTAAATAAATTAAAAAACCCCGTTAATTCGTATTTATTTTATTTTAATCCCGCTAAATCGAAAACCCCTATAATTCGTAAGAAATGGACGGTCCCTTGCGATAACAAATTATCGGGATTCTACTGTAATTCTGAAACATTTACGTCACTTGTTTTTACCGCAACTATTTTATGATTGAATCAACTCTTTGGATATCTAGCGTAATCAAAACAAGGTCGCTCAAAATAACGTAAATTTTTGCTGTGACCATTTATATGCTTTAAATCAACGATCATCACGCTATGCCCCCAGGGGCCGAGCACTTTTCGTGAATTTCACACACACAACACGAAGGTTAACGAAACGACAAAAAACAAAAACAAAACACATAGTTAATGCCTCAAAAGAGTAAATTTATTTTGCTCTCTTTTCTAGAATTGGTGTTTTTCAATGCACACAATATGAACTCACCACTACATACACATTTTTAACTGTCTCTCTTTGTGGTGACCGCTGTTGTAAAGAGAAAAATGTTGTTCTTGAATTTAAAGCAGCGGTCACCACAAAGAGAGACAGTTAAAAATGTGTATGTAGTGGTGAGTTCATATTGTGTGCATTGAAAAACACCAATTCTAGAAAAGAGAGCAAAATAAATTTACTCTTTTGAGACATTAACTATGTGTTTTGTTTTTGTTTTTTGTCGTTTCGTTAACCTTCGTGTTGTGTGTGTGAAATTCACGAAAAGTGCTCGGCCCCTGGGGGCATAGCGTGATGATCGTTGCTTTACAATCATAAGATGGCAGTCGGCAGAATTGATTCCATCCTAGTATAGTTGTTGCTTGTAGTTGTCATAAGATGTATACAAATTTTGCTTTAAATCTAGTTGAGTTATCCGCGAGCACGTCTTGTCCCTGCGTGTAGCTAAGCATCCTTCCCCACATCTTATCATAATAAAAGTATGAAACGTTTTGTATTTGCTTTAATTTTTTTTATTTCAGCATTGGTTTTTATTATCTACTCCAAAGTCTTTTAGGTATATTGATTTTTTCCGATCGAAGAATTTAAGAAAACAATTTAGAACTTAAAAAAAAAGTTTAGAGAGTTCCACAAGGAAATACTTATTTTTATATTTTTAATCTCCCTTTATAAGACAAACATTTTTTTAACTTCTAAATCCTTAAAAAAAACTGTAATTCTTCTAAATATCAAATTGCACTCTTAGTAAGAATTAATAATTTTTAAATATTTGTAGGATTTATACTTTTGATTTCTTTAATATTGCCGAAAACACAAAAACACAAATTTTAAACGCAACTAAAGTTCACTTTGCCATCCTCAGTATTAGCATGTGGGTTATTCTAACCAAGGTAAGCCACCATATGAGTATGCCATATTAAGGATGGGCCGAACTATGATCATATTGATCCAGTTTTCGTCCCCTCTTTTTGCCAATGGCCGAAGCCAGGCAACGGTTGTTTTCCTAACTCGCTTTGTAACATTCAGTCAAAAGCTAATCTTTTCCTCGAGAACGATTTAAGATTCTTCGTGGTTTACATTAATTTTGTCTCGGTGTTATTCAGGATAATAGGTTGGAATTCGGAAGTACCATACTTCTAACTGAATAGGATCAGTTCGGTGCTCCCCAGATTCACAGCAAGTCCACTAGCCCAAGTGCATTTTGAAAGATGCATAAGACCGCCCCGTAGAACATCTCGTATTGCTAAAGGAAGTCTACTCTAAAAGCAATCGCAACATCGTCGCCATAAGCAATGAACCTGCCGCCGCGGGATTTAAGAGACATCAAGACTGGTTTCTGAGCCAAGTTCATTACTAATGGGGAGGGAACTGCCCTTTTGTGGGGTTTCTCTGTTATCAATCCACGTTATGGTAGAGGAGTCCAAGGTGGAGGTGATCCGCCTTAGGGTGAGTAGATTTCCTATTCATCTGGTAATATTAAATATAGTTGCTTTGCCACTGACATTTTAGAACTCACCCTTTACCTCGATACTAAAAGTTTTTAAGAGCGTAGACAAGTCAAATTCCACTTAGTCTTAGTCTTAGGCTTAGTCTCTAAGTTTTCAGAAATTTCTACTGCAGATTTCCTTAAATTATATTCAAATTGCAATTTAAAACTTGTTCACAAGCTTAACATAACTGTTCGGATAACTCGTTTGTACTGACTCTCTAGGTAAAATGATATACTAATTTTTGCCAAGTAAGTTGAGATAATTTTTCCGTCGAAGATTATAAAACTTCCGGCGTCTTGTTATTTTAAGGGCGTTAGAAAAAACAATAAATTATGGAAGATTTCGTCCAGAACTTATGACTTAAAAGAAATGTAGCCACTAATTAAGTCGATCAGTACCAAACATACATTAATTTTCTTTGTTTTATAATTTCTGTTATGAGGTCTTTTGTAGTTTTAAGTTATTGTTAAAGTCAGTTGTTTTTCACCAACAAACATCGGCCGAACTCTTTTGCATAAATTCATTCTTGTGCTAAAAAAAAAAAATACTCTTAAAGTGGTCACTTTTGTGCAGCCAACCAACTTGACATGGACAATTTTAAGGCAGCCAGTGTAGATGCAAATTCAAAAAAAAAAAAAAACTATGAAAGAGAAAAAACTGGACATATGTACATATATTGATCAAATTTGTATGTATAGTTATTTTCCTATACATACAAACATATTAGTCAAGTTGGTGTTTTGCTGTATGAAGTAGTGTATGAAACGTTGCCATTGCAAACAATTAAAATCATATGAAATGTACATAAATTATTCATGCCCTCTATGCTCTTAATATGTAAAAAATTTATGTATTTTGTATACATACGTCCATTTACTTGCTGGTATGTAAGTCAAGTAAATACTCTTAATCTTAAGTGGACAATCTATGCAAAACAAAAAAAAATAAACAACAACGTTAAAACAAACAATCAAACAACAATTTTTCTATATTTTTATGCATAAATATTGAATATAAAAGATAAAATAAAAGAATAATAAAATATTTTAAAATAAATTACAACCAAACTAACAATAATGAAAACACTTAAGCAATTAAGGGATAGACAACTCGATTGATCACTTCTTGTAAAATAATTAGCATACATTAAGGCGCTATAGACTTTGAAGAAGAAGTTCTTTAAGAGATTACGATACCGAGCATGACTTTGCACAATGGCAAATATTGTTTTGACATTTTTCTGTGCACGTCATCAACTTAAAACATTTCGATTTGAGCTTCGGAAATACTTCATCATCTGTTAACATCCGATTCAAATAAACTCTTCGCTTTGTATCGTTGAAGTTATTCCAGTTTTTGTATTCATGTTTTAAAAGAAAGCAATCTTAATTATATTGAATAAAAAAAAAATTCTACGAAAAATGATTTGAATAATTTTTCTCTGAGACTTATTTAGATATAAAAAAAAAAAAACTCTTTTTTCGTGTCACGCCCACATCTCTAATTCCGTCCACATCTTGTCGTATTGATAACAAGATGCATGTACCTAATTTGGAAGCATTGCCTCTCACCGTTCTCCAGATATACAGTAATCTATAGTGTCTTTGTATGGGAGGTGCCACGCCCACTTCTCCAATCCTGCCCATTTTTCAGAGAGGTTGTGGATTGAGCTATGTGTACCAAAATTGAAAAGTTTTTCTATTACCTTTCTCCAGACATACAGCAAACTATGTTGTCTTTATATGGGAGGTTTCACGCCCACTTGTCCAATCCAGTCCACAGATGGTGTGTATTGGTAGCTTAATTATTTGTTTAAAATGTTATGACTTTTACTGTAACCGTTTTCCAGAATGAAGTTTATTCATATTGTCTTTGCCACGCACATTTGAAAATTTCCAAAAATTTATAGCTTCTGCTAAGCGCTGGGTAATCGGAAATTATTGTGAAAATTTCAGCAAGTTCGCTGTAGTAGTTTAGGAGTCAATAGGGAACAAACAAACAAACGCATTTTTATATTAAGGCCTGGTACTCTGTTCCAAATTTCACGTGAAATGCTGTCAAAACGCATATGAAAAAAACTTGTACGGAATATCTACGAAAAAATGTTGATAGAGTTGTACTCTGTTCAATTTGTGAAAACGTAACGAAATGTTTCTGTCAACATTTTTTTTCAACTGTGAAATAAAGCAAATGGTCTTTATTTCATACGGAATTTTGACAGCTGTATTTAAGTAAATAGATATAAAATTAGTTAAAACTCTCCCTTTTTCGTCTCTTTCTCTGAGGTATGGACTTGTTGAGGAACGAGTGTCATCCAGAAGCTATTCTGCGCCAGTTTTAATTTTTACTAATTCTTGTGCCGCAACACAAGCTGTTAAAATTATTTGTTGATTCAATTTTTCAATGTTGTTTTCACAACAATGTGTTTGGAAAATCACTTTCTATTTTATTTAATTTTTTATTTTAATATTTTGTTTTGTTTACATGTGCAAAACAATGTCGCATACCTTGAAGGAATAAAAACGCCAAATTGTGCAAACTCGCGAGATAGGTAACATTGATACATGTCAATTTTTTCGTATGAAATAATAGATGTTGCTCAACATTTTTCACAAATTTGAACATAGTACTAGGCTTAATATCTTAATTTACATTTAAATTTGGCCAAGTTTCTTTTTTTGGAGTTACACTTGAATAACAAAAGCCTTCACGATGAATACTTTACTTTTAGTTTTTATATCTTCACCACAATAGAGGGAAAGGGTATCAAGTGTTTATTCTGAAGTGCGTAACCTTTCAAAAGAATGGTCCTATACCCACCTTTTATTATAAGGATCAACTCAGAATCACTTTTCGGATCGGTCTATAGACATACTCCTGTCCGGCTGGCAATGTAAACCTTGGGCGCAAAGGAAAGGTTGCAATTTTATTTGAGAAATATTGGTTAATTTCCAATTGAAAATTGAGTATAGAGTACAAATCATCTTATTATATTTGTGCTGGTAGGTCTACAACGAACAAAGCCCATAAAGATGTTGATATCTTATATAAACCTTAACCCAATAACGAAATTTGGTTCTGATGGGTCCATAATTGCCTATGGATTCCAAATAGGGTACACTCTCAAAAATGTGTCTATAAATACTATGGTAAAAGGTTTCATATGCTCGGGCTTGACCGACTACAATAGTTCTTAATTGTCTTTTTTTACTGAAAGTCAAATATTATTTAATTCTTTGGAACTCGATTTTTTAATGCTCATTAAAGTTTAAAGTTCAAAATAAATATTACCATATGCCACAAAATATTTAGCAAAAAGTAAAAAAGCATAAACGCATATTTTTGCAAATATTAATTTAAAAAAAACTAAAGAATTTACTATCCATTACTTTAAATCATTAACACATTCTTGAGATAAATTTATCTTCTTCAAATGTTAACACATTCCAATAGAGTTTCATTTCATTTAAAAGAAAACTTCAATAGATTTCCTGTCAGCAGGTGGTCTCTTCAAACACTCAACTTGTGCCAAACTGCCTCGATGCCTCCGTATAATCACTCGTCTATTGTTTATGAAGTAATTTCTTTAAATTCTGTAAGTGAAAAGGAACAAACACAATAAAAGAGAGGAACTTGTTAATTTATTTATGTTATTTTTCAATTCATTTTCACTGTCAGACATAAATATGCACAAATAAAAATCCACTGTAAATATCCACAATCTGTGATGTGCAGCTGTAAGATATTGGGGCGAAAAAATTCCATTTTTTAAACTGTAAAGCTTGAAAATGAAATATTTTTATCCCCAAAATAGCTGTTTTCTTATCCCCAAAAATCCCCACATTTTCTTAAAAATAAAATACTAAATATTATGTCAATGGAAAGATATGCATACATCGATTTATTTAAAAAAATCCATTTGTGTAATATTATTAAAACCAATGTTTTTTATTCTTTGAGTTCTACACATGTATACACCCAAATTCATAAAAAATATTATTGATTTATAAGAGGTTTATTAAACAGATTTCTATAGGAAATTCGTTTAATAAACCTATTAGGCTAGCTGGCAGCGAGCTAGTCTATCAGCGCCGAGGTTGCGGGTTCGATTCCCGCCAGAGACTCTGGTTTCTTTCCTGCAGACAAGCATAGAGCTTCGCGGGATTAGCTTAGGAAATTAAAAAAAATAATAAAAAAAAAAAAAATATTTTTTATGAATAAGGCCTATAGTATGTAACAAGGGTAACGTAAAAACGCAAAAGAAAATTAATTATGCGTCAATATTTATCATTTCAAAAACTAGGGAATCAAAATCTTCTGATTCATCAGCCAGTGCAATTTTGTTTTAAATGTTGTTTGTTTAAAAAATGCATTTGGGTGATTGAATAAATTTGTCACAGCAAGCTTCATTATTTTAAAGTGTGTATTCTAATAACTATTATTGCATTCTATTGCAAATATTGATTTTGGTTGTATTCTTTACAGAAAAAGACTAGTTCAACAGAAGTAGCGCTAGTTGGCACAAAAAGCATATTGAAAACTGTTTCAACAAGTTCTTGAAAAAGTTTTAAACCGCAAAAAATACTAAAATTTGTACCCACATCTTGACCAAATCGGTCTTGCCATTGCAAAAATGAAATTTATAATAAAATATTATCCCCAGCAATAATTTTTCAATATTATAACTTTGTTTTAAGCTAAAAGTAAACAAAAATCTAATTGAAAGATCATCTTACCTTTAACTTTTAACGTAAGATTTATGCATTTAGAGTAAACAAATGTTATTTTTAATAATTATACTCACACCACAATAGTAGAGAGGGTGTTATGCGTTTGTGCTGATGTTTGTAACACCTTAAAATATTGTTTCACGACCCACCTTAAAGTATGCCGATCGGCTCAGAATTATTATATGAGCCCATCTAAAGATGCCTGTCCGGCTGGCTGGCTGTCCATGAAAACTTTATGTGCAAAGCACAGGTCGACATTTTGAAGATAATTTGATGAAATTTGGTACATATAACCAAGCCGATTGAAAATGAAGAAAATCGGTCTATAATTTCATGCAAGACCCTATACAAGCTTCATTTCGAAAAAGAATCTTTGTTCCCACAAACCATCTATTTATGGTGGTACATATGTAGATTCAATTTAGTCTAAACTTATTTACTAAATTTCAATTTAATTGGTCCATATGTGAACATAACTCCCCTACAAATGCTACTGCCGCAAAAAGCTTCTAATTTCCTTAAAAATGTTGAAGTTAACATAAAATTATCGACAATAAATTTTACAATAACTTCTATGTCAGGACAAAATGTTGTGCCAGTAGGTCCAAAATTAATCATAGGTCCCATATAAAGATACATATCTTTATAATATTTGGCAAAAGAAACTTTTACATTAATCTTAACCTCAAAACATGAATTTGTTATGGTGCGTCTATGATTGCCAGTGGGTCCCAAACCTTACAGGGAAGTTATATTACCGACAAATATTTAAGGGCCACTTTATTCCTAACTTTTACTAACATGAACTTTAAAGGGAAGTTGTAATAATGGACCTTAAAAAATTTTTAAATATCTAAATATTTTAAAAAACACTTACGTTGTAAAATTTCATTTACAGAATGCTGGTTTCTTTTGTTTTCACAAACACGTGGGAAATTTCGTTTAACATTTATGGCCAAAATAAGATGGCGCTTAATTTTGCCCATTCCTGCCTTCTGGACTGTTGTTGTATGTGTGAGTCTATTTAGTTATTGTTCGAGCATTTTTTGCCGTTGTAAAGTTCGTCTAATATCCACTTAACACAAGTCAATCATTTGTTATTCAAATTGTAATTTATTGATATTTTTGTGTTTAGATTTCAGTTTTTTTTTAATTTAGTCGATTTTAAACAGTCATTTTATTTTGTGTTTTTTTTTTCTCTTCTTAATTTTATTTAAATTTTCATTTTCATTGAAAACTTTTACTAATGAATTAAATTAGTTTGGCATGATTTTGTTCAAGTGCGGATACATATTGTACAAAAAATTTATGCAATTTTCTTCGTTTTTTAGAAGATTTTTTTTAAATGAATGTAGTTTTTGTTGTTGTTTTCTATTGGGTTTCATTCGGTATCTGTGTGAGAGAGTGGGCATGTGTATGTATGTGAGTTTTAGCGTATATAAATTTATAAATGATTGATTGATGTGTACGTTTGTTCATTTCATTAGTTTTCTATGTACATACAATGATGTTTTATATAAAATTGTTATATGACTTATTTATATTTATGTATATACAATATTTTTTATATGTATTCTAATAATGAATGAGTTTAAATGTATTAGTTGGCATGTATTTGTTTAATTCAATTTGGTTTTTCATGAAATGAAATGTGGGATTTTTAAAAATTTTCCATTTAGTCAGTCTTTATGATTGTGAGCTCTTGAATTCGAAAAAAAAATCTAATCTCCATTTTTCTCTATCAGCTCTACTTTTCGAGATATACGGTTATATCTAAAATTAAGGCACTTTCACTACACATATTAGAATAACTTGAAAACGGTTGACCATTTTCAGTTAAAAACAAGTAAGAGTGCTATATTCGGCTGTGCCGAATCTTATATACACTTCACCATTGTGCGAGCAGAATACAGAGCAACTTAATAGTTTTTACATATACATACATATTTACAATACTTAAAACTTCATTATAAATGAAATTTAAAAAGCGAAAACTGGTAAATATTTTTTTAAAATTGTTTTGGAACATAACAATATTAAAAAAATATTCTTTTTAAAAAACCAAGATTCGAACCAGGGAACTCACAGTTTCTAACTTAACACACCCCCTACCATGAAGGAACGCTGTTTAAATATCATTAAAATGAAATATAGACCGTTTACTGTTTACAACTCAACACAGTTTTTTGTTTGTTTTCTTTTTGTAAAGGCACTTTTGTCATTTTTTATCTCTTTTGGCGAGTTTTTAAGTAGCAAAAAAACACAAAAATTCCTAGTTTCTATTTGTTAAAATTATTTCGTTAAATAGATGAAATAATAAACGAAAATCATATTGGGCATTATGCTAGTATATGTAAACAAATGCGAAGGGGGGGAGAGATGAGACGACAACCGGATTTCAACTTCGCTTTTCATAAGGACCCAGAATATATATACTTTATAGGGTGCAGGACCTTCGGTGAAGGGTATAAAAAACAAACTTAATTACAAAAAAGAGTAATTTTTGGGATTTCAGTATATTGGTCATAACTCTGCTATTTATTAACCGATTTGACAGATTTATATACCGACGTGTTAAAGAAGAAATTTGCCATTTATTTTGGTTGTAAGACTTGGACTCGGGAAGATCTATGGTTCCCGAAAATGGGTATTTTCCAAAAAAAAATTAATATTTTGGTCATAACTTTTTCGTATCTGAACCGATTTTCCCGAGTTTTTCAGAAAATATTTTTTATTAATTAAATTTCCGATCTTTTGATATATAAGGCGTAACCATAGGTCATATAACAGTCAAAAAATTCAGGTTTTTATACAATTTTTAATACTTTTTGTATGGAAGGTACCACGCCCACTTCTCCAATCCCGCCCACATTTTGTGGAATGGTGTATATTTAAACCCTTAATGTTTGTACCAAATTTGAAAACTTTGGCTGATGCCGTTCTCCAGATATACAGAAAAAAGTAATAAAAATACAACAACCACAAGGGATTTTTTGTTGTTGTTGGACCAATCTAGCTGAATTTCAATAGCAAGAAATGGTGGACTATATGTGACATAAATGTAAAACAACCTAGCCGCTATCATGTCTGGAGTCTCCGGAAAACACATATCAAACGTAAGACGGACAGACGGACAGACGGACGGACAGACGGACGGATATCGTTAAATCCACTTCTCTCCTCATAAGGACCCAAAATATATATACTTTACAGGGCCTAAGATCAATATTGTAGAAATTACAAACGGAATGACAAACTTATATACTATACCCTTTTCCACCTGTGGTGAAGGGTATAAAAATCCGAAACTCGGCAACAGTACTATCTTTTAGCCGTGCTTACATTGTTTTTTAATTTTCCCTGTAGTTCCAGAGATATCGTTAAATTTATAGAAGGGAAAATTTAAAAAAAAAAAAACAAATTTTTTGTTCTTTAAAACTTCAAAAAAAATTAAAATGCGACAAAAATCAAAATTTTGGTCTAAAAACATTTATGTGCTGTTTTAATAACGCGACTGCAAAAGTGACAATTTGTTTTAAATGTTAGTTAAACGAGTCACTTTTGTGCTCGCGTTCTAAAAACAGGCAGTTAGCTTAACACAATTTCGAATGAAATGAGTTATATTTCATTGTAATTGGTGCACAGCTTTTGATTTTATTCAGAATTTACTGCGAAAACTGAAAATCGATTTCCATACAAAAAGAAAAAAACGTTCATGACACACACATATTTAAAATGTTATTTTTGTATGAAAAACGATATTTATTGACTTAAATATTATTTACTTGTGTTGTGGTAAATTTGAATGTTAATTTTTCTAACAGTTTTACAGTTATAAAGAAATTCTTCTTATAAAATGTTGTTTTATTAGCATTTAAAAAAAAGACTACCAAAATATTTAAACTTACAATAAAAAAAGTGATATAACGTCACGTAAAACAATACAACAACAGCCACGGTTAAAATTTAAAAATATAATTTTAAAAAAATGTTATCAACCACTTCTGCAAATAACAGAGCCAATGTTGCCAGATAAGGAGATTTATATTCAAATTTGAGATTTCAACATTTAATTTGGGACAGATTTTCGTAGGCACATATTTTAAGGTTTTTTATTTAAAATTTTGGAATATAACACTTTATTTATGTTTATTATGACCAAAAATTAAATTTTCTAATGTCTTTCATTCCCGTGGAATTTCAAAATTTTTTTTAAAGAAGTTTGTTGAAAAAGTTTTTCCTTTCAGTTTTTGTAAATTTCAGTGAACGAAGATGTTGTAGTCAGAAGGAAATTTACTTACGGAGATCGAGTCAGAAAGAATTTGGTTATTTTCTTAATAGAATCAAATTTCTATCTCATTTAATTAATTTATCACAAACTTTGGCTTAATAATATTTTTGGGTACTTTTTTCCTTGTCCCCAAAATATTAAAAAAAATCCCCAAAATTCCCCTTATTAAAAAAAAATGACCTTAAAATATTAAAATTTTATTATTGATTTTTTTCCTGACCAAATTTAAAATTTTTTTAAAAATAGTAAGAAAAATTTTAGTAAGAAATCCCAAAAAATACCCGTATAAAAATTTTTAGTAAAGAATTTTTTTTTTTTATTTTGTTTGTAGCGACTGGTTTCGGTATGTTTGCTTAAATCCTTTTTATGCGATTCCAGTGACGAATTACAAGCAGAACAATATGCTGTTTTTAAAGACGAATGAGTCAATTTATAAGAATTTGGAGCTTGTTCAATCGGTTTTAGCCATCCTTAAAATAAACAATAAAATACATATTTCCAAAAATTTATTATATTGTCTTTCCATGTTGACTTATTTTTGAAAATTGTGTTTAAAAAATCAAAAAATGTATGTGTTTTCAACGGTTTTAGATTCTTTTTTTAAAAAATAATAACACTTATCAAAAATATTAATCTTAATAAGGACCCTTTACACCGTATAAGGACCCTTTACAGCGTTTAAGTTGTTGATAAGAGTAAGATTAAAGTTTTGCTAATTTTTTTTTTTTTTTTGTTTATATACGAAACAAAGAAAAATAAGCGTAAATAATAAAAGAAGAGAAAATATATTAAAATTCTAAAATCCCCAAAAAATTGCCGATTATTTTTATTAAATCCCCAAAAAAATCCCAAATCCCCAAGTCTGGCAGCCCTGCATTTTGTCATTCCAAAAATATTATGGCACCCAAAGTATATATTTAAGGGTGTTTTTAAGACCTATAGAACTTCCGATAGGGATAACTGTAAATCTAGCTGTCATACAAATGAAGTGTGTTTGACTTCTATTTCAGCATACTTTGGGAAATTACCATCTGAAACTTACACCAGAACAACATTTACAAATCATAAATCGTAAATCGTAAACGACCATCGTATGCGCCGCAAATTCGGCGGATGGACTAAAGTACAAATTGATATTGATTTTGAACTTCCATTCAAAATTGTATATTCCGATGAAGCCCATTTGTGGTTGAATGGGTATGTAAATAAGCAGAATTGTCGCTTTTGGAGTGCGGAGAATCCACAAGCTTTTGTCGAAACACCATTACATCCACATAAAATTACTATTTGGTGCGCTTTATTCGCTGGCGGAGGCATTGGCTCATATGTCTTCAAAAACAATGATGGTCAGAATGTTACTGTCAATGGTGAAATTAGTGAAATTCATTAATTTTGCTGATATGTGGTTCCAACAGGATTCAGCCACATGCCACACAGCGGGCGCTACCATTGATTTACTCAAATAAACTTTTGATGAAAAAAGATATTTCACGTAAGGGCCCAATTTATTGGCCACCAAGATCGTGTGATTTTACCCAATTGGATTATTTTCTTTGCTGTTATGTTAAGTCACTTGTCTACGTCGATAAGCCACAAACAATTTAACACCTAAAACTCAACATTCAAAGAGTTATTGTCGAAATACGGCCGCAAATGCTGCGAAAAATTGTTGAAAATTGGTGTTCCAAATTGCGCCAGCTGTGGCGGCCACATGGCAGAAATCATATTTAAGCATTAATTTCATAAAGTTTTCCTTCCAATAAAGCCCATTTCATTGATATTAAAAATATATTTCCTTGTTTTATTATGATTTAAGCTTGTGTTACTCTATAAAAAAAAACACCCTTTACAAAAAACTTATAGGATTATTTCAGGCTAAACGGTATGCAAACAGCCAGCATCGTCCTTTTTGAAGAGAGTACAACTCTCATGATAGATGCGTTTTACATGTCGAAGCCGTCATCGGCACATTTTGCGTTAAATCCGAAACTGGTATCAACATTACCTGGAATGACGAACGCTGCAGGCAAATGATTTGTATTTTTTATATCATTGCAAATCATTTGGAGGAGAAATGGCTCCAACAAGACGCTGCAACATGCCAAACAGCGCATGAAACCATCACTTTGTTGAGCTAAACGTTTGATGACCGAATTATCTCAAGACATGAGCCTGTGAATTGGCCGCCTCATTCGTGTAATTTGAAACCTCTAGACTATTTTTTGTGGGGCTACGTCAAATCTCTGGTCCATACAGATAAACCAGCAACGATTGTTCGTTTAGAAGCCAATTCTCAAAAAACTGATGCAAAATTGGACCGACAGGATGGCTCGTGGAAGCCAGAAACCAGGAATTATTTTTAAAGATTAAATGCTATGAAATGAGCTACAAAAGCTAAAATGTTGGTCATTCCATTGAATTTGTTCTATATTATTTAAATAAAAAAGTCTATGCCTTTTAAAAGAGCAGCCCTTTTACGTATTCTGGATCCTTTTAAATTCTAAAAGTCTATTTTGCATTAAAATAGGCCGAAAAAGTTTATTTTTCACATCAGTCAAATGTCCTTTTCAAATAAGGCTTGCTTCATAAACGATCAGCAAATTTCATTACAAAAGTAATTTTCAACTCAGATATTTTCTGTATCCATGACTTATATATATATAGTTAAAATTAAACATGGGCAAAATCTGTCTAATAGATAATTTAGTCCCCGCACTAATGTCCGGTTTTTCCCGCAATGATATTTCTTTGAAGTGAAGTATTGTGAAGTTATGTTTTAATTTTTTAATATCAAAGTCCAAAAATTATTTTTTTTTTTTCAATTAAACCATTAATCAAAAATAAAATCAGTTTCAATTAAAAATTTAGTCAATCAATACGTAACAGTTTAAGCCGAACTTAAATGATTTTCAGGAAGGGGATTTATATTTAAGCAATGGTAAGTTATTAACCAATCATCCCAAAATTCTGCAGAGTGATTGATTTCTGGTAATAAATATGGGACCTAAGGTAAATTATGGACCGTATATTACAAAATTGCATAACATTTTTTCTGGCCATATGAAACTTAATTTTAAAAAATTTTACCACAATACGATTTGAGGCGTATTTAATTTATTTACCAGAGTTGGCTTTATACTGCGGCTATAGTAAATTATGGACCGATCATCACGAAATTTATTAGTGTTATTTCCAGTCCTATTAAACTGTGAAGTATTAAATTTTATTCTGATACCATTATAAATTATAAATTTTAGGTGTACTAAACTCTTTTCTGGGAGTTGGATTTATTTCGGGCCTAGGATAAATTATGGACCGATCTTCATCTTCACGAAATTTCACAGTATGATTTCCAGTCGATTAAAACGAACTTTTTCAAAATCTTATATCATTCCGTGCATTGTTCCACCATTTATGTTAGTTTTTTTAACAAAATTTAAAATTTTATAGGGTGGTGTTTCCAAATTTTTATTCATAGCTCTGATTATGCTGAACCGATTTTGCTGGATTTCAATCCCAAACTGCTTAGGATATCTACACAATTTGACACCAAGTTTGTTAATTTCTTTTGAGTTTTTCGAAAGTGAGCGTGTTTTCAACAGACGGTCAGCAGGACCGCCTGAATATATATACTTGATACTTGATACCCTTGATACCCTCTTTACAACTAATTGTGGTGGTAGGTATAAAAATAATTTGTCTGCAATTTTCGAAAAATAATAGAAGTTCGAAAAATCTTTTTTGAAATTTCTAAGAACTTTTTAATAGTCGAGTTCACACCAACTCGGTGGTTGCAAAATTTGTTTAATTTAAAAAAAAAAAACAAATGTATTTAAAATTTACCAATTTACAAAAAAGCAGTTACCAAGTGCAGTGTAATTTTCAAATTATTTAAAATTTAGAAAAACTGTACTAAAAAATTTGTTTAAAAAAAGTACCATAATTAAGACATTTGACATAAACTTTTAGACTTGATATTGTATACAATTTCACTAGCCGACCCATTCAACACTTCACCTTGGACTATTTCGGTGTTAATCGAATATTTTTTTGCAAAATGTGGCCACAAAGCACCCGTAATTTTAGAAATACCTTAAAAATACCACAGGAATTTTTTTCATAAGTCTTATTTGTCAAATTTTATTTTATTTCTAATATTTCACACAACATTTATTTAGCAACCAAAAAAAAGATTTATATAGCAAACAAATGAAACAAAGTGTTTTTGTTTATTTGTTAAAAATCATACAAAAATTTTTAAAATACGACATTTAAAAATATAAAAAAAATGCAAAAACAACGTCGATGATTTTTGAACAAGATTGTTTTATTTAAAACAAATTTGAATAATTTAAAATAAAGTGATATATTGTTTTTAATTGTATTACTATTGGAAAGAAGCAATAAAGCGCTATTTTGTATTTTTAATTGAAAAAAAAATATTTTAAAAATTTTTTTTAGAATTTTGTTATTTGGGGAACCACATCAAATGTAATTTTAGAAAATTTTTAAAAATTCGCTTGAAAATTTCATATAAATATAGTTTGTTGCAAAAAGTCTTTAGCATTTTATTACAAATCAAAAAGTACAAATTAAAAAGTCCCAGCAAAAAATTCCATTAAAAAAAATTTCAAGTATCATCGGTGAATTGAAGTTGCTACAGGGTGATTATCCGCAGCTTTTTGTGGTATGAACTAATGATTTAGACGTAGAGAATACGTGTTTTCAATAAGATGCTGCCACTTGCCACACAGCAAGAGAAACAATGGATCTTTTGAAAAAAAAAAGTTCAGAAATCGCAGTATTTCTCGTAGAGGAGGAGTGAATTAGAACAAGATCGTGCGATTTGACTCCTTTACACAATTTTTTGTAGGGGTTTTTTAAATCGAAATTTTACAGCAAAAATCCCACAATCCCACCATTGACAACAGTTTATTAAAAAAATTTATTGAGAATTTTGGTAAAAGATGAGGAGCATGCCAAGCCAGTAGGGGTGTCATTTGACCGGCATAGTTTTTCATTTTTAATCGGAAACTCTTTGTCATAAACTAAAATAAAAAATATTTTTAATATCTCAAAACACAATCTTTTTTTATTAAAATTTAAATAATACCCCAATTTTTGGACACCCTTTACTTAAAGACGACTCACAGAAGAAGTCCTCACAATTCCGAAGGAACTTTCAAAAAATTCCAAGAATTAGATGGGAAAGCCAGACAAAAATTTTCGTTAACAAAAAATTTAAGAACATAATATAGAGAGGCTGGTGTGAAGTTAATTATTACACTTTCACCCAAAGACCAATGAGGCTCATTGTGATGCCTTTAGAATACACGAAAAGATGCTGCAGAGGAAAAAGTTGGACTAGACAAGAACTATTTTTAAATAAAACATAATAATCCTTTAGAAGCCTACGCTAGAGCTTCATGCCCATTACGAAATCCGTGGTATTATTCAACTCAGCTGTGAACCTACTACCCAGCCATCTCAGTCTTATGTTCTATAAACCAGGATAGTGACACGGGATGTGCTCATCTGTCTCTACCTCATCTGTGTCCTCACACATCCTACACAACTCCGACGTACGAGATCCCAGTATCACTGTCATTCTGCCTGCCAGGCATTGGCCTGGGACAATAAAGAATATACACAAAAATCAAAATCTTAATTTTGATCTTTATTAAAATTTTCCCACCTTTTCAAATAAATTATTTTCGATGATTTAAAAAAAAATAAAACATGAACAGTTCATTTTCATTTTTAAATTTTATAATATATTTAAATCCATTTTTCAAATAAATTTCGCATTAAAAAAATTATTTATCAGACTCGCAAAAATGTCAAAATTTTTTACATTAAAAAATTGGCACGTCCTGAATATTTTTCATAAAAATACCAAAAAAAAATTCAAAATTTATAAATGACAAGAAAAACCCCAAATGAAAAATATTATGAATAAATTTGTATCAAAAAAAATCATCATGAAGACATCAAACATACATACACACAAAATTATTTATAATAAATTTCAGTTTCTAATAAAATATAAAATAAATATTGTAAAAACAACAATATTTTAGCAAAAAAAAAAAAAAAAAAAAAAAATATTTATATTTCATCTCAATCTATTGTGTGCTAAAAATTTGTTGTATTTTTCTTAAACAAATAAAAATATTTTGTGGCGTAGAATAAAAATATTTTTATTCTTTCATAAATATTTATAAATATTTTCATTTATGTACAGAAATGTGTGCGTATCTGTAATAAATGTTTTAAATTTTCGCTTATGATTATTTTCGTTGTTAATAAATAAACAGAATTTTATCTATCCATCTCGCTATTAGTTGATGTATGTATCTTTTTAAGGAGGCACGGACACATGCGTTCGCATTTAGTACTAAAGGAATGAATTCAATATAGAATAATTTCGAACAATAATCTGAATGTGTTCGTTAGGACTAGGGATGTGCGATTAATCGATTAGTGAAAATCAATTAATTAAATCTGTGGTATTTTGACAAGACATCTTAAGTCAAATTAAAAAAAAGTTAAAAAAAATGTTGTTAATCATACAAATTTTCATTAAAAAAATATTTTTATTTACGTTTTTTAAATCTTTGTATTAAAAAAGAAATTTTTCTTAAATTTTGGTTTATTTTATTATTATCTTAAGCAATATCCTAAAGCATACTTTTTTGGTATGTCTTTAAAGGAGTGTTTATTTTAGGTCATTTTTACAAAAAAAGGGCATATCTAAAATGGCAAAAAATGGTCTCGCCTATATTTTCTGAGCATATTTGCTACATAATACTTTAAATAATTAGCCTTAGCTTGTTCACAATAATAAATAAGAAAAAAACTGTTACAATCTCATAGCGAAAAATACAAAAATACAATAACTTCTTTAAATAAAAAAGAGTAGTTTCAGGGTTTTGGTCATAACTCCGCCACTTTTTAAGCGATTTGACAGAATAACATACCGACGTCTTAAGGAAGAAATCTACAATTTACTTTTGTTATAAAAGTTGGACTCAGGAAGACTTATGAGTCCCGAAAATAAGTTTTTTAAATAATTTATATTTTGGTCAAAATTTTTTGTATTTGAACAGATTTTTCGAGGTTTTCAGAAAATATGTTCTACTAAACATTTCCGAACTTTTGATATAAAAAAACGTATCCATAGGCACTATTACAGCTCTAAAATTTTACTTTTCGAGTTCGAGTCTATTCTCTCGTTTTAAAATTCGTGTTGGCGAGTTTAATAGATGCGTTTAATACAACTGTCACAGCTAGGAATTTTATCCGGGCCATCACTGTAAAAGAACTTCAGTTTTTTTAGATTATTTGTAATCGTATATACGTCAAGAAGCAATAGAGATATTTCATGGTTTCCCACCAGGGGAAATGGATGACTGCGTTATCATATGTTGAATTCGAGTCGGTGTTTGAGAAAAATTCTGCAAACATGTTACTTATAACTGTATCATTACTAGACTCAATTTGTCGAGAAGTCGTTGAAGTAGGATAACCAACGGTTTTTTCTTCGAGTTTATAAATTTATAGAACGGCTTGGGATTACGTTTTTAACTAAATTTAATTTTATTTAAATAACAATTATAAAAAATGTTGTTAAGACTGGCATGTTCAGCCCTGTACCCATGTTCTGTAACTTTAGTGAGAACTTCTCGCATCGAAAAGATGTGAAACAAAATATTCCATCGTTTCTCGAAAAGTGAGAAAAAAGTGTGTCTGTAACTTATGTCGAAAACTATCAAAAGAAATTACGTCGTTACGTTATAAAAGTCATAACATTGCACTCGAAGCCGATGTGACATTGCAGACGTTGAGGACGCCAGTCACACATATAGTTAACGGCGACCAAAATTTACTAAAATTGAAAAATTTTCAACGACGGCGGCGAAAATACAACCGTCGGCCATGCCAAATAATGTAAAGTGCGACTTTAATGTTTGTTGTTTGTAAACGAGCTTTGAAAAAATTCGTATATTTTATAAAAATGGTAAAAGAAAATAATTAAACAATAAAAAAAGGGCCAAGAACATAATTTTATTATTATTATTCTTTGCAATTTGCATTTTTAGTTGTTTTTTAGTGTTAAAATTTTTTTCTCGCCCCATTTTTATTCGTGAGTTTTTTGACAGTCCAAAGCGGGAACTTTTCTCACCAAAATGTTACAGACACACTTTTTCTGTAAATTGGCGAGTAATTTCCTTGCGTGACAGCTTGTACTCGCCAAAAAAAGTTACAGACACAGTTAAGTGAGAAAAACAGCTGTTTGTTTCAATATACGGCATTTTTGTTCTATTTCACTCATTTCAATCGAAAAGTTTCTCGACACGAGAGTTACAGAACATGGGCACTGCTAACGGAATATCTTAGATAGTCTACAGATGATCCAGATCGCTTGAATACTTTATAACATTTATTTTCCCTATTATTTGCTCGAGAAAGCTGCACGTTATTTCCGGGCGGTCCCAGTAATACTTTAGATGGAACACTTTTGGAATACACACACACACACGTCCATAAAAGAACACAGTCTGTTGTAAAACACAGCAAATATACGATACATGGAATCACTTGGGTTTAAAAATATGCCAAGATGTTACCCCAGTCTGTATTACTTATAAGATCATTTAACATGTAGTAGTTAGCTACTAACAGTTGATGATACAGTACAATCCGAATGAATATTTACAATTACTTCAAAAGACGAATGATATCGATCTTCCGGAAGAGCAAGGCTCAGTTAGCCGGGAGTAACAGTTACTTAACCTTACCGTAAAGTAGTAAGACCAATCGAGTTCTTACAGATTGAGACGTAACATCTTACTGCTAACTATATTCTTTCTCATTGCTTTACACACAACAAAATAAGCCAGCTGGTTTGCAACGTTACTGTTACTCTCGGCTAACTGAGCCTTAAATATGCAAAATTAAACAATCTGGAAGTAGTTCCTTTAAAACACTGTCTTAATAAAAAAAACATTGTTTTCTTAAATAAATTTATTACATTTGAAGCGTAGCGCCACGACAAATGAACAATCAAACAAAATGACTAAAAGACAGTTTGTCCGTCATTTGTGTAGTAAAAGCTTTCATTATATACGTTCTAAACACACACACATACATTCAATTGCTATACATATGTGATGCATGTATTCGTATAAATCGATGTAAGTTGTTGAACTGTATTTTTATTGCATTGTTTTTGTTTCCATTTCGTACAGTACATTTTAATAGTTTTATTTATTTGTATATCAGTTTTGTCTATAATTTAAAAATTCTGCATTTAAAATGCACCAAAAATTATTACAGCAACACAATGTCAGTGTATTCCCACCAAACAATTTTCGGAGCGCTCCTAAATATGACTCTTAAAAGATTTCTTTTCTTGAGGGTTTTATGATTACCCTCCTAATTTATGAGCAATTCTGATTGATTTCGGAGCCTGTAGAATTCAGGACTCCGAAAAGATTCATTTTAATGAGCAATTTAGGAGCACACTCCTAGAAAACTCTTATCTGAGGGCTAACGGTAGTTTGTTTTCTTTTTCTTGATAATTACAGTATTTTGCGCTTGTCTGTCATTATTATGATCATTTTGCGCTGTTCGGTTGTGGTTTTGATAAATTTCTTTGAGAAATTGTGCAAAAAGCCTTTGAAGCCTTTGTAAAAAGAAAATAAGGTGGTTTTGTCCGTTGAAATTTGTTTAAAATGATTATTTTTTCCATGCACAAAACATATATAAATAAAGCTTTTCCATTAAAAGCTAAAAAGGACAAATTTACATATAAAATGAATACCCTAATTTCAAGAAAAAGAAACACTCCTAAATCACTCTTTTATGACTCTTTTAAGAGGTTGATATGGTTGATTTGTGAGCAAAAAGGCCCACAATTTTCCATACAAATCGTTAAATTTAGGAGTCCTAAAACGCGCATATTCAGAACAAAAATTTTTGACGGTTTCATTGGAAAACACGCTCATATCTGAGGGTTTTAGGAGCTTTTTTCTGTGCGTTTTGCTCATAAAAAGGAGTCCTAAAAGACTCTTTTAGGACTCATATTGTTTACTGGGTTACAACGGCACAGTCATTTTGGCCGTCAGCGAACATTTCGCTGCGACCAAAGTTCTCAAGAAACAAAACATACAATTTAGACAAGAATCCAACACAACAACAATAAAAATTTTCGCACAAAATGTTTATGTTTTATAGTTGTTGTTGTTGTTGCCGTTATTATTATTATTTTCATCCTCTTACTTCTTTCTACTAGTTGATGCCACTAAAGTGACTTATTGTTTGTGACAGTGGCAGTGACTAGATGTGTTTAGTTTTTGGATTTCAGTAGTGGAAGCATGTGGCAAACAAACTTTTGTGTGGCACTAACAACAATGTATCGATGTTTGAGTATATGCGTTTGTGTATCTATGTGTAAACTGTCATATGAATCTACATGTGTTGCACGTGTTAGTGTATGTTTAATATTGTTTGTTTTTTATAGACCGAATACAGAACGAAAAAAAAACAATCCAACGAAATTAAAACGAAATGAAATCGAAAAGTGTGACTCTACTATTAAGATCTCAATATATTTTGATATACATACATGTATGTATGTTTGTATGTATGTATGTACCTACATATGCACATACATATAAAATTTTTTTGCATTTTTTTATATTTTTCTAGCCGAGAAAACGTTTGTATGTATAAGACGAGTTATGCTTCAATTCCACATGGACATAGTCAGTATCAAACGAAGAAATGCATCCCAGAGTTGAGAAACTTAATGAACAGACAATCTTTTAAAAAAAAATTGGTCAAAATTGTTACTCCAAAACTCGCAGTAGAAAGTTTGGCAAAATTCTCTTTTAGCACCTCTTCTAGGACGTCCTCAAAACGTCTAACTAAATTCCTTATCATTAAGGCTATGGGAGCTGATCTTGAATAAAAGTAAGGTTTTATTGGCCCACCCACAACATATCTCAAATAACACAATTTTGAAACTGTAGTAATTACAAATTAAAAAACCAAAAAAAAAATTAAAAAACCAAAAAAAACATTTACTCGTTTTTATAAAACTTTACATAAGAAAATAATTATGTATTTTCAAAATAATCGCCAAGTCGAAATGCGTTTTATGTATTTTCAAAAACATCGCCAAACGTACATTTGTATTGCAAAGCACTTTTTTAAGGGTCCACGGTTGGCTACCCAGTAAAAAATGTTTAGGTTTCTGGAAAGACGAAGACTACATAAGCGCTTATATATGCCCTGGCTATTACACACTACTATTTTTTTTTTTTTTTAATTCCCTAAGCTTTGGAATTAAAAAAAAGCGTTATGAAAATCATGCCTCTAGTTAGCAGGCTTGTAAGGGGGTATTGTGCTTCTCTTCCTTACAAAACTGCTTACCAGTAAGCACCATTTTTTACTGGGTAGAAAACGCTTCATCTGGCAACCCCTTTGATGTCTGACACAAATTCTGTATAATAAAAAGAGTAAAGAAAGTACAGGTGCTCAAGCCCGACCGTATGATACCCTGCAGCACAATATCTTAAAACAAATTTTCGGGATTGTACTCTATTTTAGAGCCATGAGCAATCATGGACCCGCCAGAACAAAATTATGCTCTGGGGTTAAGATTTGTGTAAAACTACTGTGTGCAAATTGCAATTACACTTGTTGAAAAAACTGACAAGCGGTACACCCGGCGGATTAACCTAATTCGAGTACGCTGAATCCAGTGGTGCTAACCGTTTTTTTTTAAGGTTTTTTTGTTATCGAGATATACCGTTATTTCGAAAATTTAGGAGGTTGCACAACTCAATAACGGCTTAGTTTTTTCAAAAAAATGTATTATATTCTTCAAATATATTGAAGAAAAATTCCCAAAACGGCCTAGAAATCGTCCGTTAAGGGTTTAAATGTATGACCGACCCCGACTAGTTTTTGTCCCATCCATTAGGAGGGCTTCCATACAAATATGGCGGTTTAATAGAATTCTTAAATTTGGCCACTGCAGCGACTAGGATGGCCCTAGACGGTTCAAATGTATGACCAGCCCCGCTATCTCCATTCCTTAAGGGAGCTGCTATACAAAATTATCAATAAAGACTAGAAATTAATTGAAAGACTGCCTAGACGTCGTCCGTATTAGGATCAAATGTATAGCCTAAGCATTTTCTCAAACATACTTGCCCTTTATCTTTTTTATGAAATTCTTAAATTAAATTAATTAAATTAACGAAATTTTCATATCTTGTGAATAAAAGCAAAAGTAGTAGACCGATTTAAATCATTTATGGCTTGTTTTGTTTGCAAATTTTTACTGTTTACTGAAAAAAATTTCAGTAAGCAAAAAATTTCTGAAACAGTTTTCATAACTCGATAGAGTAAGAAAAACAAAACGTGTAACTTTACGGGAGCAGAATCAAAAACGGGATTATTAAGGGTTCATTAAAGGGGCTACATCTAGTCCTAAGTTGCCACAACTGTTGTTGTGGGTTCATCAAAAAAAAAAAAAATACTTCCTTACAAAACAATGCTTTCTTACACTTTTTTTTTAATATTCATGTAAAATTTTAATGCACAACACTTGTTGGGCACCCAATGAATTATTACATTTCCTGCCTCTGCACTAAATGATTCGCGTCATCATAAATTAATTAAATTAACAGCCACACACCACATTACAAACATTTAACAAATATTCTATTTGAGTTTTCATGCTCTTAAATGTATTTAAGCGAACATAAAAATACAAGTCGTACACCCGACTATCGCCGTTTTAGTTAATTTATGATTTCTTCACTTTAAAAGAAAAAAAATAAAACAGAATAATAAAAAAAATTTATATCTTTTTAATTATATCTGCTTTTTATCGAAATGCATCAAAATTAAGAGAGAGAGAAAAAAAAACTAGGCGAATAACTTTTTTTTTACAAATAATGTCAATTTTTTTCTAAATATTTCATGCACTATCACTTTTTTAACAATAAATTCTGTGCGTATCTGCAATAATGCCAGGCCTTTTAGGCCATCACACATTCATTTCCCTCTCAGTTTGCAGCAGCAGTTTGTAGTTCAATGTCTATATTTTTTCAGCATTTTTCGTTTCCAACAACTACATTGGACTGACAATGGGGTGGTGGAGTAGGGTGGATTGGCCTGTTATTTTTTTTTTTGTCAAAATATTTTGTCGTTTGTTCGATCGATTTTTCCCTCCAGAACTATTTCATTTTTTTAGTTAATCTCTTAATTTATTTTTATGATTTTAGTCTTTTGTTTGGTTTTCGTGAGTTTTTCCGTTTGTTGACATTTTGTTACGGAAATTATAGTTGAAAACATTTGTTTATTTAGCGGAATATTAAAAACTTAAAATACAAAAAAAAATGTTTAATATAAATACATAAACATACACCTTATATATAACTAAATATGTATGTTTGTATATACATTCCTATTTGTATGGGAATGTGGAAAATGTGTAAATTTGCTGTTTTCGTATTTGTATAAATAAATGTCACATTTGACATGTTACTAATAGTTGTTATATTAATTTATAATAGTTTTCTTGGACATAATACAAGTAAGTTAATATTATTTTAACTTATTTTTAATATTAACAAAGATCTTTGAAAAAATTGTTTCTAATTTAAACATATTTTGTTTTTCAAAAAATATTTGGAAAAAATAAGTGTAAGTAAAAAAAATTTATTTTTCGCAAACAAAGTCTATAAACTATTAAAAATTTAAGCAAAAGAGCACAACAAATATAATAAAAATCAACACCGCCTGCTCTGTATACAGGAAGTTTATAAAAAAAAAACTAAAAACATTGCAAAAATATTCGGTTTAAAGACAGGCCTTCTTAAATTTTGAACACAGGTTGATTGAAAAACATTTTCAAAACATGTCGGTATAAAAATAAGCAGTACATAACCTAGAGGGAAGCCACCTGACACCAAAGTAGTCCCATGATAGGTATTTGGTGAATGAGACCGGTTCTAGTTCTAACATTTCCTAAAACTAAATTGAAGAACCAAATTTTAGAAAATCCCAAAAAAATTTGACACACCACCAGTAAAGACTGTACTGTAATTCATTAATTTTCTACCTTTTTGTTCTTCATATATCAGTTTAATGATTGGTTCTCGTTTCACTGTTCATGAGTTCTTTCTTTTTGTACTTGTTCTATTTTCACAAATCCCAGGACCAGTCTGTTGGACTATTTGACACAAGTTACCCGCAGGGCAGATATAACCATATAATAAGCCGATTTGATTCACTTTTTATGTCAAACAAACTTTATTTGTATATTCACCTCTTTGCTTATCATTTGCGGGCAGATAAAAAGTATGTGTGACAACTCAATTGTTTAAATGAGGGCTGCTGACATTCTCACTCAGTCATCCGATTGATTCAATGAAGGAGAGGATCCTGTTCAAATCAATATAAACAGTGATGCCAACTTAGCTACTAAGGGGCTAGATTTAGCTCTTTTTTATTACTCCTGGCACGTTATTTTTCCGTTAGCTCTTTTTTAAAAAAGAGCTAATACAGGCTCTTTTCAGAAGTGATATTGGAACGTTTGACACTTCTTACATCTATCAGTAAATACTCCCGTTTTTACCCTCTTGTTTCGTCTTTGGTTCAATTAAATTTGCGTTCACATTTTTTGCTACGGCCAAAAGTATAGAAAGGTTTGGGAATCAAATCCTGTGTATGAAAAATGAATTAAACCAACAAAAGATCCTTCGAAAGCAAATACAGTTGAACTTCTATAAATCGAAACTCCATTATCCCGACAAAAAAGTTCGACTTACAGAAACTTCAAGTTAGAGAATTTTGTAATAAATGCACAAAAAAAAATTAAATTCTTTTGGTATTTATGTTATTTAATTTTATTTGGTACAAATACATATGTACATATTTAAATATTTCATTTAATGGAATATTGTGTGACTTGTTACATGCAAAAATGCTAAAAATGAATGTCATATTTTAAATGCTAATTAAAGGGTTTTTTTTTAAGCTAGATAGAACTTTAAATTGTAAAAAGTAACACAAAAAATTAAATTTTGATGAAATATTTTTTTTTATCGTTTCAGTATACTCTGACAAATCATCATGAATAGACTCACGCTTGAACAACGCTACGAAATTATCCAAATTTACTTTGAAAATCAGTCGTCGATTCGCGCAACTTATAGACGCAAAATTGTGTTCAGCGATGAGGCGCATTTTTGGCTTAACGGGTTTGTTAATAAGCAAAATTGCCGCATATGGAGCGAGACCAATCCACAAGAGACCCTACAGACTCCATTACATCCAGAAAAATGCACCGTTTGGTGCGGTTTTCACGCTGGTGGCATCATCGGACCTTATTTCTTTAAAAATGAGGTCGGAGCTCGCGTTACGGTCAATGGAGATCGTTACCGCACCATGATCAAGGATTTTTTGTTTGAAAATATGGATGACATTGATCCGGAGGAGATGTGGTTGCTACGTGCCATACGGCGAACGCAACCATCAACTTATTGAAATCAAAATTTGGCGATAAGTTGATTTCGAGAAATGGACCTGTCAATTGGCCTCCAAGGTCGTGCGATTTGACACCTCTCGATTATTTCCTGTGGGGCTACGTGAAGTCACTGGTTTATGCTGATAAACCAGCAACAATTGACGCCTTGGAGGCCAGCATTGTTCGTGTTATTCGTGACATACGGCCAGCAGTGCTCGAAAAAGTGGCCCAAAATTGGACGTCCAGAATGTGCTTCGTCAAGAACAGCCGCGGTGCCCATATGCCCGAAATCATTTTCAAGTGTTAATGTCACGTATTGATCTTTCGAATAAAAAAAAAATGTTGATTACAATTTAATTTTTTGTGTTATTTTTTACAATTTCAAGTTCTATCGGGCTTAAAAAAACACCCTTTAGTTTTAAATAAAACAAAAATTTTAAATGACAAAAAGTTATAGAAACAAAATCATGTGAATTGGCCTGACCACCGCTATTGCCAAGAGATTCCCTTCGACTTAAAAAATTTTCGACTTACAGAATTTCGACTTATAGAAGTTCAACTGTATTACAATTCAATAATTATTGATTATAATAATAAAAGCTAAACATGTTCATTAAGTACGCCATTCGGAGACTCAAAAACATTAGAAATGTATGGCGCCATTTAACGAAGTTGTACTATCCCAACCAGATATATCATTTTCGCCAGATGTTCCGACAGAACCGCAAATTGCACACGTTTTTAGCAATGAAAATAACCTTTGCGAAGTAAGCGTGTTTTTAAAAATAAATTCAATTGAAACACATAAAAAGTTAAAATTTTATATAAAAAATTAACACTTTTTGAAAATGACTTTTCATATTTTTAATTATCTTTATTAAAATGTTACATATTGTAATGTAAATATTTGCATAAAATTTTTAACTAGTCATTTTATTAAACATTAATATGTTTATTAATTTTTTTTAATATAAATGAGTTTGAAGTAAAAAAATTAATATTAATGCATTTAAAGCAGAACAATCTTTAATTTTTAAATTTATCACTTTTTAGCTCTTTTTGACTGCTAGGTCGGCGCGTTTTGCCATTAAATAGTTGGCATCTCTGAATATAAAAGAGACAAGTTTTGTCCCGAAGTTTTTCGAGTCTTAGATCTCCGAATTACGGGCGATGACAGAGAAGACATTTCGTTGAATCTGGCTGGCAGTGGTAGCTATCTCCATTTTTTATATTTAAATTTGCTAAAAAACCTATCTCTTAATAAATGTTTACATTGGTAATACAATGTTTTGCTTTTTAATACAAACCAATTAGAAGAAGACATAAAGCAAGTCTAAGCCAAATCCACTCTTAGGTTTATTCTTTAGTTATTTATTTAGAAATAACTGCCTGTTTTTAGAAAATGAAAACAAAATTTCGAGTGAGATATTTAAATAAAACAACAATATAAAACGAAAATTTGTTTTTGTTTTCGATATATTATTTCTCACATGAAATTTTTTTTTCATTTTCTAAAAACAGGCAGTATGTAAATCTAATACAAACATTGGTTTTATTTGATATAATCAACTCCATTTTACATAATTGGATATTAATAAAAATTAGGGTTTTCATCGTTTTTTTATTGGGTATTTTTAATTCCGGTTTAGTACTTTAATAATATTCAAAAACAATATGTAATTTTAAAGTGCGCAATTTTTCGGATCAAATCAGCAAATCTCCAATGGATGCAGCTTTCTTTGTTACAATCCGCACTTTTTGACTTAACCCTTTAGCTTGATTTTAAGTAAAAGCTTTTTTGTTATTGCCAAATTCACACAATACAAGAATTCAACAAATGGTTTATATCCATAATAAATATTGAAAAAAATATTATTATATTGGTCAAAACGGCATACAATACTTTGATGTAGAACAAAATTGTGCAAAAATAGAAGGAGTTGACCCAGACTAACAATATTTTGCATGATAAGATATATATGATAATAATAAACAAAACTTCAAGTTTTAAAAAAATTCCGTCAAAGGATTCACGTGCCTCCCATATATCTTTTTTTTAAAAATTTAATTCGTCAACACTTTTTATGTTGAAATGTTGAAAATTACCAAATCTTTCTAAACATAATGTTAAAATTTATGTACTTAATTTTTTATAAATTCTAGCAAAGATTTTTTAATGATACAAACAAATTAAATATATCATAATTAAAAACGTCAATAAGTTCCTCTCGAGCGATGGACTGTATTCAGTGGTAGATTTGCACTTGGGGTTTGCTTCAAAAATAGCAACCAAAACTTGTAAAAGGAGAGAAAGATCAAAATGAAAAGTGAATGTTTCAACAAAAAGCTGGTTCTCTAAATAAAAACACTTTCCTTATTCGTTTTAACACGTTATAAAACTTGATTTATTACAACTTTTGAATTCAAATATTTCCACGATAAAAAACTTTACTTTACTCCATGGCGGTTACACAATGAATAATAAAAAAATTTGCCAGAACAACTTCATTTTCCTTAAAAATTACAACAAAAACTTAACGAAAATACATACAGATTCAAATAAGAACTTAATGTAAACTTCTTGATGACGGTGGCGCCGCGAGATGTCAAAGTTTAATCTAGTTAGACCCCAAGGCTGGAAACACCGTTGCCTTCAGTTTAGACGTAAACAATAATTAAAATGTTTCATACAAAAATATAAAAATCAAGTACAATTTGGTGTTCCGGAAAAAGCTCAAAAAATGACACTTAAACTCAAAATGTGGTAAATTTTTTTGTTTACATCAATAGTAAGGGCAACGGAGAATATATTCTTTAAAAAAATTGAAAAAACGGTGCACTCCGTTTTTTTTTAAATTTAAGGTAAATATTGACGATTTTCATATTTTTTGCAAAAACAACCTGCATTTTTGTACGGCTATATAATAATGTCTAATAAAGGTAGAGATTTTCTTGGAGTTAATTTCTTAAGAACGTAAATTTTTAAACACAGTACAAAGAAAATAGAATAATTTTATCTTACAGAAAAATATTAATAGCTTTTAATCTAAAGTACTAAATTATAAAAAATAATAAATGCGTTTTGGGCCGCTTAAAAAGTTCATATATTTCTAAGTTAGATCTAAAATGTGGCTAGTTTCTCTTTTGATACTTAATGGCGGACACTTTGTTTATTAAACGGCAGAGAAAATTAAAAAAAGAAAGTACTCACTCAGTTTTTTTAATTGTCCATCAAAATTTTTTTTTTACTTTTTTTTTAGTTACGGCAACACTTTTTTAAGATTCATCCTGAGCGTTACTTATAAATACTTTAAATAAAGTGTGGGCTCATATCAAAGAAGAATGTCTTTTTTACCAAGTACTAATTTCAAAATTGTTGTACTTCTTTAAAATAAATTTGTAATGATTTTTTTCCTAGTACATGAATTAAGTTTAATTTTTCTTGTAAAATTTTATTAAAAATTTGGACAAGTTTAGCGACCTCTAGCAGCGGCGAAACGCATTTAACTTAGAACAGGTTCTTCCTACATGTAATTTATTTAGATACGAATACAGTACAGTAATTTGTTTAAACATTGGAACACACTTGTTTCAACTTATTTTTGTATATGGAACAAAGTACTGTGCGGCAGTTTCTAAATGCCTTTTAAATCATAAAATCGATTCCACAATATCGGTATTGTCATAAAATTTATACGAGCATTTCTTTGTGCGGTGATTTTATCGTTGGAGTCAAATCTCTTTTCGCCCAGCCATTTCTTCAGGTGTGGCAACAAGGAATAGTCACTCGGGGCTTAATCCAGAGAAGATGGATTAGACAGCAATTCGTAACCTAATTCATGGATTCCTGCCATGGAATACGCAATCAGCTGCCGAAATTTTCTATTTTCTTTTAAAAATCCCGCGGTCATCTGGCTGTCATACACAAACTAAATAGCGCAGCTTAAAAAATTTGACAGGACTCAATTGAGAGCTACCTGTTGGCTAGGCCAGTGTTGCAATTTCAATCAAGAGGCAGGAAATTTTTGAAGTTACGAACTTATTGAGACCAATTAAGTTTTAAAAGACACTGCCAAATTTTACTAGAGCAGTTTCAAAAAACACTTTAATAATCCTCAAGCCGTTACATTTAAGAGCTTATATTAGAAGTTAACATTGACAGCACTGTCTACTGTTACAGCTGAGCTGATTTGGCAGGGTTTACTCCTTTAGGATTAGTTTGATTTGTCAATTTACAATAAAGAGATTTAGGCCAGAGCAACCTTCGCAAAATTTTTACATTTAATTTGAAAATCGTGGTCATATTTAATTTAAAATTGTTGTTCAGTGATCTTGCCTTTGCCGATAAATCAGAGACAACTAGGCCCGTATTATATAAAACGCAACGCCGAAGAATTACATTAAAAGCAAAAATAAAGTCATAAATATTTTGTAATTTTGTTGTTGCTTTCTACAGAATTCATGTACCGTTTTAAAATGTTCAACGCCACAAGTTATGAGGCGTTTGAACTTTTAAAAGTAAGTGTGAATTTCTGTAAAGAGCAACAACTAAATTAATAAATATTAATGACTTTGTTTTTGCTTTCAATATAATTCTTCCGCGTTGCGTTGCTTTTTTACAAAATGAGGGCCTTAATCACCTGGGAATCAACATTTGACAAGTTATAAGCGAAATAACAAAAGCTACGAAAAGTGTGTGACATTTGGAGTACCAGATTGAGCCAGCTAAAGCCAGTTTAATTGATATCAAAAATATTATTCTTTGCTTTTTATTTCCACACCACAAGAGTGGAGAGAGTATTATTTTAGTTTAACCTCTTGAGACCCGAACATTAGCCCATTGAATTTTTACATTTCTTATATATTTTTTACACCTTTTGGGGAACAAATAAGACAACTGTATATTCTTTTTTAAAAAAATTTTATTTGAAGTCTTAGAAATTAAGGGTGCACATCAGGTCTTAAAATATGAATAATTTGAACTTAAATCCTTAATTTTTTAAGATCTGAACTGAAACGATTGAGTAAAGGGTTTATTAACTATTTTTTTTATCTTATGAGGTGGAATTTAAATTTCGGTTTTTAATATTTTTTTAAGTTCTCTAACTCAAAAAAAAAAAAAAACATCTAGTACTTTTTAAGATTTTTGTAAAGAATATAAACATATTTCTTTTTTCAACAAATGAGTTTCTAATATTGGAACCAGAATTAAAACTAAAGTTCAAAAGAAAAATCAATCCATCCGTGCTCAAATCAATCCGAAGCGGTATTAATAGTACGGTGAGTACGTATTTGCTTGAATCAGGTACAGAAAGATTGATTCAATCGCAAAATACTTAAATTATCCATATTCAATCCCGATTTCGTACTTGAAGTAATCCGAAAATAAGATTGATTAAAGTAAAACTAAGATTGAATCAATCTCAAAATACGCTTGATTCAAGAATTATAATGTTAATTTTATCCCGAATTCGTACTTGAAAAAAACCAAAAAAGAAACAAAAAAGAAAAGGTCATTATGATTGTTTTACAGGGTTGTCAATTGTGGCGATTTCTCGCCAAACGTGGCAATTTTCAAACTTGTTTGGCGACCTAATTTTTGATTTGGCGACATGGCGACTTTTTGGAGATTTAAAAAAATAGTTGGCGATTTTGTTGGCTATTTTTGATGAGCTATGGATTTGTTTTAAAATTCGTTATATTCAATAAGAAGAAAATATAATACTTTTATTCTAGTATTTTTATGTATGAAATTTGAGGCATTCATATGTATGGTCAGTATTTAAAAGAATGAATGTTCAAATGGCTGATGAAGATAATAAAAATCCTGGAGAAATTTGTTTTTCGCTTCTTAAAGTGCTCTTAAAAGAAGAATCAATAAATATAATTCCTTAAAACATGAATATATTTAAAGTCTATGAACAATTGAAAAATGTCCATATTAAAAACGACTTAATGTCCACTGCAACTTATATACAAATGTATGATGGCATGTCATAGTGTCCACGGACATAATGTCCATGGACATTATGACGCCCTTCGATGCGACATAAAGCCCATGGACATTATGTCGTTTTGGAAAACTTCATAATGCCCGCGGACGACGACGCTTAAAATGTTTGCCTTTTCGATTTAAAGGACACCCCTCTATACGAATTTATTATATAATTTTATTATTTTATTTTACATGCAAGTCATCGAGTGAAACGAGTTTTCCGCTTGGTTTTTGTAGTTAAATTATACTTAGCTCATAACGGGCCGTAGTTTTCTGATTTAATTCGAACTTGATTTATTCAGTTCACAACATATCATTTATAGAATTTACCTTTCTGTTTTTTTGAAAAATATTGCAAAAAAAAAAATTTGGTCCGTCCCAGAGGGTAATTTCATAGACTTTTACATAAAAATAGAATTTCACCCCACTAATCTTGCTCCAATCAAATCCAAATTAGTTTCATTCGATTTAGCACACATCATTTATAGACGCCCCTGTTTTTTTGTTATATTCGAAAAATTGCAATAATTGCAAAACACAAATTTGGTCTGGCCAGACCAAGACGGTAATCCTAGGGTTAAGTTCCATTAGTTTTACCTTTTGGTACTAAATACATGAACTTTTTTTCTCTTTAATATATTAAACTTTATGTGTATCATTAAAACGATTTCTGTATGACGTGCTAAATTCCCAATTTTTCATATTCGATAAATAGCTACACTGAAATTTATTGTTGAGGGAAAGCTAGCTTCTATGCGCATTTTACTGGTATGCTAGACTATGGGTACAAAAGTATGCATATCCAATAGACAACAAGCTGATACAAAACCTCATTGTTTTAAAAACTGACTCTTTAAAAAACTGCAAAAAAATTATGTAAGTTGTACAAACTTAAAGTTAAGAATTCTTATTTCTAAAAATAAAAATAAAAAAGAATTTTTATTTCTAAAAATAAAAAATCTTAATTTGAGAAAAAAGATCTTCAAATCTTATTTTAGTCAAAAAATCTTCAAAAATAAGGTAAAATCTTCATTCTGGCAACGCTGACCTCAAGTATTATTTTGAATTTGGCTGGTGGTAACACTGGTTCTAAAAAAATATTAAACAAAACATATATTATGGCGACTTTCTTTAAATTTTTGGCGTATTTTAGCGATACTGAACAAATTTATTTTTTAGAAGTTATAAAAAATATTTTTAATAATTCAAAAATATGTATTTTATTATCCAAAACTGAAAAAGGCTTTGGCGACTCTGGCGATTTTTGACATTGAATTTGGCAAAAAAAAGGTCAAAATCAATCTGACAACCCTGTTAATTACCCATATTACACCTTACAGAATGATAAAACACCAACGTAAGCCGATATGGTTTTTACTTTAGAAATCTTATGTACATATTCAACCAAAAATATAAACTAAATAAGAAGCAAGAGTTCAAATTTACTTTTTAACCTCTCGTGGTACACATGATTCTGCACTGACCTTTTTTCAATGTGTATAGAAAATCAAAACATGCGTAAGCCGGATGGGTTAAACACAACGAAAATTTTAATCGTTTTTTTTACTTGATTTAAGAATTTTATACTTATTTCAAGAAATTCCGGGATTGATTTTCGAAAGTAATCCCATTTAGGATTGTGTTGAGTACGTTTTAGTGTTATTCGTACTTGATTTTTTGAGTACGACTCGTACTTAAAGTAATCATAAAAAACTTGATTTATCCTGAGTGTTTTTCTTTCTGTGTACACACAAACTTCAAAATATTTTTAAGTTTCAAACAATTTTTTTATTGTTTGACTCGTCGTCGTGCAATACAATTGAAAATCTCACAAACATCACTGATACTTCAATAAGCCAAAATCAATTCAGGAGCTAAAGGATGAGATAGTTTAGCACATTAACGATATTGAACCTCAATTGTGTCTCAGAGTCATTAAAAATATGGACAATCGGATAGAAGTATGCCACCAAAGCCGTGGCGAGCATTTGGTCGATATTTTGTTTCACACATAATTGTCATAGATCCTTCTATCGTAATAAAAAAATTAAGATAATTCTCTTAAAACTTTCTTTTTATTTACAATTAACAACGGATGTTTATGGTAGGATCACCATTTATAAAATTTCGCAAAGATAACTGAAATAGCCACAAAGTCATTTCAAAATTGTTCGACATAAGGTCCAGAAATGACCAAAAGTTGTATATAAGATAGATAACTAGGCAATATTCAGCTCAAAGAGCTCTTTTATGAATCTAAACCTTATAACATAATTAATTTTTGGCGGTTCTCTAATAAGAACACTCTAATTTGTTGTGTAGGGTTTTAAATGGTCTGGCTTTTCTTTTTTATAATATTATAATGGATATTATAGTAACACACTTCATATCAATGCAAAAAAAAATTTATAAAACTGTTCCAAGCAGTGTTGCCAAAAGTGGGGGAACGAACACCCCTTTCAGAAAATCGCAGCTTAAGGAATATCGGACAGAATTTTTTAACTTTTAAATTGTAGGTCCTTTTGTTAAAATACATGTAATGCAACAAACTGCTAAAAAAAATTGCACCTTATTGTGCTAATTCGAAAATAAAATTTCTTCTTTGTTTTAACAAAAATTATTTTAATTCTTGAAAAAATCTTTGGAAATGATAAACTTTATGCAAAATTTGTAAGAATCGGATTTTACTTAAAAACTATACACCCTGCAGGAAATTTGTGTCAATTGTTCTTAAAACACTTATCCCGTGACCAGTGAACACAATAGATTAAGAAAAAAAAGAACGAATTGTGGTAGGTGAAAACAAGACATATCACTTAGCAGTTGATAATCCCAGCAAAAACTTACATTGCAAAGTAATGCGTTAAAAAGCTAATATAACTTCTCTTCACTACTTCTTCATTGGCATTTTAACTAATTATTTTAACACGGTGATGTCATTGTAGGCAATTACTTACCACCCTCGCTTACAAGTAGGGAGTTAAATAAGTCATTACCCCATTCGCTTAGAAATAGGGAGTTAAATAAGTCAGTTATGATACAATATCGATATCATATGTTATAATTTATATCACCTAGACGATATCGTTTTTAATATTAAAATTTATATCAAAATCAATTAGGTATTTAAATTTTGAATATTCAAATTTATTACAAATTGTTCTTCATTTAGTACAAATAAAATCAGTTTGTATTAGATTTGAATAAATAAAACCTTAGATGCATTTTATTATGAATTTATTATAAATTTCGTTAATCAACTCATAAGCAAGTACATACATATGTATTAGATGATATGCCAGCTATTACTAAACTACTTCTATGTAATGCAGATGGTATGAAGTAGGCATTGAAAAGTAAGTTGTTCAGTAATTGCAAGTCATTACCAAGTTTTTGCTGGGATGTGTTCAAATTGTAGTTACTCCAAAAGAATACAATACAAGTCATTTGACAGTATTTTGTCAGGTAGTGGCTGATTCTTTATGGTTTTATTACTTTATATATCATATTAACATGGTTCACTCGGGACAATATCTGCGATAGGCATTATTTTAAACGAAATTGGGTTCATTTGGGTTATGGCAGTGACAAAGTGTCAAAAAGGTGCAAATTAAACCCCTCCTATGACATCGCCATGTTATAGTCCCCTCCCCCCATATTTTTCACGTTAGCGTTAATCATTTTCTTAACACCAACGTGAAAAATATAATGATTCGATCATTCATTTCTTGTAGGGCCCTTAATATAAAGTGTTAGAACTTAAAACTATCACTTTGGTGTTAGTTCCGTTTCCCCTAGGGTAATTATATTTTCTTTGATTAACTTTAAAACAATTAGATATTCCAAATCAATTTTAATTAAGGCAAAAAAAGTTTTTACTTTAAATTGCATTAATTTATTTTTTTTTATGTCTTTTGACTTTTAACAGGTACATACATACATACAATTTAATTAATTGTTTAACAACTACGACAACAATACTAATAATAATAATAGCAACAACTAAAAGTAAATGATATGATACACTTGTAATATTTGTCACATTAAACAATTGTTTTAATTGTCACTTGAAATAATTTGAAATTTTTTTTGTTTAAAACAGACAGGTAAGCACGTGTGTATGTGTGTGTGGGTTTGTATGAGTGTTTCTCTTTAAGTTTATTTAGGTAGGTATAAGTGTAGAACAACTTGTTTTATTCTAAAAACTCACCTGTTTTTCAAAGTGCGACAGACAGGTATCCATTTGCGAAACAACAACATCGAAATATTTTGTAAGCAACATTTATGCAAAATGAAACAAATATTGAAAAACAACTATTTTTTTTATTTACAAACTGTGTTAAAATCAAATTATGTATTTGCAACGCAAAAAGAAATTTAAATTGCCGACGGCATTCTTGAAATTTTAATGACTTTTTTTAAGGTTTTTTCTTTTCTTCTTAATTTTTTGTTTAATTTGTTTAAATGCACCATAAAATTAGCAGCATTATTTTTGAAAAATTTTTTTTTTTTTTTGATTTTTTTTTTAAATTAAATGCAAATTAATTTTTTTTAGTTAAAATTAAAACGTATTTTTCGAAAAGTAAAGGGGAGGGTTTTGACTATAAATTATTGCACTTTAATGGCTCGTTTCACATACACAAATACGATTTATTATGCCAGAGTATGTGTATTTTACATATACATACGTACGTATTAATAACAAACTCACGCGTGTTTTACGCACTCCCAGGCCTGTAGAAATGGGTGCCTGTATTCAAACGGACGCTTACAGTTTTTTTTTACCGAACTAACGCACTGATTTTGCATTTTTTGTAAATTATTTAAAAGCTTTTTTTACACTTTTATGGATTTTATTTATTGATTTTAATTTCTTTTTTTATTTAAATATTTAACTTTTATTATTTAAAGAATTTTTAACGATTTTATTTTAGATTTCAATGGCTTTTGTTCGCTCGTTACTGAGTGGAGTTGAGTTTAAACCGTTTTTTCGTGCTGTACTGAGTTTCGTTAGATGCAAAATTATCCTTTATGGCCATAAAACTGCTGCTCGCTTTTTTCTTTTTGTTGTTTTCTTACATTTTATTTCATTTTGTATTTTGCTTTTTTGTTATCTTTTTTTTTACTTTTATGAGCTCCTTAAAATCTTTTTATTTTCTTTTTTCCTTTTTAAGGATTTCTCTTTATTTTATTATTTGTTTTTTTTATAAAGAATTTTTATATGCTGGCAAAATTTTTATTCCTGCTGATGACGAAAACGACGAAAATTGTACAATGAAGTAGAAGACACACAGGAACATTAAAAAGAACACACAAACATAAAAAAAATATTAAAGAACGTAAGAACAATTGGAAAAAAATTTTGTATATGTAAAAAAAGTTATAGACACAAGAAATCGAGTCAAATAAAGCTTTTTTTTTAAAAAAAATTTCGTTTACTTTTTTCGTCAATATCTACTCAAAAATACAATAAAAATTTTTGAATACTTTGTCGTAGTCGACGTTGTAGTCGTCGATGTTGTTATATTTTTTGACGTCGTTCGAAAAACGGTCGGTCGTCTGTTGTGTGTAAGTTTTCAAGTAAAGTTAAGTGTATCCAAAAAAATGTATAATACTAAGTAGAAGTACAAGAATACAACAAACCAAATACCAACTAAAACAACAACAATAACAATAACAGCGAAATCAGCAACAACATTTTAAGCAAATACAAAAATAAAAACGCTTTTTTTTAGTCGTGTAGTCGTCGTCGTAGTTTTGTATTTTATAAGAAGGCAAAAGAGTATAAAATGCTTTTCGTTCTTGTGCTGTTGTAGTAGTTGTAGATATTCTTAATGTTATTGTTGTTGCAAAAATACAATTATTATATTTGTATCAAGTGAAATGAAAAAAGTCCTGGCGCAACGTTATACGCCAAGATTCGAACTAGAGCATAAAAGTTTTGGTGCTGCGCACCACCATCATCTAAAAAGCAACAAACAAACAGATACAAACCAAACAACAACCAATATAACAGCAAAATAGGCACACACAAAAAAACAAGCAAACAGAAATTTGTTCGTTATATGGCTGGCTGGCTGGATGGCTAAACTCATCGTAAACGTAAAATAAGTGGTAGAGTGCATCTTTGCGATACTCGTCTCGTACTCGCACTCTACATGCTCCATACACTCTACTCTACTCTACACTACAGGCAAAATGTTAAAATACAGATTTTTGTATACAAGAAAATCAATCGTACGAACAAACCAAAAACCCTCATCTTCAACTGGCTGCCGCAATGGATGTTGTATGGAAAATGTTGTTGAGATACATTTTCGGTTTCAACTGCTGTTGCTAACAAACATTGAGCAAAAATACTCTGGCACTCGAGAAATACAGACAGGCCAACTAAGTTGTACTCTGGCCAAAATATACGAAAAAAAAAATAATAAAAAAAAAACATTAGCTCTTTTTGCCAAACTTTTAGTACTCTTGCTCGTATAGCAAGTGTGCCTACTCCGTAGCAGGAGAGTTAAATGCATTTGTATCTCAGGGATTCATTTTTTCAAAACTTGTCTTAGAGCACACACACACTTCACGAAAACAGAAAAAAAACTTATAATTTTATGTTAAATAGGTACTTTTTATTTGTTTTTGCAGGCCACTCGGAAACTTAAACTTTTCTTAGCAGAAAATGTTGAGAACAAAATTTCGAAATAAAACTATAAAAATCTGTTAATAAAGGAGTAATAAAACTTAAGTTTTTGTTGTTATATTTTCCAAGAACGTTGTTTTTATTAATTATGTATATTTTCTACTACTTGTATACCCTTCACAGGGTATATGTATATAAGTTTGTCATTCCATTTGTATTTTCTACAATTTCGATCTTGGAATTTCCAAAGTTTATAGGTATAGGTATTTTGGAGTTCTTATGATTTTCTGCTTACATAGATAAATGTGTTTTAAACAAAAAAATTAAAAATTTACTCAACATATTTTTTTTTTTAATTCTGTGTGATAATGTGTGTTAGTGGGTGAGCGCTCTAAGACGGTGTATTATATTAAGTGAAGAGTATTACAGATTCGGTACAGCCGAATAAGGTACTCTTACTTGTTTTGGTACTTCTGAAAATCTTGGTATAGTTATAATTATTTGGACTTTAACAATTGTATCACCCATGCACTAAAAAATCAAAAATATGTGCTTAAAATATGCACTACAAGATCCAAAATATGCACTAAGTAATTAACAATATGCACTAAAAATTTAAAAATGTTCTTCCTTCCACATTGTTTATTTTACTCTCCGCTATATCAAATAATTTGACTTGAGTATTAAGTGAACTAAATCTCTTCAACATAGTTATTGTTTCACCAAAATATCAGTAGTTGTAAAATACAAATTCCGTTTGACTCCCGATGCTATTTAAATTTAATATACCTATCCTTTACTTTTTTAATTGCATTATCATCGGTATCAACAAGCTCTTTGTTAACATTCTTTAATTGCAAAAAGTTTTTTTAATAGAATTCTTAATAAAATACATAGCCAGGTTTCCCATCTTGGTAATACTGGCTGAGGTGGAAGGGGAACCAAAGGCTTCTAATTTCCTTTGCAACAAGGTGTAACCCATGTGTCAAGCAAGTAACTTGTAACAGTTTTGGATCAAATATTTTAAGCCCATTGGTAGCCAAAAGGATATGCATCGGTTAAAAATAGTGGGACCTTTGGTCGAAATCTTGAAAATCTTGTATTTAAAACAGAGCTCCAAGAAAATGTATTTATTGATTTAAAATTTTTTTTTTTTTTTTTTTGAAGAACTTTTTTTTTGTTTGTGTATTTGAAAATTTTTTGAAGAACTTTTCTTTATAATATGGATTATTATGATAATTAAAAAAAAAACACAAAAATTTCAAAATATGAAAAATATGCATTTAAAACCAAAATATGAATAAATATAAATATTCAGCAAAATACGCGACAATATGCAAAAACAAATCGATGGCATTTTAACGAAAAATTTATTAATTCGATTAAATAAAAATTGGCTTAAAATTTTTTTATTTCATCAGGTTCAGCGACACGCTTGGATTTTTGTTCAAAATATTTTTTGACGTAATCTGGGACTAATTTCCCTTTTTGTTGTAATGTTGTAGTTGTTGCCGTAGCAATGCCACCTGCATTATTTCACCATTTATGAACGTGTAGTAAAATTTATATAAAATTCATATACATTTTTCTACACGGTCAATCACTTGACTTTTTTTGTGAAAACCTTGTGTGCACATTAAAAAATTAGTCCGATTATAATTATAAATTCTATATTAATCGTTTTTATTTTCTAAGTTACTTTGACAAATTTTCCCCAAAAAAATTTTTAAGATATTTAAAAAATATTTGGCTACTCAAGACGAACAGTTAAAATGTTTGGAACGAGGAAAGAAGCTCTCACAGTAAAACTAATTTGTTTTTGTCGTTCATATAAGGAGTAGAGGGTCTCACAAATTCGCATATGTGGAGGATGTTTTTGAGATTGCCATCTGATGGCCGCAATTTGGCAAAGCTCAAGTGGGTTCAGCAATTAGCTGTCTTGGTGTTTCACTGTCTGACAGACGTCCTAATTTCATGGTTGGATTTGTCTCTGGGTTTTTGGACCAAAAAAGTTTGAGCCTTAAGGCTCAGTTAGTCTTTACTTTCTGTTCTGTTACGAATCAGCTGATTTGTTTTTGTTATTAAAAAACCTGTGAAATTGATTAGTTTTTCTGTTCTGTTGCTGTTCAGTTTGTTAAAATCAAAAACTAATGAATTTGGCATAAATGGCTGATAAGTTGCTACATAAAAAGTAACTATTACAATTTCGTAACAGAACGGCACGGAACAGAACAGAAACAGAAAGTAAAGACTAACTGAGCCTTTAATTCCTTGTATGCCGGACAATGATAGAATAGAAAATGTGTTCTGTTAATTATTTTTCTTCTTCTTCATCATCATTGCAAATCTTGCAAAGATGATTGAAAGTGAGCCCTAGCTTGTGGTAGTGTTTCCCAGTAGGCCAATGACCAGTTATTAACGCAATTAGATTTTTGAGGTGAAGTCTGGACAGATTTAACGTTCATTGAGTCTTCTTTATTGATCTAATTGGGCAGATTTTTCTGGTGTCCCCACAGAAAGTTTCACCCAACTATTGTATGGGGAAAAAATTGTGTGCGATCAATAAAAAGTTTTCATGTTTCTTCTGTGTCTTTCTTGTCGTTACAACTTCAACATATCGAGCACTATCTGCGAAAATTTTTTTCTTCAATCGTAAACATGAATTGCAACTGTCAATCGCTTGTTTTCTTCCTCTCAGGGGCAAACCATCTTGTACATATTTCAACAGATATGAAGTCATATTTACACATTTCTTTTTACTCTTCTATTTGAATGCCGTCAGGACCCGGTCCAAGAATCACCAACATTTTTATACTGAAAAATGTTCAAAAAATCTAAAGCCTTGAATGAAAATTAAAAAAAAATCACTACTTTGCATATTCTTGGCTTGAAGTGTCGCAAGCTTAAATCTGTAAGTCGTTTAAAAAAATCATCGAGAAACTGTCTTATCCTAGAACACTAAGCATTTTTTAGCACAGATATTTATGAATGCGATAGTTTTTTCCATATTGTAGAACAGGGCCCTGTTCCTTAAAACTACAAATTACAAATCTACAAGTAAAATACGTTAAAAAGGTAACCATTTTAAAATTTTCGTCTCTGTTCCAAATGTATTTTACTTGTAGATTTGTAATTTGTAGTTTTTTAAGCAGGGCGCAGGCAGTAACGATAACCTGACAGATCTGGTTTATTTCGTTGTAAAAAAAGGGACTTGAATTTTGGTATATGCTAATGGACCGAATACATAAGAGTCGGTTAAATTTTTAGATTAAGATTCTTTCAACCAAGAAAAAAAGCCTTTTTGTAATCTTGTAAAACATACATAGGTACTACCTACATAAGGCTCATTTACTTTAAATTTACTGAAATTTCGGAGTTATTGATGCAAAATTGTTCTTTACGTGTTCCTTTAAATTGTGTAGGTTTTCATTTTTATATATTTTATACTTTCCCCGTTTGAAGATAAAATGTCGTTATTGTTTTCTAAGTAGTAAGAGCCAATTAAAAACTTTAAGCGCGTTTATCATGAAACGGATTACTTTGAGTTATGGCACTTTTGAAGTTAATGAGCGATATGTATTTTCGTTTATTCCAGTTTTATCTACCACTAAAGTCGAAAGAATGCATTTCAAAATTTCTCCTAATGATTGGATTATTAAGGGAAACTTTTGAAACCCCAATTCAAGTCAAGTTGATATTTATTTGCCTAAGATTTGTTTGTATCTATTCAACAGAAACTAGACATACCTTTACCAACCATTTCAAGCCTAGTTTATTATGATCGTTTGTCAACTAAAAATTTTTCTCTGTTTTCAGTAAAAGCTTTATTTATTGATAGGAAAAAATTTAAAACTTATGGAAAATTTTACAATTTTAAGGACAAAAACACATTAAGTAGGTATAGGCGAACTAAAAACATACCCACCCTTTCAGTAGTTTTCTTAACAGCTGTTGATAATGTTACCATTAGCAAATTAACATTTAAATTAAATAAACTCATTTCTAAAATAATTTACTTTTATCGTTAACAGATACTGCTTATAACACAATGTCAAACTTTAACATAAGCAGACCATTTCTCCATCTTTGCAAATCCATCAGTATAAGACTTTGTAGTTCGAAATGTTAAAAGAAATTTAGGACTTGAAATTCCCCTTTTTATTAATTCAAATGTTAATAACAGCGATAAGAAAACATATAATTTAATCAAAATTTTTTGTTATATATCTTTGCTCTTCTAACCCATATAAAAAAAGAACAATGAACATCAACTACACGACACATTATTACACACCTATAAATTTATGATTTACTTTTAATAAAAATACCAACACATGTTTACTATTTTAAAGAGAGAGAATACACAATAAAATAGTCACATACATTAACACACAAACTAATGTTTAGAAAAATGAGTATTTTTGTTTTACTTTGCCAGAGAGATTCTAAGAGCAACTTTTTGTATCAATGTGTGTTGGTTGTAAATGAGTGAATTTTGTTACTATTTTGTGTTTGATTAAAGAGGGGAGTCATTTATAAAGACTCTTTTATTATCAGTATCAGTTATATGAGTTTTATTAAAGGTATTAGGTGTTGTTGTAAAAGCGCATAGTAAACGAAAAATATTTTACACACAGCAAAACGGGAAAAAGCAAGCAAATGAGCAAAGAATTTCCTTTTTTCTCTTGTGCTTTTTTTAGTGCCTTGTAGTATTGTATAGTGGAAATATAAAAAAAAAACTATTTGTATAGCAAGAATAACAACTACACCAGCTAACAAGAAAACATAACAAATTATGACAAGGTTAGGCGGAGCGAAAAATTGCATCTTTATTTTTTCCCTAACATTGTTGTTGTTTTTGATGAAAAAAATTATTTTGTTTTTTCATTTTTGTTGTTGGCTTCGTATATTCTCTTACCGATTCAATCATATTTAGATATGTATAAATTTTTTATATAACAAAGTATATTTATGGAAGACTGTGTGTGTGTGTGTTTTTTTGTTTCATTTTGTATATATATTTGGTATATACCTAGAATATAATATTTATTTTATATACGTACCTACAAGGTGCATTAATAAATATAAAAACCATAAAAAATAATAAAGGTGCTGTTAAAGAAAACTTGAGAGGGATTTTATTTTTACAAGCCGTCGGTTGCTTTTATTAAAATGTAAAAATATCTAGGTACCTAGTGCCTATGTACCTATATTGTAGATATTAAATTAATGCCTATTATTAATAAGGTTTGCACTATTCCAAATTTACCTCTCAACCCTAATCTTACCACCATGTATCTGTGAGACTTAGTTTGTTGTTAAATCAATATAATAACGAAATTATTCGGCATAGGTACCTATAAAAACCAAACTTCTTGACTTTTATCTTACATATTATAGTAGGTAGTTTTACCTACCTTTAGTTTATAAAAAAAAAAGATTTAAAATTCGAAATTATTTTGTTTATACCTAGGTAGGTACCTTACTCAAAACGAAAATGAAACATAAACTACCGACAGGCGTCCCATAGACACTGAAGCACTTATTGGTCCCCAAATACGCCAAAGCTCACGAAATTAGTTTCAACGGCCTATACTAGTTAAGTGCATGCAGGAAGTTCTTTGGGAAAAAGCTTTACCAAATGTAACTAATTGTACAACAAATACCTATAAGCAAATGATGCTATAGGTACCTATGTGTGATCTTAAGAAGAGTCGTACCTATATGAAGTTACCTACTTAACTAATTAAACAATGCTGTCAAAACTATTATAATAATGTTTGTAATGAACATCGTAGTAAGGTATAAAATCTTTTGCATGTAAACAATATGTTTAATAAAAGATTTTTTTCTAAATTTAATTGCTTTAATTAAATTAAAGCTTTTTTTCTTAAAATTTCAACGTACCTATGTGTCTAAGAGACACACGTTGGTAGGATTTTTTGTATTTTATGTCGGTACACAGAAACAATTTTTCCCCAATTAAAACATTAATCAATTATAAAATCAGTTTTAGTTAAAAATTTAATCAAGTGAATTAAAAATTTAACGTTTTGTTGAATGGTGCAAATTAATAGTATCAATTAAACGTTTAATTCACTTGATTAAACATTTAATTCACTTGATTAAACGTTTAATTAACTTTATTAATTTGTTAATTAAAACTGATTTTGTTTTTTATTAATGCTTTAATTGGTGAAACATTTTTTCTATGTACGATCAGGGTTAAATTCATGAAACCTTTTTGTAAGCATTTCATTTCTAATTCCCAGCAGTCTACCGTCGGTATTTTCATATTTAAATCAAATAAGAAATTTGTTTTTTAATTTATTTTGACTTTAACTCATTTAAATAAAAAATACCTATATATTTAATATTATTTAGCCACTTAGGAAAATATTTGATTAATGACTTGTTTTAAAAGTTTTGGTTATTTGATTATGTGGAATTTTTGGAAAACAGTTAACAATATTTAAATTAAAATAAAATATACACCTATATACCGAGGTATTTTTAATTTTGATAACTTAACAAGCAAATGTTATAAACTTTTTAGGGCCATTAAAACATTTTGCTGATAGTTAAAGCTATTATTTTGTCGGACATACTTTATAACAAGTTTTGTATTATTCAAGTTAATTTTAACCTCCCCAGTAGGATGAACTTGCCTTGAACATATTGCTTACTTTAGTTTAAACAAATTTGTAATAGGTAGGTAGTAAAAAACTTTTTATACCTTCCTTTAGCAATCGCCAAGTTGTAATAATCGGCCTTAAAGTCTCTAAATAATTCCATGTTTGAAATACACAATTTGTTGGATTATTGAATTATTTTAAATAGATTAAAGTTATAAAAAGTATATTTTTGAAAAATTTTATTACTCAAGGGGATATAAAATAAGTTATTTGTTTTGTTTTTGCTGCAATAATAATTTTGAAACAAACGTATTTAACACCATATACCTTAAAGTTATATACCTTAGAGGTGGCGGATTAAGGCCTGGCGGATTTAGGCCTGGTTCCTCCCTAGGCACTCTTTAATATGCAGCCCTTTTGGATTATATAGGAGTGATTATAAAAAAAAAAAAAAATAAATACTAAAATTATTGTGTACCTATTCATTTTTATTAATTTATATACATAGACATTAGGTTGCTTCAAAATCGTCTGAAGAAGTCCGATTTATACTATTCATGGCAGTATCATTGCGCATAAACCACACCAACATATGTTCCAAATATAAGCGAACCACTCACTACCAAGATCGTTCGATTTGACCCAACTTGATTATTTTTTATGGGGATGTGTAAAGTCTCTTGTGTAAAGGCACAAGCTTCTTCCAGCCTTCCAGCCCTGGGAGACAACATAACAACTGCCTTGGGTGAGTTTCCGGGCGAAATCCTGGAAAAAGATGCCACAATTGGAGCTCATGGATACACCATCTACGGTGTGGGCGCGGGCAACATTTACTTGAAATAATCTTTAAAAAGTTAATAGCAGGCATTCATTTATCACCCAAAAAAAAAATTTATTAACTTTTTAAACTTTCAAAATTCACACGCATAAAAATCACCCTTCATAAGCAATTTTCAATGTCGATCAAATCGATGATCCGAATCCGAAAACTATTAAAAATTTAAAACATGATCTTTATACATAAATTTTATACATTAAATAACATTATTTAACCTTTTAATCAGAATCTTTTCTTCTAACCGAATTCAAATTTCATAATTCCAAGAAATTTTCTGGGAGTTCGTTTTTTTTTATTTCTAATTGAAAATCTATTTAAAATACGCCTAATCGTGTTCATCATTAACCAATTAAAATAAATTAAATTGAACAAATACATAAAAACTAAAACAATCTAAACACTTCTTTTTCAAAAATTAAAAACGAATAGGTATCATTCGGTTTTATTTAAACTGTAATTATATAATGAGTTTAAGAATCAGTCATAAAACCGTTCAATTATAGTTCTTCTTTTCGAGTCGTATGGAATACAAAACTTTTCTTTACAAAAAAGAAAAAAGAAATTCATAAAAGCGGCCGAAAAAGTGCTTGAAAAGAAATGAGAAATAAATCTAAATTTAAAATAAGAAAAATATAAATAAATACATATATTTACGTGCATTTTACATTTTATGACATTTTACTAAATGTATGTCTTGTTTTCAAATTAAAAAAATTTAAAAAAAAAACTCGTAAATTGGGAAAACTTAATCTTTTTGAAATTTTTCCATTTTTATTTCGTTTTGAATTTAAATTAAACATACTGACCTTTTCCAATATGCAGAGTACCATAATAACACCGGCATTCGAGACCTTTTGGATTACACGATATTTTTTGTTGTTGTTTTTGTTTCTGCTATTTCATTTATGAGCAGTTTATAAATATTTTGTTGGAGTTTTGTGATACACATGTTTTGTATGTAGATTTTTTTTGTTGTTGTTGGATTTTGTTTTTTTTTTATTTAACATTTGTTATCTTTATATTAGAATCTACCTTTATTGAAAATGTTATTTGAAACCCTTTAAATTCTTATTTTTTTTTTTTTTTGGTTTTTATTCGTAGTTCTTTCCTCTTCCTACATTAAATACAATAAAAAAAAAAAAAAACAGAAAAACTATTCGAAAAAATATAAAAATTTAATGAATTTTTATATGATGTTTGTTGTTATTTTCCTAAAAAGGCATTTATAAAACCCAAAATGTTTTCTTTTATAATTTATTTTATTCTACAGAAAATGTTGGATAAAAGTTGTAATAAAACTATAT